>CM036541.1:10321232-10921232 GCA_020745685.1 Tautogolabrus adspersus | reverse complement strand
ACAAAGAGTTTTATAGTTTCCATGGCAGTTAACATCTGAGCGTGTGAAACAATATCATTTTCTTGTGGTTATGTTTAATTGCTCTCTTAAGATTTGACATAAATTTGATTGCATACATTTAGCTTAGTTTTCTGAACAGTTACCTTGAGAGAAACTGTAACCAACTGTGTCTGTGCAGGAGGTTCAAGTGGAGGCTTTGCTGCAGGCAACTTGCTTGTCTGCTGCCGTCCTGCTGCACGCTCTGCTGCCGCTCATCAGCGAGGGAGGACCACTGATCTGCAGCCAGCCCAATGAGCCCAGCCAAGGTTAGACATGTAACACACATGCAGACACGCACACTGCTGTCCTTCATCCTATTCTACCATGATTCACCCCTCCCTCCCTCTGTCTGCTCTCAGGTGTGTTGCAGTTAAACCAGGAGGTGGCCTCTCGCAGTCTGGAGAGCGTCCCTGCATCGGTCCAGCTGCTGCCCAGACAGACGTACGTGAACGTGGACGAGGACGCTGCAGGTATGCTGGAGAGGAAGAGGAACTATATCTACTGCCTGATCGTCCACATCATGAAGCAGGAGAAGGAGATGCACATCGACAACCTCGTCTTTAAGGTCAGAGGTCAAAGCTTACCAGACTCTGGCCCCTCCCACACTCATGTTTGCAGATGATTTTGCATGATACATTTGAAATATGAAATAATATGAAACGCTTAGATAACCCAGTGTGAGCTCTGATTGTGTTTACAGTTTTACACACGTAAATAGTTTCACAATGTAACAAGACAAACAGAACTCCAAGAGACTCAACTTAATGGCCAACTGTCACAACAATATATAAAAACACCTGTCAGTCAACTCGGCCCTCCACTCATTTATTTGTGAATAACTCTTATGCTCGATAAAATCAAAACAGATGACTTGTAAACCCCCCCCCCCCCCCCCCCACCGTTCAGTGTGAACTTGTAAATAAATGAGCAGTTTCTATCGTTTTTTTTTTTTTTTAAACAGGCTGTAAACGTGTATTTTTTGCTGTAAAAATAATCATTTTCACCCCCCCCCCCCCCCCCCCCCTCCAGGTTCTGGACTCCTGTCAGAAAAAGGAAGCATCTCGTTCCCCGGGTTCGGGCCGTATTAGCTGCAGCACCAGCGATGTGTTCTCCTGCATCATGCATGTCATCAGCAAGGGCTGCATACGCCGCAACGAGGACAACCCGCACATTGTCGAGTTTCTGCCAGAGGACCCATCCACACCCCAGAAAGGCCAGGCCCAGTTCTCCTTCAGCCGAGCCGAGATCAGCAAGGACGGTGTGGACAGCAAGGCCGACATCAGGTGTGAGCCAGACCTCTGACCTTTCACACGATCAACTCTGTTTACTTTCTTTAATTTCATTAAACTCTTCAGACAAAAGTATCTTGTTTATGTGAAACAAGTTCTCCTGTTCGTCTTTCATTCATATTTTTGTAAGAGCAGCAGCTTCTTCATCATCACCGCATGCCAATCCTGTCGCGTGTTGCTGTATGAATCCTCTCCCTTGTTGTCATTTTGTTTTTAAAGGACTGTGCCTCTGTTTTCCCTTATGTTTTAATCCTGTAACACAAACTAGTGTTTGACAGCTGCACTTGTTTTCAAGTTTCTCTTCGACTGCTCAGCCTCTGACTCCAGTTAACTGTCAGACCACATAAAACGAAAACAACTCTGTTGAGTCGTATGCAAACACGCTGACATCCTGTGACTCCTCATAAACAGTCAAATGTAAAATGTTTAATTTTCTAAAAAAGAAAATAAAGAAAAAATTCAAACTCTAAAACCCTGCTTCTTTCCTTTTGCCTTATTTAGTGATGAGCATTATAAATCAATGATTTGTTTTAATTACCTAAAATCATTAAATATTTAAACTTATTTTGGTCAAACTGAGCTTTGATACACATACAGAAACAACAGATTTTAAAATGTACTCACTGTTTACAAATAAGCAGCTGATCTTTTTATAGAGGACTAGATTTAGAGAGAAAACTGATTTTTATGATATGAAGAACATTCAAAAAGCATTTGACAAAAAACAACATTAAAACAAAGAGCTTGAAGCGTCTGAATGACTAAAATGCATTCACCGCAGACTTGAATTAAAATTCAAATTGATTAAAAGCTTCAAGCTTTGAATCCATTAAAACAAAACTGGCAGGACTTCACCTGAGCAGTTAGTTTTCTGGCACCACTCTCCACATGACGCTGAGATCTCCACTCTGCAAAAAAAACAATGACTTGTGTGTGTTTCCTTTTTTGCAGCCTGCTGTCAGCACCGCGGCAATTTGAGGACGGCGTTCTAGACGCAGTTCTCTTCTCGATGGGTCGGACCATGACGCAGGAGGAAGTTCGTCAGTTGATGCAGAGGACCGTCCAACAGGTCTTTCAACAAAGTTTGTTTTTTAAGTAGTGAATAACTTTTAAACTGTTCAGCGTGATCATGGGTGAAGATTTTACAGATATCCAGCAGTGAGGTGTGAAGGTTTGTCGCAGGTATCTTTAAGACCTCCTGAAGGATGAGAGATAAATGTAGCGGCTGCAATGATAGTGTTTATTAGACCACAAAGTGATTTCCAACAACTTTGAACCAAAGAGACTTAAATAGACCTCAAATAGACTTTGAACAACCTCATGCTTACTGCTCCTCTGTCCCCCTTCAGGTATCAAGTACTCTGAGTCTAGACCTGGACTGTGCCGAGCACCTGCTGGTTCACTGTAAGTGGAACATGGACCTGCTGGTGCAACGATACACCGACGACTCCGACTCCCTTGTCATGGCCGCCGGGCTAAAGTGCCGTAACCCTGAGCCCCCGCCGAGCCCGGCCTCTACCTGCCCGGTCTGCTTGGGCCCTCGTACTGCAGCCACGGAGCAGGTCCCCTCGCTGAGCTGCATGCACTACTGCTGCCCGGTCAGACTCTCTCATTGTGACAGATTCAGGATCAAGATATACAGTGTCTTGTTCAGTATCTCATGTCTCACTCTGTGTCGTACAGTCATGTTGGCAGGAGTACCTGACAGCGAGGATCGAACAAAACCTGGTCATGAACTGTAACTGTCCAATCACAGACTGCCAGGCTCAGCCCACCTCAGTTTTCTTCCTGAACATCCTCACAGACAAGGACACCATTTCCAAGGTAATGCAGCATCCTTCTCAATCTCTGACAAGCTCAGAGTATAAACAAGCAGAGGTGTTTTAATTTATTTCTTAGGACTTTTCTCTTCAGGCAGAGCGTCATGAGGTCCCTGAAAAATCTTTACTTTTTATTTTATTTGTATAACTTTTGTGATCATATGATTAAATGTCTGAGCATGATTGATCTCTGCTGTTATATATCTGTTGATGAAGCTTCCACGTTGTTTTGCACGATGTGGGTGTAACACCTCCTCCTCCTTCTTCTCTGGTCCAGTATGAGAACGGCTTGCTCAGAGGCTATGTGGAGTGCTGTTCCAACCTGACGTGGTGCACCAACCCTCAGGGCTGTGATCAGATCCTCTGTAAAGAGAACATGGGAAGCATGGGGACCTGCTCCAAGTGCTGCTGGTCCTCCTGCTTCAGCTGCAACTTCCCTGAGGTCAGAGCTCACCACATGCATACACAAATACAAACACAAATACGGACATAAAAAAATGTTACAGGGTGACATATTCAGCAGCAAACTTGTACTTTAAGGCTTACAGTCAACAAATATAGAAAAGTAAAATCAACTGATGTTCATACAAAGTATTTTCTCTCTTTATTCTACCAACTTGTCACAATGTTGACAAATTAATTTAATCTGGATTCTTTTTACGTCGGTTGTGAATGAACAGGTTTCTGATACTACAGTTAAGGGAAAAGCACTGACATGTTCAAGCTGTTCAATCTTCTTAAAGACTTAAAATAAATAAAACAACTGTAGTTTTTTGTCACATTAGTGACGATTATCAGGTTTCTAACTAGAAAGTGTAGTTATGTGCGCTCATGTTTGTTGATGTCCTCCTCCAGGCCCACTACCCAGCCAGCTGCAGCCACATGTCTCAGTGGATGGATGATGGAGGATATTATGAAGGGATGAGCATGGAGGCTCAGAGCAAACACCTCGCCAAGCTCATCTCCAAACGCTGCCCGAGCTGCCAGGCTCAAATTGAGAAGAATGAAGGCTGTCTGCAGTACGTACACTCAGGATACCTGCTGATGATGAAAAACTCTGAGAATGAGGATGAGGATGTTAACAATTGTGGGTTTATTCCTCTTTCCCCAGTATGACCTGTGCCAAGTGTAACCACGGTTTCTGCTGGCGGTGTCTGAAACCTTGGAAACCAACGCACAAAGATTACTACAACTGCTCCGCCATGGTTGGTTCACACACTGTCGCATGATCACAGTTAAACATGAGTCAGTCCACTCAGAGACCAACAAAATAGTCTCTGGTGCCGTGATAATTACACATATTAAGGTTAATCTAAACTTTGGCACACCAGGGTTCTATTAATGTATTTATTTTTATCCGTGGCTTATTTGATCTGTAATCTTCTGCTTATTCATGCAGGTAAGTAAAGCAGCGCGGCAGGAAAAGAAGTTCCAGGATTACAATGAGAGATGCACATTCCATAACCAGGCTAAGGTAAGACACCTGTCCACTACACTTTAAGAGGACCTTTACTTTGAAGCAGTTCCAGGGCTTTTATTGTGAAGTGATAGAGGGCGATTGCTTTGAAGCAGCTTTTTTTTAAAGCAAGAAAGACTTTGAGGATAAAACAGCTTGAGTACATTTGTTTGAAACTGCCATAGTTAGAAGCAGATAAAAAAAATCGCATTAACTTGTAATGCTAACAAAGCAGTATGTAGGTAAGGTTGGCATGATTTCCTATTAGTGGTATGTGGTGTTAATGTGTTGGAATAATAAGGATGTAAAGTCTCTGATTATACCTCATGTTATCTCATGTAACCTCAGAACTCATCAGCTAACACTGCATCCTTATAGAGTAACAATCTACTTTTCAGGTGAAGCCAGCAAACAGCGATTCAGGACTTCCTGCCAGTATTTTTTTCTGTGGGTTGCTGTTGTTTACAGTTGACTAAGAAGCTAATTTAGTTTTTGAGTAAAATCGTCAAAAGATAGCTGCACTTTAATACAAACAGCAGTTTAAACAAATAAAAAAGCTAAATCATTGTTAGATGACCGCTGCTGAGTTCTGTGTCTACGTCATGGCTGACTGCATTCTTCCTCTTGTGGTCTTCACACGGACTGTTTCCCTGTGTACTGCCAAAGTTCACTGAGCTGCTTCTTCATTTTTATGCAGAATCAGTAAATAGGGATTCATCGCACATCAACCTTTTAGACTATCCATAGATCAGATGAGTAAAAGAACTGGGTGAGTCAGTCTGGTTTTCTATTGCAGGATTTTGCCATCAACCTGGAAAACAAAGTGTCGTCCATCAACGAAGCTCTACAGATGAAGTCTTTGACTTTCGTCATCGATGCTTGCAAAGTCCTCGCTCAGGCTCGTAAGGTAACCATCATCCTTAATCATCTTAATCAGAGACCAGGATCCTGCTAACTGATCTGTGCTGTTTAGATTGTATGTGTTTACTGTTCCCTGCTCTCTGTCTGCAGGTGCTGGCCTACTCCTGTGTCTACAGTTACTACAACCAGGAGACTGAGAAGATGGACGTGATGGAACAGCAGACTGAGGCTCTTGACCTGCACACCAACGCCCTGCAGATCCTGCTGGGTGAGAATCATGTTATCGTCAGTATAAACAGAGTTTATGATGTTTGAACTGGTCTTTTAACCTGTGTGGTCTTTGCTTTCAGAGGAGACTCTGCTGCAGTGCACTGATCTGGCCTCATGTGTCCGGCTACTGAAACCAGAACACCTCAACACCGGACTGGAACTGATCCGACGCATCCAGGAGCGCCTGCTTGCCATCCTGCAGCACTCCACCCAGGTAACTGGTCTGAAGATTTCTGAAACCTGTGTAAGAATGAATATTTAAATGTTTGTGTCTGGTCATTAACATGAACCATCCCCCAAATAATAACAACACTCCAAGAGGTAAAATTCAACCAATACCAACACAGCCCCCCCAACACAAGGAGCAATACACCAATACAAATACAAACAAAACAGATGAATTCACTTAATCTTAGTTCATCACTTCCAAACAGTTTACATACAATCCATATCATGAACCAATACATTACATGGCGAATAGAGTCTAAGACATTTATCTGTTAAAAGTCCTTCCACATGCTCTAAAGAGATATTCCATTAAAGGATCGTTCTCCATGTTGTGTTTGACTTTGATCTGGAATCGGTCATTGAAGTGACAGTTCTCTGAATGTCTGATTTATCCAGGACTTCCGGGTGGGTTATCAGTCCAAGAGCGGCCAGGAACCAGAATCCACTCAGGCCTCCAACCTGTCCAACAATACCGATGCCAACAAAGTGTGAGTACGACAACAGATAAGCCGTCTTTCCAATACCAAGAAAACTGTCATTCTGTTTTTGTTAATTTGAATTTTTAAGTACCTTTGGATATTTCAAAAAAAGATGTATCCCACAAAAAAATGAAATAAAAAGATATTTCATTGAATATAAAAATTAAAACAATTCTCACTGTGTTCTCAGGTCAAAGTCAGACCGAGCGTCAGACTCTGGAGACTCAGATAACAACAACAACACTGGGGAGGGGGGTGGGGAGGAGGCAGAGGACGAGGACGATGAGTACGACGAGGAGTACGTACCGGAGTGGCACGAGGACTACGATGAGGACGACATCGACGAGGATGACTTCTTCTCTGACGACGACGAGTCCGAGAACCTGGAGAGGGACTTCAGCCCGTTTGACTGAGGCAAAAAACAGAAACCTTCCCCACAGCCCCGCCCCTTCACCTGAGAACGTCAGGAAGGACAGGAGACGATCAGAGGGACGTCCTCCTTCACCTGAACCCGACACACCACAGAACACAGCTGCACTTGCTTTTCCCTATTCTTGTATTTTACCTTCTGTGTCATGTGATCATAAAATCAAAGTCTGGAGAACATGAGGATATTGTGAAGAGTAAAACGTTCTGAGTTACACTTTTCAGTTCTGAGAAATAAAGATTAGACATCACAGACTAAATTCTCATCTTAGTCTTTAAACGGTGGGAACATTTTTGTAATTCTAATTCAGTTTGAAAGTCATGAAAATAATTATTTTTTTACTAACAAGTCTTGAAACAAGTTGAGAACTGGTTTTAAACCAGTTCAGAAGACTCTTAGTTAGAACATTGTAACAGTGTAAACCCAGTCTGATATAAGTGTATCTGCATACTGAGACCAATTGATGCCAGTCTTAAACTTTTTTTAAGTTCTGAAACGTGTGAAACATTTTTTAAAGACAGTCCACATCCACTCTAAAGAAGTCTGAAAATACTAAGAGTCTGAAACGAGGGAAACCCAGTCTACACACAGTCAAACGCCTGTCTTTTATAAGAGGCGTTTAAAACCACTTCAAATTCAGAAACTAGACTAATCCCAGATGAAATAGGTTTAAATTGTCTCTAAACCCAAGTCCAAAATGTGTCAGATCCAGCCTTAAACAATCAATGCAATGCCAATATAAGATTCTTTAAAACACAGTGTGAAAACTGCTTTACATTCGATTTAAGACCTTCCTGAAATGAAGTCAGTCGCCAGTCTGAAACCTGTCAACTAAGATTCAAATGTAAAAGAATAGAAATATAAAGTACATACATTTATAAATCTACATTTTCTTTGAGCGACTTTGATTCTATGATTCTGATGTAATGACAGAACTTTTTGTTTTCCTCTTCTTCTCTACTGAACCACCCGTGCTCTGCCTGGTTCTGATTCCAGCTGGTTTCGGTTTCTCTTCTATCCGACAGCGATGAAGGATCTTTTCCAGAGTCAATCTGTTAGTTTGTGATCTTTACAGAACAAATCTGAGTTTCTGTTTCCTGCTGCTGCTTTTTGGAGTTCCAGAGACGAGTTGAAACGAGGAAAAAGGGATTAGTAACCAAGAGACTGTTAGTTCACATCTTGTTCATCCTGTTAGCCATTAAGAATATCTATTCGTCTCATCACACGTTCTGCCTTGATTTATGTTGACGATGGAGGCTGCCTTTATTTGAGACTAAAGAAAAATAGAAATCATTCAAATGCATAACTTCCTCTGTATTACGTTTTTTTTTAATATATATATGTCTAGAGTTGTATGTTTCTATGCATCTGAAGAGAGATTCTGAGGTTTCAGCCTGAGCAGAGCGTCTGTAGGAGCTGTGAAGTCTCAAGTATCACTGCAATAACTGATTGATTATTGGCTCACTGTCACATTATTTACTGAGCAAAGACTTCCTCATCCGCCCTGTTTTCAGTTTTTTTAAAAGGACGTCGTTAGGATCAGATTTTTGGGTTTGTTGTCGGGAAGTCGGCGCTCTGCAGGAGTCGAGGGACATCTGATATCCCAGCTCCGTGTTTTGCTGTAATTTTGAGAGATCCTATATTCATAATGTTGATGTTCTATAATGTTCTTTCTTGTTTTTTTGCTGGAGTTGAGCGACTTCAGCAGGCAAACTAAATAAAGCTTTTTCTGCTATGCTGCAGAATGACTTTGATTTCATGCTGAAATAAAACACTCTACTTTAACCTGCAACTGTCCTTCAATTTTCTTTTCAATCCCGATGAATTCCCCATTGAAAATGACTAGAGTCTAGACATTAAGGGCGGCAGTAGCTCAGTCTGTAGGGACTTGGATTGGGAACCGGTGCAGATCAAAATATGGAAGTTGTTCTGATTGCTGGAGAGGTCACTACCCGAGTACTGCCGAGATTCCCTTGCAAAAAGGCACTGAACCTCCAACAGCTGTGGCACACTCCCTTTGTAGCAGTGTGTAGCAGCCCCACTCTGACATCTCTCCTTTAAAGCATGTCCATAGGTCTTGTTTGTGCATGTGTGTATTTCAGGCCTATGTGTGAGAAGCATAAACCAGAATTTCCCTCAGAGATTAATAAAGAAAGTAAAAACAAAGAAATGAAACACGTATACATAATAAAAAACAGAAAGACAATTTGGTAAACTTAAATGGAAAAATAAAAATGCACAAGATATAGATATGGTATAGTCGCAATGTTAATCATTGTAACATCAATGCACGGGTTTTGGATGATTTTTCCTGCTTTCGGTTCATGTTAACACTGGGTTATAATTGCTACAGAGACAATTCTTTTAAATGATCCCAGACTTGCCGCCTTCAATGTGTCCTCTCACGTCTTCTTATTTTCCAACCCAAAATACACTAACTCAATCTTTTACTTGCTGAAAGGTTAAAACAGTGACGTTTTTTTAAGTAACTGCATTTGGATGAAACTGTCAAAGTCTCACTGTTTGCAAAGAGTTGAAGCTTATTGTTTTCAATTAAACATTTAAAACCTCCAGTGGATTTTGACTTTACGGTGGAGAAGAAAAGGCATTGATGAATAAGGAGATTTTAATCCAAATTGGATAATAGGAATAAAAAACCTTCATCACATTAGACTCTACTGAAGAAGACATGATATGAAATTAAAATGTTTATATCTGATTTGTTTTTCTAACTGTTCAAACCATATTCTTTCTTTTTTTTTCGCCTTTTGAAGATAATTGTTAAGTTTTTCTACATGACTGGAAAAAACTAAAGAGGTGAGATCAAGACTGCGGGATGTTAAAGGAGACTGTTGTTTCATGTTGCACTTGTTTAAAAAGCTGCATCACATTGGACCACTTTGTCTTCAATAGGATCAATATACATCTTCAAGTCATGTTAGTATCTGAAATTGTTGTGTTTGTATTAATCATCCCTGTGAAATGAATTAGTTGAGGCTTTGTCGACAATTTAATTAATTTTGATTTAACTGTCATAAAAAGTGTACATGTCTACATTGTAGTATTGTGAGACGGAAGGCTGCAGTTTCTTCCTCCATGCAGCTGGGGCGCTATAGAGACCAAACCTTTTTGTGGCGGTCGTCATTTGAGTGAGTGAAGAAAAACACAGCTAGGCTACACATTGGTCGCGTTTGTGCAGGCAGACTTTAGCTTGGAATTGTTTTACTTTCAGCAAATAAATATAAATATAGCTAACATAACATTTATGCCAGTTCGCCTTTCTTTTTGAATCTATGATTCTGATAGGGATGAAACTCTCGAGTTAACAGGGAGTGTTTATTCGATTAGATTCCTGCTCGGTAGCTAGCTCACCCAGCTAGCTCCCTGCCTACCTTAGCTCTGTTTCAGTGCGGATATGGGACGAGGAGCGGGAAGGGGCCGACTTCCTGGTCCGCCAGGCGAAGACGGACCTCCGGACATTGGTCCACCAGGTTGGGGTCGTCCGCCACCGGAAGGCTGGGGCCCGCCGCCAGGTGAATGGGGACCACCGCCACCCGGTGGTTGGGGGCCACCGCCGCCCGGTGGATGGGGTCCCCCACCCCCTGGAGGGTGGGGGCCTCCACCACCTGAAGGATGGGACCCGAGAGGCCCTCCTCCTCACGGCTGGGGACCAAGAGGACCACCACCACCGGGCTGGGGGCCTCATCCCGATGACTGGCTGCCACCTCCAGACTGGAGACCCCCTCACCCCGACGATTGGAGACCCCCTCACCCGGACGATTGGAGACCCCCTCATCCCGACGATTGGAGACCTCCTCACCCCGACGACTGGAGACTCCGCCACCCAGACGACTGGAGGCCCCCCCATCCAGACGACTGGAGGCCTCCCCATCCCGAAGACTGGAGACCTCCCCATCCCGAAGACTGGAGACCTCCTCCCGAGGGCTGGCGACCACCTGGGTGGGGTCCGGAAGGTCCCCCTGAGCCATGGGGACCCGAGCCTCTTCCACCAGGACCTGTTCCACCAGGACCTGTACCACCCATCCCTCCTCCTGTTGGGATCCCTCCACCGGACCCCGCAGCCTTCGGACCGATGCCCGTACCTCCTGTCCCCCCTCCAGCCATTCCTCCGATTGGGTTTCCAGCATACCCTCCTCCCGGCTGGACTGGAGAGGTGAGCAGCTTCATCCAGCAGATTTCAATTTCTCCTTGACCTGCCAGATCACTGTGATTTATTATTGATTTGGGACATACAAAGTATTTGTGTCTTGTTGTTATCTTGAAGCTGTGACCTGCTATTTAAACACAAATAGACATTCAGATCATCGTTTGATAACGGAACGTTTTCTGTCTCTGTGTCTAGCCTGTTGTAGAAGAACCACTGCCAAACCCACCTCCAGATCAGCCTGAGTGGGTAAGTTCAGAACAGGTTCCTGTTAACAGGGACACAGACTTGAATACCGACTAATCGACTGTAGTGTTTTTCATTTACTCAATGAACTGTTGAATAATGTAGGTGTTGTCTACAGATTACTAGATCTGTAGGTCCAGTTGTCCAAAACCAAATAAATGCAGTTAAAAACTGTGGCAGGATACACTGGATTCCCATTTTTAAGCTGAAAAATACTGTAGAATCATCAGTTGGATCACATCAAAACTCGAAATCTCTTGTTGTGTTTGGGCACTTATCATTTCTGCCTTCTGTTTTTCAGATCAAAGCGTTGATATCAGCTCCCGGCTCCGAGTCGACTCCGGGAGACACTAAAAAGTCCGCAGAGGAACCCCCTGTCTCAACTACGGCTGTGGCTGAACCTGCCGTTGCCCCTAAGCCTAAACCTAAAAAAACAAAAAAATCCAAACCTAAGCCTGACACAAGCAAGACCAGCAAGGCGCTTGGCCTGCTGGGAAAACGTGTATTTGAAAAGTAAGTTCTTAGGGATGGTGCCTCCAAACCAATCTGTTAGGGCTTTCACACTTGCAGAAAACTCCTGAAAAACTTCTGATATTTTCAGGAGGAACTGCATGTGTGAACTCAAATGGCCACATTTTTCACTCGGACTTCACCGAGTGATGTTTGTACTGATTGTGATGTCACTTCCTTCTGTGTGTTGTACAAGTTGGGAACCGATTGTGAGGGTCTCTGTGTTTGTTTCCTCAGGCCTCCTCCAGGCAGGTCCACAGGGATCATATCATTCATCGGGGTAAGAGCTCCAACACACATTTTCATGTGTCACATGAAATCATCAGGTCACATTTTGTTGATAGTTTCTGTGTGAAGAAGCTGCTCTGCACATCAGTTGTCTGGGATTTACACATATTAATCCATAAAGCATTAAAACGCACTGGATGTGATAGTTACTCACATAAATAAAAGCACATGGCATGAATAAGGACACAGTACTTTTAGCAGCAGTGTTTCTAAGGAATTCTAACTTGATAAAAACGCTGAAAGCCGGTTGTTTTCTCATAAACTGAGGTGTCTGCAGCTCCATAAGAAACTGTGAATTAGGGAGGGCATCAGTATCAGACAATTATTGGGTGTAGGAATGAAATGTAGTCTCTGGTTCTGCTGGTCTAAATGCTGTCCCACATAACATGATGTCTGAAAGCTTCCTGTATGATGCAGGTTAAGTCAGTTATACGATGTTCTGCTGTCTCTGATCCTCAGCCGACCTTCGGCTACATCGAGAGAGAAGATCTAGAGAAGTTTACTTTCAGCTTTGCCGCCTTCTTTGGAAACCCCAAAGCCATGACGCCCGGGGTCAGAGTTCACTTCACAGCCTGCAAAGAGAAGGTAAGTGGAGAAAAACATGCAATGTGTGAACACATTGTTTAATATTACAATATGTAGTGCTGAAAATAAACAAAAATCAAAGAGTGCATGTGAGCTATTACTCCGTTTCCATATCTCTCTGCTGTTCTTCATGTTTGAAACTATGATGTGTTTTGCTACCTGTCCCTCCTGAATCCAAAACATTCAAAAGGAAGATAATTAAGGGGAAGCTGATCGATAGCTTGAGCTTCTTCTGACTTCTGGTGTGAAAGCAAATCTTTTTTTTAAACAATAACCTATTAAACAATACAATATAAAAACACTTATTTTTCCTTTACCCCCCCTTCCCCTCACCACATACAAAATACATTAAGGATTAATGATTCATGTCTTACACAATCTTAACCAATTTAGAATATTCTGAACACAATTTTGTTCCAAATGATAAACGAGTGAGTAAACGCTTGAGTGTGTGATTGTTTTTAGTGGAGCGAGACTTCTTGTTTGCCCATACGATCTTTACAATGCACAGCGTGCGTGTGTGTAATCTGACACCGAGAGATTCAGAAGTCGACTGTGAGTCAAACTCCTCTTATCACAAAACTTTGAGAACTCAGGGACATTTCTTTTAGAAAGGAGTGTTGTCTGTCTGCTACAGGGTATGTGCACCACGCAGAACTCGTGGTATGCAGTTGATCACTTTATGTGACTGACATGTCTCTTTGTTCGACTTCTTGTCTAACATCAGAGTGCGTACTGGCACGCTGGAAATATATTTCTCAATTGACTGAACAGGACTGTGAAACATCTAAAAGACGTCCATGCTGAAATATAACAAGTGCACATACATTTTCGTAAATACCATAATTAAATTATTTTATGCCTTTGGAGTGAAGGGAGGTGGTGTTGGGGAGGATATTGTCGATCTTTTAAAATAAATATTGTCATTTTTGAAACAAGAAAAATCTAATGTTTTCAAGACCTGAAGACACCGCACAAAATGAAGCCCTCTTTTTTTCTGGCACCAACATTTTAAAGACGACCATGAATGTCAGATATGTTTCATATTTTATTTATCTTCTCTGAAACTGGATCCCCTTGTTTTCCTTGTTGTGATGTTTTAAACTCACCTTATAAAATGTCTGTTCATTTGTGTTTCTTGTGTCTGAGCAGAACAGTCTCATAGCGACAGATGTAAAAGTGGCTCCAGGTGGAACGGAGAACGTGGACACAGAAATCTACGAGGCAGTGGTCAGTCAGCCCATCCTGGAGCCTCAGGTTAGTTACCACTTTAGACTTGAACCCACCGACTTCCCTGTTTCTCGTTGTTCACCCCCGTTGCTTATGTCTGTCTGCAGCCTGGTGAGCGTCAGTACCCTGGTCAGGTTCATGTGAACATCGGACCTCTGAGGACGAACCTGACGTTTGACAGGAAAGACAGCACAGTGACGCTGCTGAAGGACGACCAGGTGCTCATCAATCTGCTGACGGACATCGTCAGCGAGAAGAGGAGAGCCACCAACATCAAACCTAAAATCCCTTCAACATTTGAACAAACAAAGGAGGAGAGGGAGGAGGTTAGAGCTATTCCACATCCTGAAATCAAGCACACACACACACACGCTTTCTACCTATTATCATCATTCACGTCTTATATAATAAATAAACATTGCACTTAACCTTCATGAGTCATCATTATAAGTCGTCACATCCTTTGTTTCTCTTCTGTCTTTGAGTCAATGTTTAATTTTCCTTTGCAGGGAGTCATCCTCAGCCTGAAGGACAGTGAAGGTGTCATAAAGTCTGAGAAACACGGTGAGCTACCTTTCGATATCAAAGAGAACTTCAGCGACGTCGAGTTTACTGCTGAGGACATCAACGAGGAGGTCGAGTTCACGCTCATCACGGTAAATTAACTTCACTTTACTTTTGAGATTAAGAGGCTTCAAAGATGTTTGGTGTGCTCCACTACCAGCCTCTAAACCCAAAAGCAAGTCTTTGCAGAGCACATCTGTAACGGGCATGGCAACAAGAAGCATGAATCAAAACTTTTTGCGCCGCAAAGTGCGACTCGGGTAATGCCTCAAGACTAACCAATCAGAGCCCAGATTATGTTCATGCCTCAAGACTAACACAGATATTTGAAGCTTATCACAAAAACAGTAGAGGCATCTTCGGCCCACTACACAGGCGTTAAGTTAATAAATAAAAATAAGTGTTAATTAATCACAATAATTTAGGTCTGGAATTATGCATTAATAGTTTTTAATAGCGATTAATCAAATGCTATTTTGTACCTTTTAGAAGCAGGTTTGATAAGTTTCCGCACGTCTCCCTATATTCACAGTGATGGAAAAAACCACACTGCTGCATCATTGAATGGCACACTTCACTCAACGCCTGAATGACCCCAAAACCATTGCTGATATTTAGTTTTGTTTCTCTCCAGCTTAAGACGGGGAAGAGGGCCATCAGGATAAGGCGGGTGAAGGAATCCCTCCTCCTGACACTGTGCTCGGCCACCGCAGCCGTAGCTGCCGGCAGTGACGACGCTGACACACAAAACTCTGAAAGTGACAGTGAAGATGAATCATCCAAGCCACTGAAGTTCAACACCACCACCAAGACGGAGCTGCTGGCGCCCAACATGAAGCTGGATATGGAGCTGTACGAGGGCATCGTCAGCCAGACAATTATCGAGCCCACGGTGAGAGAGGCTGGAGAGACACGTTTTCGAGTCAGATAACACAGATCTCTGTTAGAAAAGAGTTTTCATTCAGTTGTTGTCTAACCCCCACTTGACTGGCTTTATTTAAATGTTAGTAACCATTTAATGATGCATGAAATGTTTTATTACCAGAGCCAGTTAGAGGCGGATATTATATTCGACATCTTGAACGTACCAACAAAGGCTTTGATCTTGCTCAATATCAAAAATCTTACTGTCAACAAAGTGCAATAAAATCCACCAGTATGTCTCTCTTACTGGTTCCTGATTAATAAGCATGTCAGTAGGATCAGCGGTCCTTAAAACATCCACAAAAGAGTAAACACATCATGCAGTTTGTATTCTGTAAAGATAGGCCAACTGAGCTTATTTAGTGAAGCATAAGAAAAATCGGACTGTTTGGTTTTGAATGTACGCTAAATGTATTTTTATTAGCTATTAACTGAGACAGTCTGTTTGGCCGCCCTTCTGTTCTGACACTGCTCTCTCTCTCCCTCTCTCTCTAGCCCACCTTGCCAGGTTACCCGGGTCAGATCCACGCCAACATCGGCCCTGTGAGGACCAACGTGACATTCGACCACCGGGACTGTGGAGTCACGCTGCTGAAGAACGACCACGTGTTGATCAACCTGCTGGTCGACGTCGTGACCAGGAAGAGGAGAGCGGCAAACATCAAACCCAAAATCCCGTTCACCTTCAGCTACACCAAAGAGACCCGAGAGCTGGTAACGTAACATCTAAGTCTCCATCAGTCATGAAAGTAAAACACACTGTAGGGTTCCTAATATTCAGTGTCAGGTTTTTTTTTATCACTGACTGGATTCAGTTATTTTCATGTGAAAACAAGATGTACTGTTTCTTACTTTATTTATTTATTCACAGGGCATCATCACTTTTCTGGGACCTGAACAAGGTATTGTAAACTCTGAGGAGCACGGGGAACTTCCTTTTGACATCTGTGAGAACTTCAGCGAGACAAAGTTCAACAGCTCGGACATACACAAGGAAGTGGAGTTCACAATGGCCGTGGTGAGTCCAACAAAACCTCCTGGACTGCAGAAGACAGAGGGAGTGAGTAAGTTTCACATTATGACACTGTTGGTTTGTTTTTTTCACAGGTCAAATCTGAAAAGAGAGCCATTAGGCTACTGAGGACAAAAAGGGTTGAGGACAAGATCCTGGAGGAGCAGAAAAAAACGAGAGGAGGAGGAGAAGAGGAAGAAACGGGAAGAGGAGGAGAGGAGGAGACAGGAGGAGGAGGAGAGAAGGAGGAGAGAGGAAGAAGAGATGGAGCGAGAGAGAGAGGCAGAAAGGAAGAAGAAGGAGGAGGTTGCAGCAGCGCTTGCAGCAGCTAAATGCAAGGTGGGAAATGTGAGGAAAAATGAAGCCATTTACTACACAGCTTTTAATTTGGTTTAAAGCTTAGTTGAGTTAAAATGTTGGGTCTGGTTTAGAGTTTTTAGCTTCTTTTTGTTCAGTTAGAAATTCTGCAAAGTTTGACCTTTTGTTCTGTTAACGCTTTAACTCTAAGGTCTGAGTTTGATCATTTGATAGGCTAAGTTTAGGTTTACCCAGAACTTCCACCAGATATGTGAGCATTGCGTGTCCGCTCCGTTACAGCTCTGTGCAACCTCGTCTGTCAAAACCCACAGGCTGCGTTCTCAGTGCAAAGCACCGAGCAGCACAGAGGGACAGCTGGAGTGCAGACACAAAAGAGTTCCCGTCGTAATTATGGATTACACTGGCGACAGCTCGAGAGAATACGATGTATGTGGTATAAAACTGTATAAAACCCTCATAAACACATCAACGATACACGTAAGGTCATTGTTCTCAAACGTCAAAACGGAGTGTTTTGTTCTGAAAAAACCCCGGATGTTTTAATGTTGTTTCGGTGTCTGACTTCCCGTCCCTCTTGATCTTTTCTGTGGTAAATTGATGCGCCGTGCTCTGGCATCCGGCAAAATAGAAGCCTTGCGTATGTGCTGCGGAGGGATCGGGGCTGACGGAGCTGAGACGGGCGCAGCCGAGCCAGTGGAAGCACACACATTGAATCAAGTGAAAACCTATCGGCTCCGCTGCGGTAACGGAGCAGAGACGGACCGAACAAGCATCTGGTGGAATTTAGGGGTTAGGAGTGAGATTAGTTTTTAACTCACATTTACAAATACAAAACTCTACTTTTAACTCCTACTGTAAAATAAACTCTTATCAGTTCACGTACAGTTTCAAGTTTTTTAAAAAGACGTCCCCAAATGTTTTCAACCAATAGTTATAGTCCAGGTTAATGTGCAGATTTCACGAACATGTAAAACCAGTTAGATTTAACCTCATGTGGGAGTTTCTCTCTTTTTGTTTTCAAATGTTTTTGTTGTTTTCTAACTTTGAACATACTGATGTGTCGTCTCTCCATCGTACTCTCTTCTTTTAGTGGACGCCACTTGGTTTCAAAATAAGACATCCTGACACATTGGACGACATCAGCAAGGAGCGATTCGAAGGCACCGTCCTCAAAGCCATTTCTAAAAATCCACACAAGGTGATCAAGAAGGAGCCAGAAGAGGGAAAACAGGGGAATTATGACGAGAACGGGAAAACTGTTCCCGAGCAGGTACCAGTGAAATACTGCAGAAGTCTTAAACATCCAGTGAAAGTTCTGGAGTTATTCTGTTTTAAAAAGAGGGTTATAATGACGATGATGTAGTCATTTCATTAGAATGTATTTCTGTGCAGGTCAAGATTAAAGTTGAAAACATGGATGAATCTGAATCGGAGGGCAAACCTGAAGGAGAGGAGAAAAAGAAAGAGATAAAGAAGGAGAACGAAAAGGAGAAGAACGATCAGTCAGGTGATGCTGGAGCTGGAGTGAAAATAGACCCAGACATGGGGCGACTGGTGATGACCATCAACGGTCAACAGAAACAGCTTACATTTGGCCCAGATGACATGCTGAGCACCGCCACCATGCTGGATGGAGACAAGGTGAGAGGAAGAGGTGGTGTAGATACTCGAAGACATTACTAAAGATTCACCCAGATTAAGAAACCTTTTCTAATGACTGTTTAATCTCCCAATTTCTAATTGTTCAGTTTAAGATAAACCCAAATAAGAGGTTTAAAAAATATAGAATAAAATCTCCCTCCAACCACAGAATAAACACAACAGACAGAACCTCGTCAAACTAAACCCTGTTTGATTTTTAGATGGTTCACACTCTGACATCACAAACCGAATGAGCTTCCATAACACTTATAGAGAGGAGGAGAAATGTTTGATGAAAACTTAGTCTGACATTTTTAATGAAGAGTGAGTTAAAAAGTCTCAGGCATAAACAAGGAAGCGCTTTAAAGGGGCTATATGTAACTTTCAAAAAGACTGTGTTTGTAGCGATACCGCATGGCCGTCAGGCTTAATGATTTATATATAGCTACAAGTTACATGTATATGTAACTTTTTACATGTATAAATAGTTTTTTATCGCCCACTAATAAGCGAACATTTAACTGATGTGAAAAAGTAGATGTTCACTGTCTATCTGTGTTGCCTGTATACAATTTGCCCCGGGTCCGATTTCTCCGCGGAAAGCTCCAGGCAGTGTCATTTTATTTGCGTTCTCAACGTCCTCCTCACTCCGCTCCGCTTACAGAAATCAACAGTACAAAATACAAACTCATCACACACTCCCGGTCGTCACCTGCACAGCCAGAGGCCGCCTTCACCACACTTATATCCGTCCTAGGAGCTCTCACAGGCGGACAAACTCATCACACACTCCTGCTCTCGGGCAGTGCCTGCCGAGAAAACAGCTAATAAATAAATGACTGTCCTGATTACAAACAAAGGTCGACGTGTGAAAAGGCTGAAAGTCCGAGGCACTCTGATGTAGTATAAAAATCCTTTATTAACAGGGATGTGTCTACACGTCTTATTAGCTATTTGACTTCTGTCCCCGGTTCTTGGAGAGCACCTAATGTAGTGCATTACTCACTTCGACCTTTCCCCTTAAAACAATTGAAGCATTCATTCAGTTTCTTCATAAATATGGATATATTTAGGATTAAGAAACACTGTACCTCTCTGAAACCACTGTGATTACATTTTACACATAAATAGCGTTTACTTACATATGTATGACACCCATCTTATTTCCAAAACAAGACGCCTTTTTAAAGACATCTAGCTGCTCCGGTGAACAACTTGATATATGTTTCATTGAGAAGCAGCAGCTAATAGAGGCTGTGCTGTAATCTGTCTTGTTTAAAGCCCGGCACCCTGAATTAACCTGCAGCTTCAGGAAGGGTTGTTTTTGTACCTGAATTTAAGTTTCTGATCCTGAACTGTATCATATCTGTGAAGGTACGCTTTAACATCGCAACCCATCAGGAGACCAAAGCAGAGCGAGCCACCTTCGTAGAAATTCTTCCCGACTCCTTTGAAGAGTCCATCGAACAACGGCGACACGTAAGACTCTCAAATGTCCATCTGTACACCTCAATATACTGAAATCTTACAGAATTCAAAGTTTGTTTTTGTAAGCGAGCTTAAATCAGAACGGCTGTAGAGCCAAGATTAAACTAAAGTGAAGCAGCCCAAACTCTGTGATGTGTATTCATAGTTTGTGTGTGTTTCTAAACAGGGGATTGTGATCGAGTTTTCGCACGACTCTGGGCTCATCAAGTGCTCTCAGAACCCTCAGCTCTACTTCCACATGTCAGAGGTGATTGAGAAGAAGAGACTGGAGCTGAACGAGAAAGTCGAGTTCAGTGTGGTCCCGGTGAGTGCAGCCTTTAATCCTCTTCTTTTATTCCTTTTCATGATATCAATGTTGCTTGAAGTCAGAATGGCTCAGGCTGGAAGTACTTAGTGTTCATATAGGATGCATTAGGATTCAGTGTGTACTCTGGGTATTTTGACCATTTATCAAAGGACACCCTCAGGTAGGTATTTATAACCTGAAGTACCCAGAGCTTGTGTCACGAGTGAGTCAGAATCACAAACACTCATTTCAGTATTTACCTTTATTTATCTTTGTCTATCACAACATTCAAAGTTCTGTATTAAAGTTGCCCTCCTAATATTTACTGTATGTCCAGTAAGACGTTCATCTTTTTTCTCAAAGCACGAAACGGCGGAGGGAGGGAACCAGGCCATCAGGATAAAACGTTTCACTGAGAGCGTTTTCCTTCCAGTAAGGAAATTGGGCGGTGTCGGGGCAAACAAAGGCAAGGTAAGAAGTATATATATATTACATAGCCAAATTACATTGGCTATGCAACAACACCAAGTGGACTTCATGTTTTATTTCCTGATTTATTTCTTGCTGTTCTCTTGCTTTATCTGTGTCTTGTACCTCGGCACCATTGCAAATAAGGGTTCTCCCTCAATGTGTTTTCCGAGGATCTAAATAAAATAAATGATGAAAATAAAATAAATGATGGAGGGTTTTTCTGGAAAGTGTTTCTTGTTGTTACTGCTCATTGTATCATCTTGGACGTGACAAGCAAGACATATAATTTTAAACACACCTTTAGCAGTCACTGGCTCCCTCTCTGACAGGAAGAGGCAGAGCTGTACGGTCAATGAGCGAGTAGCAACGTCTGGCTCTTAAGTCTGAGCGTGCTGTGTTTTGGATGGTAGCTACAAGCTAAGCTATCCGTTTCTTGCTGCTATCAGTGTGTAGCGTTAGATGTTTACTCTCCCAGAGAGTGCTGATAATGCTTCTATTGCTTGAAATGTCCGTTGCTTAATGCCAGAGGGCAATATTGGACAGCTCACTGAGCAGAGAAGTCAGAGAAGGTTCTGCATTTTTTTTCTCTGACATTTAGCGAATGGTACCGATACTCACAACTGAGAAGAACAGAACATCTGCTGCATCTGCCTACCTACCGCCTTTCCTCTATGAGTTTGCATGTAAGAAGAAGATGGTTTGGGCTGGCAGTGCTCAAGAAGTGAACTGGCCCCTCTCCAGCTACTAGACCAATTAGTGTCACTTAACAGAGAGATTTAAGAGTCTAATCCAAGGCTGATTTAATGCTTCTACAGTGGTTTTAGGACTTCATCAAATTTACAAGTGTCCGTTACCAGTGCTGTGTTAATGTTTCAAATTATAAAGCATTTTGTCACAAGATTTTGGTAGAGATAATTGAACTTAACTAATGTGTTTGTCTCCTTTGGTAGATGACCATCAAGCTGACAAAAGCTTCAGAGGAAACTGAGTGAGTATCGATTATTGTGTGTGTAGATCTTGTCAATACACAATTAGGTTTACATTGTATCTTACTCAATTCTGCCTTTCAGGAAAGAAAAACCAGAGGCAGACAAGATGAAGGCAGTGGTGAAAAGCCTTCGAACTCAAGACAGCAAGAGTAGTACCACTCGAAATAGATATGGTCGGAGCAGAAGTAGGAGCAGGAGTCCGAGTAGGAGTCGGGTCAGGAGTAGAAGTAGAAGCAGGAGTCCACGTAGAGACCATTTTGGACGTATCATCAAAAAGAGACGCAGCACCAGCATTGATCGTAAAAGCAGCAGATACAGGCGAAGCAGAAGCCGAAGCCGAGAGAAGTCAAATAGACGCACTAAAAGCCACACTAAGAGCCGCAGCAGGAGTAGCAGCAAAAGCAAAAGCTCCAGCAAGAGCCGCAGCAGAAGCCGCAGTCGGAGCAGGGAGAGAAGCAGGGAGAGAAGCAGGGACATGTCCAGCAAGAAAAGGATCAAAATTAGCAAGGAGCGCGAAGAACCTTACAAGAGGAGAAGGGAGTTGAGCCCTCCTCCCAGACGTGGCGTAGTGGATGACGAGCTGGCAAGGAAAAAGAGGGAGCTAGAGGAGCTCAATGAGATGATAGCCTACAAGAAGGCCATGGTTGATGTAGACCCAAGAGGACTGGACCCTGGACAGAGGACGTGCATAGACTATGACCATGGCAGAATCTCTGTCCCACTTACTGAGTATAAACCAGTTCGATCCATCCTTAAGAAAAGACCAGAGGAACCTGAGTACCTCCATCGTCCTCCTCAACCTTATGATGATCCTTACTATGACAGGCCATATGGTCCTTACCCAGATCGGCGTTACGGTGACCGCTATGGTGATTCATACACCGGCAATCCCTACTCTGATCGGCCTTATGGTGACCGTCCTTATGGAGACCGGCCCTATGAAACTCGTCTCTATGGTGAAGTTCCCTATGGTGGCCCTCCGCCTGCAAGCTCCCGTTATACCGATCGCTACGATGTTTATGATGAACCCTATGATGATCGCTACTCTGACCCAGCATATGCAGACCGACGAACAGATGACCTGTATCAGCCTATAAAACGGAACCATTCTCCTGAACCCCATGGTTCCTCAACTTCTCAACCTGAAAGAGGCCCTCTTGCCACCAACCAAGCATCCCTGACACATACTGTTGCAAATGTATCTTCCCAACCCCCTCTTAGACCTCCTTCTCCCTCTGAGCCGCCTCCTAGAAGCCCATCTCCCAAACTGAAGAACACAACAACACGACAGTCACCTCCAGCTGAGAAACAACCCCTTGATCGCTTTCTTGACATGCTTAATAAAAAGGTGGATGCAGAAAAACAATCTGAACCAGTTTACATGAGTGATGACCTGTTGCCTCACGAGCGAGCACTTCAAGATGGAAGGGGTTTTTCTCGTATTGTGGGAATGGCTCAAGAGCAACCCACCACAAGTCTACCTTTGGAAGGAGAAAGAAGCCAACCAAGGCCTATGCGGTCTTCATATGAGAGAACAAGTGAAGAACCACAGAGCAAGGCAGAACCCTACGACAAGATCCAGAGTCTACTCCGCACAATTGGCCTAAAGCTGAGTACAGGAGAAATGTCCAAACTGGCAATCCGAGCCCAAGAGACAATCTATAGCCCAAAATCATCATCAACAGAGCGAGAGACTTTATCCTCCACAGGAGAAGAACTGCGTAGATGTAGAACTGGTTCTGTTGAATCAGATCACATCCATTCTATCTCCTCAGCAAGGTCCTCCAGTTTGGAGCCTCTCAGCAGACATAAAGCCTATTCAGAGTACGAAGGATTTCTGGACCAGCAGGAGTTGGGGGCATTGAAAAAGGCGCAACAGATGCAGAGTCTTACCAAGACCATTGGAAGCACACCCTCTGACAGTCTTCAAGTGAAACCTCCCCCAGGGCCTCCCCCACCAGTCAACTGGGCCTTTAGAGTTACTTCCCCAAATCCCCCAGCACAGAGCCCCACACCGCCCAGCGCTGGAACTGTAGCTCCTCCTGCTGCAGATAAACCTACTCTAGGCCCTCCTCCTGGACCGCCTCCTGGGCCTCCTCCACGGCGTTCTGGACAGCCTCCTCCAGGTCCTCCTCCTGGACCGCCTCCTGGGCCTCCTCCTCGCCGTTCTGGACAGCCTCCTCCAGGTCCTCCTCCTGGTACTCAACCCCATCACCCTCCAGTACAACCTCCTTTCACTGCACTCTCAAGTCATAGTATCTCTTCTTTCATTAGCCAGTCTCCTGCAGCTTCACTCCTTAGTTCCTCCAGTGCTTCGCATCCTGTTCCAACTGCCTTAGTAACCTCAACATCATCAACACCATTAACATCCAGTTCTGCAAGTGATGAAAAATCAACGATCTCTACAACTGTGGCCAGATGCCTGAAGGTCATTGAGACAGTGAAATCTCTGGCTTTGCAGCCACCAGCGAAACCAGTCAAATCAGTCCAGTTCAGTTTACCCACAGAGTCTCCATCAGCCTCCAGTCCTCAGACATCTACAGAGACTGATGATGACATAAAGAACAAGCAGAAGGAGAAGGTATGGCAGGCAGTTGTGCTACTAGAATTTTTTAAGAAAGTGAAAGTAATAGAAATATAGATGACTGAATTGGGGGAGCAGAAACTGGTTAACTGCAGCATCAAGAATGATTTGGTTTCAACACATATTGCTATGGGTTTTTTGTAAACTCCTAGCGAAGTGTTTTGTTAAGAATAGGCCTCTTCTGTCAGTGATTGAACACATTCACAGTTTCTGACACGTGCTTCTCTTGGCAACCTATTCAGACTCTGCTCTAGTTATATAGAAACATCAGAAAGAATTTAAGATCTCCCTGTTCAAGATGCCTGTTTAGATAACGCCTTGACAAGGTAAATATCTTTGTTTTACAGCTTGATATGTATAACCAGAGGATTCTTGAAAAGAGGGATCAGCAGCACAAGGAGATGATGGCCCGCAGGAAACAAGGAGAGAAGAAAAAGGATGGCACACTGATCTCCCCAGGTATAAAGTTTGTTTAATAACCTGCATTAATCTAAACTAGCAACATTTGATTTACAGTGTTCAGCAATAAGTAAGGTTATGCTCTTGGCCTGCTAGTTCTTCAGAGACGTGAATGAATATTTAAAGCCCTTTTTATAGTGCAAATCCACAACAGCGCTGTAACAGAGCTCAGCTGTCATCACGCCTTAAGACATTCAGCAACGGCATAGTACTGGTGTCCCAGTCTGAATTCATATTTCCTTACAGCGTTGCAGAGTGCCAGAGAGCACGGCATAGCGAGAACTCCACATACACACACACACCGGTCAGACATGTATACACACACACAGTTGCGATCCCTCGCCAGCTCCGCCGATCCAGTCTCGCCCCTGTAACGCGTCTGTTATTACCTCCGAAGGCGGCAATGACAATGAGGATGCTTCACTTCTTCCCCCACGCTGCGACGATCAGATTAAAGGAGAACGATCACAGGGTCGTAAATATCGTGCCTTGAAACAGCAGTCTAAATAGGGCTTAGGTTACATTTTATAGCTGCATGTCATATATATTATAATCACAAGCCATAAACTAAGCTGAAGATCTTGTTCTTCAGCACAATTAGCAAGGCTCTGGTGAAAAACGCATAGTTCCTTTACACATCCCTGGAGATGAGGTAGAAATGTTAATGCGATAATGTAAATGAATTCCAGCTTTGTTTTATCTGATGATTAGCAGAAACCATGTAAAGCCCTGAGATTAAGATGAGTCTAGGACTAAGCTAGATTTATGCTTGGTTTGCGGTCTTACTGTAGATTCTTCGCAAGGTCGGTATTGATCATGAATTTGAAATCCAGAATTCAGTGCAGAATTAGCTCAGTTCTCAGTAGCACAATTATATTGTTGCGTTATTTAGAAGTTGCAGTCAGCCACAGTGGAAGCTCTTGCGTAGAAACAGAGGCGCCACACGTACGTCCGCTGCAACCTCACATGGAGCCATACACCTATCTTAAAGGTTACATTGGTTCATCTCGGCAATCAAGAAAAGAAGCCAACTGCATTTTCAACTCTGCAAAGTAACATCGTTTTCCTCTTCATATGGTAACATTTGGCATCTAACTCTTTAAGTTGCACATTCAGAAAGTTAGGTATCGTATGGAATTTACATATACCAGTTCTCTCCCCAGCCCCTAGCTACATGATACTTGATTAAAAAACATCTTATGTTGGAATACCTAGCCCTAGTAGATGGCTAGAAATAAAGTGACAGTGATACAGCTAAAGCAGGTTAGTTTATAGTTCTCACAAACCATTTCATTCTAACGAAAACTACACGGTTGTCACTTAGTTGGTACCTCTATATGCCATTGCTGCACCTGAATATAAATTAGTCTCTGTTGATGGTAACCATAACCTGGCTTAGTCTGTACTTATACTACCGCTTTGTACAGTACTAGGTAGATAGGTTGCACTAAGTATGTAGTACTTTTATTTGTACTACTCATTTGTTCTGAAGTTGCGTAGCCACTCTCTTATGTCTACAAGCTTTGTAGATGACTTGTTGCTAGTATAAAGACAAGAATGCATTTAAAAATGCCTAAGACCCCAAGTAAATCATGTTTTCTGCAGCTTCATGCCGACTGTCTATGAGGACCACATCTGGTCTGGGATACAGTAGGAAATTTAAGGTTAAGACCACCTTTATAAACAGGGCTTTGATTTTTGTGAAAATTGCCTAGATATGATCATGTAGGGGAATATTGTTGGGAGCGAGCAAATGTTAGGGCAATACCAAAATTATTTAAGAACTTTTTGATTCTGCGCGAGATGTTTTTCTTTAACAATTTCTATCTGTGCTTTTATGGTGCTTTAATGCTGTTAGAAGATTTTGCGATCTAAGTGTATTACAATTTAATGTGGGCCGTTTGTTGCTTGAATGTCAAATTTTCCCAATGTTTATTTTTTATTATCTGGAAAAAATTGGTAAACACATCTTATATGTAAGAAAACACATATTTGACTGTAATAAGTCTTTGGGCCAAGTCTAAATGAAACCACTGAGGGTAAGTCAATTCTGCTCAGAGCTTACTAAACCCTGAACCTTGATTTCTTGTTAAAATAAATGGAGTGTTGCTGTGTTCTGTGGATATCCAGAAAAGTGATGTTTTAACAGAAGATCCAGAAGACCGCATTTGATCGTGAATTAGCCTGGCGCTGAAGATTTTTGCCAGAAGTTAAGATGCAGTTTGACTTTATTTTAGATGAAAGCAGTGTAGTCCAGCCCCCAGCCATGCGTCCAATTCGAGTTCCAGTCCATGAGTGTTTTATTCCGAGTCCATTTCATCAAGATGATATATGCTAGGCTAAGAGTCGTCAAAACAATGTTTTTGGCCTTGAGTCATAAATTGGAAAAAGAGGTAAGGATGGCTTCTCTGGAGACATTCCCACAACACTGAGGTCCTTTAAGTCTCTTTTCATCAGGTACTTTTATTTGAAATTGTCCGTAAGGTCTCCAATGTGAAAGAACACTTGAAGAGCTTTTTACCATTACCATTATTAAAGAGCTATTAATAGTTGTTCAAAACTATCAGATGTGACTTATCAGTCTTTCGCTAACACAGTAAATGGTCAGGCTAAATACCTGCAATAAGAAAAACATGCTATGCTTCTTTTTAATGTAATGGGCAGCAGAAATAGCTGAAATTGTTCCGTTTTTAAAAGTTTAGATCAGGTATAGCATACCTGTATACCAACCATACAGCATACCATATTAGATTACAAACTCTCTTAATGTTATAACTGTGAAGTATTAGTACTTGGCTTTTTGTATTCTGGGCTGCGGCCTAGTTTGCTTTTCAGTCTGAACTATTGTTAGCTCAGGAAGCTAACATAGATAGCATTTTTTTTATAGTAGTCCTTGGTGTGTGTGATGTCAGGTTCATTCTCGTATAACACTATATTTCATGATTATTAAGTATATGATAGACTGCGTATAAGCAACTCATCTATGCCGAATTTGTATACTTGTATCAACTTAGCATTTAAAGTAAGTATATCACAGTGTCTTAAACTCATAAATCAAAAGCTTTTGGATTCTAGGCTATAAGCTCCCTTTCCTTAAAGTTTGTGAAACAATCTACGTTAGCTCAGAAGGCTAATGTAGGGAACTTTTCAAAGCTTTTAGGAAACAGTTTTAACTTAAGTGAGTTCAAGAAATAATTGGTAGTCTGTCATCTACGCGGTAAGTAATTCCATACCTGCCATTAATAATGAAGCCAAATGACCTATATCTAAGTGATCATTCCTAACCATCACTTTAATGTAATGTTAAGCAGTTTGCATGGGCTAAATTGACTGTTTTAGCCCTCTCAATGAATATGTTGCATCTCACTTTAACATCTATTAGCACAGCCCTTGCAATACTGAAGTGCAAACTAGCTCCTTTAGTCTGGGAAAGTAATGTTAACTCAGGGAGCTATATAGAAAGCTTTTGGTAGCATTCAGAGGTCTCCTACTCTTATAGTAATCTTTAGAAGTTAATCAGTGGTGTTGAATGTAGTCAGTGAAAGTGGGACTCATAAGCTTCGACTATGGGTCCAGTAATTCAGCATTGTAATGTTGTTATCCACCTAAGGTTCTTTGTGAGGTCATTGTGTTCATTATGTGTTCAGATGTTTATATCAGTTTATGATAACAGTTTTTTGGACGTTTCAACAGGGTTGAGGGCTATAATCAAGGCTGTGGTTTGGATCCATATTTTTGCTTCCGTCATTCAATTAAAGTACCAGTCCGAACATGAATGCTGAACTTTGCGGTTATATCACTCAGGCAATAGTAGGCCACCTGTTACCCCTCTCACTTTATCGCATTTAAATCCATTGTGATCACACAACGAGTCGCACCTTTGCCTGTAAACGTGCCGCTCAGGTAACTTCTTTTCACATGTTGGACCTGTGACTATGACAGGATGGAAAACTAGACTACCAGCTTAGATTAATTTCAATTTAAAGTGGAGATAATGAGGTCCAGTGTGGAGTAAGGGAACAGAGATGGAAAAGAGAAAATCACAAATTCAAATTAGTATCCTTAAAAAACAACAACATTTGGACACAATCACTGGCCTGCTCACTACACGATAAACCTTACAAGGTTTGATCATAGTTTTTGGACTTGTTTCAAGAAACTAATTTTATTTTTTGAAAAACTGATTGAAATGGTTTCGATCCATTATCATTCTTGATACATTTATTCAGTGTCTTGATTCCATTACTTTTTTCTCTATGAAATACTGGACTTCAATTGTGAGAGAATTAGAAACTTCAGGCAGAGTAGAGGACCGTTTTTGAAACCGAATTTGCAGAAAATATTAGGTGAGTCAAAGCGTTGTGATTTCATTTAGTGGAGTAAATGTAACAGTTTGAAAAAAGTAATATGTAGGTTTCCAATATCGTTTTGGAATCATGTTGGTATTTTTGTTGCATGTTATCTCTGTTTACCGGCTGCATTGACAAATGGGGTATGTACTCAAACTCAGCAGTTAGCTAGAGAGAGACGATTTTAAAGACAAGCTAAAACTCAACCAAGGGTACTTAGATATTTTCTTTAATGTTAATAGTATTTAATCATAACGCGTTTTTATTTTAAAGTGACTCAGAAGGGTTTGAAGTGATGAAGACAGATTATACATTGCATTACTGCTTAATTTTTCTTGCCAGTGGAGGTAGGTAATCATATTGATTTCTTTATTGCATTGATCAGGCTCAGAGTCTTTGGATTGCTTTTTATATATAGCATGCAATTTTCTTAACTCACACATAATTACTGGTAACTTAATCAAATTAAACTGAACAAATTCCTAATTACATGGAAAACATCTATCACATGTTTCTGTGGTCGGCAGGTTTTCTTTTGGTCTTACATTGATACGTGTAGGCTTAATAGTACATCCGAACCGGTTCATTGTAGAGCTAGATTTAGTGCTTTTGCAATAACTTTGACACAACACAAGCAATAATGTAGATGGTGAGCTAGAAAGCTTCAATGAATAGGGTGCTTCTGGGGGAATATAAGGCATTTTGTTACATCAAAAACACAGTAAAAAGTTATATGATGGAAAAAACAAACCGTATCGGAGGGCTTTTTTGTGCAAAGTTTTAAAGGTACTTGTAGAATGTGAAAATTGGGTTCTGGTTTCACAAAGACCATCGGGCTTTAGTCTTTACTGCCATAAAATGATACAAGTTTGTGAATTTCATCTGGTTTTTATTAGGAATTTCTTGATTTTACGCACTGTGGATGAAGTGAAGACCATTTTTTATGGCTGTAAACAAATGCAGGCCAAAGTCTAAAGACCAGTCTAAGGTTTTTGTGAATCCAGCTCTACAGTAATGTGCAGTCCTAGCTTTAGAGGTCCAATGTAAGAGATAGTCTGAGATATCCAATTGCAAATGATTTTAAAGGCTTTGTGACTTATAAATGTATTCTTTTAACATTTCTAGGCAAGCCCATCACCACTGAACCCAAGAATGTTTGGATATGTGGTCATTCGCTGGTGTATTGGGCAGAGTCAAGAGCCAAGTCACCAGAGGTAGGTATGCAGCTGGGCATGGACCCTAGCAAGGTGGCCATCTGGTGGAAGGGCACCCAGGGGATGACTTGGTCCCAGCTACTTCCCCAGCTCCACCAGCTGAAGGTCACTTGGCCCAACCCCGACGTCCTCATCATACACTTGGGCGGTAATGATCTGAGCACTGATAGCCCCACCGACCTGCTGGCCTCTGTCAAAAAGGACTTGACCTCAATGAGGAGCATCTTTCCACAGTGCGTCCTTGTTTGGTCAAACATCCTCCCTCGGCGGGTGTGGCGCCACTCGGCTGACAGCCACGAAGTAGATCTGGTCCGGACAACAGTGAATCGGAGGATCCAAAACGTCATCTCCGAGCTGGGTGGCACCTCACTGACCCACGACAACATTAGGTGCGGCACAAACACGGGTCTGTATCGGGCAGATGGAGTCCATCTGTCCCCTAAAGGCATTGATGTTTTTAATCTGAACCTGCAAGATCTTCTAGAGAAATGGGAAATGGAGGTGAACTCTTCGTCAGAGAACTGTTAAGAGGTGCATCATTTGTTCAGTGTTTTTTTTATTAGTGATAGATATTCAGTCACATTAATTATAATGTCTGCAACAACTTTTTAAGGTCTTTATTCTGTTTAAAATTTCCAGTCTTGTGTGTAGTTTTAGTTTCTTGGACACTTACTTCAGACTGTTTAACATGGCAAAAGAGTAAATCTGTTTTGAAACAATAAATTCAATATCAAGGGATCTGCTGTTGTACTTCATTTTTTCCCCCATCTTCTTTATGAACAGGATGTGTGAACTTGAAATACTAGATGTATTTACACAATGCTTAATGGTAATAAATGTAGATTCGTAATGCTATACAACAGAATTGTCAGGACATTTGTAACGCTACATGGACAGCTGTATCAACTGCAAATGTTTCAGTCAGCAACTTTTTAATATTATGATTTTGTCTTGCATTTGTGTCTTAATTGGAAACATGAATAAAGCTTCATAAACTTTCCTACTCCCAAAAGGTGTTGCACCAACATGATGCCGATACAGGAAACAGGATTTTAAAATTGCTCAGAACTTGCATACTGCATGTAGGATTATAATAAAATATATAATGCTTGAGTTAATATTTAAGGGGAAAACATAACTGTGGTAATAATTACTAAGTTGCAAGTACCAGTTTGCCGATTGAAAAGGAACATACCCAACAAGAACAACGAAATAAAACCTGTTACATGCAAGAGCAATTATTGGAGAGCTTATTTGATGTCTAAAACATTGGGATAATTGCATCCTCACCCAACACCAGAGGGAGTCACTTTACTCTTCACTGGCTTTTCAAATCTGTGTTGTACCTGTTGGAGCCGACCAGGTGAGTTTTTGTTTTCTCTGCAGGTTCCAGCCCAGATGAGGCCCAGGATGAGTCGAGGACTCAGCAGATCGACTGAATGCTTCCATCAGACACCTCTACTCAGTCTGCGCTGCAGAAGAATCTCAGACTTATCCACAACATTGATAGAAACTTTATATTGTCCTTAAGATTTCAGACCACACCACCACAGAAAACAGCACTTTATAAAGGTCCTAATCATTCACATAAAAATATCCACAGATATATATTTTCTTCAAAGTGTTGCAGTTTGTTCTTTACTTATCTAACTACATATCAAATCATTTTAACCATTTGAATAACAACTGTCAGATGTGTCAGTTAAAGTATGTTACATATGAATATGCTATAGAAGCACAAAACCGAGGAAGGAAAAGGCAGGTTTTAACACCAGGACCCTCCTCCCTCGCAAGATATTAAATAAAATGAGCACACACAACGGTGGAAAACCATAAGTTTGCAGTTCTAGGGCTGTGGGTTAGTTGCAGTTTCTGCCACTGATGGTGGTTCTAGCCTTGGGTTTTCTGCACCTTATAGGCTGATGAAAAACAGTTTAGTGTTGCTGGGTTGTGACACCACAGTTTTCCATTTTTTATTGGAGAAAATGGCAAAGTGACCCTGGATTTTGATATAAAATATTTAAGAAAAGGTTAAAAAAAAAAAAAATTCTCCTAACCATATATCCCTTGGCCATATGAAGGGAAAAACTGAGGAATAAGAAGTGATACGTTTCTACTTTAGTCCTGGTGAATATTAACTTAACTAGCAATTAGTCCATTATTTACAGGAAACATCAAATAATAGTGAACATGTCAGTCACCAACAGCTCACCAAAGTTACTGTATAACATTTCATTTTTTCTGACAGTCTAAACCCATGAGATATACACCTCGTAATCAAGTATGACAAAAGTGACAAATCTTCACTTTCAAGAAGCTGGAGCTCAGTAATGTTTGTGAGACAATCGATTATTTAAAGGAGGCTTTAGACTGACATTCTGTCTGACTGTTTTCTGCAACTTCACAGTGATAGCCAACAACTATAAGAAAGGCACAAGTGTTGACACTGTCACTAGTATCTTGATGTTCATAAACGGAGAGTTCACTACAATCTCATTTCCAGTGTTGGACTGTGTATGAATATTGTTGTCTCTTTAAATGGTGATGGTATCCAAATACTATTTAGTTAATCACACTGACATTAAGTGTCTATAAAGTCAAAACTATTTACCTTCCTGCAATTTACACCCCTTAATTGGGCAAGTTTGCTGATATTCTGTTCAGAAACTTTAAAGTAATTTATTCATCTTGTATTTTTTTACGTGTATTATTGATGAAGGTATGTGTTGGAGTTTTGTGTGTGTACAAATCAGTGTGTTTAAATATCAAAGGAAAGTCCACACACTTCCAACTTCTCTATACATTTTAAATGATGAGACTTACAGCTTACAGTTTTTATTTACTGAAACTTTAAACCTGTAAGTGCAGTGTAATTCAAAACGTTTGAAGACTATCACATTGTGATTTTGTTGACATCAAAATTGCCCACCTCAAGGACAGAAATGGTTCTGCATACTTATTGACTGAAGTATAAATATTTTGATGTCCTCTATGAGGAAGTTGAATGAGTGATTTGTAATAATTGTAATTAATGACTGCCACATCAGATTTAGTTTGAAAAAAAAGCAAGCAGCCTTCAGCTCAAGAACATACTGTACTTATGTACGGTTGTGAGGGTATTTTCCATTACCCAAGTATATTTGTAATTTTTGTGCCACTTCTTGTATTCCACAGATTATTCCACATTTCCTCAATTATCTGCGGTGTTGGTTGCCTAACAGATCAACATTAAAAATGATGATCTTATTAAATGTAGAATTTTAAAAATCAAACTTTTCAATTGTAAAGTAACACATCCATTCTGCTAACTTTCTGAAGACTTTCATCTCTGGAAAAATGGAGGGATTTTAATTATCAGTTAATTGTTAACTGACAGGTGGCTAAAAGGTTCAACTATCAACGTACTGTTGGCAATCCTCTGTTTGCATTCTGAAAATACATGGGGATGTCAAAACCTTTGTACTGTTTGATGTACTTAGACACTTGTTTGTTTTTCACTAAAAAATCTCTTAAGTAATAAAAAATCATGAATGGTTCTAAAATAAATTTCTCTGTTTTTTTTATTTAAAAAATATGTTGAGCCAATTTATAAAATACATTAGAGTTCAATCCAATGCTTGTATTCTGAATGAGCCTCAGCATTAACTTGGAAATTGTTTCATCATTAGAAGATGTTACGCTTCACTTAAATGTTTCATATAGCCTACATTTGATATTTTATTTAACAACATGATTACCCTAAGTAGATTTTCCTGGGCTTTCACTCATATCAGGAGTCTTCCCTGGTGTCATGGATCTATTGAACATATATAGTATGTGAGGGAGTGATGTAGGCTACCTAATTATAGCACAACTCTTGACTAGATCATTGCATGCCAAGTGCCAAAGATAAGCACAGCGTGATGACATTCAAACATTGACATTCATTAGTATTATTATTTTTATACAATTTTAACGACATCTAAAGCATATCATGAGATGGGGTTAAAAGGGTTCAAGAGTAGTTACTAAAATAATTTGATATTTCGGGTTGGGACCATTAAGTGTCGTTATACTGTATTACTACTGTAGGGGGCAGCATCTGTTTATTTCGTTCAGTAGAAGAAGAAATGATCATTGTGTGCATGCAAAGACAGACTGGGGCACCGAGAACCGAGTTTTTAGAAAATACCTTCATCATTTGTTCGAGCATTACGGAGAAGCGTCCGTAAATGTGTGGCTTGCATTAAACAAACACTGCAGATGTCAGCTGATTAACCGCGGGGAGCAAAAGCGATTTTGCGGGAAATGTACCGCGGTCGACCGCCACCGAGAGGGGGCTACAGGCCGCCGCCGTCTAGGCCTTACCAGGCACCAGGCTACAGAGACGACAGGGGCGACAGGGGCCGGCCCAGGGCTCCGTACCATCCTGGATATCCAGACCATGGTCACCCAGAATCCTACCGTCGCTCTCCGCCGCGCAGGAGGTACCCTTCCCCCCCATCAGGAAGTCACCAAGGCGCAGAGTACTGGGCCGGTGGTCCACCGAGAGACGTGAGTCCAGCAGGCTTGAACATATATCCCCCAAAACTCTGATTATTCAACGTTACTTTCTCTTGATGTCTTTTAGTGAAGGCATCTGTCCGACAGATTTAGTAACACCCGTTTGTTAAATCAAGCTGATTTCCTGCAGCCTTCCTTGTTCATTGTGTGAAGCACTTTGTTGATGTGAGGCCTACACTTCAGCTTTCATTCTTATGTTTTCCTGACCTGCACATACAGTAAAACAACCAATGACTTCAATCCATTATGTCGAAGGAACAACCATGGTCCACAACGTGCACGCCGCCCACGTCAGCTCAAAGTGAACCTGCCCTTTTCGTTTGTGTTGTCTTGAATGTTGATGCTCAAATATCTTGAGAACATCTTGATGTTTGCAAAAAAATGTGAACTAAATTAATGGTAGATTAATGAAGTAAGTCCAGTTTCTTTAAATTTTCTTGGAGTTTATTTAGCTAACTTCAAAAAAGGCTTAATGGAACATGATTACCACAACACCGGTGCGTTATTTTGTGATATTACGGTAAACACAAACTTCTTTTTTTTTCCATTATCAAACCCACTATCCTGCCAGCCAGACCAGAATAAAGTCAGATTCAATCACCAACCGGTCTGAATAACAGACCAAAATCAAGACCGCTTCTGGTTATAAAGAATATCTGACTCTGTCCTTTTTCTGGTATTAACATGCATCTTGGATGATCTGATGACAAATGGACAACTCTGGCTAAGGTACATCAGTTAAAACCTGGCACTACAATGCATTGTCTCTCATCCCTGTGCATGATAGGCCCGCATTGAAAATTGAAATGCACTGTCCAATACTGAATCAATAAGGCTATGATCTCTTGCTAAGATCTGATTTGTGTTTGATAGATAGAGGGCACATTTAAAAAGCAATGTGAAGACTCCTGTGGGTATCCACATATAAAAGTGGCCTAAATCTGAAAACCATCAGATTCAATGCGACTTGTGCTGTTCACACTGTTATAAAAAACAAAACATCACATAGAAGCAAACTTCTGATACAGGTCACTGTTGGCTGCAGTGTGAACACAGCCTGAGGGATGAGATGATTTTTCCTCTATTTACGTGCACAGCCCATTTCAATGCATAAACTATGTTACACGTACTAGGCTTGAGGCCCAGGAGCTGTCAGAATCAAGATAAACGACAGAAGAATTATTGTCCATATTTATATTTACTGAAGCTCTGGTCGTTCTGGAGTTTCAGTCTATGAATCAATTACTTAAATGACAGAAGGTCATCTGTATTGTTTTTAAGGAAAGTGGTCAAATGGCATGTACTTTGTGGTTATAGCTTCTCAGTGCTTGCCATATTTACTTGTTAACTAAACACATTCAGGCTGGACAAATGTAAAAGAAACTGGCGTTGTATGTTTGTTCGAGTGGTATTTAAAGTGATTTATAATGGAAAGAGTTGGAGTGACAGAAAGTTGTTTTAGCTTTCCTATTTGACTTTGAACATGTGGAAGATGTCTCATACACTTTGAAAGGTGTAACGGTTGAAAATCTTGTCCCACCTGGTGGGTATCTAGGACGCTAAGGTGTCTGGACAGGACAGCAGCCACAGGGATGATAATGCTGCTGTCTCATGAAGCAGCAAGACTACCTGACATACAACTGTGATCAATGAGTGTGAAAGACTCTTATACAGCAGGTATCTTTGTGTGCATGTGTTGCAGAGGTCTCCATCACCACGTGGACCTGTTCCCCTTGATCACAACCTGCTCATCACTGTTGGCAATGAGCTAACTGGACCTTCTGGCTCTGCCCCCCCACGCCACCATGAAAGGTACTGGTTATTTAGAGTAAAAGTCAAAACAAAGTTTTTTGCGACTGGTGTTGGGAAAAAAACAATGAAAACTTGCATGCCCAGAAGTATTTACAAACATTACAATATATTAGTTATACAGCATATATTAATTCAAAGTCCTGTTTCTGTGCAGAGACTACCCGCCTCGACCCGCGTATGAGCGGAGCAGGAGTCGAGGCCGTAGCCGACCTGGCAGCCGAGAGCGGAGTCCGGACCGAAGCCGGGCCAAGAGTCGAGGACGTAGCAAGAGTCGGGCGAGGAGCAAGAGCCGTCCTCGCAGCCACAGTCGCAGTCCGGATAGGAGCAGGGCTAAGAGTCGAGGTCGGAGCAAAAGCCGCAGTCCAGATCGGAGCCGGGCCAAGAGCCGGGGCAGGAGCAAAAGTCGCCCCCGTAGCAGGTCTCGAACGAGGTCCAGGTCTAGGTCAAGAGGTCGGAGCCCGGGGCGGGGCTACAGCAAGGCAGCGAGCCGCGGTCGCAGTAAGAGCAGGCAAAGGAGCCGCAGTGTGAGCAGCAGCTCAAGCTCCTGCAGCAACGATGACAGTGACAAGAAATCCAGAAAAGAATTCAAAGAGCTAGAGACAGCTCGACGCAGGAAGGAGCTGGAGGAGATGCTGGGTCAGCCCACCAAATCTATCCTGAAGAAACGCAACGACTCAGAGGACTCACCGTCACTCAGGGTAAATCCTCTAACAAAACACCTATTATCATCACATTTAATATCACTGGTTCTAACATTTCTGGCAGAGATGCAGATGTGTGCCAGTTAATGATTCTGATCAGGAATATCTAGCTTTGTTTCATTTAAAAAATATATATAGAAAACATCCATGATTCTGTTTTAAATGTAAAAAGCCGGATAATGAAATAAAAAGGCTAAATTCAGTGGAATGTTCATGCATTATATAAGTTGTTGCAGGACAGGTGTAGTTTTTTGCATCTCCAATTTCTATGATTATCATATGTAAAAAACACAAGTTAATCTTGTGTGTGTGTTGACTAAATCATTAGGTGTAAAATATCTCCTTACTATCAGCCAAGCATAACAATCTCAACAATGATTCAGTTTCTCTGCTCTAGATAAAGTGCTTGTTCTTAGTTTAATTGATATAAGATGCAGCAGATTCTCAATGATAGTCACTAATTTAATATAAAGGTTATCCCACTCGAGTCACAATGTCATCACTCTGCTCTGTTTTTGTGTTCTAGAGCTTGGACTCTCCCCGAGGTGAGGGCTCGAGCTTGTCTCGGGTGGCTGAGCAGCTGCTGCAGGCTGTTAAAGGCATGGAGCCTCACATGGTTGCCACCATGTTGTCAGAGCTACGCTCAGACCCACACATGGCTCACCGGGCTGGCCTAGATGCGGAGATCAAGGAAATCCTTAACCTGCTCGGGGGACAAGATGCGGGGGACAATGCTCCGGAGAAGAATGATGATGACATCGATGACGAGGAGAAATTCCTGTATGGAGACACTGAGGAGCCAAAACCACCTCCCTCATCTGAGCCAGTCCGACACCACGGGCTGGATCTGTACGGAGACGTGACAGAAGATGCACTGTATGGAGACTACCCCCCACAGATGGCTGTCAGCAGTCAGATGTATGGCCTCCCACCAGGGGCCTCCCCTCACCTTTCAGTTCCCCCCACAATGGGGGAGGTGGACATGAGGTACGCAAGCCGGCCCACCATCAACCCAGAACAGAACATCAAGATCCAGGTATCGAATCCTGCCTACCCGCCGGGGACAGAGCCACTTGAGGAGAGTGAGCGCCAGGCAGTGGAGGAGTATGAGAAGATCCAGGACCTGCTGAAGACCATCGGCCTGGACCTTGGTGTGACTGAGATTAGCAAGATGGCTGCCAGGACCAAAGAGCGTCTCCATGGTAACAAGCCCCCTCCAAAGACACCAACACGAAGACGGTACTCTTCTGACAGTTTTGATGACAGTCGGCCCAGCCGGGGCCGCAGGAGGAGGAGCCAAAGCGGCAGCTCCAGCAGCAGTAGCAGCAGGAGTCACAGCCGTGGCAGGGGAGCAAGCTGGAGCAGCAACGACAGCAACAGGAAGAGCTCAGCTCCGCCCAAATCTCACAAAGACAGAGACGTGAAGGAGGTGAAGACTGGGCGTAGCGAGGCAGCTCTGCCCCAGCCGCCACCTAAGCTGCCACCACAGCAGCTACCACAAACTACTGACCCCAACACACTTCCCTCTCACCCTGGGGCGGCCGTTCCCACATTCCCCCCCTCACAGGTCCACAGCATGATTCCTCCAAACTACCCCCCGCCAGGATATGGCCAGTATGGAAACTATCATCCCTACATGCACCAGCAGTGGCCACCCATGTACCCACCCCCTATGACAATGCCTCCCCAGACTGGCCCCGAAGAGTTCCCCCCCCCACGCTGCCGTACAATCAGCAATACAACAAGCCAACACCTGAGCCAGGGGTCAAAGGTCAGTTTAATCAGGGTGATCCTTTATTAAAGGAATATTCCACCTTTTAGAACCTGTAAGTGATGTAGACACAGCAGGACAGCAGAAGGAAACGGCAAGTTCAGCTGGGGGTCGATTTGAGCAGTCACTATTACCTATATGTGAAAGATATTTACAATGACGTACGTGTTTATTACCAGTTCTTTGTATCTAAAATCTATAAGTTTAGGATTGTTCTTGATGGACAAATCCTGACCCAGGTCATCATTAAGGTGAACATTAGAGCAGAAGAAGTCAGTATTAGGTTTTAGGTCTGTAACTGTTAATGAAACAAGAAAGGAGTAGTGTTTATTGATTAAACAATGAAATAAAAAAAATTATAAATCACTCTTGAAACACTCTTCATGTAAGTTAAAATGTCAGGATCAACTCAAAAGTAACTAGTTGTTACTAGATGTTTGTTTTCATGCAGTAGTTGCAAAATGAAGTGTAACTAGTGTTGGTTGTTGTGTTGGAAGGACTGGGAAAGAGCTCTGTTCAGGACGTAGAGAAAGGAAGCTGTAAAGGAAGCAGCCATGACAGGACAATTTCTGAGGAGCAGAACAACGAGAGCCAGAAACAGAAGGTTTGATCTTCATTGATAACATTGAGCCATGGATGAAAGTGACGGATAAGTGTATTTACCATCAGCTGAGAGGAATGTTTGTCTGTATTCAGGTTCTGGAGGAGAGAGAGAAGCTGAAACAGGAGAGGGAGACCAGGATGAAGAAAAAAGAATATCTGATGAAGGAGCTGGAGAGACTCAGAAAGCAACAAGGTGAGCTCACACAGAGACGTACACAGAGACATGTTTTTCACCTGCCCATTGATCTCAAGCGGGGCTTTGTGCAGATATCAGTGCTGTTAGATGCTGTTAAAAGCACTAAAACAGAAGTGTTACAGTTAAAACATTAGACTTCACATGAAGGATGTTAAGGTGATCAAAAGAGTGTTTTGTTAAGATGACAAATCACTGGGTACCCCGTTATCGATGCAGACATGTTTTCATATTCCCAGGTGAGCTCCTTAGAAAGAAGCGCCGGGAGAAGGACGGACACAAAGACCCCTTGCTGCAGGAGATCAGCCGCCTGCAGGAGGAGGTCATGACTCAGATCTCAAACCTGCGCAAAGAGCATGAGTCTGCCGAGAAGAAACGCAGCGAAATCGACAAGGTAGCACTAATCCTAGGCCTGAACCCAACTGATCGACCACGCAAGACGAGCAAGCAACCTGAGGACCAGAAGGACCAGCCGCCAAAGCTGCCCCCACCAGAGAAGAAGAAACGGTTGGCTGATAAGAGTCCCGAGGAAAGACAGACAGCCAGCAGTTCAACCATAAAGGTACAAAGATCTGCAAAGGAGGTAAAACAGAAATTAGTTCAGAAAGAATTTCTGTTGTCAATCATAGCTAGGGCTCATTACTATGTTTTCTTGTACGTACATTTCTCCTCAATTATCAGCATGTTGATTTATGTAAGTGTTCAACATACATGATTATAATTAGTTAGCTTATTTGACAGTTATCAGTCAAAGGGATGGATATGATTTATGATGCAAACAGAAAAAATGTAAAGCTAAGTCTTAAAGAATTGGTATTAACTCACCTGTCAAGAACCGTGTCTGCTTTATGTTGATGTAAAGCTACTTTTATATATCATTTTACTTTGCGTTCAAGTTTGTTGCTTTTTTGACGTCATTCTGCCTCACTGCTCAGCAGCAGTTGAAACATATTGCAGCAAGAATGATCAAAAGAACCTTGAATGATAACGAAGGAAGTGCTAAAGCTTCGCTGTCAATGTTTCCCTTTGTACCAAGGGACAGAAACTAACACGTTAAGAGATGTACAGTGTGTGTGAACCTCCGAGTTGGCAGCTTTCAAGTAAAGCATGGTGATAGGTAATATGGCCCGCACAGGTGGGGTAATAATGTTTGGCGAATTCATCAGCCTTCTCACATTAAAGGCCTTTTAGGAAATGGAGGGATCATGTTATTTGAAAGACTAAAAGGCTTTTAATTTGATACAGCTGTGCCGGAAGTGTTTTACTCTGCTGAGCTATTCAAAAAACTCTCCCTTGGTTTTCTTTTACTAAACCCACCGTACTATTGTAAAAATTAAGTTGTTTTCATCCTACAGAGGAATCTGCAGACAGTATTATTTTAAAAAGCGACAAGACTTAACAATGTTAAACTGTTACTTCGAACATAAATATAGTTACTCAGTAATACGATGTGGTGGAAATACTTTTAGTTTACAGCTAAAGTAAAAATAACAGAAAGGTAAAGGGAGAACAGTGTATGGTCTTCAGTAATCAACAGTTTGACCAATTTTTTATTATTTTTTTTTACTTCTGACTTTGAGGTCTTGAAAAAAGAATTGAGCTTAAACTTTAGAATGTGAATCCAATGTAACTCGGTATAAAAGCGATGGTCGGAATTTTGCAAAATACAACTTACGTCTTCGAGGCTGAAATTCAACAAAGGTAAGAAACTTTGATCCTTTCAAATTTTGTGGAGCTGAGATGTTTTTGCCTGTGTGAATCCTGACTGTGTTGGCTTGTTTCAGCCATATTGACTTTCCACCATCTTTGTTTCTTGGCAGACCTCAGTGGAACCACCGTTGGCGCCAAGACCATCCTTGGACAAGACACCTGTCAGCGCACCGCCTTCGACCCCGACTCCAGATCCATTTGATTACTATGATGCTGGAAACCACTGGTGCAAAAACTGTAACGTCACCTCTGGTTCCATGTTTGATTTTTTCACGCACTTGCACAACAAATCGCATCGCAAGGTTTGTAATAGTTTTCATTTTTAATACGTTTTCATAAAATGTCTTTGTCTATATGTCCGATGTTCAATATACAATCTTGAATTTGATTGTCCTTTTTTCCCTCTGAAATTAAGTTGGTTTGATATTCACACACGAACAGTGCTTATATGTAGATTCTTTTAACATTTAAATATCTTGTTCTTTTTACAGACTCTGGATCCGTACGACCGGCCATGGGCTCCCACACCTACCAAAATCGCAAAGAACACTTCATCAGTAGAGAAGCTTACTAAACCAGCCAAAGGTATTTTGTGTTTTACAGTCATCATTTCCCTTCAAAGTCATCATCACGTTTTTTCCCCAATGACCCGCTGAATTTTGTTAGCCATCTTCTGCTTCCAGGTGGAGCTCAATATGGATCTCTGCTGCACTTTTTCTATCTCCTTAATGAAAACATTTTAACGAAGTGACAGACTCGTCGATAACCACAGAGGAGACTCCCATCCACACATCTCTGATGTCAATTCATTTGTTTTTCATGTCTCAACTTAACACGTTGGAAAAGTGGTGATGTGTCAGGCTGCTCATGACCTCCGCTTCCTGTAGGAACCCTGGTATTACTGAGCAGTATGCACTTTTCAGTATACATCATCTGTTTTCAAATATTTTTTTAATCAGATGTTCCTTCTCTAACCACTTCTTGTTCTGATAGGTACTTGAAGTGGCGACATCCACCAGGTAAACATGATTGACAGTTAATTTATCATCACTAGAGGGTTGAAATTGTGTCGCTTGTGTTTTGCTGCAGGCTCGGAGTTCTTGCTGCCTGTCAGAGGATTCTTCTGCCTGTTGTGCAAAGAGTTTTATGGAGACGCCATCTGTGCAGAAGAGCATGTCACCACACATAAGCACAATGAAAACTACAAGGTATAACGGTTAATGCAGAGATTCGTCAGATTTGGATAAACATGCATAGTAGAAAAAACACACCAGATAACTTCAGGATGCTATTTGCAAACAGATAAAATTGTGGACAAAAAATGATTTCCTCTTATTCGTTTTTGGCTTCTTTTACACTTGCAGAAATTTATAAAAATGTAACGTACCATGACTCCATTGTGCCTAGATCTATTTAGTTTTCCTGAGTTTGCTACCTATTGACAAATTCCTCGAGTGTAATTTGGGTTCCACTCAGGTGAAACTAGATACAAATTTAAATGCTCTTAGGTGAACATTTTATGTTTGAAAAGACAAGGTGGGACATGATAAGATTGAGTGATTGATTGGATATGTGTTTAGTTGTATGAATAGCAGACAGTTTGCTTTATATTAAATCAGTTCACCTAAACACAGTCAAGGTTAGTGGTTAGTTACTACACACAGAATCAAAATGACATGTAAAAAAGAGTCCAGGTTATCCAAAGGAGACACTGGAGAAATACTTTGTCCCTTTTGATAGAAAGTGGACCATTGGCTCCAGACAGCTAAATGACTGCAGAGTTAGTTGAGTGAATCTTTTTAGGCAACTTTACCTTGGGTCATATTTACTTTATCAAGCTTCATGTCAGAAAAATAAGCTTCATAAAAAGCTAAAGTCTTTGGGTAAAAAAATGCATTATACAAAATACATCGGTTGGTCACTACAAATTAGACGGTTTAACAAATGTGAAAAGTACTCCTGTAAAGTTGGGTTGTTTTTAAGGCAGATATCAGAGAAGCATTATTTACTTTTTTCTGCATTGAAAAGCAACTATCCAAAGAAAGCTGAAGGAAAAATGTGCTGGCCCTTCAAAAACATACACCATACATATTTAGATGTATATCACTATCAATGAAAAAAAGGAAGAACTGTTATTTTGTTACAATAGCATTGTGTGAAGTGTAAATGGAAACTGAAAAAAAAGTGCAACCACTTGACATGACCAAGGCAGTATCCAAAGATTTTCATTTGAATATTGTGCTTAGGTACTTGTGAGAATATTGTGAGCTTATAAATGAAGTGCAAAACTCATTATGAACATTATGAGTTGGTATGTACATTATTTCAGTTCTTCCTTAATAGATGTTGTGGTTACAAGAATGGAAGTGTTGTATGTCAGACAGAAGTTTTTGATGCAATTTCATCAGTGTCTTTATTTTCTGGTTTGCCTCCTCCATCAGAAACAAATGTACGAGAATCCGTTGTATGAACAGAGGAGGAACCTTGATCGACAGGCAGGGCTGACCTTAGATACAAGTGGAAAGAAACGCAAACATGAGGACAGTGAGAAGGGCAACAACGACAAGGAGGAAAAGTCCAAACACAAAAAGGACAAAAAGGAAAAGGAGAAAAAGAAGGAAACAGATGACACTGTTCAGAAGGAGGAGAAATTTAAAGTAAAAAAGGAAGAACAGGAGGGAAAAATAAAGCCGGGCAAGAAAGAGCAGGATTTTAAAGATACAAAAAGCTCAGATGGGGAGAGGCCTATCTACAGCAAAAAAGATGAAGGTGAAAAGTATAAATTCATCAAAAAGGATGATAAATACCGCTACAACAGAGAAGAAGAGACTGATAAAAACAGCAAAAGAGAAGAAGACGACAGATACAAATATGGTAGAGAAGAAGAATACCGTTATCGATATCGCAAGGATGAGGATGACAAATATGACCATGCAAAATATGGGCCGAGAGACGACGAGAGTCGGTATAAATATGGTAAATATTCAGATTTCAGATCCAAGAATGACAGAGAGGAAGGTAAACCTAAAGCTGAAAGGGAAGCTTTTAGAAAACTTGAACCAGAGAAACCAGCAGCAAAAGCAGAGGTCAGCAAGGCTGAACCTCCAACAAAGCCCTATGACCTGCCCAAAGTCTTCTGTGGACCCAGCCCTGCCATGAGGGCAAAGCTTCGCAAGCAGAGTCTGGAAGCAGGCAAACCAGCAACCACTGCTGCAACCACTTCATTCGGAAGGTTCACATGGAAAAAGAAGGAGAATGTTCTGGCAAAGGAGGCACAGAAAGCAGCTGCAGAGTTCGTCAAGGATGACGAAGATTCTACAATGCAGAATACCGGATCGGCCGAAGATTCATTTGCAAAATCTATGGCTGTTGCTAAGGAGATTGCCCAGAAGCTTGGTGGCCATCAGACAATGCCTTCTCCCTGGGTGTCAAACACTGGCAACAGAGGAAGAATAAGGCCAAACCTCCCTGCACCAGCAGCAGTAATGCGGAAAGCAGCAATGATGGGTAAACCTGCACCTCTTAATACCTTCCTCTCCATCAGACCCCAAAACACAACTTTACAAGGGCCTTCTCCTAAGGACTTACCCACATTAAATGAACTTGCAAATACTGTCAGTTTACCATATATACCATTGCATGCACCATCAATGGCTGAACCTCAGGCAGTTGGGGTAAAACCTCTTTCCCCAGCATCAAGACCTGAGCCTTTTAAGGCTAAAACTGATCCACCAGTCTTTGGACCTGTCCCATTTCAAGCCAATCCTGCACCAACTGTTTCTAAACCTGCAATGCATGAGGTCAAACCCCCACAACCCATTTCAAAACCTGCATCATTTGAGGTTAAACCTTTGCCACCGGTTTCAAAACCTCCACCATTTGAGGTTCAACCTGCACCCCCAGTTTCTAAACCTGCTGAAATTGATGCAAAGCATGTGCCATCAGATTATAAACCTTTGCCATTTCAGGCTACCACTGTATCATCGTCTGTAACCACGTCTGCTCCTTCTGCGGTTAAACCTTCACAGCCAACAATGATAAAAATCGTGTCTGATGTGGCAGCTCCTGGTGTACCAGAGAGTGAGCAGACACGTACTGTGTTTGTTAAGCCTCCACCTTTTATGAAAATGAGCGAAGGAGCTCAAAAGTCTGAGAAACTTAAGAGTAACCTGGCAGCTGCCAAGGCCAAGGACTTATTTGACATCTTCTATAGTAGTGTTGGCCAATCAAACTCCTCAACTGTCACCAAAACGGCAACAGACACAAGAGCTGATGGGAGTAGTGCCAAAAAAAGTGAACTTTCTACACTCCAAGTACAAAAAACTCAACCACAGCATCAGTTAGTTACTCGGTCCCTACCCCCAGCTGTGGTCTGTACTGCTCTGCAACCTGACTCAAACAAATCCCCACCAAGTCCCCAAACCCAGCCAAAAACAGACAAGAATCCACCAGGTCCCCAAATCCAAACAGAAACGGAAAAGAATCCACCAGGTCTCCAAATCCAGACAGAAACGGAAAAGAATCCACCAGGTCCCAAAACCCAGCAAGAAACGCACAAGAATCCACCAGGTCCCAAAACCCAGCAAGAAACGCACAAGAATCCACCAGGTCCCAAAACCCAGCAAGAAACGCACAAGAATCCACCAGGTCCCCAAATCCAGCCAGAAACGCACAACAATCCACCAGTTCCCAAAATCCAGCCAGAAACAGACAAGAATCCATCAGGTCCCCAAATCCAGCAAATACCTGACAAAAACCCACCATGTTCCAAAATTCAGCCAGAAACAGACAAGAATCCACCCAGTCTCAAAACCCAGCCAGAATCAGACATCCAAATTGCATCTGTTTGGTCATTGCAGCCCACCCTAGCTCCAAAACCTGATGGTGCTCCTTGTGAAACAACTTCACAATCCAACCAATCTATACTGAATCAAACAGCCTTGTCTGAGGCTCAGAATGCACCCCAAAACCAGTCCTTGATTTCTAGACCTGCTTCCCAAATCCCTGCACGAACAGATGCTGAGCTGGAACAAACATCTCAAATCCAAACAGAACCCCAACCGGAACCCCTAACAAACCAGGACACCCAGCCCCAGTCTTACACAGAGACTCATCTTGATACAGTTCCAGTTCCTGAACCCAAAGCAGGTCGAAAAACTAGAGGCAAAATAACTCCTGCAAAGAAAACTGCTGCAGCTCGCCCTGTTCGACAAACCAGATCCCAAACCAGATACCAGACCCGGCATCAGCAGCAGAGCCAGTCTGAGCCTGAGCTTGAGCTTGCCTCAGGAGATTCTGACTCGGCTGCGTCAGACTCAAAGGGACTTGACACATCAGATCCTGGCCCTGGTTTGCAACCTGGGGAAGCAGCAGCTGTTGAAGGTGAGCCCCCGATGGTGCAGATGACCCCTGAAACCTTGGGCCTCCCCTCTGACATGGCCTCTCTGGACTTTGAATATGACTTTAATTTTGAATAGGAACTTACCAAACACATCCATTTGTCCAAGATGTACAGAAGATCAGTAATTTACTGGATATAAAGGCAGCTGGAAGTGGTGAGAATGGCACTCACACTGACAGACTTGTGACTTTTAAAACACCAACCTTCATCTGGCAAGTTTGCCATATACATTTTTGTTGTCAGTGTACTTTAGAGTCCAATATTTTGATGGATATCAGTTCAGTTTGATGGCACACTATGTTTTAGAAACACAAACAAAATGCAAAGAATCACAAAAAATACAAACAGATTTTGGAGTGTTAGAAACATGCACCTTCACAGTCTGACGTAGACATCCCTTTTAAAACTATGATAGAAACACAGATGATTTAACCCGATGCAATTGAATGCAAAATTCACACATTTCAATGAACATAGAGGTAATACTTCTTGGGTTGTGTTGCTAGTTATTGTTCATGTCTTTCCTATCACACATGGTATTCAATGAACGCAAAGAAAAATGTAATTAAGTTTAATTGTCTAGTTTTTGGACAACAGTGGAGCTTTTTGAAAGTTACAAGCTAGGTTATGTGCCCAAAAGGTCTGGATCTAATCCTCGTGGTTCAGTTGCTCCCAATCTGTGATGAAAGGAGAATTGTAAGGTCTAACACCTATGACTTATGGCACCATTCCTTCAATACAATGATGCAAGTGAAAAGGTTGGGAGCATAGACTATATTTAAGAAGTGGACATGGCAAGAATTGTACTTTTCTTGCAACTGAAAGAGCCTTCTCCTAATGGCAGTTTTTAAATCTTATCTAAGCTGGCTTCTCTTTTGTAACCAGGAGATGCACCTCTAACATTTGCCATCTGATTAGGACCATCACTTTAGTTTCAGTGAATTGTTATTTTCACACAGAAAATTGAAAATCTCATCTTCAACTTTCACTCATGACAGCATTACTCTGCTCTCCACATAGTTTTAGATCATGTAGCATTTATTGGACTCAAATGACAGCTTTTTGTCAGTGAAATAAATTGATCAGGTTTTGACCACATGGATATTCACCTTTCCGTCTGGACTAAGTGGATGGACTTCCTCAGAAACAGTTTTGTCTTTTGTCACGTTCGTAGACTAAATCGCCTCTCTTCCTCCTCATGCAGGTAAAGTTATGTAATCTTTTTTTTTTTCTTGTTTTCTATTCCAATTCAGACTCATGTTAGTTTGTGTTCTTCCTCTTTGAATTATTATAATGTGTTTCTGATGCAGAGTTCAGGTGGTGAAAGAAAAGTGGCAGCATGGACCAAATACAGCACAGTTAGTTTGAAAACTGCATCTTACGTGTTCGAAGATCCGGAAGGGGATTCTAATGAAACTGCATCGGGCTTCCCCTGATGTGTTTGAAGCACTGAACTGTGTTCTCTGTGTGGGTCAAAATAGAAACAAACTGCTAGTCAGTAAAATGTTGTTGCTTCAAGTAGAGTTTTAATAAAGTTGACGAAAACAATCGGCAGTGTTGTGTTGCTTTTCTTACATCCAACATTAAAAATTGACTCATAATCCAACTATATTTTCAGTTACTACCAAGTCATCTGATTTGAGAAAAGGCTATTAATGAGTGCTGAAATGGTGCAATTAAGTACATCACTGGGAATTTTTTACATGAATGCAGTTAATAAACATTACAGCAAACAGCTTTGTTTAGTCCCATTCAAGTTGCAGAAATAGCTACAGTATGTTGGTGCAGCCTAATTAATTTTATCTAAACAGAAATGACTCGTGTTTATCAGTTTTATTTTCATGTGCAGCTTGTTTAATAGTTTTATTGAAGCAATGTCACACTTGGTGTTGCAATTGCTGTACTAAATATATGCGCACTTTGATTATCTTTACCCATTCCTGCCTCTGGAAGTGAAAGCCAATTTTTTCGTCTTGCCTCACAAAGGGAGGTTAGCAATAGAGGACTTCCAGCCAAGACTTCCTTTTCTGTGCGCTGCATTGTAGGGTTAGGGTTACACACTGACTGGCAGCGTAAGAAGTGAGAATGTGGTTGGTTGAGGCAGAGAAAGACAGGATTGTTAGCTGCATTTGCATGTTGACATCTGTATATCGACATTAATTAAACTAAATTGTTCTAAAAATGACTGCTGATGGGTTCTAGGTTTCAAATTAAAGTACTAATGGAGAAATAAGCTATTTCAATTCAGTGAAATGTTGTAGTCTGAACCCGTCTCTATGTTCCCACAACACAATTTATTATCTTTTAATGTGAGCTATTTGCTGAAAGTGTCGGTTAATCAATTGGTTATTTTTATGCGATTATTAGTTGTTTGGACTGTAAATTCATAAAATATTATAGTGTGACCATTAAGCAGTCATCTTGGAGGAAATACCGAAACTAATCGTATATGAGGCAGTTTTGCTTTTTTCTTAAATAAAACCTATTAAAGGAAGTGATCAATTGCTGCAGCTTGATGTACCAAGTAAAGCTCCACCTGTCTGCATAGTTGTCTCATATGAATGTCTGACTATGGATTTTTAGGTTTTAACACTGAATGCAAATAATATGTGAGTGCAGCAGTTTTTTTTGAATGTTTCTTTCTCCAGCCTGAACCTGAGCAGTTTCATTGACATTGAAGACAAATCTTCTGCAGAAAGGTAAGACAGCCAGCTTCATACGAATAATCAAAATTAGAGTTTTAATATATTATCACAAACATGTCGACTAACATTAACATTTGTTTCATATCTATGCTCTTTTTTTCAAAGTGATGCTTCCTAAACGTTATTTGTAAACAGTTTGGCTTTGTTTTGAATGAAATTTTTTAAAATATATTCAACAATGAGATGTGGAAAATCTTTTGGTTGTCCCAAAGGTTTTCCTCACAGTTTTGACTCGGCTTAAGACTGCAGGACACAACCTTATACATACACGTGTACACTGTGAAAGGTGCTTAATACTTAATTTGTCTAATGAAGTGCGTTTGCATAAAGAAACATGAACTGTTTTTTGTATGAAAAAGTGACATTAAATAAAAGGCTGACTCAACCGGATGACAGAGTGTCTTGGTGTTTGTAATGTAAATAACACGAATTACGATGTGTATTATAAGAGCTAGGATACCGGTGCTTCATGTCAACCCGCTCTGAGGGATCTGACCATTAGAGGTTTGTCAGCACTGGGATTTAAAGTGGCAAGTGTTCCAGTTGACGTGGTCAGTGAACTCTAAAGTGCATTTCTGTTCATCATATTGACCTCAAGGTGGCGCCAAATGTTTCTGTGAGCAGGAGGCAGACGACTCTACTGTGTCGAATTAGAAGAGATGAGGGTCACTGTTTATAAATCCTGATTTTAAACATTAAAAACTTTTTAAAGTACTAAAAGAAGAAAAATGTGTTATTACATATTCTATCATTAGATTATTTTTAATCATGAAGTAATGTAAAGGCAGGGTTATAGTTATAGAGCTATTAATCAATTGTATTAATTGTTATTGTTTGGTTTATAAGAAAGGCTGTCACAATGAAATCTTCTTAATGTTCATCTTGATGAACTATATCCAGCCCTGTTAATTATTACAAATAGGCAACATTCAAGACATTAAAGGAAAGTAGGCTTAGTAAAAAACACAAGAAAGATCTTTATTTATTCCGAAGGGAATTCTTGTGCCAGATTGCTCCGACTACAGCAACCCAAAAGAGCATCAAATATGCAATTAGAGAATTACAAAAAAACAAAACAATACAAAGTGTTTTACAAATTCAAACAAACCGTTCCTGAAAAGGATATAATACGTTCAGTATCGGAGTAAGATAAGTACGACATAAATGGTTTTATTGACGGAAATAGACAGTTCAGAAACAGACCTAGGCTCCATTTATTCAAGCCTGGTCTGCGTCTGAACTGTTGATGTTATTGTCAATAACATTTCCCATTTGAGATCTTTAGTGAAGTCTACAATCTCAAATAAAGTTCAAGTGCCTCCAATTTCTACTTAACTTCTCAACTTGAGTCAACATAGCCTATGAAGGTACATTATTTATGCAAAGGACATTTAGCAGGCTACTGTTGGAAGTTGTTTCAAATAAAAAAAAGTAATTCTTGAAATGTATAATGTTTGTGGTTAAGAGTTAGTTTTTCAGGACTTCAAAATGCATCTCATGGTCCTCATCATTACATCAGTGAATGGAGTTCACATAGTTAGAGTTCTTTATCAAACTGTAGCTATGGCCTACATTACATTGTTGCTGTAAATCAGCTCCAGCTGTTATGCCTGCTGATGATAAAATGAACATAAGGAATGATTATAATTGAGTTTGGTAAGACGGTGTTCGGAATCATCAGGTGTTGAAGGTATTTTGTTGCTGGGGAAGACTCGGGTCCTGTCTCACCTCCCTTCAGCCTCACCCTCTTCACCAAACTCTTAGGTAAGGTAACCAATCAGAAAAATCATTAAACGCGTCGCTAGGCAGAAGTCTGCGTCAGCAACCAATCGGATTGCCGGTGTCGGGAACGGGCGCAGGGAGCCGAGACGGACCGAGTGACAGCGTCTGATTCCCGGGGACGACCATCAAGGAACGTCCATGGAAAAAGGACCCTGCAACACAGCCAAGATGCCTAACAAAACCAAGAAGGAGAAGGTTAGTGGGTGTCTTCGTGGTTGCAATATGAATTAATCATTGTAGAGTTTTAATGTAACAGGGTGGTCTTGAGGAATACGCTATTTTTGGTGATGAAGACTTCAGACGTAATATTTTATCGAGCAGCAGCTACCTATCTAATCAAGCTAACCTGCTAAGGCCCCGCTAGCAGAGGGTGGGGAAGCTGCAGGGCTACTAGCTGCTTCATTAATTTGTGTCTCTGCCTTGGTATTGGTTGAAAGTACATCTTAGCAGTTCTGTCAAGTTGCTTAAAAGGTAAATTGACAGGTTAGCTCGCTGACAGGCTGAATCCTTGCTAACAACGTTAGCTGGTGACATTAACGGAATGCTACTTCTGCAGCTCCAGGGAGGAACTGCTGCCTATTCCCCTAAATCATTTATCTTGTAGATAGAAAACAGCCTGGGCTCGGAAATGGACTCGTGCTGACTGTGGATCATCCATGCACGTCTGCTTACATCAAACATGTAATATGTTATGCTAACCAGCTGAGAGCAGGTTAGCCTTTAGCTCAGCCAGGCTCCGTTAGTTTTCCTGCAGATTTTTTTCCATGTGAAAACTATCTGATGATGACCGCAGGCTGTGTTCATGTACTTCGTGTACAGATTTTGCACTTGTGAACACAGATTACATACAGTCGGTATGACACATTTGAATATGTTTAGAGTATCCACATTAATATGACAAAATGCTATGATTTAAAATATGGTTTACTCCACATCCCTGCTGATAGATTTCCAATCATCCATCACTTTTAGATAGAAAGTCCAATAATGGCCCCATGAGCTAATAGAATGGGATTCCTTTTTATGGATTTTCCTTTTTATTATTGATCCATGTATTGAGTATTTGTGTAATTTATCAAATCTGTGGAAAAGGACTTATCTTTGTCCGTCGCAGTTTTAGATCAGCATAATACAACTGAAAAAAAGCTAAATCTAATACATTACCAGCCCAACACAGCAGATGGCTGTTCAACTTGAGTCCGATTCTGCTCAAGGTTTCTGTCTAAGGAAGTTTATCCATGCCACTGTTATCTGCCAAATCTTGCCAAGTGCTTTGCTCATGGTGGGTTATTGTGTCTCTGTGAATAATATATCAAAGAGAATGGTATAGACCTGCTCGCTTTGTAAAGTGTGTTGAGATAACATTTGTAATGAATGAAGGTTGATTGATTGATAATTTTAGGTTCAGTTCATCTCTGTGAAAATCAGCTTTAAAAATGTACTTTTGCGGTTCACTGTATAGTTAAAGGTACAGTGTTGCCTTTAAGCCTGATATTACAAATAACAATTTGATTCTGTCCAAGTCCATTTAAAAGCTTTTTTTCTGTCTACACTAGCTGAATGAAATCTCTGTTGTCACGGAGAGCCTTGCTGATACACAAGTTGCAACACTTCACGTCTAACATTAATCTGCAAGTATGTTTGGGAAAGGAAATGCAAAAATCTTTTTTTCAAATAAAAAACGTTATAAACTACTGGTTTTGTTCTGACATCCAAAGACGCCACAATTATTCAAGAGAAAGATTTTCAAAGATGCAGAAAGTATCATTCTTACCATGCATTTGTGCTGCAGTCGCATGATTCTCGGAGGGTCATTTTCCTGAGTTTGAACGATGTTCTTTCGCCTTATTTCTTCCTGAGCTTTTAGTCATACTGTGGAAACAACAAGGATGCTACAAAATTAATGTGTTATATTGTATTTTATTGCTCTGTGCGTTAACATCACATTTATAGCAGTATCCAGACATGTTGTTGCCGCAGTACATCCCCTAAAACCACTCAATGTTGTTTTACCTGACATGTGATCAAGGTAAGTGTTAATAAATGAGTCATCTAAGTCATCTTTGCCACTTTATCTGGAAAGCTACTAATGCTAGTTCAGGGTTACAAATTAAATGAGAGCTAGAAATTCCAACCCATATACAAACATTTTCTTTGAGTTTGTTCTTTCTTGAGGGAGTCAGTCCGTGAATTGTCCCTGTTAGGAACTCATTTGATTAATATTCCAATAGATTACTGTTGGATCAGAGCGTTGGCTATAGGCTACAACTTGGCCCTGTTTGTTTAAGCCCTCATGTTTAAGGTCTACCATTAACAGTGTGCTTAGTGAGTTGTTAGCTGCCCCTGTTCGATGTGTACTGATGGATGTACAGACAACTATCACTTGACTGCTTTGATACAAAATGAATCTTAAAAACGGTTGATTGTCTAATTGTATTTTTGGATGTTTATTCTGGATGAGATTCAGAGATAAGGAAAGTAAGGACTCGATTTGTCCCTAATTAGAAAGCTTTTATAACTGTCATATAAATTCATGATAACAAATGGTGGGTGGCATCATAGACCGAGGGTAGCACTGTAGCCTCACAGCAACAAGCTTCTTGGTTTGAACTTGCAGTCCAGCTGGGACGTTTAGTGACTCTAAATAGCTTGTGAATAGTTGTCTGTCTGAATGTGTAAACAGTGGGGATTCTAGGGTCTGTTGGGGCCCTAGGCAAAAATTCATTGGGGGCCCCTCCAACCAGCGTTCATTATTATTTTCCTCTTTCTTTTTTCTCTCCCAGACAGATAATTCATTTTAATTTTCCTTCATTGACAAATTTTGGTTTTCACAGCAATAATGCATGCAACGCTTAGCAGGGCAGTGAGAGTGAGTGCTATAAGATGGGGCCCCCTGCTGCCATTTTTGCACATTTTGAAGAAATGCTGCAAGCAGTTGGCTGCCTTGCCTATTGACAAGCAGCACCTCTGTGTGTAAACCATGTGATTGAGTATTGACCTGGCCATAGAATAGCCGCAGTAGCAGTGCTGTAAAAACTAGCTCTGTGTCCTGTGAGTTTTAGTCTCTAAATGTTGACAGCTTTTTTCTCCTGGGCCAGTGCGTCCTGTATGCACAGATGTGTGCATAATGAGTGCATAAGAACATTTCCAAAGTGTGGTATTTATCAACTTGTACTTAGGAATGTGTGTTAACACAGCTCTTTCTTATATTTTCAATTATATATACAGTATATATATTTTTTGCACTGAGCTTATTATCAAATTGGGTTAGGGTTATTTCTTGATTTCATGAAGAGTTGTCTCCTCTGACCCAACAGAATAGTTTTCTTTTGTTAGTAGCCTAGAACTCCCCCACTAAGTGAACAAACAAATCATTTCTTTGGTTCACTTAGTGCTAGAGTTAATGACCTTTTTTATTTTTTTTACCGTTTTTTATTCAACCTCATCTTACTTCCATTTCGGTTGCTGTGAAGCTCCTTTTCTTTGCTCTCCTAGCTGTTACTCTAGGGAGGTAAATATAAAGGGCTGTGTTGTTACCACATTGGTTTATTGGAGGCGTTTCTAAATGTAGATATCCACGAACATGCCCGAGCCTGCTGGGTAAGAACATGTGGGATTTATCAACACTGATTACTTATTAAAGTAGAAGGAAACTCTTGCGCTTCAGCTACTCCAACAAATGGAGGTCGGTGCTCTCAGAGAAGGACTTAAGACGTACAAAAAATATAATTCAGTCAGTGGATACCTTCTTCAAGACAGGAACCAAAGAAAATACTGGAGCACACAAATCACTTAAGGCAAATTTCATAAAGGTGCAAATGACCAAAGTTTGGACGCACTGCGTCTTCTTCAGGGTCAAAACTCTCACTTTTATATATTTTCTACCAATAACTTATTGATGTGCGCATGGCCGCCGACCACTTGTTTAATTCATACGGATTATTTGTTGAAATCATGCACATTATAAATGTCATTTCTTCTTAAGTTGAACTTTCTCCTCTCTCCTTCTGCACTTGGTGGCTGCACACAAGTGTGCACTGAACATGTTTACATTGAAATACACATCTGTAAGCCTGAAATATTTCAACATTTAAATATGGACTTAATGAACGTTGGTTTGTCTTTCTGTTCAAAGCTTCAATTTCTTCTGTGTGTAACAGGAAACAACCAAATCTTCCAAAAGCAGCATGAAGAACAGTAACAGCAGTGGCAGCAGCGGTGGAGGGAAGGATGCTGCTGCTGCTGCTGCTGCTGCTGCTGCTGCTGCAGAAAACTCCGACGAGGTGAGGCTCTAAAATATGAAACACACTGTCATCTCTGCTTCAGTAAACACACGATGGAGTCACAGCCAGCAGTAAGTTAAGGGTCACAAGTTGTTGTTGAGGCTGCAGGGAGATTGAAACATTGCTGTTCTTTGCACAGCGACGGCATTCTGGTGATGGGAGCTTAGTTTATATAAACAAGAAACGTGAACATAGCCTTCATAAGAGGAGTTCAAAAGATGATAAAGGGAAGGAAAGTTATTGGGCTGATAAAGCTTGGAGATAAAACGTTATTGAGACAGTTAGTCAGACAAACTGAGTAAGAAAGAAGCTTCTGGTAATAAAAGTTGAAGTGAAGCAGATCAGACTCGAGTACACACAAAAGTGTATCTAGACGACTCATATCATACATAATGCATGAAAAAAGTTCAAACAGACAGAATCAAACACCATAGGAAACATTTTAATGAGTAATAACCGAGGAGAGAGAACCCCTTTGTTGTTAAAGATTCCCAGGTTGACTTACTGTATCAGTGTTCCACTAAGATGCTCACTTAGGAGCTGATGATTCGGTTCAGGTGTAATTTACCCTCTGGCTGCTGCTCAGAACACAGACCAGGTTTCAGTCAGACTTCCTTCAGGATCAGGGATTAGGCAGATCAGATTTTACATCCTGAGGAGTTCACACAATCGCTTCTGAGCATGTGTTCCATCTCATGTCCTCCTTTTAAAAAACAAACACAGTCTGTCATTTTAACGCCTCACAGAGTGACGGACGGCTGTTACAGGGATGGTGTGATCAATGATCCACAGACTGAGGGAGCTGGTCTCCTCTTCTCTCAAACACACTGAAGGAAATCTGTAAAGAACAAGGGAACCAACATGTAAATCTGTCCCAGCCTTGTAGTTGAGGTTAGCTCCAGGTTGGATCCTAATTGAACCACAAAGAACAACCCCTGAATGAGACTAAACTGGGACCCCTTATGTTTACCGATGCTCTTCACATCAGTCCGGTTTGTTCACAGCTGTAGCTACTGCAGCTGTGAACAGGGCTCAGATGAGTTTCTGTTGGTTAACAGCGGTTAAACAGATTTGTGGGAAGTCTGGCAGACGAGAAGAGTTCTGCTGCAGGGACGCATGACTGGAAATAACTCCAATTGATTTTGTTCACCCCGCTGACCCCCTAACACACAGGGGACCATTTCATATTCACCACTGTACTATATTGAACTGCATTATAACACATATGTGCACTACTGTCCTACAGGGGAAAACTACAAAAACACTCTGGAATACAGTACAGAATTGATTTTATACTCATTATAAGTATAATTAAATCTATTCTGTTGTCCACGTTTCTTCTTCTTCAATACAGATTTCTCTCTTCTTCTGTTTATTTAATTTGTTTAATAGAAAGCTGAAGTGTTACCTTCCTCATTTTGAAATCTTTGCGTGTTTCGTCTGCTTGTGTGTACGTGTGCACAGTCCCAGCAGCAGCAGAGTGGCAGCAAGCGCCCCAGTAACAGCACGCCTCCGCCCACTCAGCTCAACAAGATCAAATACTCCGGAGGTCCTCAGCTGGTGAAGAAGGAGCGTCGCCAGAGCTCATCCCGCTTCAGTCTGACCAAGAACAGAGAGCTGCAGAAGCTACCTGCACTCAAAGGTAACCAATCACATCAAGTAGAAACTGGCACTAATGTAAACCTGACGTTAATCGTGAGTTATTTTAACCTAAAAGGGGCCATGCTGACCGACATCTCCTGGAGATTATTCAGTTCCTATCCACTGATACCTCATACAACCCTCCAAAAAACAAATATCTCTACAGTTCATCCAGGGTGCTTATTCACCTTCTTGGTTCAGTTCAATCTAACTCAGGTGTGTTTGTCAAGTTGTTTCATTTGTTCAGGTCTGATGGATGTGAATTATACTGTGGTGCAGGCTAACATCTTTTAAAGCTTGTTATCTCTGACTCTCTTAGCATCCTCTTTTTTTTCTTTACAAATCGAGACAAGACTGGACCTACCTCTTTCTACCAACTGCTATAACATTGGTTCAGTCATTTCTTATAATAGTAAAATTCAAATGTTCATGATCAGTTTGTCTTTGTGAAATCCTTTCAGTCATGGGACCTCTTGTTTGAGCTGTTGGTAAGTTTGTTTGTGTGAAGCTGAAGCAGAGCAGAACTAGCAGGCAGTTTTGATTTATTGAAGAAAAAACTTCAAAACTGTGTTTTCCAGAAGCTGCAGCAGTGACGACATTGAGTTTCTCATTTAATCCATCAAATCTGGATGTTAAATTTAGTCTGTCAACACTTTGACAGGCAGGAGGCCACAGAGCTCAAATATGTTTTTTTGTCTACAGATTTTCAAACACTTAATGGGTCTGAGAAGGTTTTGAAACGTGGGAAATCTGTTTGGCTGCCCTTTCGTTTTGTAACTGAACTTCAACTTCTCCTCCTCAGACTCCCCCCTGGTTGATCGTGAAGAGCTTTTTGTCCAGAAGCTGCGTCAGTGCTGCGTGCTGTTCGACTTTGTCAGCGACCCGCTCAGCGACCTTAAATACAAAGAGGTGAAGAGAGCCGGACTCAACGAGATGGTCGAGTACATCACACACAACAGTGATGTGGTGACGGAGTGCATCTACCCTGAGGCCGTGCTGATGGTGAGATCAAACTCACAAAGTTGTCATGACAACTGTCTTTGACAGTTCTACCATGGAATGAATATAAAACTTTTCATGAGGAAAATTGAGTGTCTACCTTCAGAAACATGTTGAGCCTGAAAACCTTCAGAAATAGTACTTAAGTCACAGTGAACAAAAATGCTCTTACAAGTAACACACCTGAATTCAGAGGGTTTCTTCTTACAGTAAGTAAACAACTATTAAAGTACTCATTAATTAGATGTGTTCATATTATATAACTTAATAATTATTATTGATGTATTTATCTTTATTTATAGATTTTACATAAACATTTACAATCTGTAGGTGAGGGTCTTCATTTTGGGCCAAGATTGTGAGCTTGTGTCTGCTTTTAGTACAATTATAGTCTGAGTAGTATTGACCAATCACATATCAGACAAGAAAATCAAACCGCCTGCACATCCGAAAAAGGAAGTAGCCTACTGGGTGCTGGACAAAAAACATATCCAAAGACAGAGAAAGACTGAGTCCGCACACCAGAAGCTGCCCCAATTAACATTTAATGGGAATTATCTCCACATGTAACCTTTCAGGCCCTCGCCCTTCATCAGACATGAACAAGTGAGTAGACACCCTCTCCACATTTAAATAACCCCTGAGGTCACCTGACAGGTCATGTGATACAAAGCAAGAAATAATATACATTGCCCCTTTCCGAACAGCCACAGTTCATTATACAGTATGTACTTTTCAGTAGGGAGTCTCAGTAGACTGAACCCTCGTTGTCATTATGTGGGCATTTTTTGTGTCCACCTCAGTATACTGAACATTTCAGTAGGGATTCTAACTTCCTGGTTTTCTGCAGTATGGATCAGATGCTTCCTTTCAGGAAATTAGTTGTATTTTACCACCCACAATGCTGTGCGAAATTAAACGTAAAACGTCACTTCACGCGCCTCCAAATCCAAACAAACGAGCATGGATTAATTGAATATATAAATGATCAAATGTAAAATCATGTAAACATCAAACCCACCGCGTGGGAGCACTCACACTAGTCAAAGGAACTGGACTTCAGGGGCGAAGCGTGCTTAGGCACGGTATGGGTCGCCTAGTGCGAGTGCGCCCTAAGTCTTGTGACTTCTATTAAAATAACTTTAACTTTGGCTGTAAAATTAAGTTATTTACCAAAGAGTATTGTGTGAACAGTGTTTTTAACCAATAATGTAAAGAACGTTCTCAGAAATATGGAAGATATTGTAAAAAAAAAAGTATGTGTGTTCATGTGTGTTTGTGTGTTTGTTCAGTTTTCAGTAAACTTGTTTCGAACTCTTCCTCCGTCCTCCAATCCAACCGGAGCTGAGTTTGATCCTGAGGAGGACGAGCCGACACTGGAGGCTGCCTGGCCTCACTTGCAGGTACATAGAGGGTTAATTGGTTTCTTTTTCCTTTTCTTTTCGCTCACATGCAGCTTCACACTTCATCCAGCTGCTTTGATCATGGTTATAAGCTGCTGGAAGGCTTGACTGATCTGTTGAACTGCATGTTTTCATGTAATAGTGATCTTTGGTTGTGTGTTTTTGTCTTTACAGCTTGTCTACGAATTCTTCCTTCGCTTCCTGGAGTCCCCAGACTTCCAGCCAAACGTTGCCAAAAAATACATTGACCAAAAGTTTGTTATGTCGGTAAGCTGTGACCTCTTAGGCTCATGTTGAGATGTGCTTTTGTGTAGCCTCAGACAGAACCCTAACTTTCTGTGTAATGATTTTTTTCAAAGCTGCTGGAGCTGTTTGACAGTGAGGATCCCAGAGAGAGAGACTTCCTAAAGACAATCCTCCACCGGATCTACGGCAAGTTCCTCGGCCTCCGTGCCTACATCCGCCGCCAGATCAACAACATCTTCTACAGGTCAGAACAAGATTGATGAACAGATGACACCAAACCAAACAACTGACACAGAAATTACTAAGAAGAAGTCACACAACATGAAAAGAGCTTTAAACGTCTTTGTGCTGATGAACAGAACCCTGATCTGTTATCACTACGACATCTAGTGTGACCTATGAATTCAGTCAATGTGTATGAACTGATACATTTACATTGGATCGATCTGTTTGGCCTTGTGTAAAGAAAAAGAAAACTGAAACCAACCGAGGGCAGTCATGGTCATTTTGTTGACATTCAGCAGTCTGAATCATGATGAGTTAAAAAAAAAAAAAAAAAGGTATTCCGCAGGTATCAATGTTAGTCCCCCTGTGATTCACTACTAACTCGTGCACCGAAATGAAGCTTCACTCTAAAAGTTCCTTCTTCTTGTATTTGACTTCTGATAGTTGAACAGATCACCTGTGCACCCTGATGTATGGGTAGATATCATTAACCTCAAGATAAACCCAGTGATCTCAGTCTGTGGGACTTACTGTTGTTGTTTTACAGATTTATTTACGAGACAGAACATCACAATGGCATTGCTGAGCTTCTGGAGATACTGGGCAGGTAAAACACACTTACACTTGTGCACACATTCATATCAAGAGAAGAGGTGTTATGGGTAATCATTAGCCCTTTTCAGAGTGCAGTCCAGCAACAGAGCCCTAATTGGCTGTCCTAATCTGTGAGTTCACATTGCATTATGGCATTGTGGAAGCACGCCATGTGGATAAACAGCTGGAGCTTCACATACACACACACACTCAGACATGCACACAAACACAGCACCCTTCTCCTCGCTGGCACCTCTGATCCTGTCTGGGCCTTGCAATGCCTCTCTTACTACTGCTGAAGGCGATACGGGGGGGGTCATCTAAGCAGCTGTCAAGATTTAAAATCTAAATGAAAACAAATTAATTGGAAAAAGATACGAGATAAACATTTGAGCATCACACTTGTGTTCCTGCAGCTGACGCAGAACCTGTAGTTTAAACAACAACATCTTCCTAAAGGGCTTTTTGCGTTTATTGGATAGGAGCTTGAGAGAGGTTAGAAATGATAGAAGTGAAGAGTGGCGGATGACATGCACCAAATAGCGTCAGGATTGGGTGACAAACCCACGACCAATGCGACAAGGACTGCATCCTCTGTACATTGAGAGCCTGCCCTACCAACTGGGCTAAACCACAGACAACATCTTTAACCATTTTAACGTTAACATTTTTCTATTGTCTCTTTGTCAGCATTATCAATGGCTTTGCTCTACCACTCAAAGAAGAACACAAGATGTTTCTGATCCGGGTTCTGCTGCCACTTCATAAAGTCAAGTCTCTGAGTGTCTACCATCCCCAGGTCAGAGAGTCTTTATATCTGTGTCTGTGTTTGTCTGTCTATGAGTCTGTCTCTACCTTCTGTCTTGAGCAGCAAACTACTGAATGATGGGCATCATAGGGGATTTAGAAGTTGGTATACGCCATGGTAGGTTAACAAATTATTGGGCACTGTACAATGTGACCTTTGTCTGATGAAGAGCAGGTGTGTTCCAAACATCAACCTGGTGAAATACATTTCTGGAATAGTTGAGCCCTGCAGTGCGAAGCCGTGCTTCTGTTTTGCCGTCTTTGTTTTAAGTGATTTTTTTTTGCCTGACTCATCACCTGCCTGATTTGGTTTGGATGTGCGTGTTTTTCTCGATTGATGCACAGGTTAACACAGTATACCTGCTTATACCTTGCACTAACCTGTATGTGGACAGGATAGTAGATAGAGTAGGAAATTCGGGAGAGAGAGTGGGAAATGACAAGCAGGAAAGGAGTCGCAGGTTGGACTTGAACCCCCGGGCTTTCCACTTGGAGGACTATTGCCTCCGTACATGGGGCGCAACAATGCACCCCTTATCTGTCTTTCTCTCCATCTTACTGTCAGTCTGCCTGTTTGTGATGTTTCCTGCCTATGATTTCAGACACCTTCAATGTTATGTAAACTCTCTCTCTATGTCTGTCTGCAGCTGGCGTATTGTGTGGTCCAGTTCCTAGAAAAAGACAGTGGTCTGACCGAGCCGGTGAGTCTGCTGCTGACGTTCTTTCTGTTTCCATGACAACACTCAAAATGTGTTGCTGCTGTTGGTGATGGGCAGTGTTTGGTTTCCATAGTAATGTATGGCAACTGAAAAAGCTTGATGTCATCTTGTGATGTCACCTCATGATGTCTTGATGTCTGAACCCCCACAGGTGATCATAGGTCTGCTCAAGTTCTGGCCCAAGACTCACAGTCCGAAGGAGGTGATGTTCCTGAACGAGCTGGAGGAGATCCTGGACGTCATCGAGCCGTCAGAGTTCGTCAAAGTCCAGGAGCCGCTCTTCAGACAGCTCTCCAAGTGTGTTTCCAGCCCTCACTTCCAGGTACCAAGATCTGATCCAGAAGCTGTACCTGAACAGTAACAGAGGTACAACCAGGGCTTCAACCAAAACCCCCGAACCTGAATAAGAACCAGAATGACAAACACAGCCTTAAACTAAAACAGATGCAGGTACAAAACTACCGTAAAATCTGGTGTATAAAACGCGCTTTTAATACCTACTTTTACATCGAAAAGGTGTGCTGCATCTTATTCACCGGTGTGACCAATATACCAGTATGAAATGCTGAAACACACACTGTCATTACCCAAAAAGAGTGCAGACCATCATCACACACTGCAAACGACCTGACGTGATTGAAAATTCATCCCCATTCATTGTGTATTGCATGCTGTGCTGGGAAACATAGTGACACAGACCAGGCTTTTTAACATCTTTTTTTCATTCGGTCATAATCATGCATTTGAAGAAAAAGGTGGTATATTGTTCTGTAAATAAACCTTGTGGAGCAAACTTTTGATTGAAAGAGTCCTATAATAAATATAACGAGTGACCAGCGGAGGTAGGCAGTGCAACTTGTGGGTCTGTAGGCTACTTCACAACTTTTACTGTAGGCTGAGAAGTCAACTACCGTAGTGTAGATAGTAGGAGTGCAAACTCCACAAAGCGGAAACAGACGGAACTAAACGAGCTACTAAGCTGTACAGAAACTGCACGTTGTCACGCAGGAAGATAGATCAAAACTTTTTCTCTCTGGGAGACCTTCAAAATTAAAATTCATCTTATATACTGGTGCGACTTCTGAATTTTACGGTACATCAGACAATATGAGAGCCAGGTCATCAACTACAGCCTGAAACAACATTAAGAGCCAGATCTACTTCTTGTTTAATTTAGTCCAGCATTTAAAAAAATGGGTCTCTGTAGTTGTTTCCATTCAACGTTTCATGTTTGTGGTGGATAATTGATAGTTTGTGTTGTCATGTAGGCAAGGCGGTTCAAGTCAAACTAAAAACCAAATTGTCAGCTGGTCCAGTCCCATCTGGGACCTGATCTACTGTCATCTGTCCTCTGTGTGATAAATGCCCTGGAAGTTCATCTAAAAAAAAGTAAATCTGTTTTACTCTGCAGGACAAGAATAGGATATTTGTGAATAGTTTTAATTCTTAATTCATGATGATGATGATGATGATGATGATGATGATGATGATGATGATGATGCTGCTTTGTGTGTTTTTGTGTGTATTCTTTCAGGTGGCAGAGAGAGCTCTGTATTACTGGAACAATGAGTATATCATGAGCCTGATCAGTGACAATGCTGCTAAGATCCTCCCCATCATGTTCCCTGCCCTCTACAAGAACTCCAAGAGCCACTGGAACAAGTAACCCAATCACTCCCACACACACGCACATGCACACGCACACACACACAGACACACACACACACACACACACACACACACACACACACACACACACACACACACACACACACACACACACACACACACACACACACACACTCTTAGTGATGTAATGAACCCTGCAGACACTATAAGCTGCTGATGGAAAACTAGTGCTGGTCCATAACAGGATCAATACTCGACATACAGATCAGAGTTCGCTGCTCTGACTGATGGCTGCAGGCTTAGAAACACATTCAGTGATCTAATTCATGACAGCTTTTGTGTCTGACCAATTGTATCATGCCCACATTGTGAAAGTAAAAAAGAAACCTATTTTCATTCACATTTTATTTTAAATAAAAGTATAAAATCAACTAAAACCGGAGGATCTGTCACACTAATACAATCAAAAACCACCGTCCAAACCAAGGTTAAAGCTCTTTTTCAGATATAATCTCCATCAGGACAAACATGCCTCAAAAAACCTCTCACATGTCCAAATATGTTCTCTTTGAATGTGTCTCTCTGTGTGCTAGTGTTAACAAGTGGCCAGCGCTCCACTTAGGGCTGATTGCACAGCTAGCCTAAACAATAAGGTCAGCAGCCCTTTAGATTAGTTGGTAATGTTGACTTTATTAAATCTTACCATGGCTGTTATTGCCAGACTTGAGTCTGCAATAACAGCTGTGTCATCACTGTTATAATCCAGTCCAGGTTAAAAAAGATTGAACTTGCCAGGAACAGGTTAATTAAGAAATGAACACTTGGTTCTACATGACATGAGGGTAAAAAAAACTTAAAGTAGATGACAGCTTCGTGGCGTAACAACTCTTATAGACTGTCTCTGTCTCCGGGTTTGTGTTTATGATAGAAACAATATTCTTGGCTCAGAGTGTTAATCCAGTGTTTCTACTTTTCCTCAGGACGATCCACGGTCTGATCTACAACGCTCTGAAGATCTTCATGGAGATGAACCAGAAGCTGTTTGATGACTGTACACAGCAGTATAAGGCTGAGAAACAAAAGTACGACACACATCCTGCAGTCGCCTACTACTGTTCAACACTCAAATATCTCACTTTAATTGAGGGTCATCTTTTCACTAATCACCATCAAAGTGTCACATTTTTTAAAAGTAAATGACCTATAATGTTGTATCTGAATCTGTATTTGTCTGCAGAGAAAAATATAAGCTGAAGGAGAGAGAGGAGATCTGGCACAAGATAGAAGAGCTGGCCAGACAAAACCCTCAGGTACCAAGCTACATCCTCATGTGTCCCCTGACACCTCAGCACACCTGCCTCCTCACCTGTCTCAATCATGTAAAGTAATTACATTTTATTAAATCTGTGAACGTGTGTTTATCCTCTGTTTCAGAGCAATAAACTTCACCCTCTCCGCCCTGGACTCCACCCACAGGATGAGGTCAGTCTTTGATGATTTATGTTTAATGGATTTCGCTCCATGTCTACATACCAAATACCACAGACATATACAAAAGCAATGTCATTTTTTTGTTTGGCATTATTTAACACAATTGAATTGTCTTTATTTATATGGATTTTCTAACATGTAAACACTTTAATGTGTATTTGCAGTACATGCTGTACAGTGACAGTACTACTGTGACTGTGTACTCCATGGAAACAGAGACCCCAACGGCTGAAGACATCCAACTGCTAAAAAAGACTGTGGAGAGCGAGGCCTCTCAGGTAAAGAGTGAGAGCCATCAGTCGTCACTACATTGTCAGGATAGACACAAAAATAGGGTGTATGTCCTAAACAGCTTGTTAATATGGGAAGTTTCTCCTCAATATGTTTATTTTAACTTTAATAATCCTATGATGGATTTCCTTCAGGGTACGAAGGATCTGAAGAAGGACAAAGTCCTGATGAGGAGGAAGTCGGAGTTGCCTCAGGACGTCTACACCATCAAAGCTTTGGAGGCTCACAAAAGAGCCGAGGAATACCTAACAGCCAATCAGGAGGCTCTCTGACCGGGGGAGGCGGCCCCCTCTGAGCCCGACTCAACCCCCCTCCAGAATGGTCTCTCTGGGGAGGAAGTTAAAGCTGTCATGGAGAAACTGGTCCTGGGTCAGATCAGGATGGAGCTGATGCTGTGTTGGAATGAAAAAAAAAAAACTACACCTCCTCACCTCTGACCCCTGGTGGCCAATCACATGTAGGACACTGTAGAAGCTGTTTGTCCCAAGTGCTGTCTCAGTGTTTCAGCGGTCATGTGACGATGACATCATCAGCTTCATGTTGCACTACCACCTCTAACACCTTCACCTGCAGATACCTGCTGCTGTCTGTTTTCAACCAGTGCAGTTGGGACTAGCTCTTTGAACTGAGAGACAGAAGCTCCTGAATGCATCACAAAAAGGCCTTTTCCACTGTAGTGACTTAACCACCTAAGAACTACTGGATGGTCTGGGTCTGAGTCTGCTTTGTGTCCATCAGGCATCAAAATTTACCAATTCATCTTTTTTCCAGCCTCCATCCAAATGCTGGTTTACATGTTGGATCCTATTTGAGTCGTTTGCTGACCGTTATGTTATGCATTCAAACAGTGATGGAAATAGAAAGCGTCCTTTTAATGGCTGCAGTTTGCTTTTTGGCAGGAACTGAAGCAGCAAGAGGGTTTATAAAGAAACATGCTGATGTTTAGAAATGGCATGTAAACAAGAAACATCAGGAGTAGCTGCTTCCTCCTACTAAACCATCATAAAACCAGACCTTTAAAACCTTTGAATGACACAAAGTGACACAAAGAACCCAGAAACTTCCAGGATCAGTTTCTGAGATGATCCATTTCCTGCAGATGGAAAAAGCTCCAACACATCACGTCTGTGCTATGACACCTAAACACAGCACCTGTGATTTCACTGCCTCGCTTGGTCCTCCTCACACAAGAGCCCCGCCCCCTCCACTTGACACGATCACTGATCTGTCAGCATGGACCTGAGGTGGACTGCGGGCTGAAGCAGCTTCGGATGGACTGACGATGAAGACAATAAGGATGATGGTAAAGACGGGGAGACACATGAATGTAGACGTCCAATCAAAATCCAGCAGGACCAGCAGGAACCAATTGAACAAGAGCTTGACTGGAACTTCTTCTTATTTCTTATTTTAATTTACTGTGCGATGATCATGGTGCCATCATGTTTAAACCAATGAGAGAAGCTGTTTGCACGAGGAAATATTTCATGTCAGAAACTGCTTTAGTGTTATTTTGTTGTTCAAAAAACAAAACCTTCAATACGAATGTTTGTGTGTGTAGCCATGTCTCGTCAGGTCGACACAACAAAAGGTTTTGAGGTTGTAGGAAATTATGCAAACAGTGAAAGAAGCTTCTGATCTGAATGTTTGGGTGTGTCAGCACAACTCTCTCATAACCAAGACACAATATGATGAGTTTGAATGCTGTTCTCCCTCAGAATGAAGCTGTGACATGTTCAGACCTGTAATTCCAGAAGATTTGATTGGAGCGCAGGCACAGAGAGTTAAACAGACGTAAGTAACTGAACGAAGTGTTGTAGTTCTCAAAATCGGTCTCGAGACCACTTTTTGAAGGTCTCGGTCTAGTCTCGGACGATAACGGCCACATCCTTACCGGTGTTTTACCGTTTAAGTGACACGCCCGCTGCACACAAGTTGATGATTTTTCTGTGATATTAATGGTCTTGACTACAACACTAACTGAACAGTACAGCTGCTCTGTTTTTTTACAGGACCGAATGACCCCAGGTGTGGTTAGACGGGACAATGGTTAAACATTCTGATTATTTCAAAAAGCAAGCAACATTTTATGTTCTCAATCTTTGATCATCAATCTTTATTTGTATAGCGCCAATTCATAACAAATGTTATCTCAAGACACTTTACAAAAGAGCAGGTAAAAGACCTTACTCAGTGTTATATTATCTACAAAGACCCAACATGAATCCACCATGAGCACAGCACTAAGCAACATTTAGCAAAGTTACAATGTCAGGAAAAAACAGAAACCTCGAGCAGAACCAGACTCATGATAGACAACCATCTGCCCAAACTGTGGCTGCGTTTACATGGACACAAATAATCGTAATAAAAGCCTGATCAGAATAAAAAGGCTTCATGTGAACATGTCAATCAGAACAGACTGATCCGATCAGGCTCATTCGGAAATATATTTAATTCCGATAGAGAGGGGTGGTTTATGCCTATCGTTGTTCAGATCAGGATCCATGTACACGCTCGATCTGATCGTGTCTGCCTGACTGGGGTAAAATGATCCTTACAGCGCATGTCTGCCCCACATAAAGTGACGTGCTCTCTCCCCCTGTTTAACAATCGAAGGACTAGTATGTACTGCTGAGCCTGTTGCTTCATAATGGAGAACAGAAGAAACCAAAGCATCGTTTGCAGAATATGTTGTACGTCAATTTTGATGTAGAAAAAGGTCAACGTAAATGTAGGCAGACAATGTAGAAAAATGCGAGGGAGGATGACGTCTCTGGCGCAGAGCGAGGGGCAAGAGGAAATCCAATTTCCGAAGGGATGTTGCGACAGCATAGATTGTTTACAAACACAGGCGGAAGTGCCAGCTTCTTCTTCTGATGTTTCCGGCAGATAAGACAGGTGGGACCAGTCTGCGAATGTCAGAATGGTTTTATTCTGATTAAATGCTGATGCATGAACACGCACGGCATAATCCGATCATTTTATTTAGCGTCCATGTAAACTGAAATCGGAATGATTTCAATCAGATTGAAGAAATTGTGCACATGTAAACGTAGCCAGTGTTGGGCTTGGAAAGTGGGATAGAGGGAGAAGCAAGAGAGTGGAATTAAGAGCCATCAGCACTGGGAAGCCTAAATGTTTCAGATAAGAGTTCAGTATTCTGGTCACCTCACAGAGCTGAACATAAGATTTAACATTTCAACATTTAAAAGCAGAAAAAGTGTTTCAGAGCTTCTCCATCATGTTCTGCTGCCTGCAGACTCAGATTCCCATGATCCTCTGCCGTTTACAATCATTTTAAATGTAAAATGCTGCGTCACTTTTTTTTGGCTACAATGTCAATATTTGAGAATCTAAAGAAATGTTTTAAGCCATTTACTTACATAAAAAATGTGTGAGACAAAAATGTATTGTGGACGTCATTTAAGTTTCACAATTTAACATTTCAACATTTTACTAAATGCAACATGTGTTTCATTATCTTGACATTTAGCTAACATTTCATTTCACCATAACTGCTCCATTATTAAGAACATGACAGCATTTTGTTTAGGAAATTCAATCAATAAAGTGCCCTCAGTAAATACAAACAATAAAGGTAATACAAACTGCTTTTCTTAATTTAAACTTGAAAGTGTTTGGAGTTTCTTTAACTCGACTCCAAAGTCTAAAAACTGTCATCTAAAGGATTGAATTTTAGCTTATATAAAAGCTGGATGTCCTAAAAGCACAAATTCTCTGTCTCATTCCGAAATAATGCTCAAGTGCATCCTGGGAAAAAAACACACATAATGCAACTTTGCGTTAAAAGATAAAGAAATGTAAACAACAGGTTCATCCATGCTCAAGTCTCCACTCTTCTCTGATTATTTGTTTTTCATTTAAATTATTTTTTATATTGTGACACTGATCCATCTAACCTTACTGCATCACTGAACCTGTTAGTAGAACAGCTGTTGAGCCATAGCACAGATTCAGTTGTCCCTAAAGAAACATTCTCAGACAGTTGAACATAAATATTTAAAAAGATAATGTCTCTCTTTATTCTTAAGGTGGGCTGTGTGGAGAAGAGAGATGGAATTTCTGCCTGTGGTTTTGGCTCATTGCCCCCTCGCACAGACCACACCCTGAAGCTGAAGCCTTTCTTCTTTTATTTGTATTCCTATGTTCTTGCTGATTTTTTTATGTTAAACTTTCCCCCTCTGCAGTTTGTCTTATTAACATCATGTGATTTGCTGTCAATTTCAGACCAGCCTTGTGTGGAGAAGCCCTTCACACCATTCTCTTTGGCGCCAGGCGTCAAATCGTTCATTAGAAATGTTTTTACATTTTTGTGCACGCAGACAGAGTTACAATAATGCAAGGCATAACATAGGTTACAAGGTGTAACCATGGTTCTCTGAGTGAAGAGACTATCTCATTGGCCCCATACTTATGGAATATGTAGTGGAGAGATAGTCTCGATACGATAGAGAACGTAGGTTACAAGGTGTAACCATGGTTCTCTGAGTGATAGAGAAAGCCTAGTTAGATGTGGTTTACCAACATGTTCACACGACTTCCTTAAGTGTCGACGAAGGTTCATCGAGCAGGGAGCAGGTCTAAATTGATCCTGACTGACACCAGAATCTTTTAAGAACTCGTGATTGTCAACAGAAAATGGAGTAGTTACTGTTGTTACTTTCAAGATCTGGATCCTTCAGTTTCTTATTTCCCACTAAAAACGAAGAAAGAAAAAATCAGAGAGAAGAGCTGCCAAGCTGAAATGACAACTTATTGTGAGGCTTCTGTGATGTAGCTCTTCTGCATAAACATCTAAGAAACAAGTTGAAGTTGTAAGACACTAACAGTGTTGTTGCGTTTTTTTGTTAATAATTATAATCTGGTGGCTGTCAGGTAATTAAGACCTAATCTCTGTTTATCCCAAACTCAACCCAACCCAAATCTGTTCAGCAGAACATCATATCTATGACGATGTGGTGTTTGACGAGGGCAGAGGCTGCATATGAGCTACAGTTTTCAGCAGTTCTCTCTAAGATCAACTTATTCCTAGATCAAAAATGACACGTTTGATTCCTGACAACAAAGATGATGGAGACCTTCGCAAATGCTCAGAACATAATAAATCTATTTTCCTAAACATTGTGAGGAGCTCTAATGAAGAGAGGCTGGACACAAAGGTCTTGTATTGATGAAAGAAAAAAGAAAACATGGCAGTGATCTCTTCACTCGAGTCCTGACACGTAAACCTGAACGCTGCTTCCCGTCATCTTGTACATATGTTGTACTTTAATTAGAGCATTACATAGTGTGAAAGTGTGATTTTGTACAGATGCTGTGTATGTACAGAACAAAATACAAAGAAATAAAGAGGACATGTTTGACAATCAGACATCTTGTGTTTTATACAAACACATAAATTCATTTACAAGTTCAACATTTCACAATTCTTCAAACAAGATTAACATTTCAATAAAAGGCTTGAAGGTGGAATGTTGCTTTTCCCTAACTACGTTACTTTTTACACTCAACTCAATTACTTTTTTATCGATCATCGTTTGGCTTACAAACTGAAAGAAAACAAGGAATCCAAATATTTCACACTGTTGAAAATCGTGACAGTCCACAACCACAAACATCCAGTTTACTTTCACAGCAGAGGAAGGAAAGCAGCATATATTTAATAAACTAACAGCATGATCCAGTTCTTTTGAGAGACATTTGTACTGATATCTAAAGATCCCAGGTCAATTATCTGCTGATCAAGTTATAGTAAGTCTCCACCATGCCTCTGAAGTTCAGTCAACATCACAACATATAAAACTGTCAGATACTTCCTGTGAACAGAGATCCTGAACTGATTCAGTCAAAGCAGCAGGATATGGAAGGACTTTTGAATGAAGTGAAACGGTTCAACTGGGATTATCCAACATGAACAGAAACAGAAACAGGAGAAGAGTCAAAACTTTTTAGTTTGAAAAATCATGTCAAGATTTTTTTCTTTAAACTAGTCGGGTTGTTTGTCGGTCTTTACAAAAAAAAAAAAAAACTAAGATCTTAAACAAATAAATGGTGAATCTCAAAGTGAATTCACTGTTGACATTGACATTACTTATACTTATTCGTCAATCGATATTTGTTTTTAAATCATCATATTCTTTAAACATCCATTAACCTTTGTAACCCAACCCTAGCTTTGTTTTTATGTTTTTGTATTAGCTTAGCTAATTAATGTTATCCTGTCATAATGTTAGCTAACGTTTGTGAGAGTCATGACTGTTATCAGAAATACAAATATTAAACAACCTCTGCTTGTTAGCAGGTCAGTGTGGGCAGCACCTTTGATTGATCTGAATACTAGTTAAACATAACAACATTAAAGTTAGCTCTTTTGCTAACGCAAGCTAACCTTAATAAGCTGATAGAAGAAAAGGAACATTTCTTGGTCTGCTAGCTAGAAATATCTGACTGTGTCGGCACAGGATAACTCTCAAGTGTTGCTTAAATTGACTTAAGGCTTGTTTATTTTTTGAAATGTTAAGTCTCACTTGGTGGCACCAATTGAAAATACTACTGTACTGAAAGTACTTTCGGTAAGCTAAACAATTTCTGAGCACCGGAGAGTAAAACTGAACAGAATGCACCTGTAACATGGTGAGTGAGAAGAAATGAGCTAACAGGCTAATATTAGCCCAGCTTGCCCTTGTTGAATTTTGATGATTACATTTGTGGTTTTCTTTTTTCGTTAACAGCAAGAAAAAATATTGACATGTTTTTTTTTAACATTATTTGATCACCTTTTTACTGACTAGAATAAGGTAACAGCATCTATTCAAGTTTGTTTGAGTATTTTTGAAAGAAATGAAATATATTTCTAGACTAAAACCTTACAACAGTATCAACATGACTGTCTGACTGCAGAGAAAACTGAGGGATTCAGTTACACAAAGGTAATAAAATCAGAATCTTAAAGTTTAATTTGTTAATGGAACTAAAACAAACAGGTTCACTTGATCATCACAACACAAAGATCAGACTCTCATTGGTGTTCACTGTCAATTAAAAAGTCACCTTCACCCAGTTATTCCCATCCTTTAGTCAGCGTCAGTAAAGAGCTTCTAGTGCGTTAAGGACAAGCTGAGGCTGTTGAAGCTGTGGTGGTGCATTCCAGGACTGAACAAACTGTTGAACTGTAGTGATGGGTTCATGGACACTGATGCTGTTGATGCTATAGTGGTGCAATTAATGGCAGCAGAGGCTGTTGAAGCTGCGATGTGGCGTTCAGGGTCAAAAGAGCTAGATGAAGCTGTGTTGTTGCAATCAGGGTAAGAAGAGGGGATCAGAATGGTTGTGGTGTGTTCAGGGTCCATTGAGGTTATTCCTGCAGGGGAAGCCCATGGCGGCAGCGCTCTGCCGGCTCTGCAGTGTGGTCTGGACCATGTCAGTCCACTGGTCATCTGAGATCTCTCTGGCCCATGACGGCACACCCAGAGACGGCAATGCGATGGCAGCCATCGTCCTCTTCACCAGCTCCACGTGGTCTACAGGGAGACACAGGAAGTGATGTCAGTGGAATGAAAGTAAACTGAAATATTACATTTTCTTTTTTTCTTTTCTTCACTCTATAAATGTTCTGTTTCTGTTGACAAATACATTCTCATATTTAATTTATAACATCAACAGAAACAATAGTTTGAGTCTGAGTTTCATTCATTGAATTTGTTGCTCAGATGTTTTATTCTGACAGTTTGAGCCTTATTTCTTACAGATGTAACCCCAGCTGTGTCAAACTGACTTGGAACAAAATAAATAAACAAAAAAGCAAGCAAGAATTTTAATACTTTCCCTATTTGTAACAAAGGGCTGCTTAATTCAGGATCTCCTCTCGTCTGCTTTGCACTTTTATTATTCAAGTTTAAACATTAAAACGATCAATAAAATGTGTTCAAAATAATACAGTTTTTACATGTGTAACATTTTTATATACATACCCAGACTATGACAATAATGGAGTAGTCTGCTGTCAGAGTAAACTATGTTATAAAAAAAAAGTGAAGGAATTCATCCTAAGACTGAAATCACACAGCTGCAGGGACAAATGGAGGAAGAACTGATCCAGCAGTGGTTTGCTGTGCTCAAAGTGGCTGCTGCTGAGAATTACTTAAGACGTAAGAAATGTTGTTTTTAAAAATACAATTTTGGACGTTTTGAATCGATTCAGAATCTTACAAATTAATAATTTCAATTCTGACATGTAACTTTTTCTCCCCACACCTCTTCACCTTTACCTCCTCCCCACACACGATCTGCTCTCCTAGCTCCAGGATGATAACAATCAATTGGTCAGTGGGCCCTTTTTTTTTAATCTCTTTTCTTTAACATAACCTGCATAATTGCGTATAAGAAGTGAATGATAAATCAAATGAATGTTTATCAAACCGGAAAAGGTAAATAAATCCTAAGGGAGCCTAGAGGAAAAGTGGAACTCTGACCTGCATCCATGGGGATGGATGCTCGGCTCCTTAGGGCTGCCGCCCCCTCAGGGTCTTCCTCTTCATCACTTTCTGGAGGAGGAGCTTCAGGGAGGTGGAGCCCCATCACCTGCAGCAGATGGACGGGTGAGACAAGTGATACTGCCTAAAAAACACCTTAAAAACTTTCAGCATGTGGACAACAGAAGCACCCAGTAAAAGTGGCCTGGTTGGATCAAACTGTCACGCTCCTTCAAGTGAAAGTCTGTTTCAGTATCAGCTTCTTTTTACAAACAATGAGACCTTTTTAAACAAATACAATAAAGGCACAGTCAGAGGCTCTACAGGAACCAATGTCAGACCAATATCAGGTGTGTAGCAGTGTCTCGGAACTCACCTCTATCCTCTGCTGCACCTGCTGCAGCTGCTCTGTGTGGGGAGGGGCCTCCTCCTCCACCCTCTCCTCCCCCTCCTCACCAAGCTGCTCACTGCTTTGAACACCATCGGGCTCCTGGTTAAGAGGTTGGTAATAATATCCTCCATTGATTACTTCCCCCTCCTCCTCCTCCTCCTCTCCATCAAGCTCCATTTCTCCCCCTCCACCCTCCCCTTGTTCCCCCTGTTCCCCTGTTTCCCCCCCACTCCACACGGGCATCAACACTCCGTCAGCGGGACGCTCATCTTCCCTAAGCTCATCTTCAGTGTTCGGTAAGACTCTCTCCGGTCCCATGGCTGAGCTGCACACTTCCATCCACAGACACACTGAGAGATAGACAGGCAGGGGGAGAGGGAGACAAAAGGGGGTGGAGGAAATGATCAGATTATCAATGAAAACAATAGTGAGAGTTTCTGTAAATAGTCATGCTGACAGAAAACTTTAATCACCCTCTTCTGCTGCCTGTCTCTCAGCAGCAGCTGGTAGTTTCATGCTGACTGTTACAGTTAATTAATATTTACAGTCCATCAAACCCCAACGTAGGACATTTTCTAACCTCTTAATTTGAGTAAATCATCATTTGTATTTTCTGTAAGTAGCTGAGAAAGCAGTTCCAAAGGAACAGCTGAATATGGATCAGCAGATTGTTAGAAAAGTCAGACGAGCATCCTCTAAAGTTTCATCCTTTCTTATTTACATAAATCCAAATACTGAAGAATAAAACTGGCTCTATGCTCATTTGTTGTCAAATTACAGTCAGTACAAATAAATAAAGATCAAATTGAAAGCATCACTTTCACAACCTCTATACTTGTTACTATTTATTGTTTTGATCATGACAAGAGATGAGACACTGATATGAGTCAGTTATTATTACAGAGACATAAAACTAATAGACACTAATTCATTTGAAGTCAGGTTTCATCATCTGGTGATCCCATGCAATGTAAAGTGATGGTATCGTTTTGCTTTTATTCTATGGCTCAGTTGGTAGAGTCGGTCGTCTATCAACTGGAAGTTGAGGGGTTTGATCCCCAGCTCCTGTCGCCACATGTCTGATGTTAGACACTTAACCCCAAGGTTGCTCCTGCTGCTTCGTCTGCGGCGTTTGAATGTGCATGAATGGATTATACTGTACAGCAACCTCTACCATCAGTGTGTGAATGGGTAAGCATGCCCTGCGGTGTAAAGCGCTTTGAGTAGTCAGAAGACTAGACCAAGGCCATAACCATTTTTAACTAAAAGCCTTATTGCATAAAAACAACAAACAGACCTGATTCGGATTAGTCTGTTAATCAGTAATAATAACCATTGGCAGCAGCCCTGTAAAGGCTTGTACAATCCTGAAGATGTTCATGTTGGAGGATGAATAAACAGAAATACAATCAAAGACATTCAGAATAACTCTTTGACATTTAACAGATACAGAGAGTCCAGGAGGAATCTTTGGCTCTACTGTATGTAACTACAATTCATTGAGCAGACGCTTTGGTCAAAAGCGACGGACATCACAAGCAATGATCTAGAGAGGAGGAAACAACCCCAGTAAGTGCTAACGAACAGCTTTAAGTCAGATCGGACAGATCATCAACATCAACAACAACAACAACAACAACAACAACAACAACATCAACAGCTTCTCATGACAATTCTAATCAGCATCAATAATGTCCTAAATATCATCATTGTCGTCATCAGTATCATCATCAATGTCGTCAACATTATCATTCCCACCACAATCATTTGACTCTGTAACATTAAAACTAGTCACAGTACTATGGATGAACTGAAGAGATTTAATTCGCCAGCAAAACCAACTTGATTAAAAGAAACAGAACTATGTAGGGTGTTTCTCTGGTCACACAGTCTGAAGGCTAAACACACACAGCTCCGTAAACCCCGGTTATCATTCTGCTGTAGTCAGGTGTACTCTCTTCCTGAAGAAGCGGACTGTCAGCAGGTACATAATGATGATGATGGTCAAGAACATCTGGGGCAACTGACAGCTAATGAAGCTAGCCGCTGTTTGCTTCTGATATTACCGCTAATTCTCCGGGTGTTGATTTAACCTTGTTCCTCCGCTGTTGCTGCTTCGTCCATTTATGTCAGAAAAGAAAAAGAAACCCTCACTATGTGTTTACTTTCTTACCTGTCTGTCTGTTCTTCTGCTTAGAGCTTCAGGTATCTGATGTTAGCTGTTAGCCGCTGCTAGTTGCAGCTGCTGATCAAACACTTCCGTAAACGTCACGACGCCGCAACAAAAACTACGTAATCTTCTTCTTTTTTCCTTTTTGTGGTGACTGGCAACAACCTTTAAGGTGCATTGCTGCCACCTACTGTGTTGAAAGTGTTGTCATCAACGACTTCACATACGAAGTAAAAAATAAATACATAAATAAAAGTGGCCAGTTCCAAATAACTTTTTAACTAATCAGGTTCGTTGTAGCCCGGATGTTTCAGGACTGTCTTTCAAAATGTCTGCTACAGTTTTCTAACAAGACGACCCCTTAACACAATGTCTAAACTCATGACCACATGGATGTTAAAGATATATGTTAATAAAGCTTAAGGCTATTAGTCAGTTATAAACGTATCTCTTTATTGTTATTCTATCGTGACCATGGGCTGCTGAACGCGTCTGTATTATTTATTACACAGTGTCACCTGTAGGTGGGGCTAAAAGGTTTTTCAAAAATTGCTTCTGCAGCAGGTTGCAGGTTGTAGTCTCACTGCAATATCTCCAGGAATCACACATTAGGATAAAAAAAGGGGAGATTTGCATTATTGTAAATCTTAATTTATAAACACTCAAAGAGGACTTTCAAACTCGTTTGTATAGGCTTGTTAGAAATCGTGGATTCAGCCCAATTTTAACGTAGACATGGCGATTGTCAGGATAAAAAGCAAATAGGTAACAAGTCTATTTGTGGATATGTAAAATGTATATGCTACCACTGTACGCTCTATAAATTGTTTATATTATTATTATTATTATTATTATTATTATTATTATTATTATTATTATTATTATAGTGTGGACTTAACTGAATCAGATCAGTGATGAGCTCAGAATTGTTGTGGTTAATAATTGCACGCTGCTTGTAGAGTTCATAAATGCACTTGAGGTTGGGATGTTGAACTGACTGTCATCAGGCTGTGGTAATCCTATAACTGTGTAACAATCAGTTAATCTTCACACACTTATTTCTTGTTTTCTGTCCAATATCTTTTGTCATTTCAGCTCCTGCCCTTAGTTTCTCCCAGCAGTGATATTCAGCTATTTTAATATGTCGTGATCTTGGGTTTTGGCCCTGCAATGAACTAACCTGTGTATAGTGGGGATTTCAAACAACTTCTGTAAATGTCCCAAGATTTTCTGAGTGAGCTGAAGGTGTGAATGCAAACGGCCACATTTTTTTAACCTTGACGTAGCCTGGATTTTTCCTGTCAGCTCGTAACATTTCTGTCTGGGTGAGCACATTTTTGAACGCAGCAGGTGATATTCAGGGAAATTCACTGCTGGCGACTGAATTTTCTTTGTCTATTACAGCTTTTCTGCTCACCAGTATGCTCTGCTCTAAAGTGCAAAGCTGCTTTGAAGGTAATATCTGAACATAACATTGTTGAATTTTAAACTTTAATGAAGGGTAAAATGGTAGGTATATGTTTTGTTGTGTATCATGTAAAAACAGAAAAAATACACATTTGAAACCGTCCTTATTCCCCAATGATAAAAATATAAGAGTAATAAGACTCAAATGTAGTGACGATCCAGTTTAACTTCGTAGTATCCAGTTATGTCACATATGGTCAAAAAGTTGAACTATGATGTAATTCTCTCTCCTACAATAAAATAAGGGTGGGACAATGCAGTCTAATGGAATAAATCACTTCCCAATCCAACACAGATGTGCTTGTATTATTTCATCTGCTCCAGAGGAATTAATTCCAGAGAACAGAGACACATGCTTTCTGTTATCCCTAAATCTTCTCCTCGACTGGAATCATTTCAGCCAAAATACACAGACTCAGAGTCATCGGTAAACAAGCTGGACTCTGGTGATCTCTGTGAAGTCCAGCTTCTCAGGAACATGATGAACTCTGATAATATTATGGAACCTCGAGCCCTGCGTGGCTCGTTCACCGCAGGCCAAATCATACATCATCTACTCCAACCTGCAGATTGGTTCTAGATCAGGGCAGGGCTGAAGGATTAACCCTTTAAGTACTAGTTTAGCATGAATATACAGTATATTAAACAGGCACTCAAGAACAGAAGTGTTTTCATTATGAGATTGGTTCTCTATGTAATGTTCACAGAGGTCAAAGTGATGCCATGAAAAGCAGCGTATACTGTTGCCACTGTGAGATAAATATGTCAGTTTCACTTGATTAGAAAACAATCCTGATTTATGTTTATTTTATTTACAGAGGAAACAATCTTATTCTTACATGTAGGTTCGTTGTTGGAATGAGAAACTTTTCACTTGTGGTTGTTTCATACAAAAAAAACGCAATTTTAAAAATGATCTCAAAGAGGATGTATGCTGCGTTATGGAACTGTTGGATTCTGAATATTACGTGATAACTCTTGGTTAATATTATCATAACCATAACCATAACAACAACAAGCAAAACAAATTCCAGAGCTACAAGCGAAACAGATCTTTGAGTCTTGTGTATTTCTGGTTAAGTCTCAGGCTGCTTGATAACTTCTCCTGATTTTAAATGTGAAACATATGATAGAAACCCAGCCAGTACACACAGCTTTAAAATGGCAAGCTACAGCTGTTAATTGCTTTTTTTATTTTTTATTTTTTTTTATGCAATGCAATGATCTTTAAATGTCCAGAAATAGTGATGATTTTTAAGACAATAGTATAACAATACAAGTTTGTTCCCGTGAGCATTCTTCAGAGACTCTGTTGTTTGTGGAGCTCCGGTTGAAAACAAAGTGACTCAGGCCCCATTTAATAACAGACGTCTGGGTCAAACAAGCTCAAACATGCTGCGGCGACACAACACATGCTAAACACTAACAGAGCCACTTGTGTTTGATGTTACAGAGACGTTAGTAGATGCTTTTTTAACCCTGCCAGTTTAACGTGCAGCCTTTGACACCTTCTATTTATAAGTTCAACTGAGTCCTTGAGCTTGAGTCCTCAGAATGTGTTTATCATTTTCTTTATTTGTTCTTCATAGTTAATGATGATACAACATTGTTTTAGGATACTATTGAAGCATTGCAGTAAAACATGACAAATTTCCAGCCACCTTCTCCCCCAGCATATAAACAGCTCAATTTGATTAACCCCAACACATTGATTTACTGGGGCTGCACGGTGGTGCAGTGGTTAGCGCTGTTGCCTCACAGCGAGGAGGTTCCTGGTTAGAATCCCGTCGGACAGGGCCTCTCTGTGTGGAGTTTGCATGTTCTCCCTGTGCATGTGTTGGTTCTCTCCAGGTACTCCGGCTTCCTCCCACAGTCCAAAGATGTGCTAGTTAGGTTAATTGGTGACTCTAAAATTGTCCGTAGATGTGCATGTGAGTGTGGCTGGTTGTCTGTTTCTATATGTCAGCCCTGTGATTGACTGGCGAACAGTCCAGGATGTACCCCCACTCTCACCCAATGACAGCTTGGATCGGCTCCAGCACCCCCGCCACCCCAGACGGGAAAAGCAGTAAAGATAATGGATGGATGGACATTGATTTACTGGTATCAGTTATTTTTAACCTGTATTAAAACTTCCTTAAGAAGAAAATATTCTGCCAATGGACCCAATGGTTTTATCAACTAGACATTTAACTCTAAAAGACAGTTTGTGTCACATAAAAACCAAACAAGTGAGCTAGTTTGTTTACTACAAAGTGATGTCATATTTGTGATTCTCCTTTTTCTATAATGGGACAGCTTCCTCTCTGACATTCAGATTTTGATCCTATTATCATCAGACACTTTAATCATTGCATAATAAATGTGTAGGAAAAAAGTATGCCAATGTTGTCATTCTTTGACAACCATAAACTGTCCTCACACCCTCGTCGAGCTCCTCTCCTGCTCACAGGGCAGGTTATTTTATCAGCAGCTCACTCTGCAGCTCTGAAAGGTTGCTCAGATAAAGGAGCAGACACATTCTGATAAAAACAACACCAGCCTTTACTGTGTCGGGTCACTTTTACACTTAACGAGTTGTATGAATTTCAAGGGGGACATGTTTTTTTCTAACTGTAAAATAAGAAATAGTTGTCAAAAAATGAGTCCTAATAACACTTATACCTGATGATGCCAATCTAGGACTAAGATTTACCGTCATATAAATAAAACAGCATCGGATACATCGGAATTTAAAAATATTATAACAGACATACCTTACTTTTTACAAGCTACTTGATCCAAATATTGGAGGCCCTGTTTCAAGTCTCAACTTAAGTCTGTTTTATGTCTTTGTCACACATAGGTAACGTCACACGATCTAATTGGGATATAGGCAAAGTTATCTTTTGGGCCTTTTTTGCCTTTATTGTATTGGACAGAAGAGAGACAGGAAATGTTGAGAGGAGGGACGACGTGCAGCAAAGGGCCAACTGCTGTTGGGTTCATGAAGACATCATGATGGAGTTTAATCGCCAAAGATGGTGCACATTTTCTCTTTTTTTTCAAGCTTGTAAATTAAATAATTGTTCCCTCATAATTAAGACTCTCCTGATTGAAATAGCATATAGTCTTATCTTGGTCTCACATGGGACTCAAGCACCTGTCTTCTTGGTAAAGCACTTATGAGGCTTATCCATTCATTGCCCCTGACTCTACACTCCAAGTGGCCTTTACATATTTGAATGCAGTTTCTCACAGCCACTGAATAGTTTATGTGATGATCAGTACTGGCTAAAAAAGAGAAGCTGTTACCTGAATGTTTGGTACTCTTACCTACAATCTTAAAAAAGAGAGAAAGCAGATTGATCTGTACAAAAGATTGTGTTTTAACATATAATGAAAACTATTATCCTTTCCTGACCCTGGCCCAAAATGCTGAATATGAATGTTGATGAGTGCACTCTCATGTCATGCACTTTCCCATCGGCAGCAGAGGAGAGCTCTGTGAGAGATGAGAGAGAGAGGTGTGTGTGTGTGTGTTTTAACCAGCTGCCACAACCTGATCCTTATGATGTAACGACCTTCAAAATAAGACTTGTGAAAACAATGACTGCATCTGTCGTCGCTGCTATTAGAACTTATTCACTATTGCCTCATTCAGCCGCCACTACACACATTCCTCACATGACAAAGATGAGTAACGTGGACGAAGACGTTACACTGCAGCGTAACGTCTCATTAGAGCACCACACAGGATTGAAGGAAACTTAACTGAATGTTTCTCACGCAGATGAAGACTTTCAGCTTTAGAAACCGAGGCCCTGTCTCAACATTAAACTTCACAGATTGCATTCAGTGGATCTTTGTTTGATTTAGCTCTACAAAACCAAACAATGGAGACTCTGGCCTCACACATCTCACAGTGTGGGGTATCAATTATGTGTGTATTTTCAGACTCTTCCCCGCCACTCTCTAATGTTGTTTTAATCTTGATGAAACTTTGTGGGCTAGTTACATAACAGCCGAATGTCAATACCTGCAGAGACTGTTCACATCCACATGAGCTAAATCATTTGGGAATAAAAGTTGTTTGAAGAGCTTCCAAGCAAACACACGTGTTGGATGACTCTGGATGAGCACACTGTGGTCTGTGTATTTTATTTTTATTTGGCCCGGGTACCATATGTATTTTCAATTTTGTGTGTTTTGACAACATCCTCAGAAAACAGCAGAGGGGGTTTGTGTCTTCATGTGTTGAACATGTCTGTGTGTTCATGCGTTTATGAAGATGGAGAAGTTAGACAGTAGTTATATTAAAAGGGCCTTTTTTGTGTGGCTACGGTTATTTTTAAAATGGTACAGTAAATGTCCCCACACAGTGGTAACAGGACCAGTCAGACAAAAGGACCCCAAAAAATGTAGGCTCACACATGGCAGGATAGAATAAAAGGGCAGAGTTTATTAAACAGTCCAGGTCAGTACTCAGGTTATACAAAGATACAGAAGCAAACAAATCCAAAAGACAAAAGTCAAAAAGGCAGGCAATGGTCAAACACTAGAAAACTCACAAGAAAAAAATGCTGGAAAGAGGCGACACAAGGGAACACACAACGATCTGGCAACATGAGGAAGGATACACAGAGATGATAAGAAATAACAGAAATAACTTAACAGCTTCCGCAGTTCTGTTAATTTTTCCACCTCTGTGTACGCTGATAAATTAACTTAACATCGTCTTTATGGTCTGAGCCAAGTTTTGATTGTTGGGCTGGAATTGGTTTGATGGAGGCGGGAAGGGCTTTGTTTTTTGTTTTTTTGTTTTGTCCTGGTTTTATGGAGAGGTGCAGGGTATCTCTTGTGTTTTTGTGTGTCTGTTGGGTGTTATTATAATAATAAAAATAAAAAAAGTAGTGTGGACTTGGACATATGTATAGCTTTGCATTAAAGGGAGAAATACAGTATTGGTTTAGTTTATTTGTTTATTTGAATCAGGGATAATATACAGAATAACATTAGTCTCAGAAGAGAAAAGATTCTTTGTACCAGATTAAGCTAACTAGCTAATTTCCACCTGTTGTCTCTGGGCAGATGATGGCCAGCCAAAGTGTTGAGGTTTGAATCCAGGTGCAGCCACCTCTCCCTTTGAACCCTTTTTAAATTAAACACTGATCAGTGTGTTCCTGAAACAGTGTGAGGTCTACTATTGTTAGAGAAAGGAAATGAAAAGCATTCTTCATCTTACTGCCTTTGTCATCTTATCAGTTAGCTTCTCCTCCCACCACACACTTGTGTTTTCTTAACCCCCCTCACCCCGACCTGTCCCACAACAAAACCCTCTTACAGGAGCCGTTCACCTGTGTGTCACTTCATTGAATGTTATACAACACAGTCCCTAAATGAACTATGATTGAATACATATATGAATATATTTCCTTTTTTAGTTTGGAATTTATAGTTAAATATAAACTCTTCAATAAATAACGGCTAACAGGCTCATAGCATGGGGCTACTTCTGTGTCTTTGTTTTGCAATCAAACAGAAAAGGTTTCAAAGCAAAACCTAAACAAATCATTTAAAAAAACAGATTTCTTAAACTTGAAAGCTTTACTGTCAAAGATATCGTGTTATACTATAAAATAAATACACAAAAGTTAGCATTAGAAACTTCCCAGGTCAGTTTCAGTTCTGAGTTTTAGACCAACAGGCCTCTCTGACCTGCACCTGCATAGCTCTCATAATTCCCCATAAAACATTTAGTATTACCCATATATTGAGGGAGTTAACAAGTTTATATTAGGTTAGTCAGCATTATAACAGCACATTCTCTTTGGAGACAGCTGTTTTTTTCATGTTACTCAATCCGTCAAGAAAGGCCTTTGGACTTATCTGAGCAATAAGACAGACGTGTTAGTCAAGTTATTTGTTGACTTGCAGAAATACTTTATCAGGTCCATGCTGTCCGTGCTGTGTTATGGACTGGGTTTTGTATCTGTATTTGGATGCTTTTTGCTTGAGTTGGATTGTAACTAATTAAAAGTCTTGTATTGTCTAACTGTGTTATTAATATAATAATATATTTTTTGTCATTAGAAATAAAAACACAATGCCTCTATAGTTCAGTTTGATCTCAAATTCATTTGTATATAATGGTAAATGGACTTGAGCTTGTATAGCACTTTTCTAGTCTACTCAAATTGTTTTACACCAGAGGTCACAGCTACCCATACACACACGGATGTTAGAGGCTGCTATGTTAAGTGTATCCGTATTAACTAATCCCATTCATACACATTTATAAGCTAATAATGAAGCAAAGGGAGCAACTAAGGACACATCGGAGCTGGGGATCGAACTTCCAACATTCCAGTTCAGAGACGACCAACTCTACCACTCAGCCACAGCCGCTCCATGTCTCTACCATAGTTTGCTGACGAGAGGCTGAAATGACATGGATGAGGAAGGAGATCATTTATCTAACGTCAGTGACCTGGCTGAGAGCAGCACTTGGGTGTGTCTGAATTCCATGACTTTTCTTTGCTTGTTCAGTTTGTGAAGGAAAAACATTGGAATAATGTTTCAAAAATACCAGGCAGGCTGATATCCAATAAAGGGTCAATATTTTGAAGGGGGTCTGATATTAAGATAAGATCACACAAAGAAATACAATACAGTCGGCAGATGGAAGAAAGGTGTTCAGATTTTATAAACCTTTCCTAAAAGTATGAGTCACAGTTATGGAAATGGCCTTTGCATGGAATCTTTATCACATCATCTAATCCATACTCTGGTATTTCCTGGCTCATAAGAGTTAATAATTAAAGACAGCACTGCTCACTTCCCTCCAACCCTCTGTCTATCCTGAAATATCAATGTTCACTGACACTGTAGGTCAGTGGTTCCACCAATGACACTAAATCTGTCTGCTTAATTCTCAGGTGAAACAGAATTTTTGGAAGGGATGCAGTCAAAGGTGAATGTACTTGATTTCAGCTTTACCCCTTCTTTAACTCTTGCAATACACTTGCATAAATTCTGCACAACATCAGTGAAGATTATGCACCTATAGCACTTCAAACTGATGATATGAGATTATATGTTGGAAAGTTAGTAAATGTGAGCTGTTACAAAGTTTTAATCAAATGAAAAAAAGATACACATGTAAGTATTTCTTTTCTGCTCTGTATACAGTCAAACAGTTTTTTAAAAACATGAAGCTACTAAATACCATTGGATGCTTTAATGACTTACATTATAATGTTACAGTGTGTTGTTCACACACCAGGTGTTAAAATTACAATTGTCTTTACAGTATAAGTCTAATTGAACACGGATATGAATGGACTTTATGGACCTTGAGTTTTAGTTGGTCAGTCTTTCATTTGGATAAGACTAATTAAGTATAAGACTAATTTGAAATCTGTACCAAGCAGCAAATGAAGCCTTTGTGGAAGTGCAAAAACCTGCAGTTCCTCGAGTGTTAACTTGAGGCTTGCTCTTAAAACTAAGGAATCCCCATTAGGTCCTGAAATGCCCATTTTCACGAAGCAGCTGTGGATCAATGGTAGAGTCAGACCTCTCCTTACCGGAAGGTCGGGGGTTCAATCCCCAGTTCCTGCAGCCACATGTCGATGTGTCCTTGGGCAAGACACTTAACCCTAGCTTGATCTCACTGCTTCGTCGGCGGCATAAAAATGTGTGTGAGTGCGATTAGTTAATAATGATGGACATTTTACATAGCAGTTTCTGCCATTAGTGTGTGAATGGGTGTTAAAGCACTTTGAGTAGTCAGAAGACTAGAAAAGTGCTATACAAGCTTAAGTCCATTTACCCTTTTACAGCAGAAATAGAAATGTGTATAACCTGGTACAAAAGTGTTTTGGTCTAAATAGCTTCTTTTTTTTAAATGGTCAAAATTGTACAAGGCAATTTTTTGTAATTCATCTGTTTTGATGACATTTAAGATAATAATGATGCATTCTTTTGCATTATTCGAGGCGTAGTTGAGTTTACTGACAGACGGGTGTGTTGTTGTTTTTTTTTCCAGCAGGATTTAGGCCCTCCTCGACTCCACCTCTTCAATGTTATTAGATTGATCGAAAGTTAGGTTGAGCTAGCATTTTCAGTACGGGGATGCCATATTCTGGCATAAAAGCAATGGTTGATGTCACTGAGACAATGTTCATGTTTCATACAGTCTATGGTCTGAATTGACATCCATTTTTCCTTGGGGATAAAGCCTACTTACTAGTTGGAATTGATTTCTTAATCTTGTGTCCATATCTAAAGGGTGTACTGGCACAAAATGTGGTACAGACATTCATAGCTCACCGGAGATGTTTTGCTTTTTTGTTATCACCAGATAATCCACTTTCACACTTGTATAGTATTTTTGCTCTATGAACAAACCCCTGTTAAGATTCAGCTGTAACTTGTGCCTAATGCAAATTAGCAAATGTTTAAATGAGTACAAGATAAGCTAATGGGAACGCAAATTATCCTTCCAAGCATCAGCATTCATGTTAGCATTGTCATTGTGAGTGTGTTGGTATGCTGCTGTTATTCATCTTGAAGTACCTCAGTGGATAGTTTTGCTTAGCCTGTTCCCACTCAAATTAAATATGACAGTTTGGTGTCATATCATCTGGATTGACATGATATGAAGCAGAGTGTCATCGACAGAGCTGCCATATTTAACAAGAAGGGAGTAAGAGCATGTTGCAAAGTATATTCTCAATAAGCTTTGACATGCACATCATTTTCATGACTTTTAATCCACATTGCTCAAAGGTGAATCATGACAGTTCCCCCTCTTCCTCTGAAAAAGTAGTTGTCTACTCCGTGATGTTTACTGCCATGGCAACTAAACAACTTTAATTGATTTATGAAGACTGTGTCTCATGCTTGAAAGCCCCAAATACAATATTAGAGATTGTTTTGTAAAGCGACGTAGTTTAATGTCAAGGACAAACTTTTCACTCCCAGCCTTCACAGAGTCGTGTGCATGTTGAGTTGCATGTCAAAGGATCCTTCTGCAGCAGAGTTTTGTCCAAAATGAGTCTCTGTGAAACTTTTGAAAAGCTCCAGAAGTGAACTTAGAGTCATGAATGTTTTGATCGAACATTTTTTAAATGGACTCCATAACATCTAAAAAAGTGTTTAATGTGGTTCACAGTCAGAAAACTTGACAGTGCATTCAAGTTAATGTTAAATGTTTTACGAGAACCTACAAATTAGATTTCTAAAATGAAAAACCATTGAGGTCTATAAACTGACTTTAGTTTTTATTAACTGCTCTGTTGTGGTTGTTTTAAAATATTTAACAGGAACAACAGAAGTGTGAGCCATGTTTCTCATTTATTTTCACAGTGTCAGGCAAACCAGAAAAACACATGTTCTGCACAGCTTTAAAGAGACTCACTCAACTGAGATTCACTGTGAAAAGGTTGAAACTGTGATTGATGTAAATGTGGACTTTATCTTCATGATCTCAGTCCTCCCTCTTCAACTATTCCCGCTCTTCCTGCAGCTCCTTCGCTCCCTGTTTGCCTTCAGGCTGAGTGTAAATCTCAGTCTTCCACTCCTCTTCTCAGGCTTTTCCTCCTCCTCCTCCTCCTCCTCCGCTCATGACTTTGAGTCCGGCCCCCTTTACTCCTCTCAGCTGAAGGAACTGGATACCTTCACACACGCTCTCACACACACTTCCACACAGACATTCAGGCTATGCAACAGGCTGGGAAACACAGGTATCATGACCCTGCTCCAGGACAACCTCCACACTGATTCCTCTGACAACAGAAGCCTTTTTCACTTCTAGACAGATTTAACCTCTTTCAGAACAGGATAATGCTTCTCTGAGGACGTTTTTCTAATTTCCTTTTCTTTTTCTATACTTCAAACGTGGGATATATCACATCACCATGAGTGTAAAGGGGAAAAAGGCTGGGCTGGTCATCAGCTGGCAGAGGTCACTCTCCATCCTGGCTCCTTGGAGGAAAGGTAAGACCCTTTCAATCTCTATCTACGTCTTTTTATGACAATGTAAACAGATTAACCCTTTTAATAAGCTTGCAATGCATCTCCGATTGACAGACCAATCCTCTCAAACCAATGTCCCCCATCCTTTACCAGCCATTCATTTCATGAGGGCTGAGAAGCACTGTCTTTGTGATTTGCTTTGTACTGAAGGTGACATTTGTATTGTATATAAGACAATTGGGACCTGAAACAGCTGATACAACACAGCAGCTTATTAGGAATCACTTATGTGTCAGTTTGACAAGTGTTAAAAAAGCCTTATATTCATGTACTTGTGCATCAGTTGGCTACTAACTGCTAAACTATGCTCATATTGCCTTTATGTCTGACTCTTAGTGGTGTACAATGGGTTTGAAAACAAACAGCTGTCTGCTGCCGCTGGAAACAAGATTTATATATAAATAATTTATATTAAAACAGGTGGTACATCTTTTTACAGTTGGCCTATTTCAAACAGCTACAATACTGGATTTCTTTGGCCTTGACATTGATCTTCTGACGTCATACTCTGTAGTGTGATGTTAAAAAGTGTTAATCTGGGTTGATCGTTGAGTTTAAATCCAAAGCATTCTGCAGCAGTACACTGGGAGTTCTCATTGTCCTCCTTCTTCCCTTCCCAATCCTGGCGTCAGGTTACTCTGCATTCCATGTCAGATATCGCTGTCAGCTTATTTACAGTACGAGCCTCCACACCTGCTGAGTAGCAAATCCTGCCGGCCGTTCTGTAGTGGGAGGGAAGATAAATCTGCTCATTGTTGTGGCCGCGAGGGAGCCTCCACACTCGGCCTGACAGCGGTCACATTGTTCTCCATGTTAATCAGAGGAGGAAGAAGAGGGCCATTGTAAAGATGACACATTGTTTACAGTACAGCAGGGTGCAGCTTTTTTTGTTGGAGTGTTCACGTGTGTGTTCTTGTGGTTTCACAGAGGTTTGAGGAGGGAGTGGGCGATGTGAAAAAACACGGTCTTTCTTAGACATGTAACATAACATCACAGGTTGTAATCTGATGATACACGTGACTGCAGAAAGCAAGCACAGAAGTTCAAATATCTTTCATTATCTAAAAAAACGTGCCCTCTCTGATCATCATTCGGTGACTAATACCTGAAATATGCAACAATCAAGCCGATACAGTTGTCAGTTATTATTCAGACATCAGGAATGTGTTGTGCGGAGGTGAGTAAGATAGTTAATATGACAGAAGTGACACGTTCAAAGAAAAGTGGGTTTTGAAAAACTGATTGACATGAAGGATTTAGAGACAAGCTCAGAATAGGTTATCACAAAGTTTCATGTGTTCACTATGAGATGCATCACTTTTCAGTAAATTATTAATAATATAATAAGATTATTACTATATTGTTACCTAAGAACACAGAACTCGGACATTGAAAGGGTAAATGGACTTGAGCTTGTAAAGCACTGTTAAAGTCTTCTGACTACTCACAGCGCTTTACACCACAGGTCACACACTGATGGCAGAGGCTGCTATGTAAAGAGTCCATTAGTATTAATTAATGCATTCATGCACATTCACACGTCGCAGCCGAAGCAGCAGGAGTAATTTGGGGTTAACATCGATTTGTGGCTGCAGGAGCTGGGGATTTAACCCCTGACCTTCCGGTTGAGAGACAACTAACTGTATCAACTTAGCCACAGGCGCCCTCATCAACCAGATTTAATAGGATTCATTTACATAGTCATAAAGCTTGACCAGGTGTTGCCCTCACCTTAAGATTTGATGATCAGTATTGGGCTGCATCTCAGCTCATATATTTTCATTTTAAAACAGTGTTTTGAAATGGAAAAGAGGTCCACTAAGCGAGCATTGCTAAACTATTTCAGAACTTATCTCTATTCATACAATCGTGCCTGAAAAAGCATTTCATACACTTTCATTTACACTGGGCACAAACTCACTGGTGTAAACAGACACAATAAATTAATGGTTCCCTCACATTAAAAAAGTGATGCCTCATGAAGGACTGATCACATTGCTATAGGCACAGGACTTACCTGGATAAAAAGTCAGCAACAGCAGCTTGCATAGACAACAAACAACAAACTAAATTACTCATGTTAATGTATTAATGATGTCACTTACTTTCGAACTTAAAAGTTCACATGATGTGACTAGTATGGAAAGGACATATCATAACGGAAAGGTCAGGGATTCGATCTCCAGCTCCTTCAGCAACATGTCCGATGTGTCCTTGGGCAAGACACTTAATCCCGAATTGCTCCCGCTGCTTCGTCGGCGGTGTATGAATGCATATGAATGGGATTAGTTACTTCTGATGGTCTCACTACATAGCAACCTCTGCCATCAGTGTGTGAATGGGTAGGTGTGACATGCGGTGTAAAAGCGTTTTGAGTAGTCAGAAGACTAGAAAAGCGCTTTACAAGCTCAAGTCCATTTACCATTTACCATAACATGAAAAGACCCAGTGAGCAAACAACTTTAATTCATCTAATTCAATAAAAACCCAGAGTTTTGAGCAGACAGATACAGATACTCACTTTGCCTCACGTGGAGAAATGAGAAGTCAAACTTGTGTTACACTGCTCCTGCACATTCCTGCTATATCTTAATGGTTTGAGATAAGAAAGAGTGGAGTTGGGGTCTCTGTTAAATGTGATAAAGAGAGGGAGTCTGGGTATCATCCTCAGGGATGATGACACAGCGGTCGAGGAAGAGGTAGAAAACACGGATGTGATCCCAAAGGGGGGCTTGTGTGAAGAAACCAGAGGTGTGCTGCTTCTCCTCGGCATAGAGGAGGTGATAGTGGGGGGAATGATCAAGGGTAGGGGGTTACAGTAGTCTGCCAGTGAAATAATATTTAAAAATAAAACTACAATTTAAAAGTTGCGACTGAATAATAATTAATTACACTCTTAAACCTGAAATGTGGAATATCAGTTTACTCGCAGGTTGCAAGAAATCCGTATTGAATTACCGCCAAAAAAACAGTAAAGAGTGGGATTCATAATATTTAAAGAGACAGGCCTGATCACTGACCACCCAGAGTGCTAGCAGGGAGTGGACAGACCCATAACCCACCTGTGCTGTAAAAATACCCGGCTTGTCACAGCCTGTTTATGACCTGAGCTCTGGAGATCTGAGGGGCCGACTGAGACAACTGTTCAGCCCGAGGGCTCGCACATGCCTGCATGCAGAGCCTCAAAAAGCCGCCCAAAATCTCTGAAACCTGAGGTTTAAAGCTAAAGGTGAAGCTAGTCTCTGTTATCGGACTAAAGGCTTGAGGGTAATATCCCCTTTAAGGGAGCCTCTGAACCTAATTTCAGGAGGACGTGCGGTCTGGCAAGAGAAAGGCTTTTCCTTGTACTTACATTTTTATCTGATTTGACGTTGAATATTAAATCGTTTTTTCAACCAATGTAATGTTCTCTTTACCATAATTTATTGTTCACGTATTTCACATACAAAATATATCACATTTGTCTTGTGAAACCAGCCGTGACAAAGAATTCAGGTATGGACTAAAGATTGTGCATGTCGATAGAAGAACCCCTGAGGGACTTTCTGTGGACAAGTGCACACAACACACACATACTTTTATGGCTACACACGGGGACACTCATTCACCTACTTTTAAACATGCTGCCAGAATTGTTCCATTGCTTACATGTTACTGATGGAATAGAATGATTTTATCTGAGATTGAGAACTTCCTATGGAACTCGAGCCACTGTCTCTTTCTGCAAAACATTGAGATATGAAAAAAATGTGCTGGGAATACTTACTTTAACTAAAAGGGCAAGTATGGTTTAGAACTGAATAGGCACAGCTGGTAAAAAATATTGAGATATTACAGTGTTAATATAAGGCTCCATTGATTCTTCCTACAGACTACAAAACAAAATGGATATAAATAGTCAGACATCACTCAAGTTCCTAAAGAACGCTTCTCTGTGATAACTGCTGTGAATGAATAAATAATAAATGAATACATAAACAAATAAACAAAAGGTAAACCTTTAGATCAGTCATATGTTAAACTCCTCAAGCATTTAAAATCTTTATATAAAACAGTGATTATTAAACTCATCAGAATGAATCAAGAGATGTAAATTGGATTTCTTTGCTATTTTCAACTTTTGATTTAATCGCAGCAACAAACCCCTCTTTCACTTTGAATAGTCAGGCTGCCCTTTCACATTTATGTTATGCTAAGCTTGGCTAACTACCTATAGCTCCATTTTTCGTAAACATACAAAAGTGATAATAAATCTTTCTATATTTCCCAAAACGTTGGAATATTTTTCTAAAGTCAGGCTAAAGAAAAAACAAATGAGCTTGAAAGCTATTTGTCCGGTAAACTTTGTACTAATTTGAAGGATTAATTAAGTACTTTTGGGCTGTTATGCATTAACCAATTAACCATTGATTAGATGAACTGTACTTTGCAGCGTATAGTTTCACCAGTCAGATTCATTTGGTTGATAGCTGGTGGAAGAAGAATTAGTATGAAATGTTGTGTTTTATTGGGTTTCTCAACTGTAGTCTGCTGCTTTGTAAAGCACACTTGAGCCATGGCCTCCCTAATAAATAGATTGATACAATTATAAAAACCAATGAAGCAAAAATTATCTTTATTATTCAAGTCATTCCTTGTTGAAACCTGCCTTCATGGGAGCGCAGATAGCCTGGCAGTTATGTTGCAAGCCCTCGTCGCAGTGGCTGTAGGTTCGAATCCGACCTCGGCCCTTTGGTGCATGTCATCTCCTACTTTCTCCTCCCAACATTTCATGTCTTTCACCAGCTGTCCTATCCAATAAAGGCAAAAAAGGCCAAAAACCTGCCTCCATTGGACTTATTTACCTGGGACTGCTGACACTTAAGTAGGAGATTCACATGTGGTAGGCTGGTAGCGGCTAATGAAGCCTCCATGCTACAGAGGTAAAAGCTACCTTCTTCATAAGCCCCATTCTGTCTGATCTTAAAAACTGAACTCTAGCCCCATGCCGCCAAGCAGACTAAGGTGACATCACTTCGTGAATTTCTCTGACTTCACACAGCTCCCTCTGAAAGCGGCTTTTAACAACATTTTTCACATGTGCAGTAGTGCTCGTGAACACCTGGAAACACACTTTGATCTGTGGTTTCGGTCGAATTCCTCTTCAGCGTCACATCTGCCTCAGTTAAACGTTTGGTCAAAATGCAGATGTACTCCTTCACCCTGTCTTTTCCACCTGTGCTGTATTTATACGTGACTCACTATCTGGAGGAGTCAACTGTTAAAAGAAGTCCACTCAGCTGGAGTAGTGTGTTTTGTGACTCCTACGCTAACTGGCCTCTGCTAACCTCTGGATCTAAGCTGTGTTTTTTCCTGCAGGCAGCTTAGAGCTTTGTTCCGCACAAGGACAATCCAAGGACTCTAACACCTTTAGTCCTCAAAACTTTGCCTTTGTGAAGGACTCACTTAAGTGTCAACAATGGAACTTCGTGGAATGTGAAATGAAGATGGCGGGAAATGGCTCAAGGACATTTTTAGACTGAGAAGAGGCTTAAGGACGAGTCTGGGGCAGGGGAAGGGGAGTTGGACTGTAATTATATGTTGTGGATTTGAGTCAAACACAGAGACTGGAAATCGTCTGAGTCAGCCTGTGTAGACAATTACAGAATAGAAGATCTGTTTGTGTTTCGGAGGATTGAGGACAGCTGGATCAGGACAACACCTGTCCAGCTCTCTGTGGACTGTGTACAGAGCTACGCTGGTCAGATGACTTCAGCGTGTAATTAAAGTCAACCTGCTCCTTTCTTATTGTGTGCAGGTAATTGCCAGGAGTAGACTGGCACTGACAAAGCTATGTACAAAAATAGAAAAACCCAGCTCAGTTCAGTGTTGTTTGTGCAGCAGCTTTCACACAAACATGCAGGTGAATGTGCTTCACTAACATAGAGGAACAACAATAGGAAATATTTTACAAGACTTAAAATTAAAACTGTAAAAACTAAAAAACTAAAATAAAAAAAAGCCTGAATGGAGCAGCAAGCCAAGGGGATTTCATCAAGGGTCAAAAGAAAGAGGTTGTTATGCTCTAAAATTCGTAAAACCCTTAAAGGCTATGTGTTATTAGTTAATTTTAGGCTATTCAAATTAAAATACACTTGATTTGTTGGGAAAAGTCATTTTTATGAAAACCACAACATCCTTATCTGTTTTTCTGAGACCTGAGTTAGCCACTGACCTACTTTCTCTCTCTGGTATTTCGTCTCGACACATGCCTCAGTTATATTCATACTCCTGGAAAGGTAGCTCACAATATATTGTGTTATTGAAATTCCAGGCGGCCCTTTAGTCCCTTTTATATCCCTACAGGACGGTCCAGTCCACAGGTTGTTCACTGAAACATCAGAGGGGGTCGGGAGGCTTTAGTTCTCTAACAATGACCCAATAAAACACGTCCAAACTTTCTTCAGTGAAGGACAGTTTAATAGTCAGATAACATCTGGGGCTATAGACGTCAACACCTTAATAAAACAGCCATAAATGTTTTCACGGTTAATTTTCAAATGTACCTGCTTGTAAGTACTTGTTCTGATGACTCCAACAGAAATGTGCCTGTGGAGCAACATGTTTAAGTACTAGTTTCCTTTGCTCATGCTCATCAATCACAGTCAGAAAATCTAGGCTCAGTTGTCTGTGTTCCTTGGAAGCTCAGATTGATCACTGCTCTAGACCTCAGATCACACTTAGTCATCATGTAAAGTGATGACTATCACAACAACAGAACTGTGTGTGTACAATAAAACCCAAGGGGATAGAATACTAAATAAGGACAATAATCATGTATGAAAACTGGATTCTGATTGGTCTTTCCGGTTTTTGTATAATCTGTTATTTCTGAATAACAGACTGCTGTTATGAGGAACAAAAAGTTTTGTTTTTCTAGCCTTTCTTTCTACAGCACTTCTTATTAAAGACTCTGGATGACCTGGCCAATCAAATCATTTGCAGAAATATTTCTGGTTAAAGTAATGTATGTAATTTATTTTGTATGTTTACTTACTGCCCTTCCTCTGCCCTTCATAGTTGATTAATCAGTTGACATGCAGGCATTGAACTTGAATTATCTTTAGTGTATCTGACATTGAAAATACCTCACATATCGTAAAGCTGTTAATTTACTCTCCATGCCTTCATACAGTACATGGAGGTTGCTGCACTGCAGGTTATCACTTTGCTCTATAACCCTGTAAATTCTTCTAGGCTGTGTGTGAACCACAGAAACTCTCTTGACTTGTCTTTGGCTCAGTGGTAGAGTCGAGAGACGACCTGCAGTTGCATGTTGAAGTGTCCTTGGGCGACATACTGAACTTCGAGTTGTACCCACTGCTACGCCAGTGGCATGTGAGTGTATATGAATGGGATAAGTCAATACTGATGGGCAATTTAAATAGCACTGCTGCCATTAGTTAATTAGTTGTGAATGGTTGAATGTGACATATATTGTAAAAGCAGCTTTGAGTAGTCAGAAAACTAAATGCACAGGTCCAAGTCCATTTACACAGATGACACCATTAAAGCCACTTATAAAATGACCAGGGCCAGGAGCTGGTGCAGGACACACTCCCTCCTTACAGTTCTGTTAAAGCTTTCAGCTTTAAGAGAAAACCCCCCAGAGAGACGCCATCTTTACTCTGCTCCCCTCATATATATGTAGGTGATGTAGTTGTACCAAGCAGCAACCTCCGGTCTTGAAAAATTAAGCCAGTTCGGAATCGCAAAATCCTGCAGTTCAGCGAGTGTCCGTTTGAGGCTGGCTCCAGGAACACCGGAAGTCATTTACACAGCAGAAATTCACATGTTTTACGTAGTTATTTTCATCACAGACACGCACTGTACTGAGGCTGAAGTTTTTTAAGCAACACTGTTTTGATTTTATGAACAATACGTGTTATTCATGGTAAGCTGACATGGTTGACGGGAGGCTTAAAACTCGCCTCAGTTTCAGCTCTCAGCCTGTCCAGCATGGCAGCTGATGCCGATGAGCCTTTCGGCGCCCCATGCCGTAGCAGATGGCTGATGCCACTCAGGCTTCGTCCATTTATATTCACAGTCTATGAGTTTTACTGAAATGAATTGTTTTTGTTCTGCCCCTGTTACTCCAGTGTTTTTGTCTGGTACTTAAAACAAGCAATACAAAATCATTTACATACTCGAAAATCCCAAAGTAAAAAAACTTTATTCAATTGGTTACCAGCAATCATCAAAAGAAAACCCCAAACAGTCAAGAGATAGTTAACCAGGTTTAAGCTAGCCTACCGAGGAAATAATCACACTACAAAGAAAAAACAACAACAATGAGCTTTAGTGACCTGCTGAAGTCATAATGGAAAGCTGCATGAATCCCACTACTTTTCCCAGCATTCAGCAAAAAAACAGGAAATGAGATGTCCAGCTCCTCAGAAAATTTGTTTTAGGACTGACAGCTCGAGCTGAGCCACAAAAAAAGAGAGAATTTAGCAGCTGGTGACATACTCCAACAACAACAAGTCACCACATCATACAAGTCTCCGTGAAGAAAATATGTCATTAAAAGCGAAATAAATGGCAGACCTGACTGAATATGTAACAAGTAAAGTCAAATATACACATGGTGTCATATTCTCTGTCCTCTATGAGGTCACTTTGTGTTACAGTTAGTGTGTCAAGAGAGTCAATTGAATTTCCCCCTTAAGACCCTTTTTAAATTCTTTTGATAATCTAATTATAAGTTCTGCTGGACAATAATCTGTTGTCCTGTATGTTGCTAAATAAAGAAGGTCAAAGTTTGACTGAAAAAGAAGTAGAGAATAATAAGGTTCATAATAATGTAAACAATTCACACGACAAGTTGCAGTCCTTTTTCAGGTAAATGTGATATGGAAATGGAAATGGACTTGAGCTTATATAGCGCTTTTCTAGTCTTCAGACTACTCAACTTCACACTTACCCATTCACACCCATTCACACACTGATGGCAGTGACTGCTATGTAGTGAGACCATCAGAAGTAACTAATCCCATTCATACACATTCATACGCCGCAGACGAAGCAGCGGGAGCAATTCGGGGTTAAGTGTCTTGCCCAAGGACACATCGGACATGTTGCTCGCAGGAGCTGGGGATCGAACCTTCAACCTTCCGGTTGAGAGACGACGACTCTACCAACTGAGCCACAGCCACCCCGATATATGAGGCATTGGAACAAAGCAACAAGGCTTTTGTTTCTTGGTTGGATTGCTACAGTATGTTAGTATTTACAAATTCATCAGTAATCATTGGATATCAGATACATTTAGTAATTGCTTAATTCTGGTTACACTTTATGAAAACAAAGGAGGCGTGCATTTGATTTTGTTTTCAGAGGCGGACTTCTTTGTTTTTGTGTGAACTTCAGTGGGAAAACACAGATGTTGTTTAACATGGGAAGAGCCCGAGAGCCTCTAGAAGCTGATATTGCACAACCAAACATGGTACTATCAGTGTTTTGGCAGAGCCGTTCCACAACAGAGTTGTCAAAACAAAGCTCATTTTCCAGGTACTGTGAGTGTGTTGTAGTTTGCTGGGCCACATTATTTGAGGAAAATGGTCTGTTTATAAACTTGAGTAATCCTTTTTTTTCTCCATTATTTTGATGTACCTTTAATTCATCATGAAGATATTTCAAATTTTGAGATTTTCAATCACAGTTACAATCAAAATTGAACCCTTCTAAAATAAGCTCCAATCAGCTAGCATCCTGTTTGTAACTAATTAGTTGGGATTCATTCATCCGTCGTTGCAGGCCTCCACCCTTCACAATCACTGCAACCCCTCTGCCAAGTAAGAACCACACAGAAGAAAGTGGTTGTCCTTATACACACACACACTGAATTTGCACTTTTGCTCCTGCCTTTTTGTGCCTTTCATCAATAAGCTGGAGACTTTCACTTCAGTCCAAATTCTCACAATATGCTTTGGAGTAAATTCCCCTCCAAGGACTCCCTCCTCCTAAGTTCCCCTCTGAGGGGATAAAAGAGTCAGATTTACCACTTCAAAGAACTTTTAATCTCATATTTGCTTGGGCATGATCTCCAATTCAGCCTGCAGGAAACTGCCCAGCATTCACTTTTGTTTTAGTGTGATCTAGCACTCAGGGAAAATATTTCTTACAAAATAGTGCTTGGCTGCAGTTTTATCTCGAGGACTTATAAACCATTAAAACATCCCCTATAAGCTTATCCGGGCCCCTGCCTCTCCCTGAGGAAAGAGGGGCTGCTTTTTGTCTTTTCTCTTAAGTTTGGAAGGGTGAAAAAAACGTCAGTTGATTGACAGACAGGTGTATCACATTCCCCACAGTCAGAAAGTGGAGAGGACACATATGACTGCTCCTGGTAATGGTCTAAGCTGGAGCTTCAGATCAAAGCTGGACAGTCTGGTAGAAGACACTGATAAATTGTACGAGTCCTGTGGTATTTGAGTTAAAATATGCAGTATTACATAAACGCCAGTCCTTAGGTTTCACCCAGGCTTAGCTGTTTAAACTGATGGTGCATATGGGCCTTTCATAGTCAAAAGACTGAATCCAGTCCCGATAAACAGATGTTCATGGAAGGTATGAAATACCTGTGCTTCTCTTGATTTTTAAACTTTTCACATAAAATGTCCTTCAAATTAATTATAGTAGTAGTACCCCAGTGAGGTATTAAGTAATCTGAATATCACTGAAATACCTCAAGTCAAGCTAATACACTCTTTGGCAGCCCTTAGCTACACTTTTGGCCAAAGCTCAGGTATTCCAAGGTCTTTGTTTCTTCTTTCATAGTCATTTTAGACTGTGAGAAAACATTACAAACTGGCAGCTCAGGTATGTAGATGGTACTCCAACAGAATAAGTCAGTTCAAAGGCCAAACAATTAGAAAGGTTTATCTTATAGAAAGACCTTTAGGGTCCAGAGGATCCACGTCTCTTGGGACTTGGGAAGTATGAAGTTGGGTGACATCGCTGAAGGGCAACTCTCACTAAGAGAAGGGGTTTGGGATGGATGCACAAGTGCTCAAATGTGAGACTTTGACATCAAAGAAAGGCTGTTTGTTTGATATACCAACAAGCAGGGGCGTGTGCAGACTTTTTTGACTGGGGTGGCCTAACTGGTGCACTGACTTTTCCGAGGGTTGCCTGAAGTGTGATGTGTGCATAATCACACAGAAAAATAAATATCAATTATTTACAGCTTCTAACTTCACCAATCATGTATACACTATAACACCAGATAAAGGCAACATGAGCTTTATTTTTTAATGACACAAAAAGAAGATCTATGTTCAAAGTAACAATTAAAGGACCTTCAAAATGCATGCAATCTCCTGCACAGACAAACTTGCAATGTTTTCGTCTCGACATATTGCCATGAAAGTTCATTTCAAGTAAGACAGAGTGCAGTTACTTTCCTATTAACTTGTCTGATAAAATAAATGTGCAAAGTTTTTATTGACAAAAAAACCCATTCTACATAGATATGTCCAGAAAAATACTATAGCAGCCCTTGCAAAAAAAATGACCTCATAGTTGCTTTAAACATAAGTCCCGCTGCTGACAGGGCAAATAGCCAATCACAGTTTAGGATTTTTGGGGTGGCACCTGGGGTGGCTAATCAGATTTCTATAGGGTTACCCTTCTGGCTACACCTCTGCATCTGAAATGAGTGACATGATTATTATTGTTTTTAATATTTTAGACTTGCACCCTGGAACACAGCAGTAGGACATTATAACAGTATTGAGCTTTAGAGGCAAATGTCCACCAATTGAAAATGGTGAATAGAGGCACCCAAAGGAAAATCTTTTCATAGAGAAACTTCTTTTTTATAATGCAGCTAATTAATTAACATTTCTCTGTCTGTTTGTCAGGAAAAGGAGACAGAGATGCTGTACTGGACACAGAAGTTGTCCTGACAAAAATGAAGCTCTTCAGCAATCTCCATGAGGGCCTCCTGATCAGCGACGACTCTTCATCCACCATCTCTACAGTGTCAGGTCTTGAGCAACACATCCCAGACCACACAAATGCCTCTGAGGAGCAATCACACCAAGATGACAAGTCCATTCAAGCAAGGATTGAGTCAGACTACCTGTCGGCCATTTTCTCAGATTCTCAGCTGCCGAGGTTGTATAAATTTGAGTCAGAGGACTCGGGAGTGGAGCTGCCCAGTGGAGCTAATTCTCCGTCCACACCGACAGGTTCTGAGCAGAGCTTTGTGGTGCACAGTCGAGAATCATCCTGCGACTCCTGCAACTTAAACTCTGATGCTACCACTCTCCCTGATAAACTTGTCACATTTGGACAGAGCTCAGAGATTAAACAGGAAGAGGACTCAGTGGAAAACAGTCCAAGTACAGCAGTGGATACTCAGGACGATTTGTTCATTCCCTCAGTAGAACTTCACATAGGTGAGGACGACGATATCGATCCATGTAGGGCTTCAGGAGTTAGTCCTGAAGGAGATAAAGACATTTCTGGACAGCTAAAAGAGCAAAATACTATAACTGAAAGGACCTGCTTAGAGGACATGAGGCCTGGGAGGAAATCCTCAACAGATGCATGTGATGACATGATGGACAAAGATTTTGAACCAGAGTCTAGATGGAGAAGTGGCACCAGTGAAAGCTTGGAGGAGTACATGGATGAATGCTGCAGACTAAGTGAGGTAAATAAAAAAGCCTTGTCTATAGCTATTGAACCATCTGTCATTTTCTACACTATATATGAGCGACGGGTACTTGAGCTGGTTCAATAGTCATTCGAGATTGTCATTCTGCCTCCCTAGCCTCTGCCTAGCCTCATCTGCCTAGCCTCATCTGCCTAGCCTCATCGCCAAAATAAGTTATTGTTCTCTGGTTGACAAAATATGTGATGGAGATGCTGTTTTATTGATGACTTTGAACATATTTTTGCCAATTCTGCATTATATGTTACTGATAAATAAAAGGGCCCTGTTAGAGAACGTACCTGTTCTACATAGTGACATCTGAACCTGGGACTTTCTCAGGACTGGTCAGTAATTCTAGTAGTTAACCACTTATAACATCTTTCACCAATGTGGAAAGTATATGTGTGTGTGTGTATGTGTGCATGTGTATTGTTTACTGTTTAGTGTTGAGTGCTTGCAAAACTCTTGAATACGGACAGTTATGACTTTACCAGCTCCTCCAAACCTGAGCAAAATCCCTTATGGATGAGCAACAAAGTTATTTTGTGTCCTCTGTCATTACCTCTAATTTTAAACTCTTTCCAGTCTCTATGTCACCAGGTAAGTGCATCATTGAAACTGAAACAAGGACAACACAGACAGTCATTTTCCAGGCTGTAGTCAAAGGTGTTATAAATACACAGATGTCCTTTGATTTTCCTACATTCTCTTTCAGTCAGTAGTAACAGTTGAATGTAAAAAGCCCTGCAGCTATACCTGTATAGTAACCCCTTCCTGTGGAGACATGATAAAAAAGCAACTGTATTCATTCATAAGGACAGGCCTGGCCATGTTTCATTCATGTCACAAGGAAAACATAGTCATTTCCTTGTTCACATACAGTTGGCTGTACAGAGAGAGCACCTGACAGCTGTGGAAGCTGCAAAGTCATAATCACCTGTTTGATGTTCTTGAAAACATCACAGTCAAGCGCTGAGACTGTCTTTCATTAGTGGCAGCTATTAGACTGAGAATCTGATACAGCCTTCAGTTTCTACATGAATGCCTTCTGTTGTTTGGACTCAAGAATCAGTAAAAATCTACTTACAAAGGGTTTAAAGTAGCTTTTAATTAGTTATCTAATTCCCATAAGAATAAAACTTTAACAACTTGTCATTTTCCATTTATCACATGGGCACCTTCTCAAGGTTGAGATATAAAAAATAAAGCTTATTTGTTAAGAGTCTAACTAATAGAGGTGGGAAAAATCGATTTATGTACAAATCAAGATTCTTCTCTTCTAAGATTTAAAATCGATTCATAACTTCCAAAAATCGATTTTTTTTTAAAATATATATATTTTTTAATATACATATATATTTAGGTCTTTAACTCAGTACAACGCCAAATAGACCAACAAGAAATTCATCCAGTCTCAGAGATGACTGGAGTAGATCCTGAAGTATGCACTAATTCATAAATAGACTTTTAATCCATGGATCCATGAATCAATGAATCCAGAATCGTTTTGAATCGAAAATCGATTCTAAATCGAATCGTGACCCCAAGAATCGAAATCTAATTGAATCATGAGACACCCAAAGATTCCCAGCCCTGCTAACCAATACTGTTTCCAACTGGATACTTGGTAGATACCAGTTTCAATCATTTAGAATTTCAGAAAAACAAATTAACTGTGGAATATATAACCTATGCTAAGAAAATATTGTAGGCTATATTATCAACCTTTATTTAATCAATCTTTTTTTTGTATAGTACCAATTCATAACAAATGTTATATCAACACTTACAATGCTTATAGACATATGTTTAGCTAGGTAATACCTTCTCTTACCCCCCTATACAATGCATAGGTTAGCCAGATTGTGACGTCATTGATTTTGCATGTTATTTTTCCATAAACAGGTATGGGACTAATCAATAACAATAACAGAAGACAACTCTTACATAAGTCAAATGTTAAATTACACTTATTCAGTAGATTTTAAGAAAGTTCCAATCACTCCAAATCCCAGGTGCACTGGGATGAAATCAGCGGATAATAAAACGCATCATCTGGAGAACATAAATAGGCCTAGGCTATATAAAACAAAAGAGATATGCTAGTCTGAGCGTCCATGAACTATATTTCAAACAGCTCAAACTCTGCAAGCTAAAAACAAAAAATCTTCATTTGAAATACAGATTTTCCATTGTGTTTTTTCCATCTATTCCTCAAAGACCTTTCAAAATAATGGCAAGTTCAAAGGCTTTTCTGAAGACAAGGCTTTTATTATTGTTGGCACATCAAGGAAACCCAAACATAAGGACTGTTTGCACTCAGACAGAGGCAGTAAAGTAGGGGGGGGGGGGGGGGGGGGCATGTGTTACAGTCCATGGCAGCTTTTTCATGGATGTCATACAGCACCTGTTCATCTGTGTGAAGGTACTGGAGATTTTTCCAGCGATACTGTCACTGACCGCTGCCCCTCTCTCATCTCGGCTCCTTCTTGTTGCTTGGCTGCCTACCTTGATGCATGAAATAGGTGTCAAATATCTCAAATTACACACATATTTACCCAGATAAAGGCTCTTTGAAAAGTCCCTCGGGGCCCCTGTGAGGTAATGGCATGTGGCAGTAGCTTTTAGGGGCCCGGCATGATGGACTGTAGGGGTACATTGCTGACAGGCAGTGTGGTAGTGCTGCTCCCACTGTCATCTGCATCACTTGTCACCACAGCTAATAATGTAATTCCTTTCCCTGCTAAATGAGACTCTGAAGTCTACAGCAGAGGGACATTTGATTCGCTCACCTCAAACATCAACTCTCTGGGTTTACCCACACATCCCTCTTTCTCCTGCTCTATTCCTCTGTATGTCATTGAATAGATCAAGAATTGGTACTATAATCTCTACAAGTCTTACCGTTCAGACATTTGTAATAGAAGGAATGCACTGCTGTCATGTGTCTGACAGCAGGTAGTGACAGTAATCATGTGGCCCTGCATAGCTGCATGTCCGATGGCTTTGCCAGAAATGGAAGCTAAAATCAATGGTTAGAGGGAAAAAAATAACCGCTTTATTAACTAAATCCCTCCACAAATACGACTAAAAAGATGCAAGAAAACAGCTTGGACATAACATGACAACATAAAGGCCGACATACAGTTATTAAAAGGAAGGCTAACATGATTTCTTTGCAAAATGATACGTCACCAGTCGAGCAGTTACATACAGACAACAGATGAAAATTAGCTAGTTAGCTAAATCTGGTACAAAGCATCTCTTCTCTTCTGAGACAAATGTTTTTTTTTGTACAATGTCCCTGATTCAAATAAACTAATAAACTAACTAACTAACAATTAGATGGAACACTATAAGTGCTTTGAAAGTTCATTAATCCCATTTTTAAATGATTAATATCCAACTCCCAATCAGTAACAATTGCTTCTTGACTCAAATTTGGGCATGACCATTTTAAGAAAATAGAGGCCATTTGTGCCATGCGATGTGGTTGGACAATCACAGATATAAACAAACTTATGCACTTATTTTAGAATGCATGCTGACATTGATGGAAATACTCACACATGTTTTTTCTTAATGACAATGTTAACATGGTTATTGTTGCATTGATAGATGTTTTGGTCTCTGTTGGTCCTTGCAGAGTGTAATACAGTATGAGGCGACAATGGTCTGAACTTCAGCATGTATTTCAACAAAGACAAGAACTCGCAGTGATAGGAATTATTTTAGATGGCCAACATCGACAGGTGCAAATAGCAACAAAAACCCTTTCAATGTTCACAAGGGCATAGCTGATTAAGATAGACTTTGAAAAATATGATCCTATCTTTTCAGTCCTAATACTATGGCATTAATGTTACCTTTGAGCTACTAGACAAAAGCTTAACCAAGGCTGTGTCCCCACCTGTTTCGATTAAGGTGACTGTTTTTAATTACCACAGGCCTACTTGAGGTTCCAAATCATCTGTTTGAAAGTGATGTACCATTTATCACCATTGAAAACCCATATTTGATGGGGATTTTATACATGTCCAAAATTTCCATCAAAAGATAAAAAGTATATTTTCAGCTGACCTCATAATAGATGAGCACAACACACAAAACCAATTAAACCGTAAACATCTCAACTAAAGGATGGTTACAGCTAGCTTCAGAATGTGAAGAAGTAAAAAAAGTGAATCAGAATATTTCCCTGACCACATCTACTGTAATGGCTTTTATAATTCTTCGTTAATACTATATCAAGCTAAGAACTATAAAACAAGTAAAATGAGACCAAACTTAAATAGATTTTCATACATTTTCAGAGACTGAAACAAAATCAGGATCAGGTGCCAAAACTAACAGTGAACAGAACATCTCCAGCACACAGAGTCTTCCAGCTCCATCCTGAGTGCTTTGAAAGATATACTGCAGAGAAGTGAGGCAGAAACACAATCTGTGTGTGCTGAGGAGTCTGGTGTCTGGCTGAGAGAAGCCGTGTACGTGATCTGCTTGTACTTCCCTCCCTATCTGGATGCTCCACACACATCTGGTGGTTCATTCCTTTCCAACACGGTCATGGTCAGGACATTTCTTGATACAGCCTAGATAATGGAAAGATCTATAAGTGAAGAGAAGAGAAGAGAAGAGAGGAGAAGACCTCACTTTCCACCGTCACCTTAAATGTTAAGTCTTATCATGCTCTTATTATCAATCAATGTGAAATGGATAAAAGTTGAATCTTAGAAAAACTCATAGTGCCCAGATTTCTCAAAATCCAAGAAGTAGGTTGGTCCTCGCAACCATCAATGATATTCCCATTCTATTAAAATCCTTTGAACCCCTACAGACAAAAAACTAACCCCTAATTGTTGGATACTTTAAAAGCTTTTTAACAGTATTTCCTACACACATGGTAAGGACTATTTTCTCGCCAGCTAACAAGCAGCCCTAAGCTTCTAAAGTTGCTGCAGAATGGTTTACATGGAGTTATTTGAAAGCCTGATGAATTAGAGGCTTAACATTACCTTTTGCATCTGTATAAGTACCGTGATAAAACTTTGGTATTCTATAACTTGGGAATGAAATGGGACTTGTATGTTTGTGATAATAAAGGTGATATATGTGGTGTGACTGGCAGTGGCTAAGTCCAAGCAATTTATCTCTTCGAACGGTACATTGTGGAACAATCTGAGGGTGGTTCTGCTTTAACCCTTGCACATTTTTGCTGCAGAAGAAATCTGGTGAGCTACTTTGTGACTTTGATCCTGAAGATGAAGCTCTAACTTTACCTGTTTATAAAGGTAGAGTCCAATCATCAGTTATGGTTACAGAAAGAAATATTGACAGTGAAATTATATTTTGTAAGTGCAGCTGCAACAGGACCACAAAAAAACTGTTGAGGAGGCTTTGCTTTCTGCCTCCACAACCCCTGAATATTTCCCTGTGATAGCATTTACAAGTATGTCCAATTTTTACAAGTCCCAGAGTGAAACAAGTAGCTACTGTCAAACCATATGCCCTATCTAGCTTTGGATAGTAGCTGGAGGTCATGGCTAGTGAAAGGTTCACAGCCTGCTGCCACCAAGACCTGAGCATCACACCAAATAATAAGCAAGTTGCCATTGTTATTATAACAGAAGTTTGCATTAAGACCAAAACCCAACTGCACCCTGGAGTACCTCTGAATCCAGACAAGCAGTTTAAAGTCAAAAACATTTTCTTTCAGTGTTTCAATTTTATTATTTAGGCTCCAGACATCCTTTAGCTGCAGCATATAAATTACCCTTAAATAATAAAACTTATCATTGAAGTTACTCTTGGCTAGTGCACTTAAAATGCTCCATTTATCTTAAACACCTAGAATAGTGGAACATATTGGATTTCTGATCTGACATGTTCACCTCAGGCAATAATGGACCCAATGTTTCATGCCAATACAAGCACACAATGTAAAGTTCCTAGATTTATCTAAACTTGCTTTTTTTCTTGTTTCTGGCTTTCAGCATTTCCCGTCCTTTTCACACCACTCAGTTCTCACGTGTGACATTATTGCCCCTTGAGTCATGGGATTAGAGGAAACTCAGAGGAAGTGCAACTAGGGCGCGCATGTTTGTTTGTGTGAGTTTGCCCATTTTAAAATGGGTTTGTGCACGCAAAGGGGGCATTCCTGAGCCCCACTCTCTTCCTGACAGTGGATCACTCAGTGGTCTTTGTGTGGCCGTGGATAAGATCAGCACCAGCCCTGGTAATGTTACTGTCAAAAGCCCCTGATTACAGACCCTCCCCCCTCATCAAGGACTACCACTGAGGAAGTGAGGGTCATCTCCTGGAAGGAATACCCTTCCTTATCTTAATTAGCCACGAGAATCTGCAAGAGGTCTGCAGTATGGATGTAGTGGAGGGTCTGAGCAGTTTACAGATTAGAAAATCAACCTGCTACATACAATGATAACCTTTAAACCAGAAAGATGTGTTTGATGTAAAAAAGTGCACTTACTTGTGTGCTTGGATATAGCTTTTGAAGTACAGTATCTCTGAGGTCCCTCCAAACGAGCAAACAACTTAATTTCTTGCCCCAATGTTTGGAAAGTTTTTGGTTGTAAATTTGACAAAATATATAGGACTGCATTTTAATATAATCTAACAGGTTCATTGTCAAGAGCAATTCAGGTTCGTCCATCAGAGGAAGTGAGTGGTGTCAGTCCCCCAGCCTGTTATGGCTTCTGGCCCATTGTTTTGCCTGTGTTTCCACCAGAGCCCCCAGTTGTCTGAATGGAGTTTCAGAGTCAGCAGCCTGGGAAAGAGGGGAGGAAACCCCAACCTGAGCTCACATCCTGCTTTTGTTGGGATACTTTTAGGAATGTTGATAAATGGATAAATATTTGCTCAAAATTTCCTTTTTTCATGTTGCTGACGAACGTGAACATCTGCACCTCCAGGGCCAGCAGGCACATAAACCCAACACGTATTCAGCCTATTCATCCTTCTGTGGTGATGCAGTAAAGCATGTTTAAACACGAGTGACTGAAGGTAAATCCCACATAAAGATTTTTACCCTACCTGTCCAGTCCATACTGTAGTTATGTAGTTGATGTACAAATCCCTATTTTTTAGGCTAGAGTACCTTAAATATGTTTTGACTTTTGTTTATAACACATTCATTTCTACCCCGGTAATGTGGAAAATAAGACATCTGACAATTAGTCAAGAAGACTTACTGTCTTTAGTATGTGTGGATGCAACAATGATGAAGAGCACCAATTTATTAGATTCTGTTTTTCATCCCTGTTGGATGAGGTTAACACATGTATTGAGAGTAGGCAGCCAGCAACAGTAGAATGCTTTTATGAGTGCAGCTTATGTGAATCACTTGTGAAAGTGCTCTGGGAAACCTGTTACTACTCTTTTTCCCAGGCACGGTAGGAATCAAACTTCCCACTACAAGTTTACTCCAAAGAAGGTGTACACAAAACGATGATGGTGAATGGTAAATGGACTTGAGCTTGTATAGTGCTTTTCTAGCCTTCTGACCACTCAAAGCGCTTTTTCACCGCATGTCACACTTACCCATTCACACCCATTCACACACTGATGGCAGAGGTTGCTGTGTAGTGAGACCATCAGAAGTAACTAATCCCATTCATACACATTCGTATGCTGCCAACGAAGCAGCGGGAGCAAATTATCTTACTTGTATGTGGTATTTCAGATTTTTTCCTAATACATTTGAAAAAGAAATGTCAAGCTTTGATGTCTTTTCTCTTCTGTACTGTTAAACAGAAAAAACTGTTTGAAATAAGGTGGAAAAAAACAATAGCCTTGTTTGGCTTGTGACAATTTAAACATGTTGAATCACTACAGCAGCAAATATAACTGATGAAGGGGGAATTTAAGTATTTGGATCAAAATGCTTAACACTAACAGGCACTATAGCTATAAATCACCTTAAACCAAGAACTTGCATTAGAAGTTCTTGACAAGCACGTAATACAAAGTGCGGAACATATAATATTACACTGTGCCAAGTATGCAGCTGAGAGAGAGATGTTGCAAGAGAATATCAGAGCAACAGGGCGTGAGTAGGACCTGGTTTGAGAAGGAGAGGGTCAGGGGGTTCTATTTACGATCATATGTGACACAGGACTGGCAGGCAGAATTTATAGGTCAGTTATGTGATATTACACACTCTTGTACAAAAGGTGTTGGTATGCACCTTTAAGTTGTTTGCAATCCGCCAATATCCAAAAGAACAAGAAGACAAGCATGTTAAAAGCAGGAAAAGTATCAAACAAACTAACAAGCATTCGTACTGAATGAAGAGATGGTATGAGCCGCAGTCCAGTGGAACAATGTAAAGGGGGCACAATGCTGATGAGGCATTTTGGGGCTTCAGTACCAGTACTGATTGAGTTTGTAATTGTCTAAAGAAAAGCTTTCATTACTGTAGCTTTCTATTTGTTTTGTTAATGTATAAAATAATAATGCCCACAGTAAAGCATTCTGTAATGTGATATTCATTGCCAATAAACATGTATTGCTATCCTTCCTTGTGCAAAAATTAGCATAAACTTTTCCCCAGTATTACTCCTGGTATCTTAACTAACCTTCACACTTTCTGTTTGTCCAGTCACAGCAGGTGAGTTCAAACCCTCTGGGTTCCGGCCTGGGTTACCTGGAGCACATCTGCCAACTCCTGGAGAAGATCGGCCAGCTGCAGGAGACCAACCTACGGCTACAGAGGCAGGTCTGCTGCCTGCAGAAGGACAGCAGGATGACAAATACCAAAGAGGTGTGCCATTGTTCTTTTACTTCCAGTGTTTCAGGGTGTTTGTGACCAAGTAGTATTTCCATCTCTAGACACCTACTTTTGGACATGGTCTACTTGACCAAAGTAAATCAGCCTAAACACAGCAGGTTTTAGGACCTGATTTACAAAAGGACAGCGCTGCTTTTTTTTAAGCCTGTGCGAATGAGACAAAAAGACACTGTGTACTTCAACAGAAAACAGACACAGAGTTAAATAGTAAACTAGACTGTAAATGTGCCTCCGAGTAAACACCATCTCAGTGTGCAAGTGTTTTTAGTACATATTTAAATGTGCCATTTAGTATTTGGGGCAACATTTTCCTCTTGTAATGCATAAAAGCCTCCTTGCAAGAAATACCAAATTCAAAAATGACAGCCCTTATAGCCATTTGCAATTTGGGTAAAACAGGTTCAGACAGCTCATCTTCACAACAGACACAAAATAAGCAAACTTCACAGAGCAGAAACCCTTATGTTGGCACTTGAATATGAGCGCAGTCTGCTTTGTGAATCTGACCTTGAGACAGAGCAGAAAGCGGCCGCAATTGATGCACAATCTGGTGCGCAATTCAAGGAGGTATAGCTTTCCTAGTAAATTCCCCCCCTGAGAGTGTTGTAGCAGCTGATGGCTCAGCAGGTGTTGAAATAACAGGAACCTTTTGTTGGCATACCCTTGTTGCTTACATTATTAAGCTACATTTTTGTTCAGGTTGGAATAAAACACAATTTCTTCTTCCATATCAGAATTTTTATACCAGCTTCTCGAACATTTTGCATCGGTATAATCACCACAGTGACAGCTTTGGGCCACTGTTCTTTGAATAAGAGGAATGTTGCCTCCTTGGTAGAGATCTTGGCAAAACATCTAAAGATGGGATTTCGAAATCACTGACTGACACTTGTGCAGTCAGTTTTGGCTTGGACACTGGAACTTCTATTGTAGCAACGTCCAGAGTTAGCAGGAGACTCCGACTTCAAAGCTCCCAAAGCATCCAAGCAAGGAGGGGGACTGAGAGAGAGAGAGAGAGAAGAGAGAAAGGCTCATTGTCATGTTTCCAATGTGTACAACCACTCGTTTGAAGTTCATAAATCTTAAAATCTGTTTTTTTTTTACATCTACGTCATGACAGAAAGTGAATATTCACTCTTAAGAGATGGACAACACCAGCTGCTCAACCAAAACTTATTGACTGACTCCCTGCTGTTTGGCTGTCTATAGCAAATACAAGTCTTCAGACCTGAGGGAACAGTGTCTAAGGTCTCTTATGGACCATTACTGACAGCTCTAAGTATGCGTGACAGCATGGTCCACTGTTCTGCACTTGATATAAAGAAGCCAGGTAGTCATCAAATAAAAATCAGTTCTCCTAATCTTCAGTAAGTAGACCATTTGGATGATGTAGTTTTGTCAGAGAGCATTTCAGTAGCCCACACTAAATCCGGATCACAGTTTTGAAGTACATGCAGTCTCTTGCATTACAAACTTTGGTTTCCCTCATTATCGCCTCTTCAGTATCTTCAGTTATTCATGGACAGGAAGCAATGAAAGCAACATTCCTTGGTGTTTTTTTCTCCTTGACTAACTTTGTAATACCTCCAACAGCCTTATCCTTTGATGATGGGTTAAGGGTCATTGGTTCCCCATGGGTGTCCCTTTTCAATCCCTAAAGATGTGATAAACTGCTGTGTGAGGGCTTACCACACAGATAGGGAGGTAACATCCACCTGCATTTTAACATGTGAATATATTAGTATCAGCTTCACACAATGGCCTCTTTAATGGGTACACGTGTAAAATATATTGTGGTCCAATACAACAGCTCTGCTTTAAAGGTACAGTATGTAGAATTGCATGCTAATGTTTATATTAAAATATCTAACTTAAATTAAAAATTGAATAAACCCATGTTATATATATTTTTTAGTTGAGTACTTACATCGCCTGTAACCACCATCTTTTTAATACTTGAGATAAAATACATTGAGTTTGAGCCTAGAAAGTTTCCCTGCTCCCCCCTTTGGGATTGCAGGACAGGTCAGTGAGACCTCCTTTTAATTTCAAAGAGCTAAAAAATATTATATTTACTTTATTCCTTCCTGTCCAAATTGAGGGACCTATACAGGAGACACCCCTTAAAATAGCCAGAGACCAGGGGGACAGTCGCTTTCCAAGCAGGTTTTCCAAAGTTTGACCCCAAACTTCCTGTTTTTTTTTTGTCTCATAGGCTGCCTAGCCCAGATGGTTGTGCACAAATGCCGCCCAAAAGGAAACTTTTTGTCCACTTTCAATTTCCATTTGGGAAAGTTTTATTCCTGTTTTGATGCTAATCATATGTCCACTGAATGGAAAAGTTTCCCACTATTTCGTAGGACCAATAGGAACCTTTGTGAAATCCTTACAAAGGTCACTGGTACATCTTGTTAAGTGCTTATTTTTGTACCCCCTACAAAGGATCTGAAAATGTACAGAAAAACACTTGTAAACACAACTCATTAAAGTAAAATTACTGATCCATTCTAGAGAATGATAAATGGACTTGAGCCTGTATAGCACTTTTCTATTCATCTGACTACTCACAGCACTTTTACACCGCATCACACCTACCCATTGACACTGTTGTTAGAGGTTGCTATATAAAGTGTCCATCAGTATTAACTAATCCATTCACACACATTAATGCACCGCCGACCAAGCAGCGGGAGCAACTTGGGGTTAAGTGTGTTGTCCAAGGAACTACAGAAGCTTGGTACCTTCCGGTGAGAAACATGCAACTCATCCACTGAGCCACAGTGTGGTGACACAATAAATGCTTTGTGTGGCTAAAAGACTAAACAAGCAAGATATAAGTACAGTCTATTTTCTATTCCGGTTTTACCAAAATGGTGGACAGAGATTTTCCATCGATAAGGCCATGTATTTATGAATAGGCAAAGTCAAATTCATTTATTATTAGAAATCACTCCAGGAGATAAGGACACAATCATCTAGTTATTATTTAGATATCAAACTTGTACTATATTCTATTGTTGTAACTCATGATTCAGTTTTTTACTCTTAATTAACTGATGCCATCCTCTTAACAGGCGTAAACAGTTTGTATCAATTCATTAAGGAGCTGTCTAACTCATCCAATTGGCCAACCGCCTTTTTAACCATTTCCACGAGTAAAGATAAAACAAAAATAAGAGGCATGACGGCAGTGGACTGTCACCTATCCTCTGTAACACTCTTAGAATACAAATAACCAGCTATTATATTAACATTTAAATATGGCTGAAAGACGAGTGCCTTTCTATTGAAAACAGGAAGGAAACGTATGTGTATGTTGACTTGCACTCTGATATGTTGTTTTAGGGGCCCATGTGAACTTTTCCCCCAGAGAAGGAGACACTTAACTGCAGTGCAGGAAAAGAGATCATGTAAAAAAAATCTGCCATACTGTAGCTCAGTCATAGAAGTGAGGAGGGATGTGAACCTCAGTTTGACTTATGCACTGGGATGACTCAAGTGTTTGAATTGTGCTTTTCAGTACTCGGGTACAAAAGTCACAAAAGATAATATACAGTATGAAGACATACTACATACGTCATATTGAATAATATCACTGGTGTCCTGTGCACTGTCAAATGAAAAAGGTTATCAAAGCATTGGGCTGGGTTTTCGTTTGAGCAAAGACAAAGTAACATGTGTCAGGTATGTTTTTTATATGATTTCATAATATTTAAATGTCTTTGTATGCCTAAAAAAACCCATCACACTCCTTTATGTTGGTGCAACAACTAGATGTGATGTCAGAGTTTGTTGAGACTCGCAGTCTGTTTTTATATTGAGTTATCTGCACACATTGATTCTGTAGTTAACATGTAAAACATTCAGGTTATCACATCATACTGTGCTGATTAATTTACTCTCATTAAGGCATAATAAGTTAATCCTTCTTACCACTTGAACAGTTCTCTGCTCAGTCAGTATATGCGCAGGCTGTCCCCACGTAGGCACAGAGAATATTGACAGATCCATCTCATGTTCTTCATGCTGAGTAATAAGGTCCTGCCCTCTGGCAGACACCATGAAAAACCACAGTTTAAACACAGATGTTAAAAAATTGTTTCGAACAAAGGAAAAGAAAAAGTTTATGTGTGGTGTTTGTACCTTTTTTTTCTAACATAAGCAATAGGCCTTTGTGTCATTAGTGATTGTCATTGAAGTGCTAATCTGTTAACATATAGTTTGCTTTTATTAAAAACTGTATATTTTAATGTGTACGTGTTCATACTAATGTGGCCACAGCAACATGTGTGAACAATCAAATTTGAACATATTCTCCCAAAGACACTATAAATGTGAATCATGTATCGTATTATATCAAATTCTATTAAATCGTATTGTATCATATTTGTAAATGGATGTATGTATTTAAAAAAATAAGTACACTATTAAAATTGTCTTATGTTTATGTCACAACTGAACCAAATTAGATATCCACTATGATAACTCTACTGCCAAAAAACATTATACATAGAATAAGTTCTTAAAATAAATAATAAATCCAAATCACTGAAAAAATCATATTGAAATACTTGATTAAAAAGTACCGTATTATCATGCTGATTGTGACCGCTCCTCTTCCGGCCATCTCTGCAGGACTTTTTCCAGCAGCACTGCAGCTGTGGAGCAGCCAGTCTGGCCTTCCAGGAGGTTCAGAGGAGACACACAAGAAGTGAGTGTTTATCACCCAGTGGGACCCTCTCCGACCTGTCCACCATCCCAGAGGTCACCCGGCATCCATTCATTTACGCCAGGAGAGGTAACTGTCAATCGTATTTTCCTTTTTTAAATTGACAATGAGGGATTCAACAGAAAAGGAACTGAAGATGGCAATGTATTTCAAAGTGTCATTGAAAAACTTGTGACTTGATGGCAAAGATGTTATCACGATAACAACCTCAGGGTGACAAAACAGATTTTCTTTTGTCCTTTGAGTGTTCATACAGTATATCCTATACAAATCTATTGTCTTTGAGTACAGAACGTGAGAAACACATGCTTGAAAATCTCTTGATTTAAAGTTTGCTAACTTTTAGTTCTACGTCCTCAAAAGGAGGTTTAGACAGTCTGACTAAATTGTCAGCTTGTGCATTCGGTCATCAAGTTTATTTTGAACGGTGCTGCCCACTAATTGCTCCGGTAAATGCTGTGTTTAGTGGTCGAGATGATAAAGGTTGATGTTTCAGTGGGGAGCAGGAACAAACCAAACCAGCAATGGATTGACCTGCAGGGATGAAGGATGAGTGGGGAGTTTAGATGGACCAGAATTTGATTTCTAGGCTTCAGATTCACTATTTAGTTTTCTGAGCCCTGCAGAAATATACTAAAAATCTCAGAGACATTTTTTCCTGTAAGTGTGAGTCAAGCTGAGAGCCCTGGAGGTAACTGAAACCAGCCCTAATTAACCTCTAGGCTTTAATTACGAGAAAGATCAGCACTTAATAACCTGCTCCAGAGGGATGTGTCAACAAACACAGACAGGCCCAACCATGAATTAAAGTTTTTAATTTCAGTGTTCGTCTAGAAATGGATATGTTATTAAAAAGCTTTATGTTTCACAACCTGACCCTGTAGCTACCCCAATGTTTTCCACCTGGGTGTTTACCCTGTCATCAGACACGAGCTCCAGGTGATGTTTGTCATACGGGAACACAGTCATCTCCCGAGGTTATCATTACTGTGTTGTTTTTCCGAGTGGCTCATGTTGCCTGAGGAGGTGATGTTGGCCGATGGCTCGGTGGTCCCGCGGGGTTAGAAGATGAAATTATAACTCGAGTGGGAGACTCGAGCGGAATTCCTGGCATCCTTCTCATGACGGGAACACAAAACGTCCCGTGGACTCAGGAATGCCTCGGTTCTTCCTCAGATGGGCAGGAAACTGGATCTGGAGAAGAGGTTGAGAAGTCAGGAGAGACGTGGGGCCCGGATTAGGTGCAGTGAAGAGGAGGGGACAGCTCTCCCTCAGCCAAGGTTAAATGTTCTACTGCTGAGCTTTGCTATGAAATATTAGCAGAATGAGGGGATAAAGTGGGAAACTAATTTATTAGAGACAGTTGGACATTTGAAATTGTTGTATTTAATAGGGATGATGCAATTTCCAATGGTTCCAAAGCAAAGCATGAAACTGATGTGATGAGTTTATAGCTTTTGCTAATTCTCAACTCTTGTCCCTACTTTGGCCTTGACACAAATGTATGTATAAATGTAGAAAAATAAAATACATATACCATAATACATCAATAAAACAAATTATATACACCAGTATGAGTGAATAATTTAAAATACAAGATGCTTTTTTTTAGCTGGCACTTAATTCTTTTTCATGAAGATTTCATACCTGTGAATTTTTATATAACAGTTTTTTTCCAGAGTTGTCAGCCTTTTAAAAGTGCGTGAATTGTGGCTCTTACTCACTGCCTGTTCAAGGCGGCATACGAATTCCCCCCATGTTACGTCTATAGCCTGCAATGTGAAACACATGGAGGCTGAACGGTGGGGAATATCTGTTCTGGCCTTGATCTGCCATAAGAGGTGGAAACAGAAGCATAATGGGGGGAAGACAGTGGCCATGTGTATCTTTGGAGACAGCAGGGCATATCAGCGCTGTGTCTCTGTGCAGGTCTGAGTGTGTGAAGGTTCTGCAATTCCATAATGTGATGTAAAGCCACACGCTGGGACGCCAATATTATGCTGTTGCACATGCAATGTCTAAGTTGTAATGACAGCAGAACTTCATTAAGGCACTAAGGCACAGGGTTTAGACTTATGTTGTTGTTGGATTTTTGGTTGTTGCATTCACTGATGCAGGGTTCACACAGAATCACCCCCTTCAGTGTTGTCAATCTTTTATGTTCACAAACAAAAACAGGACACATATCTGTTGCTGTAGTTTGGTGTTGTTTTTTTTATCTCAGAGTTTGATGATCAGTAGAAACTCTGAGCCTATGTGATAAAGGGAGGTGTGTTTACATGGTCTTTGGAAAAGTGGGGAGTGGGATGAACAGAGGCTAAAAAAACAGGCCTGTGCTGATTTCCATCACCATTTGTCATAACAGTCATCGCTCCCCTCTCAACATGCAAGCAGAGGCCTCCAGCATGCCAACAAACACCTCACATCACAAACCAAATATAAACAGAGCCTTGCATAAGCCTTTACCCCCTTGGTCTTTAAACATTTTTACTGTGGAAAAACCTGGAATTCAAATAATGACTTGTGTTTTTTATCATTGGATTAGCAAAAAAGACCAGTCCAAAAAGCCGACATCTGTTTGATGCACATAAGTTGCCCTGCAGGCTGTTGGTTGCACCTGCTCTTTGTAATCTTTTAGTTTTCACAGCAAAGCACTCAAAGCTTTTCACGTTTTATTTGTGTAATATTTTGAGAGCCATGTACTCAGCCTCCCCCACACCCGACTACACACCAAACACCAAACATCATCCGAATTAATGAGAGTTTTGTTTTGGTACACACAACCCCAATAAAATCCATTTAAATGTAAAATGTATGAACATTTGGAAACAATCAGGAGACTTGAATACTAAGGGGAGGCACTGTAGTTAATGCGTAGCAAAAAAGCTTTAAACAAAGCTGAGATTAATACATCATTCTGACATGTGTTGTGAGTCTGGATGACCATTAACAGTGCATGCCAGGCTTTGAAGTGGTACTTATAGACTGAAACTGGTCAAGTCTTTTAGCAGCCCAGTTTAGGCCTCACAGATTGATACCATACAGCTGTTTTCAGCTTAAAAGGCTCTGATAAATTCACTGTATATTACCTGCTCAGTGCTAATTAGCGGACAGTTTAGCATTTAGCAGATATGGACCAAACTAAAGCCGTTTCTCTGAGCAGAGCCGAGACACAAGAGGACCACGGGGTGATAAATCTGGTGTTCAACCTCTGTTTTTTGTACTCTAATCATCAACAATAATGCAAAATGATTTACTTTATCAAATACATCACCTTGGCCCCAATATCAACACATCCATCGCAAAAACAATTCAAACAAACTGACTATAAAAAACAAAAGAATTGATGTTGTTGAAAAAAATTAATGAATTTGGTCAAATCTTGTGTGCTCAAGTTTACAGAAAAGTGCAAAAGCTGATTACATTCCTGCTTACTCTCCCACTCACACACAGTAACAGCTTGTTGTTCGTGATTTGTGTTTCAGACACAAGCTGTGAGGATTTGACCCCAGTGCCGCTGTGGAGGAGAAGCCTGAACCGAAGGAGCTACACTGAGGGGGAGGTCCGCTTCAGAGACAGCACCGAGGGACTGTCCATCCCCCATCGCAGGGTGGGTATCCTGCACGTGTTTACAGGTCCACTACAGGAATCATATACAGCAGTGTCTCCCTTTTGTTAAACAATTCAAAGCTCTGCAAATGTTGAGGAAACTTAACAAATACAGTTTGACAGTTTCCTATTGGATGGCATGTTCGCTTCTTACTGTTGTTGTTTTTACAAGAGTTTCCGATTGTATTTGACAAACATATGAAATATTTAAGAGTTTTGTTTTGAGAAAATAATAATTTTAGGATTGATTGATGTAACCATAGGAAGCTTCACAAGAAACTGACAAAATAAAATGGGGTGCCTGCAGAGGGACCCCTGGGTGACTCCCCACCTACATGCTGTGAATCACTGCAGGTTTTCCAACGTCAGCATCCTAACGTCAGCTAAACAGAAATCTCACTGATGAAACATCATGATGATGATTTTTGTTGCCTGGAGGAGTGAACTGACAGTATTCACTGTAGCGGGAGGGATATTCCTTCTCTAAACTGATTCTTGTTCTAAGCTGTGAGTCATACGTGACCGATTTTTCCAAAGGTGTCAGATTAATTCAAGCTCAACTTTCACTTTCTGGATTTGTCTTTAGCTAAACCTTCTTCTCGTGGTCCTCACAAGTGAACAGTTTAAATGGAAGGATGCTGAATAGGATACCTTTGACATACTGAGTTTGACTATCTCATACATTTCTTTGTGACTTTAGAGCAGCGGGGCTCTGACAAAGAAAGATCTTGTGCTTCAAGTAAACAATTTTGTATTAAAGTTAATGGAAAAGTTCTGAATGTGTCAGCAAAATGAAAAAGGAGAAAATGTTGTTCTTAACCTGCAGTTTTGCATCTGCTTCAGAAAAGCGCAGAAATGCAAAGATAGTTTAGAGCTGACAAACGTTACAGTTGTCAAAATCACATTGATCACATCAAGCAAAAAAAGAGACATTTCACTTTCTGGTCAATGAAGATAAATACAATGTTTAATCCTTTGGGGCGTTACAGCTTTAGCTTTTGTTGTTGCTTGTCACAGCTTGAAGTGAATTAGTAATGATTCGATGTTCTTGTGTGTCCCTCTGTTCAGCTGAGTGAAAACTACACATGGGGCCGAGTCAAAGACTTGGTGAGGAAGACTAAGCTGAGGAACCAGAGCCGACTGGGACTGACCTCCACCTCACTGAAGATGTCCTGTCCACAGCTGTACAGGTGAGGAGACCACTGAGGACCACAATATGTACCGTATTATCAGTACTGCACAATTATTATATCATTTAATATGAACTGCATTTAAGACCAAATCTATATGACCAGTTATAATTTGGGAAAAGAAGAAACACTTGAACATGTCACCCTTGCTTTTTTAACTGACAAATGTATCTTTATTTACTGACTAACACAGAGGATTGCCGTTCATCTGTGGTAGAGGAAGCTTGTGTTGTTTGCTTTACTTTAGTTTTAGGAGTTGTTTCCTCTTGCTTAGTGAGGGCAGCTTACATCCAATGAAGGGGAATCTTATTTCCACATTAAACAATGATATTAGAGCAAAACAATGCTCCTAAAGTTTGTCATGTTGGTTAAGTACTGCCACAAACCCAGGTCCATAAAGAGTCAGATTTCGCAGGTTGGTATAAGACCTTGACTAGCTCTAACAACATAGGACAGGGGGTTAAGTGTCGTTTTGCTTCTTCTAAATTTGTTTTATGAATTTGAAATGTATCGCTTGTTATGGCATGTTAAATAATGAAATGACAGCATTGACCATGCAAGCAGACTCCTCACTTAAAGTGTTGATTTCACTGATTCTGGATCCAATTTTGTGTATTTCAAATATAATTGTCACTGTGTATTTGGTGCTCAATCAAACTGCAGTGTTTATTCCCACTTCTTAAAGGCTTCCCAGTTAAAACATCCTGACACAACAGTCTAAAATGTGTCCACACACTCAACATACAAAAGGACAGATTGTTGAATTTTTTTTACTTTTGTGGCAAAACATTTGCATATAATAATTGTTTAATCCTGTTTTCTCGTCACTCTGGAATTGTGAAAGGACAACAACATGTTGTAAAATTGTTTCCAAACTCTCCAACAAAGCACACACTTGATCCTTTCTCGTCCTTTTGGGTTAAAATGGCACCACAGTAACTCCCCTGTAAAAGAGCGTTGCTTGTTGCCCTTGTTTGTGGGACTCAACTTAAAAAAAGGAGAGAAGGAATGTAAGTTATTTGACTGCAGTGAATAAAAGCCAGCATGAGGGGGAAATTATTATTTTCTGTGTGGAAAGTAGTGACAGCTTCAATGAATTTTTCAATAAGAAGCAGTCTGTGTCAGGTTCCTGGCAGATGGAAATATAAGTAGCATTCGCTCCTTTTTGCCTGATTGAGGAGCCTCTGAATGTGGGTGAAGTGAACTTTTGAGAAGTTCTGCTGTGTAGGAATCTGAGGGGAGGCGGAGGAGCCTTTAGCCTCTCTCGCTGTCCTGATCAGGGTTTGGCACAGAACCAGCCGGGTGGAGGAGGAGTGGGGGGATCAGGCCTGAGGTATGCCTGGAGGAGTGGGATCATTCCTGCATGGATTTAAGCTAAGGCCTGGTGAGATATGGCTGCAGTCCAGGATTCATTAGAAAGAACAGCACCCTCCTGCTGAGACGTGCACGCTCGCCCGCTGCAGACTTTCCGACACTGTGGGAAAAAAGGACAATTAATGTTTTCTTCCACTAATGCAAGCTGAGAAAGTGATTCATAGATAAACCACATATCATGTTTAAAGCTCTCAGTAATAAGTATCTCCCCTTGTTTACAGACCTGATCTGGAACCAGTGGAACCTGCTGTCAGGAACAGAAACAGGAACTCCATGATCACCTTGGGCCACCAGAGCAAACTGGACTTCCCTTGGCAACAATAATCATCCAGGTCGGTCAGGCATTTTTTTTTTTATGTTTCCTTAATTGTGCCAAACCTGATAGCTTTTAAAACAAATCACAAATACAACTTGGGGTCAATTATTTTTCTTAAAAACAAATCCTCAATGCACATAAATTAAAAATCAACTTCTCAATTACAAAGTATAGTCAAGTCAAAAAGATATTTGTATGATTAAATTGTATATTTCTTAATGGCAGCAGCACTTTTGAGACTTCATAAAGGAAAAACATCAAACACAAGAATATATTTAAAGCAGAATATAACCATACATCTTCAAACATGTCCTGAGTGGATCTTTGATGGAAAGTGGTGTTCATCACTGTCTATTTATAACATACAGTGCATGGACTCAGGATGCAGGTGTGAGGCTAGTTTAGGGTCACTATCCTGTTTCACACAGAGCGAGGAGGGCTTTTCAACTTTCCCTCTGGTGTCATTTACTCTCCATGAACTTTATGTGTTATGAGTTGTTCATAAAGGTGCAGAGACAGACTGTTTCTAATCTCTGCTCTATGTCTGCTCCTCTGCTCAGGTCACGATGACGATGAGAATGGGAGGACATCGGGAAGTTACACAGATGATGATAGAAGACTGGAAACAAAGAAACAGAGAAGAAGGAGGGGATGAAGAAGAAAAGAAACCAGAGGGAAATAAAGGAGAGGACTCTTGAATAAGGGATGTTCTGCATGTGAGGGAGGATAAGAGATAAAGTGAGACTAACCATATGTATATAGTTTATGTACAAAAAAAAAAGCCATGTTCTCAACGATGTTACTACATGTCTAAAATCATGTACACTGTGACGTAATTTAACTGCATGATACATTTTCTGTTGATACCATTTCCACTATATACATGTTCATGAAACATACATGTCTCATAACTTTTTTTACATTTTTTACAGTGTTGTAAATATGTTACAGACGAATGACAGAGTGCTTGTACATTATGTCTGAGTTGTTGTAGAAGTGGAGTGAATGCAGAGATCATGTGTGTGAAGAGAGCCCGAGATAAACCCTACAGTATGTACAAATGTACATCATGCTAGCATGAGGGCTGGAGATAACAGGGCAGACACCACAGCTTGCCTTAGAGAGTACTTTTAAAATGTTCAGCTCATAAACTCTGACAATGTCAAAAATACATACTGTCTTAAGTTTATTGACATGCAGAGGTATTGTTTAACACGTTACGTGCTGTGACTTATCTTCTGACAAAGTCTTACCTTACTGAAATTCTCTTGTTTCGTTCCAGACACGATGTAGGAGTCATGAATAACGGTTCAAGAAAATAGAATCAGTCTTATCAAATCTGGAATCAAAGAGAGTTTTTTTCCAATGTACTATAAATTTGATACCAGTAAACCAACATCTATTCCCACCCTTATACAACGATTGGTCATGTGTTTGGTAGTCTTACTTTAGGGAGGGTTTGAGCTTTTATTGCAGCTAAGCTTTGTTTTATAATATCTTTAAACAACGATTCCATCACTTTGAATCAGACTGCAAACAACACCATGCAGACCAATGAGAGGACTGACAAGGTCCACCTACCCAATCACAACCATTCACATACTGATGTCAGAGGTTGCTACGTAAAGTGTCCATCAGTATTTACTTATCCATTCATACACATTTATACTTCGCTGATGTAGCAGCGGGAGCAACTTGGGGTTCAGTGGACACACAGGACATGTAGCTGCAGGAGCTGGGGATTAACTTGTTTAGCTCCTGACAAGCTAACACCACAACAGAGCAAAGTCCAATACGTCAAACATCCGTGGTAAGCGGAAACCTCCAGTGTTGAAAATTAAGCCAATGCGGAAGTGCAAATATATAGCTTTTGTCTTAATGATACAAAGAGTTACTCCTTCATATACTATTATATTGTACTCCAAAAAAGGTAAATGTTTTGACTTTACTTTTGTAAGTGTCTGCTCAGTCATTAAAGGGACGTATGTTGAACTTTGTAAGACTAGAAATGTTTTTTATGTAAATTAAAACTGATGTTCATCTGTAGGACATCAGACTACTGTAAATGTACTGTATGCTGCAGTATGCATATTGCATCAATACACAAATTTATTTTTCAAAATAAAGTGAGTGAAAAGTAGACATGTACGTGTCATTGAATGTTTTTTAGAACCCTCAAGCAACACTTCATATATCACGACAACAAAGCGAATTGAATAAAACTGAATTAAATCACAAAGACCGAGGCTAAAGCCAACCTATACAAGGGGTCAGAGGTTACTCCCTCCTAATGAGTAAGTAGCTTCTTTTGCATATCAATCAGTCTTTATTTGTTCAGTGCCAATTGATTACAAATGTTATCTCAAGGCACTTTACAAAAAGCAGGTAAAAGAACTTAATCTTTGACCAAACATGAATCCATCATGAGCACTAATCACCATTTAACAAAGTTACAGTGGCAAGGAAAAAACTTCCTTTAATAGACAGAAACCTCCAGAAAACCAGACTTATAATGAACAGCCATCTGTCGAAACTGTGTTGGGCTTGGAATATTACATATTTCTAAAATGAATGTACTACTTTGAGCATATTATCCCACAAGACCTCACACTGTCTGTGACAATACTAAACTTGCTAGGTTAGTATTGTCTTTTTAATTATTGACTGTCTATAAAAAAGATTTTATAGACAGTCAATAATTAAAAAGAAATAAATAATGTATGACTTGCTTCAGGATGAATAGAAAACCAACAAACCCTCAAACAAACACAAAAACAAACAATCTAATTTGTGTTTCCATCACATATTTTCATCTTATATCAGTCATACATTTCAGGAAGCTTTTCAATAATGAGCAGTGATAATGTAAGACAGGTTGCATATTGATTTGGAGTAGCTTCTTTATTAAGTAAAGAAGCTCTACATGGTCAACAGAAAGTCCAAATGCTGTTTTATGTTGACATGGACAATTATAATTACAGAGCTTCATGAATTTTGCAGTGAAAGTAACCTGAAATACCGACTTCTAAAACATTGTATTTTAATAGATTTATTGACAGCTGCCCCTTTTATGTTTTTCACTTTCAGGCAATGCAATTAGCCATGTTAGCAGAAATGTTAACTCTTTGACATAACTGAAGCATTAATGGTCACGTCTGTGCTTTTACTATAAACTTAAACAACAGTAAAAAACACAGAGTAAGGTCAGTTGATGTTTGAGTCAGTTTTCATGGCTCAGATCTCGATTCTAATGAGCTTTGCCTGCTGGTGTTGGAAACTGCTGTGAACACATGAAATGTTCCTCAGCCTTGAGCGGCCTCAGGTGGTGACACCAAGTAAAAACAAACAAAAACCTTCATGTTTTGGAAAAGTGTCCAAATGGTTGGAGCCTGACCTCTAAAGGAGCCCTTGTACACACTTTTACATATCATTTGTTACCATTCATATTTCATTGACTGTTTTGTCACTGTTGGTAAGACTCTAAAATGATGTTTACACGAGCCATATATTATCACGTGTTTATTTATATGTTGTTGTTAATGACTGAAACCACTGGAGAGAGCCTTTGTTTTTCCATCACAGAATCCAGAAATAACGTCAGTATTACAGTAACATCAGTGTTAAAGGATAAGCAGGTATATCTGATCTACACAGATTTAACTTTGGAACAATCACTGATATCACCAATGATTTATTATAATATACAGGGTGGGTAATTATGTGAAGTGATAACAACAATTCCACGTGGGAAGTTTCTAAACTTCATACAACTTTCTTACAATTAAAGCTTGAATTGTGGTTAAATGGTATAGGGAGCGTTCACAGAGGAAACATATATTAAGTTTGTAAACTACAGCAGGTTTATGGCCACACAGCTCCATCACAGCATCAACGTGATCAGGAAACAATGACATGATTAACATACGGTAACAATTCTCTTAAAACGTACTTAAAACCACAACAAGGATATTATGCAATATGCATTTAGACATGTAAAGTCCTGCAGGTTGAGTATTCTCTTTTATTGATCATTGTTCACTAAAACAACTGTCTTCAAGTTTCTATCCAGTGCAGACTGAAAAATCCTTGTTTGTAGTTTTTGATTAATCATCTGGTAGTCTGCTCTGTCATGCCTGTTGTCGTTCATAATCTCAAATTACTTTCCATTAAAGAAGGCTGAAGAGTCATTTTTATTGAAACTACCTTATGTGGGAATATATTTCATATTTCAAGATTTTGTTTGATGCAGAGGTTTTTTTCATAATATTAACATAAAAATGCATGCCTGTGAGCTTTGCACTCTTCCATATGTATCCTCTGTAACCTCATGATTTTAATTAAATTAAACATCAAGACAACTAAAATGTAGCAGTCATTTAAATAGTCGTCAGAACCTGTGCAAATCATAAAATCATTCATAAAGCATTCATTCATTTACTGTCCTCCCTCCCTATGTTGTGTTTTGCACTGTCTTGCACTTCTTGGTTTCACCTTTTTTCACAATAAAAAAAAAAGAAGAAAAAAGAATCGATAGCAGAAACTGTTTTTGTACAGTATTAAAAGTAATGTACCATTATCATGTGATTTTCAAATGTAGGTTTTAAGCCAATAGAGTTTAACTGGACCAACAAGACCGTGGAGTTCATTATAATGAAACAATGTTTACAGTACTTTTTAAAGCAAAGATTCGCTTTAATAGTTTGAACCATTGACTGCATAAAAAGATGAAAGAAACAACAGGAAGTCAAGCTGGCTGCAGTTTAGGTCATTGAACCTGCCTCCTACATGATAACAGATGATACATGAAAATACATGTCAAATACATTCTTCTCAAATCTGCAACCTTTCATTGGCATTTACAATTTCATTATTAAATCATCAATACAGTCTTTTAATAAAAGAGGTTGTCCTGCCAAACACTTTTACACCGCACCATACAGTTCAGGAACTTAGATTCAAAAGAATAGTCCAAATCTGTGCATCAGAGGCAAATCTTGACTTTTATTCCATAAAGGTCAGACCCAAAAAACACCCGATCTGCATTTCCCAGTGTACACCTTTAAGATTTCTCATTGGCCCTTAAACGCCTGGTGAACATGAACCCATTTTCAAACTTTTTCAAACACTAAAGACATCAGTGTTTTGTTTATTAAGACCTTTAAACCTTAATAAGACTATAAAGAACATTCTTGTAGTCACAGGCGGTTTAATAATCACCATGATAAAAAAATGACCTGACCCATGAATCAATCCTTAACCTCCTCATAAGAAAAGTCCTCACTTTTGACATGCACACACTCTTATGTGGATGCCATGATGTTTATTATCATATTGATGTTACTAAACCAGGAGAAATGTAAAGGTTTTCGACCTTTTTGTGACACCTGTTATTAATTGTTCCCTGAACAGACTTCCTAGATCAAAAAACTCTCTGTACTGTGGGAATGACAAGTATCCCAACATCCCATCAAACACTCAAAAACCTGCTTCTCTCACTCTGGAGTGAAAACAACAAACATACTGTTTGCCAGTATCCTCCTTCAGACGGGTCCAAAAAGAAATGTGAGACATGCATTCCAATATGATAACCCACGGAATTATTACACCCACTGCTGCACATGCAGTACAAGCAGAATATTGCAAAACCTTCTCTCAGCTGAAAATGATGGTCTGTTATTACAGTTATTGTTCCTCAGAACGTCACAAAAGCAACGCTGTAAAACATTGCATTAACATCGTTAGTAGCAGATGTTGTTGGATCAGTTGTTTCTGCATGCCATGCGTGGTCAAAAGGTCAGCATAAAGAGCAAGGACCTTGGACAAGAGACTTAATGAACACTATCATCTGTCTGTGAACACCGGATAAAAACCACTGACATAACCTCAGAATCAGAATCAGCTTTATTGGCCAGGTATGTTTAACACACAAGGAATTTAACTTCGGTAGACTGTGCTCTCTTTGTACAAAGGTAAAACATTAAATATCAACAATTAACTAAAAAATGAACAAATAATTAAAGACTAATATGTACAAGACTAAATAAGATAATAGTGCAGAGGTGAGTAGTGCAAAAAAGATGCTGAAGTGAACATGAGGTAGTTATACAGTATTTTCATTAAAGAGTACGTGTAGATGGTAATTTAAATAAAATAAAAATAATATATATTTGCGTATATGTACATTCACAGTGACAGTTTTGTTCCAGGGTTATTTCACAGCGACAGGTCTGACACTCTGTGGCTGTTTAGCGTTCATCAGAGTGACAGCCTGGGGGAAGAAACTGTTCTTATGTCGGGTTGTTTTGGCGTACAGTGATCTGTAACGCCTGCCGGAGGGGAGGAGTTTGAAAAGTTTGTGTCCGGGGTGTGAGGGGTCTGCAGTGATGTTACCTGCCCGTTTCCTGGCCCTGGACCGGTATAAGTCCTGGATGGGGGGCAGGTCGACACCGATGATCTTTTCTGCAGTCCTGATTGTCCGTTGCAGTCTGTGTCTGTCCATTTTGGTTGCAGATCCAAACCAGACAGTGATGGAGGTGCAGAGAACAGACTGGATGATGGCGGTGTAAAACATGATCAGCAGCTCCTGGGGCAGGTTGAACTTCCTGAGCTGACGCAGGAAGTACATCCTCTGCTGGGCCTTTTTCCTTAAAGTGTCTATGTGGGAGGTCCACTTCAGGTCCCGAGAGATTGTGGATCCCAGGAACCTGAAAGAGTTCACAGTAGACACTGTGCTGTTCAGAATGGTGAGGGGGGGGCTTCTCCTGAAGTCCACTGCCATCTCCACAGTCTTGAGCGGGTTCAGCTCCAGATGGTTCTGACTGTACCAGAGAGCCAGCTGTTCCACCTCCCGTAGGCAGACTCGTCACCGTCCTGGATGAGACCGATGACGGTGGTGTCGTCTGCGAACTTCAGGAGTTTCACAGAAGGGTCCCCTGAGGTGCAGTCATTGGTGTAGAGGGAGAAGAGCAGTGGGGAGAGAACACACCCCTGGGGGGCGCCAGTGCTGATTGTCCAGGTGCTGGATGTGATGCTCCCCAGCCTCACCTGCTGCCTTCTGTCAGTCAGGAAGTTGGTGATCCACTGACAGGTGGAGGCAGGCACAGTGAGCTGAGTGAGCTTACGGTGCAGGATATCCGGGATGATGGGGTTGAATGCCGAGCTGAAGTCCACAAACAGGATCCTAGCGTTGGTCCCTGGGGAGTCGAGGTGATGCAGGATGTAGTTCAGACCCATGTTGACTGCATCCTCCACCGACCAAACTGCAGGGGGTCCAGCAAGGGGCCTGTGATGTCCTTTAGGTGGCTCAACACCAGTCTCTCAAAGGACTTCATGACCACAGACGTCAGGGCGACGGGCCTGTAGTCGTTGAGTATGGCAGGTTTCTTTGGGACTGGGATGATGGTGGAGCTTTTGAAGCAGGAGGGCACTTCACACAGCTCCAGTGATGAGTTGAAGATCTGCGTGAAGATGGGGTCCAGCTGCTCAGCACAGACTTTCAGGCAGGAGGGGGACACACCGTCTGGTCCTGGAGCCTTTCTGATCTTTTGTTTCTGAAAGAGCTGGCACACATCCTTTTCACAGATCGTCAGTGCAGGTGGGGGGTCAGAGGGGAAGGGGGAGGGGGTTGTGGGGGGAGCAGGTAGGGCAGAGTCTAAGTATTGGGGTGATGTTGATGGGCTTGGGGATGGGTGAGAAAATCTGCAGTAGAAGGTGTTGAGGTCGTCAGCCAGTCTTTTGTTACCTGCAGGGTGGGGGGAGGGTTTCCTGTAGTTGGTGACCTCTCGCAGGCCTTTCCAAACTGCTGAAGGGTCGTTAGCTGAGAAGCTTTGTTTTAGCTTCTCAGTGTAGCTCCTCTTCGCTACCTTGATCGCCTTCGTCAGTTTGTTCCTGGCCTGCTTGAACAGGTCCCAGTCCCCACTCCTGTAGGCTTCCTCCTTGGCCTGACGCAGCTTCCTTAGTTGAGGTGTAAACCAGGGCTTATTGTTGTTGTATGTGCAGAAGGTCCTGGTCTGCACACACATGTCCTCACAGAAGCTGATGTATGATGTCACAGTGTCAGTGAGTTCGGTGAGATTTGCTGATGCAGCTTTGAAAACAGTCCAATCAGTGCAATCAAAGCAGGCCTGTAACTCCTGCTTTGACTCCTCTGTCCATTTCGCTACAAAAATAAACAAAAATGCAACAACTACGAGAGAGCGCAGTACCGTGGCAACCATCCGCGGCGCCATCTTGGCACTATCCATCCTGATGAGACAGAGACCTTTTCTGAACAGGTATACGAGTGCCTGAGTCCATATAAAACCTGTAATCATGTGACTTTCAAGTTCCAGATGTATGCCTTTTAAAAACAAAGTTACAATATGCTGGACTGTATAAAAAAAGATGCATGAAAATGCAAGAAGTCAAGCCAAAAGATTAAGAGCTCCCCCTACAGTCTGGTTGCAGTATATGTCATAAACCTCGCCTCCTATACTGTACATGATAGCAGATGAGACACGGATAAATTAAAATTAAAATACATGCTATATATATATATATATATATATATATATATATTTTTTTTTTTTTTACAAATCCGCTTTCTGTCATGATAGTAAGTCATTTTTTAAGCTGATTTATATCCAAGTGTTCATCATTCTGAGGACTTTTTTAGAGCAATAGAAAAGCAGATGTTTTTTTTTTTTTATGGGTAGCCTAGGTTAAATGCCTGCTTTGGTAAACAGAAGGGTCAATTCGTTGGCTCCATCTACCAGATACCTTCTGCGCATGTCTTGTCTCCAATCGATATCACCAGAGGTGTAGGAGACGCATCATCGATCTGTATATGAACCAGGATAAAAAAAGTTAAGGATTGCAATGAGGTAGATACAATGAGAAAACTTAAATAGAAAACAGATTTAAAGCAGGTTTAAAGCCGTGTCGAAGTTCTTCAAGTGTAAATTGAGTTCAGAATATATTATCAGAACTTGACATTAATGGCCAAATTTAAAGCAATAACACACTATACAATTATAACACAAATGTGTACAGGTTAAATTTTAAACATCACACAGATAAGGCTGATGCCCCCCCCCAAAAAAACAAAACAAAAAACAAAAAAACAACAACCCAAAAATGTCTGACATGTTGACTATAGATGATAAACACACAGTATTTAAAGCCAGACAATGATGTTTGGCTTTAAATACTGTGTACGCTTGCTTGCTTTCTCTAACTCTGTGCTCTGAGGAGTTCTGTCATCTTTAATTCATTATATCCAACGGTTTCACTACATTAAACACTGGCATTAAAACTGTTGGCACTTAATGCCAATCAAACCTCTGTGTTGTTGGAAGTCACTAACGTTGCCATGGCAATAAAGGGATGGAGGAGCTCTTGAGCTTAATCTGCAGGAGGGAAACGGATTGAAAGACAAACACAGAGCGCAGAACAGAGCAGACGACTGAGAGCTGAGGGAAGCCAGATTAGTTTCTCCTTCAATTATACACAGACAGAAAAAGAGCAGGAATGAAATTCAGTTGAACTCGTAACTTTTCAAGCTCAAGTTAGATATATAAGATGTAAAATACATGAATACTGATGACTATTTGTTGTGTGTCTAACTATTATAGATACATTGAGAAATAACTCCATTGATGTCCGCATCAACATCAGTCTAGTGGACAAAGGAGGTACTGCTCAGTCTGTAGAAACTGTTGTATGTCAGATTACATGAGCTTGAGACAGACTCAGTGAGGGACATACTTTGATTCTTCCCTGATATGAAATGTGTTATTGTGTTTAAAATACTTTTCACTAACATGTCTGTTCGTTTGGGCGACTGTGGCTCAGTTGGCAGAGTCGTCATCTCTCAACCGGAAGGTCAAGGGTTCGATCCCCAGCTCCTGCAGCAACATGTCCGATGTGTCCTTGGGCAAAACACTAAACCCCGAATTGCTCCCGCTGTTTCATTGGCGACGTATGCATGTGTATGTATGGGATTCGTTACTTCTGATGGTCTCACTACATAGAATCCTTTACCATCAGTGTGTGAATGGGTAGGTGTGACATGCGGTGTAAAAGCGCTTTGAGTAGTCAGAAGACTAGAAAAGCCCTATACAAGCTCAAGTCCATTTACCATTTACCTTTACAATCCAAATCCAATGTTTCCTCCAGAAGATGAAAATCTGTAAAAGCAGCTAACAAGTTTACAGGTATACAGCTGGTCACGGTATTTTTCAACTAACTTTACTTGAACAGGTGGAAGAGCACCGTCATTTATCAAAACTGGTGAGCTGCTTTTGAAAGGAGTCTAATGTCCACGACAGAAACAGAATTTTACTTAAAAACATCCATCCATCCATTATCTATAATAATTTTCCTATTTGGGGTTGCAGGGGGGGCTGTCAGCTGTCATTGGACGAGAGGCGGGGTACGCCCTGGAGTTGTCACCATTCAATTACAGGGCTGAAACATAGAGACAGACAACCAGCCACACTAACATTCACACTTACAGGCACAGTGGCTATTCTAGAGTCTGTTGCGGCCCTAGGCAAAAATCCATTGGGGGCCCTCCAACCAGCGTTCATCACCAACAAGTCTGGCAGTGTCCCGATGCTTACTCCTCTTACTCTTTTTCCCTGTTTCTTTTTTCTCTCCTGTAGACGGCCAATTCTTCTTCATTTTTCTAGGCTGACTTTCATTGACAAACTTTGGTTTTGACAGCAATGATGCATGAAATGCTTAGAAGGGCAACAAGAGTGAATGCTGTCAGATGGGGCCTCCTAAGGGAGTTTTTTTTTCCTACTATCGTTGCAAAATTTGCACATTTTCGGTCACTGCTTTGGTTTAAGTTTGTAAGCACTCGGGGGCTCTCTTCTGGTCTGGGGCTCCAAGCAGTTGCCTGCCTTGCCTGTTGACAAGCAGCGCCTCTGTACAGGCAATGCAGTGTCACAAATTGTCCTAAGAAGCATGTCTTTGGACTGTGGGAGGAATAAGCCGGGGTACCTGGAGAGAACCCAGGCATGCACAGGGAGAACATGCAAACTCCACACAAAAAGGTCCTGTCTGACGGGGAGTCGAATCAGGAAACTTTTCGCTGTGAGGCAACAGCACTTTGAAAACATATACTCTACAATCCTTTACTGCCCTACTTCCAGGTTAAAGGGAGAAACAGCAACTTGTCTAGATGTATGAGACTAAGAGGGTGCAATAGTTACCAAGAATGCATCATTGGACACAATTACAGACAAAATAAAAGGGGTAAAATGTCAAATAAACAGTATTGAGTAACAGTGAGTACTAGCCCATTTTCAGCTCTGGCTCAGACAAAGTTAGTGTCAGAGCTACAGAGACGACCAACACATTAGTGTTAGTCGTCTCTAGCTCTGACATTGATGTGCCCCCCTAACCATTATGAAGTATCTCTAAATTACACATTTTATGCCACAATAATAAATGTGTTTCTTCAAAGAATTATACTTTGGAAAGGGTGGTAAGCATTTCTAATATCATTCACATTATGATATATCATTAAAACTTCAAACAGAAACTCTGGTGTTTTGTGAAATTATGACTGATTGACAAATTTAAGCCATGACGTGCTTTATTGTGCCACATATTAGACCAGAATGCCTCCTTTTGAAAATCATTACACTTAAATTGACAGACATTTGTGCAATAGAATGAAATAGACATTTTAGTAAAGGTACATCCTGTAAAACAAAAGCAATTTATAGTTAACAATATTTTCACAAATGAGAGATGGACAAAATACTTCAAAGTTCCTGCTAATGCTTGAATATGAAGGCTCCATGGAGAAAAACAAGAGTACTGAAAGGAGGGAGTAACCACTGAGTAGAAAGAGAAAAACGTTTTTAATACTATATTTACTGGGAACCTATGAAGTTCTGTATGGAGAAACAATATTGAAGTTTGGGTTAAACAACGTAATTAATATTTTGCATAATAAATGTTATTGTAACATTTTCACAGCAACCATAACAAAAGATATACCAGATGGGTTTCTTATAATCAGCATGGATCAAAACAACGGGTTTGTAAATTAGTCAGTTGACAGGTTTGATTCCATGGTCTCTTTATTAATAAGCTTGTGAGTGGACAGAAGGAGAGTGGATCATATAACAATGCATCAGGGGCAGCTGCGGCTCAGTGGTAGAGTCGGTTGTCTCTCTACTGGAAGGTTGGGGGTTTGATCCCCATCTCCTGTAGCCACTTGTCCGATGTGTCCCAAGTTGCTCCTGTTGCTTCATCAGCGGTGTGTTATAGGTATGAATGGATTAGTTAATACTGATGGACACTTCAGCAGCCTCTGTCATCAGTGTGTGAATGGTTAGGTGTGTAAAAGTGCTTAGAGTTGTCAGAAGACTAGAAAAGCGCCATACAAGCTCAAGTCCATTTTCCATTTACCAAGTGGAGATGGAATAAAATGGACTACATTAGTAATCTTCTCTTAATAAAAAGTGACTACAATTTAACAAATGTAAAATATACTTCAAAACACTAAACATTAAAACGTTCTTCTATAAACTGGTACAGTCTTGTGTTACCAAATGTAGCCCTTTTCCAGTGCATTGACCGTATACAACCACACTGTAGCTTCTGCCTCTGTTTCCCTGTTTTCATGATAATAATGAATTAAAACAGACATAATGGAGCCAAACATGAACTTACAATTAGCTAAAATGTTCTTAAGTTCTTTTGCGTCAATTTCTGGGCTTGGTAGGTAAGCCTTGGGAATTAACCTTGTGTACCAAACAGCACAGAATAAACACATACACAGCACTTTCAGTGCATATATCAGGAATGTACATGTTTGTGGAAGATTTAGAAGATGTCCAATGTTTATTTACCATTAATCACAAAGTCACATGGTAAAAGTCTGGGCTGAGCGTACAGAGGGCTGCTTCTACTATGTGTTATACAGAAACTTCAGGGTTATTGACTTGCAAATGACTTGCAGTTGTACCTACAGAAGCCCTTTTTCATACCCAGAAATAAACCCAGCTACCAAAAGGTTTTGGCAATATGTCTCTGCAGGAGAAAAGTTTAGAAGAGATTTTAAATTTGACAGGATGACAATAACTTCCCTGAATGCAGGTCACCTGGGAGTGGCAGGGTTGGTCTTCTCTCAACTGGAAGGTCTGGGATTTGATCCCCAGCTCCTGCATCCGCATTTCTGATGTGTCAGTGGACAAGACACTTAACCAAAAGAAGCTCCCGCTGCTTCATCGGTGGAATGTGAATGTGTATGAATGGGATTAGTCAATACTAATGGACACTTTACTTAGCAACCTCTGCCATCAGTGTGTGAATGGGTAGGTGTGACCTGCAGTGCTTTGAGTAGTCAGAAGACCAGAAAAGCATTACAAGCTGAACTCCATTCACCATTACCTGTGTTGTCTCATTAATGAGGAAATGCTTGACTTGGAGTGACAGAGAAAAGCCAAAGAGGATTTTGTTTTGCCAGGTCCTCTGTCCTTTCAACGTCCACAGAGTCCTCAGAAGTCTTTATCCCAGCCAGACAGCTCATCAGGAGGCTCCTCTGTCTCAGGAGGAAAAATATCGAAATGACTGTGATCCAGCGGCCCCTTCAGCTGCGGACAAAGAAAATCATAATGAAATCATTACATTTGTCTGTATGGGGTCATTCTCAACATCCTCACTGGCAGAGCAGGATTTTCTTTTATCAGTGCACATCATGATAACACCTGTCAGAGCCACCTTATACATTGAAAGTCTGAACCTTAAGAAATCACTATATGTTCAGTAAATGCACAATGAACTGATTAACTTAAATGAAGGCATGATGATTATAAATGCATCGTATTAGCTCCAAGCCAAACTAAACCACACCGACCTTGATTTTAGATACTGTTCATTTATTTAAGCTCAGATCTGGTTGATTGCTATAAGAGACAATGGACATGTATAACTACTAATATGCAAACAGTAAGTATAGTCCACCTTTATTTTTCTTTAACCCCCACATGTTTAAAATATCAGTTTGAGGAAACTAAATGTAATAATTGTATAACTTTCATGTTGGATAACAATGTGCTTATTCTGTCTTTATCAGTAAAGAGATCCTCCATTGCCATACATGAACATACAAGGTGTTACATTTCTTTTTCTTTCTCTTTCATTCTTTCTCTTTCTTTCTTTCTTTCTTTCTTTCTTTCTTTCTTTCTTTCTTTCTTTCTTTCTTTCTTTCTTTCTTTCTTTCTATTCTTTCTTTCTTTCAGTCTTTCTTTCTTTGTTTCTGTGGAGAGTTTTTCAAGTTTTCACTCCAGCATGCTGTCTGTACTTCTCTACAGTTAGTCAACGGTCATACGCACTTCTCTCCTAAGTGGAGACAGCAGCTTGTGGCGCCTCAGACCCTCCCAGTTAAAGCCCTGGAACCACCTACAATATGAGGACACACAAACAAAGATTGTATTTAAAACTGCAAAGTTTCATTCTCCACTATTGCATATAAAGAGATAGCATCATTACATGATTTTCACATATTCCTTGTCCTGTGAACATTTGCACAATCCTGGAACAGTATGTACACCTCTTTTCTTTAAGAAACAGATTAAAACTTTTTTTTCACATGTTAATATTTACTTTATTAACACAATGCCAGCTAAAAAAGAGCTGACATAATATTTAGGCTAACAAAACACCTCGATGGATAGGCCAGTAGTTCTGGCTGTTGGGTTTGGAACAGGAGAGTCACTGAATCAGGTTTCTGTACGAATCAAAGTGAGGATATTGGGAGAGAAGCCAGTTCCCTTTCCTTTGCCTTGAGCAAGGCACCTCAACAGCCAAGGGGCACTTTTCATGTGCAGCCACTCACTCTGACATCTCTCCATTAGTGCAGGTCCATAGGATCCTGTTTGTGCATGAGTGTGTATTCATGGCCTATGTTTGTAGCATGTTCAAAAAGACAGTACAAAATCTGAATCATCACCTGGGGTTAAAAGCTTATGTCTTCTTCTATTTCTTTCTTCAATATTGCTACTATGCTATTTCTCAAGTGCCAACCAAGCGTCAACCTCTGGTGTTGAAAAATGAAGCCGATGCGAAAGTGAAAAGTGTCTGATTTTGGCTGGCTGCAGAAGCACCGGAAGAAAAAACATGTTTACAGCCTGATGAAAAAAAACTAAAATGGTCTGATTAGCTCATGTCTCGATCGGCACAAACTGTACGAGAGGGGAATTTTTAAATAACTAATCCGTTTTGATTTCATGAAGGATACGAGTTATTCACATAAGGGACGTAGCTGATTTGGCAGACGGGCGCAATGTAATGTTTGTTGAGGCTTAAAACGCACCTCAGCTCCAGCTCTCAGCCTGTTGTTAGGTTGACGGAAAATTCCAACATGGCGACCTTCGTCGATGGGACTCCAAAGATCCCTGCAGTTACAGACTGGTGTCTCAGGCTTCGTCCATTAATACTTACAGTCTATGATGCCTACTAACCAAATCTGCGTCTTAGCTAGGTTGTTTTAACAAGCAGCACACCCATACACTTCTATTTAGAACATCACCAGACAGCATTATCAATAAGAAGTATGGTGGTTGGTGGTTTGATCCCCATCTCCTGCAGTTCCCGTGTCAAAGTGGCAAGTCACTGATCCCCAAAGCAAAGCGATGTTTGAGTATGTGTTAATTTGATTAGTTAATACTGATAGGCACTTTCCATAGCATCCTCTACCATCAAAGTATGAATGTGTGTGTGTATGTGTGATTGTGAAATGCAGTGTAAAAGTGATTTGAGTGATCAGAAAACTAGAAATGTGCTTTAAGTACAGTTAGGATTAGAACTAAAGTGGTTATAATGTGGTGGCTGGGAAGTGCAAAACACCGGCCCACAGTGTGGCAATTACCAAGTGTGAAATGTGAGAATCTTGACAGAAAGGGAATGTACCAAATGCCGGAAATGACCTGGAAGTGAATGATTGAGGGGTCATTTTGTTTGTTTTGGCGGAAAGACTTGGCGTACAGTGATATGGAGTGATACGGAGTTTGTGGTGACAGAAAGATGTTTTGCTCCTTTGGGGAACTCATTTGAGCCAGATTAGTCTGTTTTGCTTTTTCGTGTGGTTGGTCTCTCGAACTTTTAAAGGACACAGATGAGACAGAGGGACCAGATATGCACTTCCGGCATTTGATACATTCCCTTTCCGTCAACATTCTGTCGTTTGTAAATTTGTTTGGGGACTGGTAAGTGTTTTGCCACTTGTAAATTTGTTTCAGCGCTTGTAAAAGTGTTTCACATCTTATACATTTTTTTAGTCCTTGGTAAAAATGTTTTGTAATTTGTGAAAATGTAAAATGTTTTTCAAAAATGTAAATTTGTCTCAAGCTTTGTAAAAGTGTTCCACACTTTGAAATTTTGTTTTGCACTTCCCAGCCACCGTAGTTATATCAGTACTTTGGAGGTTTTTTTTACAGTTTTGAACTTAACCTAAAGGAACAAAAAAAGAAAAGAAAAAAAAGGAACAACTAAGGAAACAGGGGCTGATTAAAAATAGATGGTACACTTACTTGTGTTTCTTGATGTCAATGATACCGTTCTTTTTGTTTCCCAGCCTCTCCACTGGGTTAAGTCTGAGGAGGAAAAAGTCATTACTTTTAAAGGCTTGATAACCCTTGGGGTGTTATGTTTGAAAACAAGCAAAGGAGAAACCAGGACAACAAACTAGATTAAATTAGTCTAAAACATTGTTCAATAAGCCAGCAGCACCACCAAACACAATTTGCTGCAGCCACATGTGTGATGACAGTATGACGAATATAAACAAACAGCATCACTGTGACAGTTGTACTTAGCTCTGGTGAAACAACATTATAATAAAATTATCCAGTAATCATTCTCAACGACACTGCCTGGTCTGCTCCACACTACTAAATACACAATAATTCACTCATTATCTGTGTAAATGAACAGCCACCGAGCTTTAATATCTCATATCTGATTGCACTTTCTGATTCACCGTACTTGCAGAGTCTCCTGATGAGGTCATCTGGACGCTTGCCTATTCTCTTGGGGAAGTCCACCTTCTCAATGCCATGGAGGACCATGGTGTAAATCTTTATGGGGTCTGAGCCAGCAAAGGGTGGACTGAAAGACAAACAGACGTTCATTATAAAGATAAATATCCAGACAACACAGTTTAAAGGCAGGGTTGGTAATTTTCTCTAATACACTTTTTAAGATTGTGGTTGAAATTGTCTTTAAGTCCTGACAGAAATGAATAATTCATGTGCTCTGAAGAAGGAACGAAGAAAATGCGTCATCTGAAAGAACTTTGGCCAATGTCTGCCACGAGGTACCAATCTGATGAACCAATCATGCCTCCCTGTCTCCCTGCTGGTACTCTACCCCTTGCGTGCACTAGCCCACACTCAAAGTGCGTCACCGATGACGGAGTTTATACTGTGACGTTTACTTACCGCTGAATGAGACATGAGACGGCGTAGTTTCTACACAATGCAAGTGATGAGCTGAGGTCTGCTTCTGGAGCAACAGCGCTCATGCATCTAAGTGAGGGGCGTGGCTTTTGAGGGAGCACAGAGGGAAGGGGGTGGGGGAAGACGGAGCACTCTGGGAATGCTAGTTTTCTAAAATGACCAACCCTGCCTTTAAAGTTGAGGTCAAAATAAAGATTATCTCAACAGTTCAGTTACAAAACACATTGAGGTTTAATACTTATGAAGTAAGCATTAAACCTATTATGAAGGGTCATTTTAATTATTCATTGATGCAATTATTACCAAACCAATTAATTTTCTAATCAGCATTGTAGCTTTTATACCTAAAGTGTAAAGTGTAATACTCCACTGGATTGAAATGCAGATAATAAGGCTTTTACGTCATTTCATGGCAAACTGTGGAGGTGGAAATGAGGTTTGATCATGATAATCCCATTCAAAAATGAGTACCATGTATACAACAGAATCAATAGTTCAAATAGCTTACAAAGCCAGTGAAGTTTATATATCTGACCTTGGAGCTAAATAACCATTAGGTTGTCGTCACTAGGACCTCACCCACAGGAAACAGGATTTTTTTAAATTCAATCCTGTTAACCATGGGGTTACCTCAAGTGCAGTGATTATGAAGCGTATTGCTCATTGTCAGGGTTTTAAGTGGGTCATATTTGTTTAAACTGCTATGCTGATGACACACTATTGTACATTCACATCACACCTGCCAATCATCTTTAGATTTTATCCAACATGCCAAAACTTAAAACAGGAACAGAACACCTACTACAGTTTTTGGCCGCCAAGAGTGTGAAAACAAATCCCTTGCAACAACATGTAACCATTTACCTTAAGATAAAAGCTTGAGAACAATTTTACTCGTACACTGAACTGCCACATCCTGTTAGTGATGCATAAGTAAGCAAAACATCGCTTGATGTCACAAAAACTTAAAAATGAATTTGTGCATAAATTCTTTAAAATCTTTACAGTATTTTGTCACTTTTCTTACTCACTTGCCAGTGAGCAGTTCAAATATTAGGATTCCTAAAGACCAGCAATCAGCTCCAAAGTCATGGCCTTTGCTCAGGATGACCTCTGGGGCCACATACTCTGGAGTGCCACAAAAAGTCCAGGTCTTCTTTCCACGGCCAATTTTTTTAGCAAAGCCAAAGTCTGCCTGAGGAAGATCAGATGAATAACAACATTTTTTTTTCATTAAGATAGCTACAGAATAAATAACATTCTATGCAGTACATCAGAGCAACTCATATTTAGAGAAGTGGCTTACCATTTTGACATAGCCCTCAGCATCCAGTAGAAGGTTTTCAGGTTTCAGGTCTCTGTAGACGATGCCCATAGTGTGGAGGTAATCAAAGGCCTCTAAGACACAACCGGTACAGAACCTGGCTGTGGCATCATCAAAACAACTCCTGTCAGGTTACAAAGAGATCAACAATTACTAACATGATGTATTCAGTGAATCTACAAAGAGCAAACTAATCACATTAGTTGTTCTTTCTTTTAAGGAAAACCCTTTAATTTCAAACAATCCCTGTTATTAACAGAAGAAATAAATGCATTTATAAACACTGACAGTAGAGAAATGACAGGAAACAAGGTTCAACATAATAAAGTCATAGCATGGACTAAACTGTTAGCTTTTTTGGTTTCTGCATGGGGCAGTAAAATTATCTTTTTTAAATTGTGAATTTACTTTTGATGTTTTCCGGGTTTATTACAACTGATTTCTTTTAAATTGGCATAACTTTGGATTTAGATAACAAGGAAGTTTCTGGTGAAAGTTTCATGATCTACTCTTGTTTAGTTTGTTTGTTCCTTGCTCTTGTTGCTTAGCTTTGATTTCCTGTTTTATTTTTTTATTTCATTCCTCAGGTTTCTCTGTATGCTGTGTTTTTTTCTGATGATATTTCTTAGCTCAGTTATCAGTGTATCCTGTTTTACTTTGCAGTTTTTTCCCCCTTGAGTCATTAATAGTGTTTCTTCCTGCCTCTGTGCCCCAGTTTTAATTGCCCTGATTGTCTTCACCTGTGTCCCTAGTCTCACCTATGTCTGATTACCCCTGTGTCTTTCAGGCCTAGTCCACACGTAGGAAGGCATTTTTGAAAACAGAGGTTTTTCTGTACGTTTTGGCCTTTCGTACACTCGCAAACAGCGTTTTAGGTCACTCAAAATGCACCTCTTGGAAAAGTCCTTCCAGGTTAAAGATTTACAGAATGTCTGTTTATGGTGTTTATGTGTAGACAGGGAAAACTGAGTTTTGGGCTTGTAAAGCACCATTGTGGGCCAGTTTCCCCTGCGTTTGACATCACTATCACTTTTGTTTACATGAGATTAATGTGATAGCAGACGTAACCAAACTAGTACTCCCACTATGTTGACGGGCAGAGGCGCCTGAATTAACCACTTTGTATATGAAATGGTCATTGCAGAGGAATGGCAAGAACATTTGCGCATGTCATTGTTTTTTACTTGGCATGCTCATGACAGCCGTAACAGTGCGTTTTGCGTTTTCACGTGGACGAAGATGTTATTGAGAACTTAAATGTGTGGACGGGATTATTATCTTTTGAAACGAAGGAGGAAAACCTCCTTTAAAACAAATACCCGCCTACGTGTGGACTAGGCTAAAGGTGCATTGTATGTGCATTGTATGTGCATTGTACGGAGTATGTGTGAATGCACCTTAAGGTGCATTCACACATAGGCTACTCCGTGCGCGCCGAGGTCCGTCAGCGCCACGCACTACGCCGTAGTTAGCCGCCACTCTAGTCAATCATTGTGTTCACACAGCCGGCGCTGCGGTCCGTCTCCAGAGCGTGCCACCAGCACCACGTCGCTCTGCTCCGTTTCAAATACGCTGCAGGTCTATTTTCGACGGAGTACGCTGCAAACACGCGTCAAGCTCATAGACTGGTCAAGCTAGACAGAATATCACAACCCGGACAGGAAGTCAGACAAGGAAACGCACAGAGCATCCGGTCAATTTCAAAATAAAACACAATATACGGACTCGCGATCGTATTTTTTATCACTTTATCAACGTAACGTCAAAACAGGCACCAAACGAACAACAAATCATCCTCAGAAAGACAAAGAGACATGTTGTCTGCACGTTTTTCTCTTTATTCCCGCGTGATCTTGTAGTTCTCCCGTGATGTGTGTACAGCTGATCATGAGTGCGCTTCGCTGCGCTGACGTTCCAGAAACGGATCCAGTGTGAGTGGGCGCGCGCCGTCCGACGGAACAAAACCGTGGCGCAGACGGACCGCGGCGCGCACGGAGTATGTGTGAATGCGCCTTTAGTCTCAGTGTTCCTTCCCTTCTGTGTCAGTCAGTTAATTCGTCTTCCACTCGCATTCCTGTGCTATTGATTTTCCCCTTGACTCTGGTATTTCTTCTATTGGATTTTTATTTTGATGGACTTTTGTTAGGACGGTTTAAAAAACAGTAAGCCTTTTGTTTTTGACTTTTGCATTTTTGTTTAAATACATCTTTCATTTAGTTCTGCATGTGGGTCCTCCTCTGAGTTTTAGCTATAGTCAGGTGTAATTCACTCTGAATGCCATTGTCTTGTCCTTTAGTCGGACAGAAAGTCCTCTCTTGGGTGTCACACAGTCTACCAAAAGGTATCCCATACGAGATTCGATGTAGCATTCCAGTGTGACATGTTAAATGTACCTTTTTGTCTGTAGATCAATGCATGTATGAATAAACTTCTACACTTACAGACAGTTCATAACTTATAACTATTATTGTTTAGTTTTAAAAGACCCTAAAGTGAACTGTTGGTTAATCTAAAATATAAACAGGCTTTTTAGGAAATTGCCTGATTCAACCCCTGCTGCCTTGAACAGCTTCCAAAGCAATGAAAAAGCTCCATTTAGCTTTGAAGAGCAAGTGAAGAGCAGGAGGAAATCATGTCTTTGTTGGACAACAGCTTTTATTTACTCATGGATGTGTGAGTACGCTGTTTGCAGTGGCTGGCAACAGACTGGAAACTTTCAACCACAGAGGCCAGTGAGACGTTTGTTTTAAAGCCTTTAAATATGAAGTCACATAGTAGTTTCATTGGTAGTTTTCATGAATGTATCTAAAGGACCTACACTCACATGTCCCGCAGCACAGTCCACAGCTCTCCCCCAAGACACGCCTCCAGCAGCATGTAGACATACTTGTCGTCATGAAATGTTCGGAATAATCTAAAACACAAATACAAGGGACCGTTAATTAAAAACTGTGTTGCAATAAATCACAGCTTAAATTTAAACTGCCTGATAGAAATGCTGTACATTGATTTCGCAGATGCCTGTCTTTAGCTTCATGTCCCCCACATGAACTTTACGCCAGGACTAGGGACTCTAGAAGGGGGGTAAGAGGACTTCACTAGAACCTCCAAAAGGTTCCTGCTAGGGTTGTAATGGTTTCTGTACAGTTTCAAGTACAGGGACTTGAGGACTGGGGGAGGGACAGTTTTGACTGTTACCATACTGATTGTCACAGTACCGAGAGCTCTTACTGGAACACAGACTTTGTATTGATAGCTTGCATGAACAAAAAATAAAAAGCCCATAACATGCATAGGTTACAATTCTATTGGCCTATAGAGATGAAATTAACGTTACCAATGCTGCAGCCTTTTGCATAAAATCCTTTTGATACAGGCTATACAATATCTCACCCTAAACTTTATAGCCAATACAAACAGACTGTCTAAGATTTTTTAACACTTAGACCAATAGAAAAAACAGAGCAAAACATATGATAGCACTGAACTGATAGGAAAGAAATCAAGTGAGTGGAGAACTGTTGTATAGTTGGAATTTACAGGAGAGTGCACATCACATTTGAGCTGAACTTTTCTCTCGGACTGACAGTCAACAGACTGCTTGAACAAGGCCTTTGTTACTTAGAGTCACAGTCCAGATAAATCTCAGTGAAGTGGTCAGCAGCATTCTCACAGCGGGTTACGTAGCAACTCCTCTGAGAAACCAACACACTGACCCGTCCCGGGTTTATCTGCTTTCTTGAGAGTACAAGATGTTGTGGATTGATCCTTTGCTTAAGTTACCTATTCTTTAACCTCTTCCACCAGATAAGGTTGTGAAATAAGACTAAATACTGGAACATAACATTGCAGCGTCACAATATGGTTACTTATAAAACATAACATTGTTGTTTGTGGATTGAAGAAACCTGAATGTGTAGTGTTTTGCGTGGCCCACACCTGATGATGAACACTGAGTTTGTTTGCTGAAGAATGTTTTTCTCAGAATAGATGTGCTCCTGCTGTCTGGTGTCCACAATGTGCTTCTTCTTAATGCACTTCAGTGCAAATGCCGTGTCCTCGTCCTTCAGCTTCACCTTAGAAACAGACAACAAGAGCTTACTGAGCAACTTCACTGAAAGAAATATACAAGAAATATATAGTTATTATTACTATAAAACACCAACTAAACATTGGCCATTAAATACTGATACTAGTCTAGTACTTGTTGGAAGACAACTTCAGCCTGATATTTACTAAATTAAGTTGCAATGCTTTCAACAATCTTTTTTACTTTGATTGATAAGCCATCAAGTCGCTCATTATCACTAATGTTGTTATCACTAATATCACTAATGGAGTCACTAATGTCTCCTGGCAACCTCATGAATACTTGTCCATCTGTACCAGAAACAATGTTTACATTACACTGCAAAAAGTTCTAAGACAAATCTTAATTTATGAATACTAGTTTGGCCAAAGAAAAACATCAGCAGTCCAAGTAGATACAATACTATAAGAAACAACGACATGTGCTATAAATGTGAATCGTCATGGTAAGGTTAGGTGCAGTACTACATGGTACTAAGTTATACAATACAGATGTTAGTTACAATATGATATGATATAATACAATATGATTCGATATGACACTATGTGATATGACGATACAATACGACACGGCACGAAATAACAGGACATGATACACTTCAGTAAGATTTGACAAACTTTGTGGCCGCTCCAGGGATTTTGGGACTTAAATTCTGCAGCAAGTCAAATTTTAGTAGTATTAATATTTTATATTAAACAAACACTTGACACGTTTTGAGAATAACTATTAGCTCTTGGTAACCTCATTATTGCTTGTACGTCTCTACCAGAATTATTGTTGACATTACACTGAAAATGGATCTTACACAAAGATACATTTTTATGTTAGGGTTTGGTAAGACAATAACCTCAGCTGTCCAGACAGATACAAGACAATATGCTACTAAAAGAAACGTTATGATTTAAAGGGATACTTCACCCATTGAAACATGAATCTGTATTGACATTGGGTCATATATGTAGTAGAAATGTGAAATAATTTTTGAAGTTGGTGTCTTCTTGACCGAGAAAAGGCAGAAAGTGTCTTTTTGGCTCATGTGGATGAAAGACAACAACTCCCAGAATGCACAGCACCGCAGGCCACTTCTGCTGAAATAGAGGATTTAATGGTGCATTCACGTGGTTTCGGACACATCGGAAAAACGAGTTTCTGAGTTGTAAAATGCACATGAAACACCTGCTCAAGCCAGAACAACAACTCAAAAAACTCGGAAAAGAATTACTGTAGGTGCCCGACTTACCGACTTGACGTCAGAATTGTCATCAAATGGGGGACAAAACATGAACATACTTTTTATTCATGCATGTATTGCACATAAACTTTTTGCTCAAATATAACTTTTGACAGTAACATTTCACTGATCTTCGTCGTAGCATCCACTTGTTTGTGCTGTTATTACAACACTTAAGTCTGAAGTCTTGAACACACTGAAGTCGGAAGAACGACTTCCCAACTCGGAAACTTGGACCACCCGAGCAGCACCTGAATGCAGCATTATTTACAGAAATTCACTACAACACATGCGGACGTTTCCTCAACTGATTCTGAGATTTCTTCCAGATGAAATTGGCATCTTGGAAATTCCTGGCAGAAAACGGACTATATGTAACAGTGACAGCACCCACACCACCAGTCTGCCCCAGCTCCTTGTTGTCACAGCCGCGGACCTGCCTGTCGGCACCAGCCAGCTCGCCACTATATTGCGGCTCGTAGAAAGAGCCACGAACATCCGATTAAGCACAAGACCTTCAAAATCCCCTTCATCCATATCAGTTTGAAGTTGAAACATACTGTACTTTTTTCGCCATTCTCGGTTCGTATTAGCTTTCTCCATAGAGTCTGTTAGCATAGCTTCCTAGCAATATGGCGGACGTTAAGTTTCAATTCTGGGAGTGAGGTCCCGCCCACTTATGTGTAATAGGTCTGTAGCTTCAGTGGTCGAAAATATGAGGAACTAGCGATGTAGTTTCACCCCTGCTAACCAAAACAGCCTCCGATGACGCAAAATGACGATTTTTGCATCATCAGAGGCTCCTTTTCAGAAAAGATATAAGGAGCTTTCCAGTCTCATGGGAAAATGAGGGTGGGATGCACGACCATTCAAAAATGGAGAGCAGAAGAAATTAAACTATTGAAACCTCCCCATAATTTCCAGTATAAATATGGCTGACTGCTCAGAAGTAATAGTAGTGATATTGTTGTTTATGCAGCTCACCAGCTCCACTCGTCCGAATCCTCCCATGCCCAATGTAGCTACGATCTCAAGCTCCTGGAAAGGCTGGTGTGGAGGCAGCAGGCTGATCTTCTCCCTCAGCCTCCTCAGCTCCTGAGCCTCTGCAGAGTCAATCTGAGGTGAGTAAGGCCTACGCAAGGAACAACACAGGACAACAGTTACTAAGCAATTCTCGCTTTCAGGCCTAGAAGGGCTAATCTGCGAAAGATAACTTTAACTGAACAAAGCAGCACTCACAGAGCATTTCTCCTCTCATCACACCTGGAGAGCTCTTCCACATATTCCTTGAGGTAAGCCTGAAGCTCCTCATAAGTTCCCACCATTTGGTTGAAATTGCTGATGGGAGAAAAAACTACTTGAGTGCAAGTTTCAGTTTGCAAAGACAAGAGTTTCCTTATCTGTAGCTGTTATCTGTAAGGGCAGTTTCTCTAAGAGTTCAAAATAAAACAATGTGATGCAGTTTCTCTCACAGGAGTATAACTTAGTTAACTATAATCAATGGCTTGTATGTAGTTAAAAATGCTGATGGAGTTATGTATGTGGATGAGGTGTCACTCTTATTCAAATGTGAGATTCTGCTCAAAAGTTTGGACAAGAGCTGCGGGAAAAAAATCAATCAATTTTTTAAAAGGTTCAATAAAAAACCTGAGTAATATTTTGATTTAAAGATTCACAGGGCTGAGGGCAGCAGAGAGAAAATGGCGAAAATCAAAACAATCCATTGACCTCAATGACTATAAGCAAAGACTTGTCTCATTCTCCTCCAGCCTAAAAAACGGCCAAGACAACATATTATCAGAACAAGATATGCAATGCCACAGATACAAGAAAAATGTTTTCTGCTTTTAACTCACTGCTTCAACCTCCTCCTCCTCCACCCTCCGATCTGTTGACACCCGACATGTTTGCCTCATACTTTACTGAAAAGGTTGCAACCATCAGTAACCAGTTTTCTGAGCCTGACCAACTCAGCCCAAAAGCACCGACCCAAAGTGCCTCATTCGACTCATTCTCCTCTCTGACTGAGGAAGAAGTCTCTAAGCTTGTGCTAGACTCTCGGCCGACTACCTGTCCTTTGGACCCGATACCATCAAGCCTCTTGCAGACCATCTCCTCTCCGCTTATTGATGCACTTCAGCATATCATCAACTCCTCTATGTCAACGGGTGTGTTCCCCACAGCATTCAAGCAAGCTCGGGTCACCCCTCTGCTCAAAAAACCCACACTGAACCCAGCCCAGGTTGAAAACTACAGACCGGTTTCTCTTCTGCCCTTTCTGTCAAAAGTACTTGAGCGCACAGTCTTCAAGCAAGTCTCGGAGTTTCTGTCTAAAAACAATCTGTTTGATCCAAATCAGTCAGGCTTTAAGCGGGGCCACTCTACTGAAACTGCACTACTCTCAGTAACAGAATCGCTAAAGGCGGCCAGGGCGGCAGGTCAGTCATCAGTTCTACTACTCTTAGATCTGTCTGCTGCCTTTGACACAGTCAACCATCAAATCCTCCTTTCCACGCTCTCTGAGCTTGGCATCTCAGGATCCGCCCTTTGCTGGTTTGAGTCCTACCTCTCTGGGCGATCCTTTAGAGTGTCGTGGAAGGGAGAAGTGTCCAAAGCCCACAGCTTATCCACAGGGGTACCTCAAGGGTCAGTGCTTGGTCCCCTCCTCTTCTCCATATACACAAGCTCACTTGGTTCGATAATCCGCTCTCATGGCTTTTCATACCACTGCTATGCTGACGATACCCAGCTCTTCTTGTCATTTCCACCAGACGATGTCACAGTCTCAGCTAGAGTCTCGTCATGCCTCACCGATATCTCTAAATGGATGAATGAACGGCACCTTCAACTCAACCTTTCAAAGACTGAGCTCCTTGTCATCCCAGCCAGTCCCTCTATGCAGCCACAGATCAATATCCAACTTGGAACAACCAAACTCATGCCCACAAAGTCTGCCCGGAACCTGGGTGTCATGATTGATGACCAGCTAACCTTCAAGGTTCAAGTAGCCTCGATTGCCCAATCATGTCGTTTTGCCCTGTACAACATCAGGAAGATCAGACCTTACCTGTCAGAACATGCTACACAACTTGTGGTACAGGCTCTTGTGCTATCTCACATAGACTACTGCAACTCTCTACTGGCAAGTCTTCCTACATGCACAACCAAACCTCTGCAGATGATACAGAACGCAGCAGCACGACTGGTCTTCAACCTTCCAAAAAGAGCTCATGTCACTCCGCTGTTCATCTCCTTACACTGGCTCCCAGTCACTGCTCGCATTAAATTTAAAACTCTGCTGCTCGCCTACAAAACAGCAACAAAAACGGCTCCTCCTTACTTTGACTCTCTATTTCAGGTCTACACTCCCTCCCGTCCACTACGCTCTGCCAATGAAAGGCGTTTGATCCAACCTTCACAACAGGGTCCAAAGACGAGGACTAGACTCTTCTCCTCTGTCGCCCCCCGGTGGTGGATGAACTTCCAAACTCCATTCGATCTGCAGAGTCCCTCTGTACCTTTAAGAAAAAGCTAAAGACCCAGCTCTTTCAGGAATACCTACTAACTTAGCTTAATGATGATGATCTGGATAGTATTGATGTAATGATGGTAATGATGATGGTTTTTGTTTTTTGTTTGAAAACGACGACGTATAAGATGGTTTATATACTGATTAGAGTCTCAGACTGGCAGTTCATGTTGTGCCTTGCCTCTGGACAATGCCTTTCAGCACCTGTGTGTCCAATCGGACTCAAAGCTGATCGTTCGTCCTTACTGACATTGTTCCTTTATTTTTCCTTGATCCTTGCTTGTGTTGTTCTTACTCTCTGATGTACGTCGCTTTGGATAAAAGCGTCTGCTAAGTGAATTGTAGAATTGTAGAATTGTAGGGTCAAATGTATTGCACATTTCTTCTTTGAAGTGGGTCATAACTATACATGTAGCTTGGTTCCGAATTAAATATGGCATATAGTATACATTAAAGACATCCAACCAGTCTGGCTCATGTTAGGACTATGCCAACAATTAATTGGACACAACAAAGATAGCTACAACTTCTGTGTATTCTTCTGAATCTACTTTACTGTCAGTATTCAATAATGTGGGTTCATTTTATGTTAAACTGGATGGGTTCCTAAATCATGGCATTAGAATCATTTGTCACAGAAATTAAGGAAACATTTGCAATCACAACAGAAATAGATTCAAATGTGCTCCTTTATCATCCATTATCATCAATTGTAAGGTACCCCAATAACACTGGTCAAACTATTGATTACACCATGCCATATAAACAACATCCAGCTACTTACTCTCTGTCCACCACCAGGCAGTGTGTGTCGCTCTCATTGCAGATGATGTTTGCTGAACGCACATCCTCACTGCAAACAAACATGTACAGTTCAGTCGTCCACACACAGCAAAAAATCTGTACAAAATATGTTCACACACTCATGTCTGCAGTGTGATGAGGCATGTCTTTGTCAGAACACAAGTGATCGAACATCCGGCAACATCAAGGGGAATCGAACATGTTGATGGTGAGTGTGTTCATATCCCACTGCTGTGTTATCTGTACTGTTGCTGGCTGAGGGCTGAAGGCACAAATCTCTGCGGAGCTGTTGTTTGTACCTGATCAGAGCTTTCTCTCCAAAATAGTCTCCAACTCCCAAAGTCTTGATTTCCTGTGGTTCAGCAAACCCCTCTGTGCTCTGAGTGACAATGACCTACAAAAAGAAACCAATAAAAGGGGAACACTCACAACCTTTCTTTTACTAATGAATAAGCCATAACCTAATAATATAAGTCACAGAAAAAGTTGAGAAATATTACATCAGGGTAGATCTTGTCAGGTTAGATCCTGTCAGGATGTCTGGTGAATTCAAACAATAAATGAAGTTCCCTGCTCTGCCTCATGTTAAACCGGGCACGACAACGGCGTTGTTTTTAATAGATAAGTCCTTGTGCCATCGTTTACAAATGAATGACCTCAAAATGCTTTGCAAAGTCATCAGTATACAAGTGTAGTCTGTAAGGCAGTCCTAGAAAAATGGCTGCGCTATGATTGAAAATGCACAAGGCTGCATTTTTGCTGTATCTCATATAAATTTCAACAGATCAAAGTCACAGACTGTAGGTGGAAGATTGATCCACAGATTAACTGTTTGGCAAAAAGTAGCATCTATACTGCGGGAGTGAGGTCTATAAACAGTCGGTTGCAACAAATTGCTTTTCATTCAGTCACCTGTTGCAGATCATTTTAGTATGAGTAGGTTGTGTGGATTTTGCCTGCAGAACATTTACCTGATGATAAAATGTTGTGCAGAAGCCAAAAGTAAAACACATTATGTGAATCTAGCTTTTGAAATGATGTCCAGTAACTTCACGGACAACGCTAAAGCCACCAGAAACAATAAATTGACCTTTTTGTGATAAATTGAAATCATATTCCCTAATTAATTGGGTCATTTTTCACCTTAATTGGGCTGAGCAAACGTTTCCTACCCATTCTTGGTTTGTTTATAACATATTTAACACAAATCTGCTCCGAAGCCTTAATTCAGAAATGTTAGAATATTTAGAAATATCAAACCTCTAGTACGGCATGTTTGTAAAGATTGTGTGGATATCTCACCTCTCCATTGGCGATGATAAAAAATGTGTTCCCTTCTTCACCTTCTCGAATAATATACTCCCCTTTTTCAAAACAGTCCTGCAAACACAACAGGACACTCAGAATATTATTTTCAACTTTCACAATCTGAATTGAAATGAAGTCAGAGCAGGAAAAACAATTGGTAGAAGACACTTTCTTACCACTTCTAAACAATCAACAATCCTGGCTAGTTTCTCCTCAGGCAGTCCTCTCAGCAGAGAAACACTTCACAACAAGAAAAACACACACTCATTGAAGCTGTCGGGATTGGTTATACAAAGAGCAAAAGAAGAAAATAAAACTCTTTCTGGCTCAATTCAGTGACTACTACATCAATGCTCATGAAGCATGTGATATTTTCCCGAGATGTATGTTCTAATAGAAACAAATAAATATACAGTATTTATAACTATTATTGAAACGTAATGAGAAGACTAACATTCTCATTGTGTACTTAACAGATTCTCAATTCTGTAAGAAAAATCTTCTACAGAATACACTTAGATAGGCCTATTATTAAAATCACAACAACTTGTCTTTGTTTCACTCATACGGGTTGAATTAAGGCAATGTGTAAAACAAGCAGGTATTGGCTTGAAAAGATCCTTCAGTGGAGATAAATCCACAGTTTTCAGTTTTAAGGCAGCCTCTTTTGATCAGTCTGTGGTTGTTGCGATATTGCACAACAACCATTTTTTCCTGACAGTTTATCGACCTGGACATTATCCTGGTCTGCATGCTCGTCATTAAGACTTTAGCTGAAGGAACAAGATATAGAAACTCACCTAAAAGTGGAACCTGCAGTTTATCCTATTATTTAGCACTAGCCCACCAAGCATTGGTTATACAAGAATACTTTTCTGCCCTTCTCACTGGGCATTCAGTATCACTTACATTTTAGTCTTATAGCCTATACACATAAATACGGCAAGGTCCTACTGTCTGGGCAGAAAGGTTCAATGATGTCGTATTTGTCACTTTAAATCCAGACCCTAAATGTTTTGGCTGTTGAAAAGGGAAATCCTATGAACAACAATAAAAATCTAAATAACTAAATGTTGACTTCCATATAATAAGAACAAATCACATGATGACTCAATGATTGCCAAAAGTAACATAGTCTAAATCCAGCCCATCAATAACCATCTTAATATTGATGCCTTTAAACAACAGCTTATGAATTGCATTGACTAATCCTTTTTTTTGACATTTGTGAATCAGCTTATAACGGTAACCTCAGTGGACATTAGTTTGGTAGAAGGCACATAGAGCCTTCTGTGTGTGCGTTTACCTGCTCAAAAAGCTGAAGTACTCTTCATGTCGGGCCTGTGTGGTCCTCATCATGATGGACTGAAAAGTCTGACGGTCCAGAGCCCAGATGTGAGACTGGGACACAGCTGGATGGGAGCGGAACAATTAACAACTCATTAGCCATATTGTTTTATCGCTAAGGAGGAGAGTGAGGCGTCCTTTTTAATAAACTGGGTTATGTCATGGAGAGGAGATACATGTGTTTCCCTTTCTTCAAAAATCATATGAAATTGTAACATCTCCATTTTGTTATCTAAACTGATGAAAACAATATGTTTTGGTTCTTCTGCATACATAGCATATATTATTACATACTATGGATGTAATTGCTCGACTGGGCTAGCTTGCATGTTTTTATCAGTGATATAATTAAACTTAAAAAAAAACAGATGTGCTGTAATAAAAATACTTAAATAAGCGTATTTATACCAAACTCATGCCATGGAAAACTTGGGCATGTAGGTGAATTTATCAGTTTGTTAGGATGCAAAATAAAACCCATTACTATTTAGTATGCATTTTAGTGTCTTGTGTAACAACATTTAGAATTAAGTTTTTCACTTTCAGTAGCCATTTTAAAGATACGTTTTTTTTAATAACCATTTGACAGTTTTAGTACAGTCACACATCTCTATGTGTTTAATGATAAGTGAACCAACCTTAGGTTTAGCTTGGTTAACACTTGATATTGTTCAGAAGCAGCTGCAGCATTATAATAATTTAGTACCACTTTGCATGTGGGGAAAAATGTTTGTAAGCAATAACAACCATATTTTGTACGTTATACAAATATGGGCAGTTTTGGCTCAGTGGTAGAGTCGATTGGTCTCTCAACTAGAAGGTAGAGGTTTCGTTCCCCAGCTCCTGCAGTCACATGTCCAAGTGTCCTTGGGCAAGGCAATACACAACAAGATGATCCTGCTGCTGCATCAGTGTGAATGTGTATGAATGGAATTAGTTAAAACGAATGGACACTTTGCATAGCAGCCTCCGCCATCAGAGTGTGAATGTGGTGTGAATAGAGGAATTTGATCTGCGGTGTAAAAAGTGCTTTAAGTAGTCAGAAGACTAGAAAAGTATAAATTATATTTAATGTTGCCCTTTGAGAATTATCATCTGTTCATGCACCATACAGTGCGTAGGTGTGTTACACATGACATGGACATGGTTGTCAAACACAATACATTTGACACACAAGCTCCAGGGAGTGTATGCATGTATGTAATCCCAAAGGTGATACATGTGAAGAGTTGATCTTATATAAGAAAAAGAGCTTCTTTTACTCACATTTAACTGTTGCTGTTCTCTTACAGTTGTACAGGATGGCCAGTTCTCCGAATGCTGTGCCAGGTCGCATCTCCCCCAAAAGCTTCCCATTCTGGATAACCTCTAGCAAGCCCTCTACAGGAGGGAGGAAAACATAGAAACGCTTTTTAAATTATCTTTGCACATCTGTTTCCCTGATTTATCTGTCAATCACTTGCCCCCTCTTTGGACCTCAACGAAACCGAAAGTGACCTTTGCAAAACCTGAGGGGATTAGAGTCCATGGTTCTGAAAGGGAATTCAAATATACTATATATATACATGTGTTTTTCAGTCAAATTATAGTTTTTTATTGGTCTTAGATTTTCTTCCAGAGAGTAGCCCTCCCAGTAGGTGTGACAAAGAGGCCTTTCCTGTGTGTCTCTTGCATCCTTATTGTTATTTATTAAATTACCCAGTACCTTTAATTGTTTCAATGAAAACCTTTTGATACTTCTAAATGCTAAATATATACAAACACTTCAACTGTAATTTAAAACTACTTTAACATACAGCTTAATTTAATCTTTCGAAACATATGTTTAGGACTTTTGCAAAGTGCGTTTAGATTGAATTTGCTCATTTCAAGCATCCAAAATGATTTCTTTCTAAATCTAGTTGTTATCCTAACATGTATTTCAACATGTAATTAAAACAATGACATTACGCCACACATTGTGTTGAGCTGACCTGAGAGGACATACAGGTAGTTTCCAGGTTCCCCCTCCTGGATGACCAACTGGCCCTCAGTGTAAACCTTCTCATACATACAGTCAACCATCTCCCTCATGTGCTGAGCCTCCAGCTTCTTAAGGAAGTCATTTTTCATGATTGCACTGTTGATGAGCTTCTTGGTGCTGATATGGAGAGAAGAAACAGAAACAAAGAGTGACAGTGTCAAATAAAGTCAATTAGCCTGTTTATGCACGAGAGCCCGACCGATTAATCTGAAAGATAATATCGGCCGATAGCTTATCAAGTGACTATCTGTATTGGCTAATTTTATTGCAGATATGTGCCAATATTACCAGATTTATTCACTATTCAAATGTCATTTTATTTGAGTATCATTGTATTTCACAAGCAGTTCTCTTTCTGGCTGTCACCAGCAGAGTGTGCAATACAGAAAACAACAAGCATCATCACATTTCAGAGTGTCACGCGGTGATGCACGCACATGGGCAGTTACTTTTCAGTTGAGTGTCCATCTTGTCTTCGTCAAACTCCCTCCATTTGAGGGATCAACGCAATAAATGTGGGTATCTAAATCTATTTAGCTCTCCAGATCGAACATAGGTCTAAGAAGGATATTGGCCAATATATCGGTATCAGATTCTTTTCTCTCCCCAATATCGATATCTGTATTGGCCCCAATAAATCCCATATTGGTCGGGGCCTTAATATGCACCCAAAATTAGACTAAAAAACTCTTAAGGTCAAATGCCTGTTTGGAATAAGAAATCACATTTTCTTTGTGTTCAGATTAAAGAGCAGTAGTTGTTGTTATTACCTCTACTAGTCATTTACCTTACTCTGAATGTGATACTGGAATTAGCTTCATTTTTCAAAAACATATCTGATACTATATCAGTACTGGTTCTCAACAGTTTTAATCGGACATTGCCACTAGACTGATAAAGCGTTGCAAATCTGGATCCTAGGTTAGACCCCTGCATTAATTGTGCAGTTTCAATTTATTTGCAGATTCCCTTGAGACTGTTTTTTGTGAATAATTGATTAGCACATCACACGGATAATTTTCTCTAGCATTCAGTGAAGTAGCGAGCTGAATGGGTCTTAGAGTAGTGGGCAAGGGAGGCAGCAGAGGTTGTGTAATTGAAGCCCATAATGACCCACCCCCTGCATTTTGATTCTGAGGCCTTTTGTTTCCCTCCATTTCTATTATGCTGCCATGCTAATACAGCCTCTCAGATGTCGGTGATATTACAAAGGCTCCGCAGTGCTCTCCCGTCCTCCTGCCAATGATATCTATGGGTAGAACATGGTTAATCAAACTGTTTAAACAATGCAACAGTTGTCATACGTTTGACACGATTGAAGAACTTGGTGTATTCAATTAAGGTTATATATATATCCCTCTATTATAACGGATGTATTTCTTTTGGATTTTTTAAAATTCCCAGCAGACTGAGTTGTTTACTGCTTGGATCATAGTATCACCAGCACTGAGCTCAATCAGGCAGCAAAGATGGGAGGAGAGGAGACGTCTGGCACTTCCAGGCAGCTGTGTCTTACTCTGTCTGACAATTCCTCACAAAACCTCTCACCTCTCACTTCTCAACCTCACAAAAAGGATTGTTAGACCAAATTAAGAACTTGTGGACATTTGATCCCAGACTATATGAAGTTGATATTCATGTGTGAAATCAATCAATGGCCTGGAATGAACATGTTTATCTTTAGTCACTTTCAGAGGTTGTGTTTCACATTCAAAGCATACATTTCTGTCGGGTTTCCTCTTAACTTACCCTGAATCTTTGCGGATGGTCTTGGCGATGGAGATGTTTGTCACCCTGTCCCCTCTACAGAAGTTTTCTGAGGTAGGTTCAGCAGAGACGCCCTCTTTCGCTTTGAGCCTGCGGTGGACCTCCACAGCTACCTTGTGGAAGCGGTTTGACCCCTGGTTGATGACACTGAAACGTTGGTGGCTGTGGCGGCACAAGGCTGGCGAGGAGCAGCACAGGCTGTTGTAGCCTATAGCATCCTGGAGCTTGTCAATCTGGGAGATCTTGGCCTCCAGTTCCCTCTGGAGATTCCATAACTGAATCTCTTGGGCTCTGAATTCTTGGTTCCGATGTGCCAGCTCCGCCTCCAGGTGAGTAATCCTCATCCTGAGTAAAAGAATGTGTTTAATCTAATCTGACAACAAATGAAGATGGAGACAAAACCTGCTGTACAGTTTTCCAAATATCCAGATGTTGACTGGAGTTTATATCAACTCTTTGAAAGAATAAAACTCTTTCTTCACAGATGGAAAATATATTGGATGTAGATTTCATCCTTAATTAAAAAAAACACAGTTCCTGTGTTCACTCACAAACTCCTCCAACATGGTAAGGTGGAGGTTCACCACCAAATGAGTCATGAGTTTGGTTCTAACCTGAGTTCTGTCTCCAGGACGGTAGGGTCCAGGTGGATGGAGGCCAGGCAGCTGTTCTCCTCAGCCTTTGGGGCTTTTATTGAACCGTTGCCCATGGCCAGGCATTGGCTGGCCACCATAGGAAAAGCCCTCAGGTCAAACTCCCAGCAGTGAAGGTGTCCTTATCTTCTTTTTATACCTCCAGTCTTCAATGCAAAAATATTTAAAAATGACCAATAGGACTACTCATCAATTAATAATGGCTCAGAATGAACACGTTGGCAGCTTCTACTTCTAACAGTGTTTTCTTTGATCAGCCATAGGCTACTACAAACTCAGTGCTCATTGGCAAAAGCGTTGGGCTATATATCATCTAAGACACTGCTGTCAAAGTGGTGAGGAAACTCATTGTAGCTGTTAAAATCGCCCGCACCATCTGTTGGTTAAGTAATTGGGACATTTCACTTACAGAAAATCACTTTAGATTATAAAATTATAAAATAAGGAGATATGGCTTTATGAAATGGGCAAACGTTTGTATTTCTGTTGTCATTATCTGCCATAACTGTAACAATGTAATGTATTCGTGTTGCTTAGCTTCTCAAATAAACACAATCTAACAAATTAAATCATTTTTTTTTTTACTTTTGATCAAATCATCCCTTACTCATTTCATCAACAAAACTAGCTATGCATACACACGTGCACCATCCTTGCAAGTTAATAATATTGGCTATAAGCCCTAGTCCCAAAATAGGTTTTTTAAGAATGCAGCCTTCAGTTTACCCAAAATGCATTGTCTATTTAAAAAGAAATAGAATTGTTCATTACTTACTCACAGAGCTGCGAGGAAATGTGTTGAAAAGGATTATCTTGATGCTGTAAAGGACTGACTATGATCACTGTTGCATCCTTTCACTATAAAGCAGAGGAGTCTTATTTGGTTGCAGTCGAGAAGCACACTGACATCCATCTGAACTGGAAGAGCTCCTGCACCGTTCTCAATTGTGACAACAAGTGGATCTTCTGATGATGTGGAAGTATCTGGCGACCCCTGGTGGTCTTGAGGTGTATGACACGATGAGCGAGTGGGAGGGAAAAAGAGAAATGGACATAAAGAGAAGAAACTTAATTATCTAAAGTTAACAAAAGTTGTAAGTAATTGAATACATGTATGTTACACATTTTACACGCAAAATGTTTAAAAGCGAATGGCTGGATACATATACATACATTTATAAGAGACTTTCCTTATGTTATTTGTGTTAAAAGATGAATGTCATGATGGCAGATACATTATAGAATGATCATTTCCTATTTACTTTTTTTTTTTACCATAAAGAGAAACATTACACTTTTATGGCAAAGCATCTGGACTTACTTAATGAAATGATTAATATGTAAATAAATTCATGGTAATCATGGTAATACATACATAAGAAAATATATTCCATTTACCCTGAATGGGGGCATAATTACCATTACCTGGCACCTTCCAGGATCTTGGGTCTTAGAGGGGGGTTATCTGACAACACACACACACGCACGCACGCACGCACGCACGCACGCACGCACGCACGCACGCACATGTTTTGTTAACTAAAAGAGGCAGCTGTGGCTCATTGGTGGAGTCGGTTGTCTCTTAATCAGAAGGTCGGACGTTTGATTCCCAGACCCTACAGCTACAGGTACATGCAGATGTCCTTGGGCAAGACACTTAATCCCAAATTGCTTCGGCGGCGACGTGTGAATGTGTTTGAATGAGATAAGTTACTTGTGGACTCTTTACATAGCGTCCTCCACCATCAGTGTGGGTTAAAGCGCTTCGAGTAGTTAGAAGAATAGAAAAGTGCTAAAAGTTCAAGTCCATTTACCTTTATCAATGCCTAAAAAAATAGTTATTGTCTTGTCTTTTGCATTTGCTTCGATTCTAATTGGTTCTTTTTTTCTGCAACACTGAACTACGACCTAATCTAATTTTATGTATTGAGCAAATAAAAGTAAAGTCCAAAACTATGTACAATCAAAATATGTTAACTATGAAAAAACAACACAACTAGTTCATTTAAAAAATAATCCGTTTGGCAAAGCAAGCCACTCACTGCTATTGTTTGAAAGGGTCATCCTTGGCCTAACAACAGCACTTCGAAACAGTTAAAGTTTAAGGTAACCTTGCTTCAGCTTACTGTTGGACCGACATAATGAACCTTCATTTTTTCGCTTATATCTCCCAGCATAAAAAACCTTTCACTAAAGGTAACCCTTTAGGATAGCTGTTGCCACCAAAGATCAGATCTAGACAGATCACTGGACCCCACAGGAGAAAATTCCTCTGTGAGAGACACCAAAGAGTAGTTATAAAGTACCTAATGCTGTGATGATTAAAGGTTGATTTTGATGCCTGATTTATGAATTCACTGATAATGGTTTTTATCTTAAACAAAATGGTTTGTTTCAAAGTCGTTGTCCGTCTATAATTAATCAGAGCAGAATTTAATGGCTGATCTATGTAGAATTTACAACCCAGATAACAAAACAATAAATAATCAGGTTTCTGTTTGTTCTGGTTCAATATAGAAGGCAGCTGTGGCTGAGTGGTAGAGTCGGTCCTCTCTCAATCAGAAGGTCGGGGGTTCGATCCCCAGCTCCTGCAATCACATGTCCGATGTGTCTTTGAGCAAGACACTAAACCCCATGTTGCTCCTGCTGCTTCTTCAGTGGCATACATTGAGTATGCATGGTATTAACTAATACTGATGGCCACTTTAAACAGCAGCCTCTACATGGTAGACGTGACCTGCGGTTTAAAAGCGTAGTCAGAAGACTCGACTTCTTCTTTTATTCCCATTGTTTTATCAATTTGATGGTTACATTTAACCCCTGGGCCTTTCAGATCATGGACATACTTATTTCCATGCACCGATATGGTAGAGAGACATTGACATTAAACTATGAATTGCAGAACATTTTCTTCATTATGTCAGGTGCAAGTAAAGACATTTTTTCATTCCGCAAAAAACAACTACAACAGAAATGCTTGAACATAAACACACATGAACTTGTTCTATTAAATATTGGTTTATTTATTCTGAGTCAGTGGCAAATTGCTTCAAAATTGTACTTGTACTGAACAGTGAACCTGTTTGACAATCAGCGACAACAGCTGCCCTTAGTTGATTATAAAAAGTAGAAATAAAATCTTTTGGAAAACAAAGAAAAAAAAAAGATCAGCTCAAAAACATTCTGTTCTGACACCACGCTAAACTCACAGATACTCACATGTGGATTGCAGTGAATACCTCGCTGTGGATGGAAGTCACACTGAATCTTGGAAAACATCTTGTATGTCTCAATTCAATGCCTGGGTAGCACAGAAATCTGAAAATGTCACTTAGCTGACAGATTTCAATGAATGTCCAGAGAAAACATCAAATGCATCTTATGTTACATCATCAATAGAGGGAAAAAAAAGATAAGAACAAATGTAAATAGTGCTTCATAAGGGTGAACAATAGCATGCTTATTCTGTATAATGCCCTCCTATCCAGATCTTGTTCTTATCTGACAAGTACAGAATTTCAAACCAAACAAAATATACTAATTACATCATCATTTCTATTTCGATCAAATAAAACAGGTGTATTTTGATTATTGGCACTTTCATTGTCTACTTAATCTTCTTTGCAAATACAGAACATGTGATCACACAGACAAGGAACATCATTCAATGTAACTTTGAGATTTTTTTTGCTGCGATTCAAATCTTCCATGAAAACAAATTCCATTCTGACAGAATGGGTGCTATTGCTACAACCTGAGCACAGGACTGGGATGAGACTGTGAAAGGACAATTACAAGACACCAACAGTCGTTTTGTCACAGGTCTGAAGAAGCAAGAGAAATAGCTCAACTTTCAAATTCAGCCAGACAGATTTCAGTTGATTTAGCTGTTTTCAACTTCAGACGATGTTTGGTTGAGAGAAACACCTCTACTATCAGATGCCAACAAGAAGCTATGTGATCAGCTACATCCCAAGCTACAGTAAAAAAGCCAGACATGCAGACAAATGTTGATGTGCATGATGTAGTTTCTAGGATCTGCTACTATGGCTTCCCGGTTTTTTGAAAATTATGAAACTTGTAACTCCTCCAAATAAAAACCAGAAAACAAAAACTTGACATCAAACTGATTTCTTTACGTGGGACAAAAAGGATATTGGATTATAAGGCTCATTTTGTCCTATTTGATTTTACTTATTGAAAATGGTTTGATTGCATTATGGCTTTCCCCCAAAGCTAATCAAATAAAGTATATTACATATTTCACAGGCTGCCATTAAAAACTCTGTCACACCAACCACATGTTACACAGTTACAACTTTGATACAAAGAGATAATGCGTACAGTTCATGTAAAATAAGTAAAATAATGCCTTTATGAGTTCACATACATGATGATCAAAAGTTATATTCAAATATTAAAACATAAAAACTAATATTCTGTAACCCAAAATCATGCACAATGTATTTTTTTTCCTCTTCTCCCCGGTTTTCAGTGTATAACATAGAGAGAACACCTTTTCACCCCTTCAGGCTGAAAGTAAATAAAAGAAATGAACAACGCTCTTTCTTTATAAAACTGTGCTAGTTTAACGTATGTGCAAAATAGAAATGTAAAGCAGAAGATACTTAGAAACATTCAGATGTAACATGTTCAATTCTATGAAAATCTCAGGAAGATTATCTTGGAAATAAATGAATCCTTGAATTTGAAAATTAGTACACATTAAAACGACCAATTTTGAACATATCTGATTTTCTAAATTGGGAATCCTTGTTATAATCCTCATTTGTTTGATGTCTGAGAGAGCTCAGGGCGCTGCAACTCTAGATAACCCAGAAGTTTAGACAAATACAGAAATCAAATCAATATGGAACACCTTAACACGTTTGTGTTAAGATGATGTCATCTTAACAAAAACGTTTTACACAAAACACAACCAGATAGAGAAAGAACAGAAAAGGGTCATGGTTGTGATTTGTCTTCGTGCTTGTGTTTTCTGATCCTGCAGTCCTCGAGCTCTTTCAGTTGTTGTAACTGTGCTAACATGAGATATTTTTCTGTATCAAACAAAATTAGAGTGATATTGATAATAAGTCAGTGTTTGAATTGTTTAGTTTTCAGGCTGAATTCATTTACACTTCTTCTGTCTGAAATTTAAAAAACTAAAAAGTACAGATTACACAATGCATAGCTTCTGTGTGTGTTGAAACAATGACATTTCATAGATATTTTTTTTCTATTTCAAACAACTGTTCTCAAACACTGAAAAAATAAAGAATAAATACAAATCAAACACCATTTTGACCCCGGTCTGTTTACAAGGCAGCTGTCAAAATGACTTAAGGAATGCTATCTGATTTTCAATGAAACAGGAAAGGCTTCTTGTGTGTTTACAACGCAACAAAGGGCATTTCTTTTGAATGACAAATTAGTAACTTATTGAAAATATCTTTGTCTGTTGACATTGAGTAGGTCCGAAAATAGAAATACTGTCTTTTCACGCAATAGATCGTATTGCATGCCATAGAGATTTTATATTTTTCAAATGTGGAAAAGTAAAGCCTTTAAAAGTGACAGTGAAAAGAAGCCAAAAATGTTTGAAATGTGTAAATGAGTCAAGAAACAATAGTCAATCATCTGCATACGATGCAGTCGTCAAATGCATCATCACATGAAAACTGCCCTTTGAGAATTTCGCTGCTTATTCCGCACGTAGAATCATGTTTCATCAAAGCAATCTATTTACAAAGATCGAGTACTTTTATACATACAATCCCTTGTCTTATATTACATAATAATTACAATTACAGCATTGAATCGGTCAATTAACACCTCAATACAAAAAAGCAATATCATACAATATCATCAGATACATGTAACCAGGCATGATGTGTGATGCTAGGTTTAAAGTACTTCCTATACAGCACAATCATTAAAAACAAATGTCATAGCTGCAGGTAAAGGGATTTTTGAAATGGCAGTGAGTGAGTTAATATCACGAAGGAATTATCAAGAGGGTATCCCTTTGTTTTTGTTTTTCATGGAAACACATGGCATCTATATCTGCTCTGTGAGCTGCTCTGAAATCTTAATCACAGTTACAGTATCGATGTCACATCAAACACAACAAATAGCATAAGCTAAAGTGTCCATGCCACCCTTTCCCCAATTTGACTAGGAGTTAAATAGATAAAACTGTATGCAGTCAAAAGGCAGGTACAGGGATGGTTGTTCCATCCTGAGAGCCTTAAATGACCAACCGAAGGATGGTGCAGTGTCTCTACTTTCCAGTCTTATTGAAGTGAATGTGCTCACTGCTGCTGACATTACTGGCCCTGTGTCCAGCCTCCTGGAAAAATGTTGAAATGCCAACTCCAGGTAAAGATAAAAACTCAAAGATTTATCCAAATGTCTTCAAGTTTCCTTTTTGTGGCTTCATGGAGGCAGCCTCTGGTAGCCCTACTTCTTGGCCAGTTGGAAAGGATGTTGTCCCTTGAAACATATGTGAATAGAGTGAAATTACTTCAGAAACATGAGGAAAAAGAATTGCCAATAATTGGATTGTGGGCCCGTCATATTTAAGGCTAAAGTCTGGCATTTTGGCCATCACTATCTCGGTTATTATGGGCATGGAAGGACCATAATTGGATAAGAGGGAAAATTGCAGTAGCCTTTACGTAGATGCACATTTATTGTGTCAGAGACCTTTCCAAACCTTGACACAAGACAGAATGAAGGTTTCAAACAATTTAGCTTTGACTGAACCCCTAAAACCAAAAGGCTGCATCATTAGAATCAAATTTTGGTCCTCAGACATATAACTTTCATAGCCATTAAAACGCACACACAAAAAGATGCTGTTATTCAGTCCATGCCGTGATGCTCACACAAATTCATATTTAGATCAAACAGGGTAAGCATTCTAGAGAATTAGCGAACCGATATAACTGAACAAACTAAATTGGTTGATTTGGTTTCTGTTCGATGTAAGGACACATCAGTTATTTATTTTTTGGGACTTAAGTTCACTTCTGTAGCTTAAGTTGAGTGTATAATTTATGATTCATGCAGGGCTACATATTATTAAGTAATAATATTTAAACTTTAAGCCTCACCTCACCTAAACGAGGTCAGACGTGAGCTTCACTTTCATCTACACTCCTATCAGTTCAGTGATCACCGGGGGATTTTATGGGATTTCAACAAGAAATAGAATCTGGTTTAGACAAAACCACAGGTTAATAGGTTTCCCACTTTGTTGGCCCATTCAGTCATGGCAGGATGCTTCCTTCCAATTAGTCTGGTTCTGCTCAAAGTAGCTACCTGTTAAGTCTACATTTTTCTCTTGCCACTGTTGCTAAGTGCTCACCTATTGGTGTAAATTATATTTAAAAATAGTATGGTTTTAACCCTCTGTTTATGCAAAGTGTCCTAAGAAAACTTTCTTTGGTGCTGTATAAATAAAAAATCTTATGTGATTGATTGATAAATGTTTACAACTCTGTTAACAATCCAAAATGTCTGCTGTGATAAAAAGTCAAAAATGACTTGAGAATATGTTACATTTTTTTAAAGTAATTTCAGAGTTGGATTATTTTGATTATGAAAAACTAATAAACTCCACAATAAAAGACTTTAACTTGCTGTCTTTCCTCAAACTCAACTCTGTGACATTAAGCCTAAGATAAACCTTGGTTTGCATTACTAACATCTATACAAATTTCGTTGTAAGAAAAAAACCAAAATAGTCAGAGATGTTTATTTAATAATGATTGTCACTTTGACCACAATCAACAATTAGAACATTTCAGAACAAATCTGTACATAAGTATTTATGATCAGTATGACAGCAAAATGAAGGCTTGCTAGTGTCTAAGGCATGAGTTAATGTGAGGTACTGTGCAGCAACAGGACACAAAGGATATTTTATTGCTGGAATGAATCCAACAACAATCTCTCATGGCAACATCAAATCCAGGCAGAGCATAACACAAACAAAGCTTAGTCAAAGAGCAGCAGCAGATAATGGACCAAGCTCCACTCCAACCAGTCGGTCCATTTCTTCAACACTGAGGCACTCAGTAGAGTTAATGAGGTTAGCTTAATGAGCTCCATAGAAAAATGCTTTTGGATAAAATGTTCTATAGTTCTTGAATATAAAAAGGTCTCCACTCTCCAAGCAGGTAACATTTGTCTTCATAAATGGATGAGATAATGTGACGATTGCAGCAGCATGCCTTAAGGGGGAGCAGCAATATTTCCATACAACAACATGGGCAGTATACTGTGCCACAGAATAGAGGACAGACAAACAAACACTCTTAAACACTACAGCTAATACACAGAGCCTGACAGCCATTACGCAAGAAGTAGCTGTCAGTAAAAATGTGGCGACACTATTTACAATGACCTGAAACCAGAAGCTACAACATACAAGAAGCTTAAACATAGTGCCGTTGCTTTCCTGCCGTACAACTAAACATTTGGTTTTCAGGATCTGTCGTGCTTAAACTTTAAAGCTTCAAATGATTAAGAGATCTTGGCTGACGCCCTCCTCCAGGACAAGTGTTGGGTTGTCAGGAATAATTGATTCTTCATGAAAAATGAGAGAGACCTAAAGCTTGAATAAACAAGCCATTCCAATCAACCATAATTCAATTAGTTTGAGCAGCACAACACGTTAGATGAAACAATAAAGATACGTGTTTTCCTGATCATTGCTCATCCCCTGGGAGTTCCTCCTCTGGCGGGCATAACATAGAACTCAAAGTGTATCTTAATCTGATTTCCAAAGCAGTTTGGGTATTTTTTTCCAATGAAGATTAATACTGATCAGAACATTATTTCTGAAGTTATAATATGAAAAATAAAAATCTCATACTCATTAATCTGATCTTTAAGGCAAACTGTTTGTCAGTACTATATGAGCACATGGCCTCAAAAATAAAAATGGCTACTCTAAATAGCTTTCTGTCACTGTATAATTAGTATAATTGAAATGAGTGTAGTGCAGTGCTTGCCAATGTTTATGTTCAACACTGTATCCCAAAGAGATGAGTTCAACTAAGACACTTCAAATGTTACCACATCATCTTTCCAGCCCCACAACTCAGTGCAGCATGGTCTATTACAAGAGAACACAACAACATAATACAATAAGTTAATAAGCATCATCCAGTTCACATTATGCACAAATATCATGCATATGTAGCTACATTATAACTTTGACTTATCGGTCATATGAAAACAATGCATAGATATAACAATCCAATACATAAACACTATCATATGTATTAAAATAAACAATCTGTACAAATATTTTGCCATTTCTTTTTGAGAGTTTTTCATTTTATTTTTCCACATATAACCAGTAAAGTAAAAAAATAAATATCCTATGTACAATCACACAAGCCATTCCAAAGTTATCGTCACTGCAAGGAGAAAGCAGAGAGGCAAAATATTAAATGTTAGATCAAACCAAAATCATGGTGAAGTTAGCATTCAATATGTAAGTTGCTAACAGTGATGGGAACCAAAACAACACTGTCAAACCCTCCGACTTACTTTATTCCAACATCCTGGTACAGGTAAGCCGTCGTCTCCCTGCATAAAGTAGAACAAGATACTTAGTGAAAAATGCTGAATGTTGAGGTGGTACAAAAACGTATCATGCCAGTGTGCAACAAGTAGGTATACAAAGCAATTAACAAAGACAGTTTATATTGGGCAAATAGATTTTCTAGACTAGTATCAAGTATCATGGTAAGAGTTCGACCATTCTGGCTTCTGGAAGTAAAAGTCCTACTCCAATTCTGTACATGCATTGCAATCAATACATACTTCTGTTTTTTTTCAATACTCGATTTCATTCCAATGAATTGTTTGAGATTCGTATAATTACTGGCAGAGAAATAACCTTACTGAAAACGTGATTGCGACAACAGTGCAACAGGTCAGTCAGCTTCATCAATATAAAAGTTAAGAGATATTACAATGGGTAGAGAAAACTGTTCCACCAATCAGAAGTTGAAGATCCTGATTCTGCAGAAGCATGCTGGTTGAGTAAGACACTGCATTGAAACAGCAATAAGTCTACTTATGTGCACCACACAGTCTGATGGAAAATGTCAACATTTCATCATAGCTCTCTTTTTCTAAAGATTAGATAAAAATAAATTTAATTCGTGAAAAAGTAAATTTACTTTAAGTTTTGTTGCCAAAATTTAGACTGTGTAGCCTACCCTGCTTATGGATAAGACTGACAATTCAGAATGTGAAAAACCAGCACATTAATCAGTCCTTGTCTTTGGTAATCTATTGCAATGACAAGAGCTCTACATTTTCTTCAACTCTGAGGGAGCTAATGACTGACCTCTTCCCCATTGCAACAACCATGAGTACTGGGTGTTGACCGCCATTTGCAAAAGAAATTGATGGGACTAAAGCATGATTATTGAATTATCCAGAAAGGAGCCATGCACTTTTGTACAAGTGCAAAAAAGAAATTTTAAGGAAACCTCTGCAGTGGTTAAATTCACTTCCAGAACCAGTTGATTCCCTATAACTCTGCTACTTGTTAGCAACAAAAAATTGATAGCTTCAAATGAGACCATACCTACAAAAGATAAACAGCCTTTATATGCATACATTTGTGAACATTGAGGCACTATGTTTGATCTAGAAGTAAATCAATATTGCTCAATGACCAAACACTGCTGCTTTGTGACTCATAGGTAGATAGCACTGAAGAATTTGTCGTTGCTAGAAAAGGCAGACTGTTGGAAGAATTATAAACCAATGGACGTTACTTATTGCTACTGAGTAACCTCGGTCAACAACATATTTTACAACAAGATTTATTTTTATTCCAGCAGTCTTACCAAGTTTTCACGCTTGAACTTACAGGCACATTGATGTGCTAAGATTCAAATATAGCATTAGCTGTAAAGATGAAATCAATCAATTAAAAAACGGATACTTTATCAATCACCTTCACCAACGTTAAAATAACAGATCCATGAACCATGATGTAGTTGGTAAGGTACAGTATGTTCCAATGCTAAATCTAACCACCTAAAAGCCAGACTACATCTCAGTTTTTGTTATTGATTTGGAGAGTCCCTCGAATCTGCATGTAGGTTGGACCAAAAACAGATTGGGACTAGTGTTCAGGAAATTACGAAAAAAGAATTTGCTTTGCTTCTAGTTGTCCTTTTTGGGATGCAATGACACATCTGCTTTATATAACAATCCACAGCAGTGACAAATTATAGTACCTGGAGATTGTATTAAGTGTCATCTTCTGAGAAGTGTCTATATTTAATACCTTGAACCCATAATCAGAGCAGACAGAAGTGGAAGCAAAAGCAGAAACTATGTGAAGTATAGGCTATAAAAATGAATCGTGCTGCAATGACACTTTCCATGCTTTAACCAGGTCTCGCTTTGACTGAATAAAAGCAACTCAATTGCCTTTCACCCCATGTGGTATTCTGATGCCTTGAAGATGTAAGTTAAAGAATAAGATGGTGCTCCATGCAAGACATAGTTTAGCAAACAAGGGCGAATTAAGACAGGCTCGAGCATTCTTTGTGACATAACAATTTATTTATTTTATATAATTGGTGATGTCTGAATTAAAGATCTGCATGCAAAGTTAACAAAGAAAGTTGTAGTAGGTGTGATGAAAAGGTTCCAAAGTTAAACAGAGATAACTTTTCAAAGTAAAAGGCTTGTTCATGTTACTGCTAAGGGTGGTCAATAGGAAAAAGTAATGTATTAATAGCTGAGCCAACTGCAGCTGTATTATTAGATTTAACCTTCCATGCAAACATACATGTTTTTGTTAATGTTCTTAGGTTGCCCAGAATCCGGGTTTGGTTTTAAAATAGGTAGAGGCATGCTGGGAAAATGAAGGGAAAGAAAGAGCACCATACCACAGGGCAAGGGGCATCCAGCCCATCCAGGCCTGGCAAGCCTGGTTCACCTTTCTCCCCTTTAAAGCCTCGGAAACCCTGTTTGTGAAATCAACCATTTCAAAACCAGTTTTTCAGCGTGTTTAGCCGCCCGGCACTTGTCCTCCACTTCTCCACAGCAGGAGGATCTCCACCTCTGTCCACTGCGCAACTGGATGCAGGTTTCCTACACATGCAGGCAACCTGGGACTGACAGGAACTAGGCTCACTGTGTTGAGTTTTAAAGGCACAAAAAGCTTCTAGATGAAGAATGGAAATTGTTTCTTTGATTGCAGAGTGGAGGCTGGATCTCTATGGGATAGGGGTTTGATTTAGAGTTCTGCCACTCCATATGTCTGGATCTGAAAGTATTAGATCAGGCTTGGGCCAATTACGCACAATCCTGAGCAAGGGGCAAGGTTTGGGAATTGCTCCTTTGGGTCAAAAAGAGCCATTGGTGCAGAGATAAGCCAGATAAGCAAGGCCCTTACTTATCTGGATTAAGAACATCTTGAAATCTCAAAGGGGACACTGTTAAATGTGTTGGGCTTATATATTTAAAATATTTGGCCTGCACAGGATTCTAGTTGTCTCAAATCTGTCCCTGAAAAGGGGTTTGCAAAAAATGTTCAGGAGGTGAATGATTGAGACAAAGTACTTTGGTTTATTTTAAAACTCTTCAGCACTTGGTGCCTGGTTCCTGTCAGCCTGACTCCTGAAAAAAAGGTTCCTCAGGCAGAGTTGGTCTGTAGTCCAAGTAATTTTTCAACCTGTTTTCATCTGTAAGCTAGGACATTTCCTTTACAGGCATGGAATGGTTTGATGGATACAGTTTGGCATCTTGTCCATTCTATCACACATAATCCCATATCTGACAGGCTGCTGTGGACACTTGGACCAAACCCTTCCTGAGGTTGATTAGAACCACTTATTACCAGAGGCAAAAGGAAGCTGGCTACCGTCTAATACATGTTGTAGTATTCTTCGATAGTGCTCCTTCCTTTTGCCTCTTGGTTACACATTGTACTACTGACATACCAACGGACAGGGGGCATCTAATCCAGGTGCTCCTTGGTCTCCCTTATCCCCTTTGGCCCCCCTGTTTCCTTTCTTGCCCCTCTCTCCCTGCAAACAACAGCGTATTAAAAAGACAAACTTTAGTCCTCCTAATTAAGCCACACAAAAAGCAAATCTTTGTTTGTTGTAGATTTCACAAGTGAGATTGACATAAAAGTAGTTAAGACAGAATAAGAAATACATTATTTTTTACCAAGGCCTGCTTATGTGTTTGGTTGGCCTTTTGCTTTTTTCAAAAGACAAATTATTTCGTAAATTTGTAAATTTAGTGGAAAAGGAAGGTAAGTAGAGGGGGTTAGGGAGGAGATATTAATGCTAGTGCACATATTGGGTGGTGGATCAGTTTAAACACATTGCCATGATACTTTGCCCATAATTACAAAAAGAAGTCCCACTGGGCATTGTGGAAGGAAATATTTGAATCCTAAGAGAAGATGAGGCTGATTTTGACAGGTGAAACTTGATGTTTTTATGTTTTACTCGAGTTAATGTTGGTTGGAATCCTTTTCCTAGACAATGGTTGTTTCCTAATTGTTCCCAAAGTTCCTGTTACCAAGAGGATACATTTTCCTAACCTGGATCAAGGAACTCTATTGTGTCTAAACCTTAGAAAACCTTGACCTGAATGGGCAACTTTAATTTTAACAGTTTTGATCAGCAGAAATGGTTGTGTCAAATGATGCTGAATGGTCAATTTACAAGTAATTGAAAAAGACTCATCTGGTTATGAATTGTTTGAGACTTCAAAGTCTGTTTACAGGTCTGAGGAGCACTCCTGCATGTTAAAGAAGTTATATTGAAACTTTTCTGGCTCCAAGGTCTGCCCTGGTCTCACTGGAGTCAGTGTCATTTGAGGCTGAAGCTTCAAGATTGAAAAATGAAATAATCTTGGTTGTGGGGCGGAGTTCGATTGAAGTCAGCCAATCAGACCTCTCTACAATGCCCTCCAAGACAACAACAATTTGTGAACTTCTTTGTTATTTGGAACTAGAAGAGACCATATTTTGACGACATGGAAGATATGGTTTATTAAGGCCATATCCTATAGACTGTATAATTAACAGACATACCAAGTGACAACACCCATTGGTTTCTTAAATGCGTATAAGAATCCTGGAGTTTAGCCCCAACCCCAAACATTATGGGGTTTCTTTGACTTTTGGAACCTGCCTCAAGAAGACACTAAGAGGAACTACAGTATTTTGCAATTCTACATTGACCGTGATAGCAACTTGTCAATGATAGGTAGCCACCCCCTAAGCATACCCTGCTAATAGGCTGTTTCACTCTACAGGCTCAACCATGCTCCATGTTCGATATGCATACAGATATGGACGGAGCCTTCTGTCTGTATTCTGCATTCATTTCGTCCGTATTCTTGAAGCCTAAGGATAAGGACAATTGCAATACCACCCAAAATTGTGGGGGCAGTAACAGTCTAAGTCGGACCAACAAAACACAACGAGGAAGAATACTTTGGAAAATGGCAGAACCTTTTGAAGAAAGATTGTGCGAATTGGTTAGGAACCACAAACATATGATGTTACCTTGCCCAGGCACAGGGAAAGACAACTACAACAGAACAGCTTGGCATAAATTGGACGGGAACTGAATGTCTGTTAAATGGCAGCAAAGAAGAAGTGGAGGTTTGTGCAAGCCTGGGTCCGCTATCGGATGCATTTTATTAACGTCCATCCCAACGTAAATGACGTGGGAGTAAAATGGAAGTGATGTTTATATTGTTTAAAACGTTCTTATATATTTCCATACGTAAATGAAACATAAATGAGCCTTAAATTAGACCATGGGTCCCATGAACCTGATGCTGTAAGAAAGAATACTAAAAAATAGTCATATAATTGTTTGTATGGGCGACATATCCAGTTAGATGTAGGTTCATTTTGCCATCTGATTTATATTAAATTATTTTTGTCAAAAGTAGATCATCCTCTGCTGGCCACTAGGAATAATGCAGGTTATAGGCACCACTACATTGGCTTTACTTTTGAAGCCAGTGGAGTTGTCCATTTCTTTTATACAGCCTATATGGTTCAAACTGGCAGTACTTGGGTTGCATTGTTGGTAATGTAGGTAATAAAACCAGGTGTTGACAGTAAAGAACAATGAATGCAGTAAATAGACAATAGACTTTAAAAGTCTACCATGAGTGCCATAATGTTTAATAAGTAGAATACTAAATCAGTGCACCATACTTTTATGGAGCACTTGGCAAAAAAAATATTTCCTAGTTGTTGCAGATCATGATAAATCGTGATCAAAGCATTATCACAACAACAGAACCCTTGCTCTTCAAAATAAAATACTATAAGCGATATTTATAACACAACATATATGGGAATACATTATTATAGGAACAATAGTATGCTGCTTGCCTTACTGCAGTGCTCTCCCATCACTGCCCAAGCATCACTTGCTAAACTGTAATCACATTTTCATTATTTTCTTCAGGTTTCTTCTGTCTAAAATGATTAACTGAATTTGGCACAAACTCAAAGCCCTTCTGTGAGTGATGCTTACAGCAGAGGCAAAATCAGACAAGGCATAGGTTAATGCAGTTACTTCTATGGCCATTAAATGTTTCTTAACGCCAACTTGCTAAATATTAGAAGTGTTGTTGTGCCACTGGTGTAACTATTACCCCCAGTACATTGGCTTTTTTTAGCTTGCAGATCATAGAAAGGACCCAACAAATGAATCGTAAGCACATTTTGTAAAGGCACTGCTTACATTTTGATGTCCAGCCTTGACCCTTTATGGGATCTAAAAAAACATCTTTATAGAATTGACCATAATCTAAAAGTGCATACATTTTGAAAGGGATGGGTGTGCACTGCTTGAAAAGTAAGGTATGAATAAGGGGGTCAGTAATTGGAGGGAGTGCATAAAGGCTGGCAAGGAAAAGGTTCTGTTAAATATTAAAGTAGTAGGAGGTGAATAAGGTGAATTAGAAAGGAGGTGTAAGAGGAGGAAGATTAACCAAGGACTACATTAGAATGCAGGAGGAAGAGGAGGAGCAGGAGGCCAAAGTTTGTGAGAGGGAGAGAGGGCAACCCCGGCAATAAAAAGAGCCACAGGCCACAGAGCAAGGTGGAGGGAGGTAAAAGGGGATAGGAAGACCTGCGGAAACAAAGGAACAAAGGACAAAGAGTAAAAAAACACCAACACTATCCCATAGCTTTGTCTTCAGCACCTTCAACTGACAAGCCAACTTCAGGCTGGCTTATCAGAGGATTCTGATTAACATTTTGGAGATGTTCATTTTAAAATAGCTTGTTTTGACTGGACATCAGTTGAAAGTGCTGAGAGAGCTTATGAAATGTGAAGACTTAAAAGATGGGAATGGAAATATTAAAAGAGGCACATGTTAATGGGAGGGAAACATTCTCTTAGAGGAGGGTATTTGTACATTTCAAACAGATACTCTGATACACTTTAACCTTCGAATAAATAGTTTAAAACATTTTGTAGTGCTGTTTTGATATTCAAGGCCTATTAATACATTTTCACTATAGAAGAAATATGCTTCTTTTATTTCTTTCAGAGATATAAAGATGGATAGATATATGCTACAGAGCAGGAGTCAGGATTTGAAAAAGTATCTGGCTAATTAGCAGCTAAATTTTTAATTATTTTCTCTAGCAAGTTACTAACTGTGTGGGTCTGCTGTTTGGTGCTGGGCAGGTAGTGCACAGTGATTTAATCAATGCCTTCCAGTGAACACAAGCTCATACTTTTTCTTTATAGTAGGTGACGCTTTTTACCATATTCACACAGCAGCCATTTTTCTCTTACATTATGCCACAGGTTGGTAGCTCAAATCTGATTTTATATTACACTACTGTACTAATGTAATTAAGTGAACTCACCTATTGTTTTCAAGTGACTATTAAATGATCAACTGAAAATACTATTGATCTTTAACATCTGGAGGGCAACAGGCTTTCAAAAAACAACAAATGTGATAATCCATAACCCACAGCTAGACAACAGCCATTCCTAACATTTCTAGCTACTACTGTGTCCTTTAAAGGGGACATATTATAGCCCTATTCCACCTTTTCAAACAGTCCCCTGTGGTCTTAATGAAACATCTGTGCTGTGCTTTGGTCAGAATATAACATGAATCAAGCACCAGAGGAGGTTTGTGACCTTGTATAAACCAGCTCTCTCAGAGCGCTCCCTTTTGGTGTGTGTGTCTCTTTAAATGCAATGAGCCCCCCTGAGTTTCACAGTAGACATCACTCCTCTGTAGAGAGAATAAAAATGGCGAACCTGTGCAAAAGTTTTGCTCTAGGCTGGGGGTGGAGTCCATGGGAGGAGAAACTAGGGGAAAGGAGGGTATTTTTTTTTACCAGAATCCAACTTGTGATGTCACAAATTGAGAAAATTTGAAACTGAGCACTTTTCTCTGTGTGGTAAGACTTATGCAGACCACAAGCAAAGGACTGGATGGATTTATTTCAAATTTTGTGGGTCGATAGACACTCAGGTTACCCAAATATATGTTCAAAAACACTGTAAAGTGGATTTTCATAATATGTCCCCTTTAAGAAGTAAATCCCTAGTGACCATTGCTTAAGCTAGGAATACCTTTCCTATTGTGTTGCAAAATGCTTTCTTTTCAGGAATTTATAGCTAATGGTGAAGTGGCTGACTACTCATGTTAGCTGTTGTATGTCATAAACTAATACTAGGTCACATATTAATCTCCTTTTCAACAAGTTTAAATAAGTCTCAGAGTTTCCCAAAACATGTCTTGAAGTTTCTTGCTTAAAAAATCCACTCTGATCCAGTATTTGAGCATGCCTATAGACCCCTCTATTTCAGCCCTGCTCAGAACAGGGTGTTTCTGTGACTATCGCTTTAAATGCAAATAAGCTGTGTTTGACCACGCCCCCCTGGAAGGGGATGTGGCTTGGGCTTTCTTGCACCATGCCCTATTGTTTACAGTTGAGAAGTCAGATTCAGAGGGCAAAACAAACACCTAGCTGTGGGAGTGTCACCCACATGGGGGAGGGGTTACTTCCCTTTGTGACACAAAGGTAAAATCCTCAAATAACCCGTTTGATCAAACATTTTCTGAAAAGTGGGGCAAGCAAAAGACAGAGAGGATGGACTTTTCTTATAAATGGGGGGTAGTCAGGCTAGGGACACATAATAATGTTAGAAAAACATGGTAAAGTGTATTTTGCGTAATATGTGACCGTTAAAATTTGTTTAGCTTCAAATATATTGCCATACTGTATATCTCTGTGCATTTTTGCTATCCAGTTTCTCTTCAGTTGCTGATCAATCGAGAAAAAGTTAAATTATAATTATTTATCAGATACTTTGAGCTTTCCAACCTGAGCAGGACATCAGAGGAAGATGGCCTCTGTGTGAATTAGAGCAATGATAGCAGAGACAGCAAGTTATGGGCTGTAAACAACAGTGATGATGATGTTCTATGAATTTGATGTTTATATCTATTTCATGAAATATTAATCATTTCTGTTTTGAAAAACATAAATAAGACTATAAAACAGGTTAGAAATAAAGGTATCTCCACTTATCAACTTTAACTTCTTATCATTTTTCACTTGCCTTCAAAGTTTATTTGACGTGCATTTATGACCCTAGGTGTTCTAATCAAAGATGCTGTAAAACAAATACATTTGCCTCAGAGAGCACAAGACATCATGATGAAAATGATTCTGGATGATTAAAAAGTAATCAAAGCAAACTATGTGACTCATCTGGCCTTCTTTCAAGTCTGATATCAAAGAGAACAGCTGATCTATTGATATCCAGCTCTTTATGTCTCATCTTCTCCTCGAGGGAGTCTTTGAAGTTGATGTAACTCGGCTCAGGTGACCTTTTATGGCCTTACAAGGCAGGTGAGACATAATAACAATCCCTGAGGTTCAATAATGTTGTGGATGCAAACACCAGCCAGACCTGTTGTAATTTGTTTAATATGGACTTCAAGAGTTCAGATCAATTCATGGTTCAAATGAAGAAGATTAATGAAGTGACCTCATCAATGTGTCATTAAAGATCCTAGTCCTTCATTCTGCTCTTTATAACTTGCTAAACGTAAGATCTAATTTCTTACCCGATTCCCTTTGAATCCTTGTGGTCCTACTAAACCCTGCAAAAGAAATAATTGTCATAATTAGATACGCACCTTTGACCCATGAAGACAAAATAAGAAGCATTTTAGAAAACATTGGGCCTCACTCACCAACAGTTCATAAGAACAAATGTGTTCTTAAATCCTACTTATGAACCAATCAAGAAGATTCTGGGATTCACCAATGTTTTCTTTACTACTTACAAACATTAATTAAGTTTACTGCATTCCATGTGTCTTTTTTGTGTGTGTTTCTGTGTTTCTAACCACTTCTTGCACTCCTGAATAAAACAGCATGTTTGCTGCTGAACTCCTGCAGTAGTACCTCCACTAAACAACTGATAAAGTTTCTTCTCCTTTAGCAGTCCGGTGCTCTGCCGATGCCATCTTCAGCGCTTCATTAGGCATCTCCACAACCTTATTGTTTGCTACCAGCAAGTGTTTCTGTGTCTGCATGGCCCTGCACACATGCCCTTTAATGGGCATTAGTGGGTGGTTACTAGGGCTGGGAATCTTTGGGTGTCTCACAATTCGATTCGATTTCGATTCTTGGGGTAACGATTCGATTCAGAATCGATTTTCGATTCAAAACGATTCTGGATTCATGGATCCAAAGTCTATTTTTGAATTAGTACATACTTCAGGATCTAATCAAGTCATCTGTGAGACTGGCTGAATTTCTTGTTGCTCTATTTGGCATTCTATTGATTTAAAGAGCAGGTAGTGACTGATTAGCCCACCTAAAAAAAAAAATAAAAAAAAATAAATGTTTTTTTTGAAAAATAAAATCGATTTTTGGAAATTATGAATCGATTTTAAATCTTATTAGAGAAGAATCTCGATTTTTACATGAATCGATTTTTTTTAACACCTCTAGTGGTTACCTGTGCTAACTGGGAACAACATACACGCGCTTTCAACTTACGAACACAAGGAGATAAGAACACAGCTGCAGTCATTTAAGAACACATTGGTGAATCTGACGTCTTCTTGGAAATCTTCTTAATAACTTAAGAAAAATCTTAAGAACATATTGGTGAATGAGGCCCGATGTTTTCGCTTGTTTTACTGTACGCATTCTGGTCCATGTTCAAACAAACAATTTTACTGTGACAAAAATGCAGCGTCTTCCTTTGGTGCAGAAAGAATACTACTTTGTGATGTCATCAAACAGTTTAACTAATCTTTGTCAAGACAAAGTATATAATGATAAGATTATAGAAATGTATAGAAAGATGTGTTTCAAAGTGTTTGATATATTACTTTGGTGTCACTTTATTGAAACAGAACAGCACTGACACGTTTAGCCAACTTATAACTGTTCATGAATGCATCTTTCAGCTCACATTTGACTCACACATAAGTCAATTCAATGACACTGAACTGGCCAACCTTAAGCCTTAACTAAGGATATATGAGTATTTCTCTTTTGTCTGTCATCATACAGGCTTCAATAAAGTAACAGATACTGCCTGATGTAAGGAATATTTAAGTTGGAATTAAAGACTTACTGGGATGCCTTGAGGCCCAATTGGTCCTGGTATTCCTGCGTCTCCCTTTTCACCCTGTTGAAATAAGACAACATATGAGTTTTATATTCTCTAAATGTTTATGTAAAACTATAATTTAGATTTTGGACTAAAAATTGAAGACACAAACACAACCATACTTACTCTCTCTCCCTTTGGTCCTGCTTGCCCTGCTACACCTGCTGGTCCTATTAGACCCTTTACAAAATGAAAAAGAATCAATACCTGTTAGCTAATACAGAGAACAGTACCCCAGAAATAATCATTATCAAATACCTTAAAATCAGCAAATCAACAAGCTTTCTGGTGGACATGAAAAGATGTCATATTATACTGTATATCACTGACCCTTTTTGGGGTCTTAATAGACAATTGTCTGTCTTAACACACACCAAGCTTGTTGAAGTACTGTCAAAACCGTTAAAAAGGAGGGAAAATGAATAAAATGTCAACAGCCTCAGATTTCTGTCCAATAAGCAGTCAGAATTTGATAGGATGATCTTGCATCTCAGGCATATCCAGTATGTATTATGCTGTATGGAATACAGATGTGCAAATGCACTGTATGACATGTCAACATGCAGCACGAGCACCTCTGCATGCTACTTTTAAAGTTCCTAGCAAAGGCTACTTTGCAGCCTGCTGCAGATACATGAGGATCAAGAGGCAGGAAACGGTTGAAGCAGGAAGAGGACTGAGGATTTACACTGTGACTGTTTCAAATATAAGACAAACAATTTCAAAGCAGCACTGGGCAACATTGCACTTTAGTGATTCCAGTAAGGAGAATTTGAACAGATATTAGGAATAAATAAAAAAAAAGCCTCAAGTAATGTAACTCTGAAAGCTTAATTTTTCTTGGGCTTACTAACCCAATGTGCTTAAGTCATTATCACAAGGTAACTCATTTTATGGGGCTTAAACTTAAAAACAAAAGTTATACCACAATTAACACATTTTGGATTTGAACACTTTAAATGTACAGTGATGCTTATACCTGTGTGTATGCAGTGAGCTAACAATAAGTCCACCAGGCCTAACAGGCAATGTATAGCTCTGAGTTGATGTCTTATTTGTCTGCAAAGGAAAAGGCTGCTTAGCTTGGGTCTCAGACTTTAGAATGACTCCTTTAAGATTTCTGGACATGAGGTTTTTTTAAACCCTGAAATGGTGATAAATACTGTGCAGAGTTGCCATGTGTGCCATGAAAATAGTATCTTCAAACCAGTGCATACTCAGAACCCTGACTTGAACCGTCCTGTCATCACATAGCTACTTCAGGAAGAAAAAAGAGAGACAGGACAAGCATGGGAAGCAGAAAGGCAAGCAGACAAGACGAGCAGACATTGCAGACATCAAGCAAAGTGTAGCAGGGGGGTGGAGGAGAAAGAGGAGGAGGAGGAGGAGGAAGAGGACGAGAAGGCTGATGGGACTGGAACAGGACTTGCACCACTCACCACAGGACCCGGTCTGCCGTCTAACCCATGAGCCCCCTGTATAGCGTTGTACATAGTTAGAGAGCAGAGATGATGGGGGAGATGGTGGGATGAAGGTGGGGGAGGGGTGGAGGGGGTGGGGGGAGTGAGTGAAGCTGTGACTCAAGTGACATAAATATCATATTCAGATGATGACGGGTGATGGAAGTGGCGGAGGGAGAGTTAAAGTAAGTGACAGTGATTTGTGAGTAATTTATTTTATTGGTTATAGAAGTGACATCAAGTCTTTGTCATCATGATGGTCATTTATAACTTGAACAACCTGATTGTTTTTACCGTCATTGCTATTATACAATAGCATGTATAAGTTGATGTGGCCATACTTTTCAAACTGAAACAGCCGCAATGGTGGAGGGTAACACAATGCAGGATTTTCTACTTTCCAGAAATGTATGCCATTGTCCATCTTCCAATTTCTTTATCTGAGTAAGTAATGTAGACCTGTTGCAGAATGTTGCCACCTCATTGGCCACCGCACAATACCATATGAAATATACCTTCAGTTGTTTTTCGAATGTTTTATGTGCACAGTTGTTTAATATGGTTGATCTTAAGTGCTGTCATTTGACGTAAAATGTTCTAAAGTTGGTGCCCCCAAGAACTGCAGGCTATTTCAAGTGGAATTTATAGTTCCTCCCATCACAGACATTGTAAATTAGCTACAAAAGTATGCCACAAGCAAATAATTTGTAATGGCTTTCTGCTGTCAAAAGGATGATGCAAACTTTCTTGTATGCTGTACTCTTAGTGGTTAAACATTTAAAGGTATTTGCTCAGTCTTGCACATCATGGATTATTTTAATATTATTACACAATACAACAAAGATATAACATGATCCATAGTTTGACATTAAAAATGAAGTTACCATGCAAATTCTGATGGCTCTAAATTTGAGTCTTTTGAGTCAACCATATTATTCAAAGTCCAAAAGAAAAATTCATGAATATTTGGTAAGGAAGGTCAAGGTTAACCACCAGAGGGACTTAATACAGCATAGATAAATGATTTTGATTGTGTGTGAACAAACAAACAAACAAAAAACACATTGATGGAAACTGAGAAACTGATTATGATGACGTAACAAAATCTGAGACATAAGACATAAGTCAGTAACAAATGCCTAAACAAGAATTAAAGCAGTTTTCGGCACATATATTATGATGTTAAAAAATATGTTTTGAAGATGTGATATAAATACATAGATACATTTTGGTTGGATAATTTCTGAACAGACAAGAGGTCAGGTGTACTTACAGGAAGTCCAAGATGGCCTCTATCTCCTTTGTCACCCTTCAGACCTGCCGCTCCTTTTTCTCCTCTGATACCTATGCCTGGTTCTCCCTGAAAGACATGTTGGAATAGAATTACATTCCTACACTCTTATGTATAAGATGGCAATGATTGGACACTGAATAAGGGACTTGATTAAATCAGGAGCAGTTGGATAATATTTATACTATTATAGCTTACCTTTGGCCCTGAAGGTCCTTGAGATCCCTAGGTGAATCAGAAAAGTGAGACATTACTATCACAATCTATCCGGATTCTACATGTCTTACAGTATATACAACCAGTGTATCAAGAGATAAGTACAAGAAATACAAGTATGCCAAGTGTGAGTAACCTTATTTTGTGGGGCTCCAGTTAATGAACAGCTTTTTATACTGTTTTCTGTGTACTTCATTACATTTTATACCTCCAAATAAATATAAAGACCACAGAGTGTTGAGAACCCTTTTATGAAAAATGTTTTGGGGTCTGTGGTATAAGGTCTAATAATTAATGGTAAACTAGAATACCGAATGTCCTTTATGCAGATGATAGTATACACTACATGTTGAATGATGTATGTCTCACAATTTACAAAATAGTTGGGGCAATTTAAAAATGTTGGATAATGAAATAAGCTTGATCACATCAGATGTTTGAGCAGTCAATAAATAGTAAAATAAAGAGAAAACTGGGTGTAGTAAATCCAGTGGACCAAAATCAGTTTCCATTTTCTCAGTAAGAAACACAGCAAAGAAAACACATTCTAAAACATTTTTAATTTAATGTGCAGAAGGTATTAAGGGGGCCAAACAGGTAGTTGACTTGGAGAATTTAAAGGAAAGTTTAAAAATGATACTTCCTTGGATAGATTATTTAAATGGTAAGCGGACTTGGACTTGGAAAGGACTTTTCCAGTCTTCTGGACCACTTACAGTTGCTTTTACAGTACATGTCAAATTCACCTATTCACACCACTGCTATGTAAAGTACCCATCAGTGTTATCTTATCCCAATCAAAGGCATTCAAACACTGCTGGCTATGCCACTCAGGGGTAATTTGGGGTTCAGTGTTTTTTTGCCCAAGGACACTTTGACATGTGGCTGCAGAACATGGAGATCAACAGTAAATCCCAATTTTCCAGTTGAAAGAAAACTGACTACATTGAGCCACAGCCAAGCCATTTAATTTTTCATTAGATGTGAGTGACTATAGCGGTTATTCCGAAGTACAGGGCCAGCCACTTTGGATGCAATTAATGTTATTCCTTTTGGACACAAAGTTGCATAAGTTTCTACATTAAAGGCCCTGTACACTCAGCTCTTTCATGTGATACTGAAAGCCTTATTAACCTTTCTTATTGATTCACTCTGTGTCAGGATGTCATGTTTTTTCTCAGCATACATCTGCCATACATACAGTACATCACTCTGAACTAAAGCGTAATTAGTGAAATTATCTGAAAACGCTGTTAAGTTAGCGCGTTTAAGTCTAACCTAGTCCTGAAATTGAGTTGTTCATTGGCATATTAACTTACTGCTGGGCCAACTGGTCCTGGAGGTCCCTGAGGCCCTGGAGGACCATAGATCTAAATACGAACACACAGAAAAAAGGCAACATGTGTCCGTTCAAAATGGTAGCTTGTGAAACATGTTGTGCTTTAATTTACCAAAAAGTGCAATGAACTGATTTGCGGGTTAAATATTTGAGTCTCACCATTTCTGACCTTCCTCCTTCTCCAGGTGCACCTTTATGACCCTGTGACATAGATGGACACATAGTTCACGGCATATATTTCCTCATCCAAAAATTATAAGGTGAAGGTAAAATGAACTCAACACAACACTTTTTTCACAAAACGTTCACACAGGTTCCAATACAAAATGCATTCCAGTGTCCCCCTTTTGCCAGGTCAGAAAGATGCAACCTGAGGGGCACCATTGCGTACCATTGCACCCGGTAATCCAATAGGGCCAGGGGCCCCGTTAGCCCCCTTTTCACCAGTAGGGCCATCTAAACCCTACAGAACAAGGAAGGGAGATAGACATCACAATAACGGCAGATAGTTCAATTTTTTTGCCAATTCCAATTTGATGCGCTGATCTTCATTTAACTCAAGGAAAAAATAGATTGGCAGAGTTTTGTTTTATCAAGTGCTGTTAAAAATATTATGAACTTAAAACCAATTAGAACAAGGGGCTAAATCTCTTTTCTACTTTTTACTTTGCAACGGGAAAACTGGAAAGTAAATGTAAGTGCTGTTGAAGCAGTCTATGCAAAGCAAATGCATTCATCTTTACTTGCACCACATGGGTTTGAAAATAGATTAAGTGTTCCATATAAATCTGTTGGATGCTTACTTTCTCATACTCTGATCTGTTTCAAAGGGCTCATCCCGTATCGTCCCATCATGCGCACTGCGCCTGTTTAATGATTTACTTTTAAGGTTAGCTGGGTTTAGGTGTTAAGTCAAAATTTGCCAGAAAAAAATACACCAACAGTATCTAAGATTGAGGCTTTACCCAGCCCTTCCCCTTTAAAGCAGCTGCCTTGGTCCAGGATACACTGTGGTCAATAAATGATACAATTGCTAAATTATCTAGAATGATTTTCTTTAAGCAATATTTTGAATGATAAAAAGATGGAGTGTTTAAAAAAAAAAAATGCTTAAGTTTAAACCTTTCCTCTCTTTTGCTTCACTTGAGTTAACCATAAAAAAAGCAAGTAAGAGGGTCAATAAATGTAGGCTATGTGATGAGACCACATGGGATTGGTTCTTGAACAGAAAAACTAGCGTCCAACTGTTATTGAAGAACATTAAGTTTAAGTATTAAACATATAGTGCAAGTATGTAGAAATGCGGTTTTCCCCATTCCTTATTTAAAAACATATAAAACCATTGAAGACACATAATTGCCCACCACTGAAACCTTGAAGAATTTTTTCTACAACAACCCAATATTTATTTTCTTAGATTTATGGAGATTCTGTTGTCAGGGGTGCAATGCTGCCCATACTATCTCAACAACAAACAATCATACTAAGATTTCCAAGAAGCATACAAAATAAATTCTTTTTCTAATAGTTTGAAGCTTACTATCACAAACACACACAGGATTAACAGTATGTACCAAAGGCTCTCAAAGTAACACTGGGCTACAAATAGCATAGACCTTAAAATTGGGACACATTTGGGATCCACACCACAGGAAATTAATAGTTTAACCCAGTGTCATTCCTTGGTCTCCTCCTATCTAGTGAGTCTCTAATTAGATAATAAGAGGGCAGCTGGAATAACCAAAGTCTTCCCTCAGGGGTAATTACAGATGAGGAACTCTGATTTAGGTCAGAGAACTCCAGACATTGATGTGATGTTATGTGGTATAGTTTCTACTTGAAACAGTTACTTACAGGTGATCCAGATTGACCCATGTCTCCTTTGTCTCCCTTGGGTCCAGGAAAGCCCATGACACCACCCTCCCCTCTGGGACCTTCAGGACCAGCTGGGCCTGCGGGACCCTGCTCTCCAGGCTTCCCCCTGGGTCCCTGAATTATAAGAGGTCAGTGTCACCTCACTTAGGCGGAGGGAATCTCAAAGCTGATCTCTAAATACCATTTGCTGTCACAATTAATGGAATACTATCAGAATACATGTAACATTAAAACTGCTTGGTTAGTAATACAGATAACTGATAACTTATTGTCACCTTTTCTCCATCCAGTCCCGGGGGACCTGGTAGTCCAACTTCACCCTGAGGACACACCAAGTTTTAACATCTGTATCATTTTAGTTTTATTCTCATTCAGAGAATAATCCTAAATACATCTGAATTCAAGAAAATAATAATTTAAAAGCTGTGTCCTGCTAAGCCAGGAGGGATAAGGAGTCCAGCTGTCTTTTTTTTTTGCTCAAAGAGCTCCTGTCAACTTAATGTGGCTATAGGACACACATAACATGAACACATAAAACTATCAACTATTTATTCATTTTCTGAATGTAGTAATTTCCATTAAATTTTGAAGACTAGTGTGTCATGAAAACTGTTTTAAAATATGTCCTACCTTGGTACCAGAGATACCAGGAGGTCCTGGTAATCCAGGGGGGCCCTAAGAAGAGAATGGATCACATCATTTAAAAGAATTGAATTATAACCGGTATGCTCATGTCATGGCTCATGCCTGTAAAGTACTTACCATCATGGGTATGTTTCGGATATCCTGTGAAGGAATATAAAATGTTAGCTTTACAATTTATTATAATATTCACTTTTTTTACATGCAAATATGCAACTCCATTACAAAACATACATTTTCATTGTTTTGGATTTCAGCTTTCCCTGGTTCCCCAGTTGGGCCTGGAGGACCCTACAAGGAGAAACAAAAATACATTAGTAACCTTCACCCTTAAGAAAGTGTTTATAAAATGGTCATTTGTGCTATATGTCACAAGTTGAAACATGTCGGTATGAGCCTGCAAGTTATGGTTATGACTTACTCTTGGTCCAGCTGCACCTTCAGGGCCTACTTCCCCCTATAGGTAGATGAAGGTATGATGTTGAGTTTCCCAACAAACATTCTAAACTTGTGTAAGTAGAATGATGATCAAGTTTCATTGAAATGTATATTTTCAATTTTTTCAAAATGATGTCTCTCTTACCTTGTCTCCCTGGCCGCCTTTGTCCCCCTATGAGAGGAATATCATACATTTATTTCTTTGAACTCTAGCTTTGGTTAAAGTTACTCCATAATCGTGTTGCAGGCATTGCCTCATATGCAGGTATATATGCACTATTTGAACTATTTCCCTTTACCTTTTGTCCAATGAGGCCTGGCAGTCCTGGTGAGCCTGGTTCTCCTTTTATTCCCTGGGCTGTAAGGCTTGGCTGTCCCTTGTCACCCTGCATACAAAGAGGATCAAGTCTTAGCTGAACTGATTATATCTTGCAGCAGAGAAGAAAAATAACAAACGGGGTTGACTGAAAAATAGATAGATTGATGATGTCCAATATAATACTGTAAATACTCCACTGGGAACTTGTCTTTTCTAATTCCCAGTCAGTAATATTTTGTTGTCATTACTCTTTAAATAGGAATAATATAATCATTACCCATAGTCCACTTGCTACTATTTAAATGTCATAGTGTTGGTTCCTAAGGATATAAATTATATTGCTATCTGCTTCTCTCGTTCTTAAGTCAGAATGAGATTCTCATCAACTTTGTCATGTACTGGATGACCTGGACTTCCCCTTGACCTGCTTTGACTACCATCAATAGTATATCCTTCACTTCACTGATACGAGGCTTTGCTCTAGGTAGACGGGTTCTCACCTTGGCCAAGTGATTAGATTCAAGCAAACCCAGATGGATACATAATCTACATTTCCACCATTACCTGTTGGCTTTTTTAATAACTCAGAGTGTGTTTCCAACATGGGACCACTGTGTAAAATTAACATCCCACAGACTTTATTTTACCACCTGAAGGTCCCTGTAAACTTCTGCTGAAAGTAAAGGGATTTTTCGTATGCCTGATCAGTTCTGATTAGTAGAGAATTGGTGTGGCTTTTTCAATCGTCAGCAGACTGATCTTCAAAGGTCTTCAGACCTCGGCTTAAACACAGACAACCATGGGCTTGTGCAACCTTTAAACCCTTAAAAACAAGCTTCTCGAAATCAAAGTCCCCTGTGACTCCGATGGAAATGCAGTTCATGCTATGGGGATACAAGGTTTAGGTAAAAGCCAAGTAGCAAGAAGGTAAGTGGATTTAAGATTATTTTGTAAAGAATGATTGTAATAATGATTTCTTACAATCCATCTTCGATTCAGAGAGATACAAAGAATGCATGTATGAGTGTTGTTAGAAATGACAAATGTATCACAAAGTTTGTAATGTGCAACACAAAATGTTTTGCACAATTCTTCCATTCTGAAGAAGAATTTAGGACTGGCCAATAGTACAGTACCATCCATCATGAAGACAACAGCACTCCATCAAATACCAAGTAAAGAACAGCCAACATCACAAAGATAGAACACAACACACTGAGACTTTATGAGCACGTATGCAAGTCACAAACAAAAAACACTCGTGATGAATATCTGACTTGACAGATGGCCAGTTAATGTAGACACATGACTGACAGAAGCACAACCATTCAGTTAAGATGCTCAGTCCAGTCCTACCCTGTAGCCCCTCTTTCCAGGGATGCCAGGAGTACCATGGACGCCAGCTTGGCCCTTTGCAGCAGAGGAAATACATTTATGACCTGGTGATTTCATTGGGAAATGTAATGAACGCCAGACACACTGTTCAGGAAATGACTTTACCTTAAACCCAGGAGTGCCTGGGAAACCCCGTTCTCCCTATAATGTCAATAATGGCATAAAGGTCAAAGATTGCAGAAAATGAAGAAAAGGAGATCAGTTGATACTCTTTTTCTTAAATATGTTCAAAAACAAACCTATAAGGCAATTATTCATGCAATTACATCCTTAGATTTGGCAAACAGGGCACAGGCCAATAGGTCCAAGGGGTCAAGGGACCCCTAGGCCAAAGCCTTAGTACAATGTGACAGTAAGAATGCATTGTAGTCATGAGGAGACACTCAATAGCTACCAGGAGAAGCAAAATTACCACAAACACATGCAAAACAATTGCACAGACTATATCTTTCAGTCTGACTGTCCTTTGTATGAAAAAGGAGCAGTAGATCGGGGCCTATGGTATTAAAATGGTTCATTTAAGAAAATACTGAGAAATTAAAAACTGTTGCTGATTAAAATCTGTTAAGTGCTAGCCACAGCGTAATGAACCCTCTGAAGCTGGTTGTTAAAAATAGAAAGGAAACATGCATGAGTCATTAGTTCATCTGTGTTGATGCTCCTCCTTTAGTTCAATGAGTAGAAGCTTGAGAGATTATTAACTATCACAGCTGTGACCACACAAGCAAAGACATTGCTGGCTGGTTAAGGGAGTTCCTACAATCCAAATCCCTTTGGAATCAGCATGATAGTTGTACACAGAGACCAATGACAGATACCAGTGAATATTTTGTCTTATAGAGCTTGGTGGCTTTTTTGAGGATCCACAATGCACCAATAATAGACCAATAGACTACTTGTTCTCCGCACAATTGTACACGTTTAATCTGCTTAAGCAATGACTCATTTGCCAGTCTGTTGTAAAAATCAGTCTGTTCTAAGAGTGCATCCTTGGATACAATTTCTTCAATATAAATTGTTGAAAAATCCATATATTTCACCAAACCTACCAAAAAGGGAACCCAGAACCACCTCTTTTAAAAATAGTTGGCTTGTGACGTTGCTTGGTATGTAGACTTACAGTTTAAATATACCTTTGCAGAAGTACAATCAGAGAAAACTCCAACAAGTAAAGGGGTTGTTAATGGAGATGGTGCTAAAGCTATTACTATTACTATACTTAGACAAAATGACCGGCAGTTATTATCTGATATTGTCCCTATTTGTGACATCATAAACTGAAGTGCTTTTTTTAACAAAGTACTAATACCACATTATTAGTATTGTAGTCTTAAGATTACAGTAGATTTTGACAGTTCTTTTTGCACCTATAGAAAAGCTGTAAGGTGGAGATATGAGAGACTGCATATAGATGGAGTATCTGGAAGAGTTTGTGGTCAGATAAAAGCATTGCAGGACCTTAATTACAACCATCATCCTCAGGAGTACCCTGGTGCTGACGGCTCTTAATGTACTGAGCGCTTCTAACAGACACTCCCCAACAACCAACTGCCCCAAACAGGAAACAACACCTTCCTTTGATCTATGACTGCTCCAACTAGCTTTTAGCATGCCTGTGGTTGCCTCAAAAGTTTGTCCTTCATCCACCTGCTTTCTATTTAAACAACTTACTCCTGTGAAATACATCAAGTGTAAGCCTACATGGATTTTTCATTGGCATGACATGTCATGATTTATCAATATGCTAATCTGTTTGTTGAAACCATGCAGCCACAGGCTCTCCAATTCAGAGAAGTACCAGGAAGGACAAGTTCAAACCAATCAGTCACTCGCAAACTAAAAACAAACTGCAATTATCTTACAATGATGCTGGAGGGTCATTTGTTTTCATTCTGTTTGTGCTGTAGCCAAGTCATCCTGTCACACTACATTTCAGAGGCACATGGACATGCAGCTATACACTGCCAGGGTTTCCATAAAGTACACTTTCCACGTGTACTCCAAATAGTGAAATAGTATGATTGGCTGCAGAACAACAGGATTAGGCTTAGTATGATGGTGCAAAGTTTTGTTACTAAGACCAATAGCAGATTTCTTTTTTCAGATTTTAGAACAATAAACAACATATTAAAGATGGAAATCAACAGTTTTTCTATTAACTGAACCACAACCACTTTGAAACCACTACCTACAATTCTGATGGATGTTTAACTTGGGATGTGGTTATCTTAAGCGTTGGATGCCATTGGCAATATGAGGCAAAAAAACTCAGTTTGGTGGAGAAATACTTTTGTTCCACTTAAACTGGAAGGCTGATTGATAGAATCTTTAGTGTAGGTTTTGTCAGTCCTTCCAGTCAGTCTGCCTTTTACTCACACAATCTACAACCCTGTCATTCTTCCACTGTGACGTCATCCATTGTTTTGTTTTTTTCAACTGTCTTGTTAAAGCCTGGAGTTTTGCATTTTGGCGTACACGTTGTTTAACTGTCTTATTATTAGAGATACTGTAGCTGTTTTCTCAGTGGGGAAAGGCAAACCACCACAAATACTTCATTCAGAGTTGAGCCTCACAAGGATTGATTTGCTTTTTGGGTATGGCCTCAAATGGACACTCAAGTAACTTTTGTACTTCACTTTTTTTGCAGCTTACAGTATCACCTACTGTGGCTTCCACTGTCACTTTTTCCCAATGTCATCTTCACTTTTTCCTGCCTATATTATATACCAGATCATCCCTGTCTCTCTACCACCATTATAGCCACTCCTACTTCCATCTGTACTTTTAGTCATTGTTACTGTAACCACTAGAGGTCACAACTGATCAACACATGTATATATGGGTTGTTATAACCTGCATGCTTGCACTGCCAGTCTGCCTGTCTAAAATACTTGGGGAGAATAATAAAACGAGGATGATGAAGAGATGATTTGATTGCCATCTTTCTCTCTGCTTATAATATTTCCTCCAGCTGGGCAGCTCATTGCCTAGCATTTGCAGTGAACAAAAAAAGACAGGAAGAAGCAAGAAGTGCAACAGTTGGCATACACTCTCCCTTGTCATGAAATCCAATCTCTCTGTCCCTCTCAGTTCCCACATGGAAAGTTAAATTCAAAGCTGCTTTCGAAGGCACAGATTATTGGATCAGTCTAGAGCAAAATGGTATTTCATCATAGTGACAGACGGGACAAGGTCCTGCGGTGGTACTTGTGTCTGCTTCCTCTATGGCTAGACATTGGCCTTTTGCCTGCTGAGAGGTCTAGAACGGAAGTGGTTGACTCTACAGGAGTCATCATTTGTGGTCAGCACCATGCAGACAATGGCGGTCATCATGTACAGTATACCACAAAATCCTTATAATGGAACACTTTGTTTCATTAAGCCAAGTATTTAAGATTATATATGAAACAGATTCCCCCTGGAATAATGGACCTTCACTTCTAAGGCAACCACACTGTTACATTAAGTCTTTATCATTAAGCAGTATAAGCCTTTCCAGATAGCTGTTTCTAGACGGTGCCAACGGATATGCACTTTGCTTGAAGTATTTCACTTTGTTCCTTTTTTCCCCATTTGTCTATTTTTGAGGCTTAATGAGATAAACACACATGCTGTGACTGCTACCATGGCCAAAAGAGGGCTACAATAGATGCAGGTCAGCAAGGACTCCTGCAGAACAGGAGTCCTTGCTGACCTCAGCTCTTAGCTGACCTTGCTGAAAGGAGGAGTGCAGCAATTAGAGACATAAGGTTAGTAATTAGCAGTAATTGATTTAGAAGTACACTGCTGTGGTACCATTATGAAGAGACAAGAAAAGGTTTGCTAATAAAATGAAGCCTGGTTCCAGACCAGTTTATCACTGCAAACATCTCAAAATGGTTATTTTGCTTTGGTTCATCAACGGCCCATCGATAGCTGGTTCTCCTTTTAAAACAATTAGTTATCAGAACGTTGCGGTCAGGTGTCAGAATGCAATTTTTTTATGTTCAAGCTGTATAGCTACTAGGCCTCACCCATTGAAACTAGCAGTTTGTGCACAGGTCATTGTAAGTCAACATTCTTAAGTTGCCATATTAACTTTATCAACATGAAGACCATCAAATTAATTGCATGACAATAACTAAATAAATCCTAAGTTCAAGTGTTTGTCAGTTTTGTCAGACATAGCATAACTAAGTTACCACAAAATTCATTCTATTACCATTCCACTGCTATATAGCTCCATGATTTTAGTGCTCAACAACAAACAGCAGCTTCCCCAAAAAAACCTGAACTTTTGAATGCTCTTGTCTGTTATCCTGCCATGCATAAATTCACCTCGACATGCCACACACACGCAACTGCATGCTAGCCTGTCACTCTACCTTCTCTCCCCTCTCTCCAGGGAAACCTTGTTTTCCTTCATCTCCCTGCAGAGTGGATGGAAAGATCAGCACAGGGAAGCAGTGGGACAGTAAAAGTTTCAACCAGTGGTACATCAAAAGATGAGCAAAGCTCAAAGGGAAAAGGGAGTTTTCCTTCTTGAGATGGACCAGACAGGAGGGGATCTAAATCTTAAGAGTTCAAATGAGGGGTCTTCATGTTTGTCCCTGGATACAAAGAGCAGGTGGTTACTATGTAAATTAAACAAAACAGGGCCATAGCTACTACTGAAAAAACACGACAGGAGCATGTCAACAGGATGACCTTGGATAGCATAGCTCTGACAATGGGCCTTTGCCATCGTCTCTAATTTTGATTGGTTATCTACCTGCTCAGAGGTGGACTGCCAGCTTTTTATTGCATTAATTCCATTTAGCAAATCTTCTTTTGCCGTTAATGTGTACCCAAGCTACTGTATTTCAGATACATATTTTTCTGAGTCAGTTCAAGATTGAACATTGGGCCAATCTGTTGTATATATCTTTTAATTAAGAAACATATCCCAGGATACGTAACTGTAGCTTAGCTAAATGTTTGTTATTTAAGTGTATGTGATTAGTGTGGACTTAAATAAATCAATGCTGTTTGTACCCATGTCTAAGTTTAAAAAGCCCCTGCACCAAGGACAAATTTAGCTTCGAAAGGTTCTTAATTATAATAAAACAAAACAATTCAAACTCAAGGCCACTTAGCTAGCCTTGGGCTAGATGTTATTCTCAAGATGCAATTCTTCCTTCAAACAGCATGGATGAAAGTTTTTTTTAACAGTTTAGAGCCTGGTCAGGAAAGAGGGAGCGCCTAGAGCAACAGCATTTCTTTAATGTGAGCAGCTCACTATCTGTGGTGAAAGCTGTTCCCAACAGGTTATGACACTTCAAAAACATTAAAATGTCAACATAAAATTAGCTTACCTTTATTCCTTGCTCGCCCATGGTTCCCTGTTAAAGCAGAGAAAACACTTTAAATGTAACACATATGACACCGGTCCACCAGATGGAGCACAAGATCCTCTATAAGCGTTAAGATAAGAGCTGAGGGAGGTGTCAGAGGCTCCACGGAAAACTTTGAAAGCAGTTTGCATCTCATATAAGAAGTTATCTAATCCCTGATGTGCAGCCTCTGGGAAAGAAGGCATCTGTGAAGGCCTCTCCTCTGTCCTTTTACTGACCTTTAACTCAATACCCTGATGTGCGGGTAGAGCTTATGCTAGAAAACAGGAACAGGATTTTGGTACGCTTTCATGTGCAAACAGAGTGAGATGAAAGAATGGTGGGATCGGAAGTTTACAAGGCAATAATCTGCAGAGGAGCTCACAGCAACAGTGTTCTTCCAGCAGTACTATCCTAAGAAAAGCTGCAGTATTAAACTTCAGAGGAACCCTCTGTTTTCCAATGTGACTTTTACAGTCATAGTGAAAACATAGCGGCTTCAGGAAAAATCACTTTGAAAAAGAGTCAGGGTATAGATATCTACTAGGGCTTTGTTGTGATAGCAGCTCCCAAAACAGATGACAGGGATGCTTGATTCTAGTTGTACAGGATTTAGATGAAGGGAAAGAGTCAATTGGGATTAAAATCTTTATAGCTAATGATCTTCTTTGGTGGGAACATTACATTTTGAGGTGTTATTAAACATCATAGCAAAATCATGGGTAGTAACTTTATATTAACCTGAGGTGTCCTTCCTTTATTGATAAAAACACAGAGGATCTTTACCAACTCTGTGACCTCCACACTATTTGGGTTCTTTGTTCATTATGTATGTTAGATTGTAATGTTGGTTTCTTCATTTTATTTTACCTGTAAGATCATCACTGCTTAATGACAGGTTATTTGATTTGGATTTTTGATAATCAAACTGTTGTTTAAATAGGCCAAACTTCACCATAGGAGCTTTAAAGGAAAATGTAAGTCTGGCTTTCAAACGTGTTCAAATGCTTGAATCTGCTCATAATATCTGATATAGTAGATATATAATAAAGAGTTTAGAAAAAAACTTTATGTCATTTCTGCTAAAATCTGGCTTCAACAATTGATTCTGCTAATCTATTCACTGTTTTGTTCTGTCATCTTGTTTTTCAATTTTATCTTTCACGTTTTGCATCTTTCCTCTTGTCGTCTACAATTCCTTAAAACTCAATTTTCTATTAATGCCACATTGGAGTTGTGTTGATCAGTTTTCGTGTACATGTGCATGTGTTTGTCCTCTAGAGGAAGTCTGTTAAGCCATGGAAAAGTGTAGAAGGACAAGCACGTGGAGAGTGTGGTAGGCATAGCTCACTTTGCCCCCCACAAAACTTCAAAGCCAAGGTTAAATCCTTTAGCCTGCTGTCCACACACTATGTTAGTGTCAGTGTGTGCACATGTGTTTGTTTGCTTTGTACATCTCTGTTTGTTCAATACTAGGGAGACTATTATGCAATAACCCAACAAACATGTTCCATTGAACAAATGTCAAAACCATAAATGTGGGAGCAGATGCTACCTGAATCATTTTGTGAGGTCAGGGCCTCGGTATTTATTTGATATGGCTTCCGAACAGCTTTCATAGCTTCATTTTATACTTTCATTTACAATCTTATATAAATGGTAATATAATGTTTGCTAGAAAGGGCCAGATAATGCTGCTGAGATGGTCCACTTTCCTTGCGATTTGCACAAAGTCCTTCTAAAATTAAGGTAATATGGGGATCCAGTTATATGATGTAGGTATGTCTTGTTGATGTCTTAAAGATACAGACTTTTTAAACACCTCATAACACATGGAAGCTAACACCCAAACAGTAACCTCCACATCTCAAAATGAAGCAATCAAACAAGAACCAAAAAACTGCTGTTCCTGTAACAGCATCTTCAGACTTCACAATTCAGTCCCCATATACCCCACACTTTAAAATCAATCCACCCATCCATCCATTTATCCACCCATCCATACATCCATTTATCCATCTATCCATCCATACATCCATCGATCGATACCACTTATCCCATAAAGACAGGTTCATGTTAAATGTATTGCTTGTTGTTCAGAAATTGTACCAACCCAACCTTCCAAGAAGACTATGCTCCCCTTTTGTTGATGAGTGAAAGGCTTCCATTACAAAGCATTAATTATCAGGTAGGACGTATGCACTTATGATTCCTATCTAAATGGGATGGCTTATTCACTTTCTAACGAATTAGCTTTGTGATAAGTTTGTAATTTGATGAATAAGAATTTCTAACCCCTCATTCTTTTCTAATCTTTTCCCTCATCCAACTATGGCTCCCCCTACTGTAGTTCCAAAACAAACAGGAAACCTGCATTCAAGAGGCCAAACTCATGGCTTAGGACCAATTTCCACAAACCAACTTGGGCGTCATGGTGGTAACATCCAGTTTTAGTAGTCCATGCTCACATCCCATATCTTGAAAGCCAAAGCAGCAGCAACGATGACTATATTAATCAACTTAAAGACCCTTGTTTCATCCACCAGCTTAATATAACTTTCATTACAATTTAGCAAAAAAACAGATTTTAAGAAATCTGGTTATATTATTGAGTGTTTCATTTTAATTTTGTTGTCATGAACCCCTGAATAAAAAAACTAATTTAAACAAGAAAACGTTTTACAGGTAGTATGTTACTCAAATAGAAAGTGGAATACCTTTGGGCCTTCAGGACCTGATGTGCCGACATCACCTCGATCACCCTGTGAAAGAGATGTGGAGATGGAAAGACAAACTATAACACTAATTCAAAGTAAGGTGACTGACAGCAAACACACAGTAAGCCGACACAACACAGGGACAAAATCGTTGACTTCTCAAAACAATTAAACTGGATTTTTTTTCAGTCAGTGAAAGCAACCAGAAAAAGAGCCCCTCCCTCATATAGGAAAGACCAACAAAACTGTAAGCAATATAATGTGATGGTTTTAAGTAGATGGTGCACTGGATTAAGTATTTCAAAGCCAATGTAACCATCTCTTTGATTCTAATTACCATGTTCTTTTTTCAAAATGGTATGCATTCAAGAGCTCACCTTTAGTCCCGGCACACCTGGCTCACCCTGGAGAGAAACAACAAAATATGTACAAATATGTACAGCCAATATAACATATCCAGTATTAAATATTGACAGATTCACATATAAACAGGAAGCTGAGGCTGAATTTAGGGGTTTAAATCTTTCAACCAGATGCTTAAGTAGTTCAGATATTACTGCTAATGCTGAAGCGAATCACATGTGAGAAGCACTTCTGTGAGCTTCAGTTGTTTTCCACAGTCTGAGGCGTTTACAGGACTCTGTACGCTTCCCTGAACTCTCAATCAACATTCCTCCTCTTAAATAATCTGTGATGCAATTAATACATCATGTGGAGATCTATACTCATCCACTCAAAAGGCAATGTGTAGTGTTGTGTAGCCAAGGCTAACTTTCTAAACATCTGCACTTGGTCCAAGTGGAAACATCTTGACTGGATCCCTGTTTCATGTGGCCTGTTGTACTTGGATCTGAGTGTGTTTGTGTGCAATAACTCTGAAGTCATCATAAGAGACCAAAGTGATAAGTTAAGCTTTTCAGAACTGTAATTATGCTGTTTTGACAAGAAGAGAAAAATGTTTACCTTCAGTCCTAGTAAAAGCTGCAGAAACAAAGAAAACACAAAACGGTTGACATCTCATAAAACAACCTTTCACCTTTGAGAAGGGTCTGGAAAAATAAAGGCAGAGGATTCAGTGAACCAAAGCTTACCCTCGGGTCTTTTCCTGGTTTGCCAGCCTCACCAGGTTTACCCTGTATGAACAGAGCAGAAATTGTTTTTATAAAATTGAAGGAACTAGGCACAATATCAACAAATGTGCCAAATTTGGACACAGTTAGAACCAGGCAGCAATTTTAAATATCTTTCGTTCCAAAATAATTAAGCCAAAGTAGCAAAATAGTCAATTAAACTTGCAACAAAACTGAACTTTAACTTAATACTTAGAAGACCGATCAGTGATTGTTTTAGGTCCTTTGTTTGCATTATGAAAATGACTATCAGCACTGGAACACGAGAGTCACAGACAAGTCAGGTTTAAATGGTTTCTCTGAGCAAAGAGAACCTATCTATAATATTCCTATCTTTGCACCTCCCTGGGAAAAAGTTTGATAATCACAATACTATGTTTGTAACATGGATTATCCTGTTTTCAACATTTGATGGTTTGTGAGTCTCAACAGCTTAGTACTGTTGAATGATTTTGGATTATAACATATTGAATTGCTACCGTTGGGCCGTTAATTCTGAATGAGGTGATGAAAATCTTTTTATTATATTTATGATTTTATACCCAACACATTTAGTTTTCTGTGTAAAGCTTAAGTATTTCTTCAGGTGGAAACTCAACAGGTGTAAAAACTGAACTCAAACTGGAACTTACCGGTGGGCCGCTGGCTCCATTAAGGCCTGGGGGTCCGGGGGGCCCTGGAGGTCCTGGGGGTCCCTGCGCTCCAGGCTCACCCTGCTGAGAGACCTTGAGTTACAACCTGCCATGCTGGAGGGAACCTCTTCACACTGGTCATGCCAAATCAACAACATCACACTCCACCTCAAGTAACTTAAGGGTGGGGGTGAAGAGAGCAGGGTTAGCTGGGGAGCAAGCCAAGCGGTTATGATGCTTGAGTGCAATGTTTCATTATGGGCTAAAAAATTAAAAAAATAGAAAAAAAAGTTCATTTTAATCTTTTCAGGGTTTTCTCTGGTCATTCGCTCACTTTGGGGCCAATTTGCTTTTAAATAAATCAAAGTCACTAAACACCTTGGTAAATGTTGGGTAAGGTCACTGAAATGCCTCAAAATATTGAGGGCCAAACAAACACAATATTCAGTCAGTGACCTTTGGTTTAAGTGGTTAAAGTCACTGTCCGGGTCATGTTGTTCATCCCTGAACAAAGACAGTTCTTATAATGCTGCTGTTTTTGTTAGCAAAGTTTGTTACTTCACATGATGTCACAACTTCCATCCCCTGACATACGTAGGCCACTGGTATGTAACCGTCCAGAGAAAGTAGGCATAGTGCACCTTCAGCGAGGTTAACTAACATCGCTCGATATCATTTAGTTTTTCTGTTTTTCTATCTTTTTTGAAGAGCAATGCACTTGGGAAAGTGTGACACTACAATGAAGGTTTTTATTGTTTGTTTTGTTTTTGGAAAGCTGCAAAGTATCATGGGTAATAACGACTGTCCTGGACCTGCCATTTTTCAGCAATGGTTGTCAAAAGTACCTCTTCTTTGTTTAGTTTGAAATTCTCATTGGGAAAATACAGCTAGAGATCAGATAACACCCTTTACTTTGTTATTTATTACTGTGTATATCTGAAATGAATGACCTTGACTTTGATATCATTTATTTTTCTGTAGCTTCTGAGCAATGGACAGTTATTCTGTGTTTGGATGTTGCAAGCTGCCAACTGACAGCAGGAACCCTGGAAATGATCTCAAGCTGAAGCCAAGACTAAACAAAATAAAAAGACCCTACAGGATATGAAGAGAATAAATACACCTCAGCGGCTGTCTGTTACACATCTGAATCTGTTTCTCTTTCGTTTAAAGCAAAAATAATTACCCCAACTCACCATTTAGATGTCAAAAAACTATCCCTAATTTCCTGATTGTATTGATATGTTATACAGAAGGCACCCCCGAATGGAAATAACCATTGTTATGGAGGGCAACAAGTTTACAGGGCATGCCGGTAATATATGATACAGACAGTACAGTATTTATTTGCACATATGGTCCGACTTAGGGAGTTCCTAACACAAAGCACTGGCTCTACTTCAGTCACTCAGCAATCACTGTGTTGCTGTAGGAATACACACACACAAACAGTAGCTCAGGACTGCAGAGTGCTGCCAAGCTTCTGAGATAATGGAGAACATATCTAACCACATTAGATCCATGTTGTGTCATCCATCTTCTTCTCTGCACGGCCCAATAAGTCCACATGTGATTCATAGGTCTAGACATGTCAGGTCTTATAGACACTGTTATGGATCGACTCCAGCTGCTAATAGCTGATATAAGAATGTGCTGCTCTGAACAATTTCTACACTGTTTTGTACTATGTCCTGGCGTAGAGCAGCCAAGACACAGTAGATGTTGACTGGTGTTCTTTAGTTCTCTGTTTGTCTGTTTGTATGTCAGTAGGATTGTAACAAAAACTGCCTTCTGGATTTGAATGAAACTTTGTGGAAGCGCTTAGCATGGATCTAACTGAACTCTTTTCCTACAGCCCCCAGAGTTGTCGCACCTCTGCCATTGTTAACATGCTATAACTGTTGCTAAAGATAAAGGATACAGAAGTTGCTATTTTATTTGAAATAAAAATGTAAATGTATTGGATGCAAACCAGGATTTGGGGAAGCACTTTCTTTTTGCCATTTTCATTTTTGATGAGGGTACACTGAATTAATTTTGTTTTCCAATTTCTATTAATGCAACTGTTCGTATCTACATATATTTTAGTATTTCTATCCTCACTTGCCACAGACTACCTCTTCTTAAATTTCAAGCTATTTCTTTGAATTCCCCTTCACACAATATTGACAGAAAATAACTTACGTTTTTAACATATCTAAACATTGAGCAGCAGTAGCAGCCAAAAGTTGGTTAATTTCAACATATTTGCAGGGAGGGAGAGATTTTGGCGGCAGATGGCGGCGGTCAGCATCCACAGGGCGGGCAAAGAAGAATGGGCGAGAAGGGGGCAGAGAGAATTGTACCTTGAGGCGTTTTAGGATTAGAGGGCTTATTGAGGGCATGTTGCGCACGGTGATGGGCAACATCTGCCGGGGGCAGTCACAAAGCACAGGTGGCCAGCGGTGAAAAAAGGTCACAGGGCAAAGGTCACCAGGAGGCCAGAGAAAGGAGAATGAGGGGAGGACAAGGTGGAGGGATGTGGAGGGAGAAAGAAATAGAACATTAGAGTGAAAGGCAAGGAAACGGTAAGGCAAGGGAGAGAAAAAAAGAAAACAAGGTCGAAGAAAAAAAAGACAGAAAAGGTACCAGCACAGCAAACTACAGGCCTGGAGTGATGGAGGGGATGGTTGATGTACAGTGATGCTTCTTTTTTTTTCCAAAACAATGCAAATGCTTGAAATTTCTTTGAATATGTTGGAGTCTGTTTGTTTAAAGTCATCATGTATCCCATATTTAGGATTTGTGTGCATCAATGTCCCCATGAACGTAAGCCAGGCCTTTAGATTGCAGCTGAGCAGAGGTGTGCACCAGTCTTGCCACAAAGAGAGTACAGCAGTACAGTTACATAGCACATCCAGACTTACTGTGGCCAACTGTCCAACACAGGGCTGTACAATACGCCGCTTCTGTTGAGATGACCAGCATGATCAGATACAGGTTTAGGAGAGGATAGTACAGGTATGATCTATAATCTTGCTGCTACATTCCCCCATTGTCTCCAGGTAGAACCAGCTGCATGCAACTTACCTACTTTTGACATACTTATATAGATGTGTATATATTTCCACAATTTTTATTCTGCAAGCACCAATAAAGCAAAGACTATCCCATTACCCATATACCTCTAGGAAGTGTCTCCTTCTAAAACTTCTAAATATTGAATCTATAATTTGGTCCATTTTGGAAACTTATTTTTCCCAGTGTGTGATCAGTCACACTTTTTTTAGCAGTACAGTTGAAAGTAAAAAGTGCTAAATGTGCTATTTCTGTGGAAATATATACAGCATGTTATGAGTAAATATAAGTAGGGGTATAAATGTTGTAAAAGTAGGCAAATGTGCAGCTTTGTCCCTCACCATGTCCCACAATCCACCACAAGTTGAAACAGGTTTTGAAGATATGAAGTCAAAGGCTGCCAATATTAGAATGAATTCTTATAACAGATAAAAACTGATGGAAGTACAACATGTTGTCTTTAAAATAGATTGACTTCAGATAGGTTGTGTATTTGCAAAACTGTAGGCTTGATAAGACAAGACATTACATTTCTTTTTTATCTTCTGAATTGCAAATAATTTGCAATTGAAAGTTAAAAATCATCTCTCAGTACTTACAATTATTGTAAGTACATTTTCAATCAATACACAATTTGTACACTTATGCTAAATGTAATTTCTCCTTTAATTCGATAATTTCATTCCAATATTGGTATCCTTTGATTTGGAAGTAGGCACAAGTGACCTTAATTTCAGTAACTATTCAAGGTGATAGTAACTGCATGAACCAAACTAGTAGCAGCTTTGTTACTATATCGATATCTATACTTTTTAGGGTGGAGAGTATAGCGGGTTGAAGAGTGCCCTGGCTCATGGGCACTGGCTATCTCTTTGTGGCATGACTTGGTGTCACCCCCACTGAGAGTTGTCTTTTGGGGTGTTTTCAGGCACCCACAAACCTTTAACGTCAGAGCCTGACTGGAGCGCAAGGCAGCCAGGGTTTTCAGAGGGAGATCCTGCACAAAGAGGCCCTAAACACCAGGGAAGTGGTCATTTCAGTCAGTGCTGGTAATGTTTGCAAAAAGTCGTTATCCTACCACCCAAAAGTGTGTAATGTCATGTGAAGACTTAAAATGTTCAGTTCAAAGGAACATCTCCAAATTTGCATTTCTTTTCTTCCACAAAGTTAGATGTCAAGATGGACGCCTTTTTGTAAACAAGACAGCTTCCGTCAGGATGTGGTTAGCCTTAGCATAACGATCTAAAGCAGGAGAACAGATAGACTGCTCTTTTGCATGTGTTTCCAATGCTAACTAATTCCTCTACATATTAAATCTAACAATGTTTCCTTTTGATATGGACATACTAGAGCTATTACTTGTGAAACCAAAACCACAGAGAGATAAAGTTTGTCAAAATAGATTCATTATAACTGACCACAAACTGAATGGATGAAAAAGGGATGCAACCTGGTAAACATTTAGCAAAAGGTTTAGGAATAAACCAGGCTAGCTGTTCCCCACTGCTTCCAGCCTTACACCTAAGTCAGGCTAACCACATCCATACTCCAGATCTGCATTAACACACAAGAGATTGATCAATTGTCTAATCCCACTCTCACAAGGAAGAAAAAAAATCCCAAGGGCCTCACTTTTCTATTAACAATGGGCCGGCTGTTTGAGAAATGTGCTAGCTGCAATTCCCTTCCTTACTGCTGAAATACATGTTACACAAATATTTGCTGATCTTGCTCGCTTTCTCCTGAAAGGCAAACCATCCAAGCACTGAACATTTTACCTCCCCCTACAGTTACCCCCCAATCCCCAGGGGTCTCACTATAGGACAGAGGCCTTTAGAGTCCGCAGACACTGGGAAAGGACCTCCCATGCAGGCTGTTGTAGGGAGCTCAGAGAGGTAAATGGAAAACAATTTCGACAGGCATACATCTTGTTATCAAAGGGGAACTTGGACTCATTGCTGGATAAAATCATTCAACCTGAAATTCTCTCTGGGTCCTTTTTCCTTTGAACTCCTCATTCTGAAATATATGTAGCCTGACAAAGCATTTCCTGTTGAGAGATGTATATCACAATATGATGGATAATAAATTACATATAAATCAATCTGAGCATTGCATTGTAATACTTTTTCACGGGGAAAACAGGTAGCAAATGTTTAATTATCTCAGTATTAGTATTTATTAAATCAAAGGTTGAATTATGCTGGAAATGGATTTTGCTATCTGAAAAATCCCCCTTTACACAGGAGACTCTTATTCTTGGCAGCTCCACACACGGACCTTTATCACGTCTGACTGTGCTCCAGCCGATTGCTGGTAATTGCTTTGTTTTTCCCTCAACTAGCCAAACCCCAGAGATGACAGGCCAAACAACTGCTTAGCGCTGCATTTGCTACCCATCATTGAGCTACTTGCAATTTGCCCGTCAAGCTTCTGCAGTAGTTTCTCCTCTTCCAACTTCAGATATCTGTAATTTTCTGACATTACAACACTGTACATACAGATACTGGTATAATCTGTCAGATAGAGTACTGGTTCAGGTTCAGTTCAGTCCATTAAAATAGCATTTACATTGCAATGTTAACAGTAGATTCAAATCATTTTAGAAATTTAGCATCAAGTGATAATCTATTGAAAAGAAAAAATTCTGGTTTTGAAAATTGTGAAGATTTTCTTACCCGGTGTGTGTAATCTCCACAAACGCCCTAAAGATAAGAAGGACAAAAAGGTTTATTCAGAAAGATCACATATAGTTGAGTTATGGTTGGGGGGTTAGGGATTCAAAGTCGGAAAGTGCTGCTCCTCATTTTGAATGCTTTTGTTAGCCTCTTTATTTAAACCCCAAACTTTTAAGAATGGCAATGCTTATTTTGCAGGAGTACTCCACTGGATGGAATTAATTGAACCAATTACTTGCTGGCAAAACAGTCAAATTATTGCAAACCACGTCTCACCTTCTCTCCTTTAGGTCCAGGATCCCCCTAAAAAGTAAGAACAACACATCAATTAGATACAGTAAGGTGAGGTGTTAGCAGTTAGCTTAAATGTTAGCTGGTTATTATTTCAGAAATGACTTTTATACTTACTGGGAGTCCTTTAGTACCGCGGTGACCCTGGAAATCAACATCAACACAGTCAGTCTTTAATGTGATTTGAGCATTGGTTTACAGCTTTACAATGAAAACAACATGACTCAACATAAATCCCTTCAATAAACATGAGTGAAATGAGGAAACATGTCAAGGGATCAATCAAGCTAATGAAAAAGCTGTTGCAGGAGTCTCTTCCAATTACTTTTTTGGGCAAAGGTACTCAGTGTGACTTCCTATCAGGCCCTGGGGTGTGCCCAGTGTAAGTAGCTGTCAGAGCTCAGCGGCCAGTTGATTAATGAACTCAGGGAGAGGACCCAGTAGGACACATCCAGAGCACCCCATGCTGGTGACCTCACAGTCACAGATCTAAAGCCACATTGTGAAGGCAACAGCACCTCCATACATTTACCAGACAACCGCTCAAAGCCCTTTTCAATAGAAGCTGACATTCGTCAGGAAAGAGACGAAGAAACAGGAGCTCATTACGGGGCCATTAATCAACATTAAACGTTATTTCAACAGTATCCAACCCCACTCAGCTTCCTGGAAATTGTTTTCATTTGTGCTAGCCTGAAATTCAACAGGGCCGGACACAGAAGGCACAAGTCACCCTCTTCTGAAAACAAACTCTAGTGAAATGACTTCCCCCGTCTGACCAAGAGTAGCGGTCCACAAGCAGAGCCAAGAGGCAAGCTAATGAAACCACAATAAGCAGGACAAAAGCCAGGATATCAACACGTTCTGGACAACACTGAAATGACAGACAAGCTAACATCATTTTAAAGAACAGAACCCTTTTATCCTGAAAATTTAAATAATTCTGAGGATTAATCAAATTTGTGGGGGAAATGGCCAGTTAAGGAGACTTAACAGTCAGACTAAGATTCTTATATGGACTTCACCTCCAAAGAAGAACATTGAAATTGGAAGATTCTGCAAATACTTCTTTAAATTCTCACTTTATATGCCATCTACGGTATAACTGTGGCTTCAGACAGATCAGTATAATGGCAAAACCTCCACAACTCCATTTTCCACCTTAATAGACATGAAGGACACAACTTCTGAACTGAAACTAAAAATTGAACATAAAGTTAAACAGCCCATGAAAGCCGGAGATCTGCTCACTTGCTTTTGCTCTTTAACAGCTGATAGTCAGCCAGAGTAAGTCTTCTTCAGATCATAAGTTCTGAACAACACTGACATGGATAATTTAACAAACCTAGATCTTTTCTGCTCGCACCGTACGGCTCATAAGGTACTGAAGGATTTAAGATAATCCTTTATTATTATTTAACAATATTAGATACTTTATTATTATCTAATATTATGTAGGAAGACAGAGTGCTAATACTGAATATTTGAATGTTAAATTCTTATGAAGTACAGTCAGATCATTGTGTGCCACCGTCAAATAGCAGCATTGACCAGCCCCAAGCAAAACATCCATTGTCTGCAATGTTTTCCAGCTACAGTATGCTTGTGAAGAATTCAGACTTATAGGACTTCTTACCATGTCTCCCTTCTGTCCATTCTGTCCCTGTATGAATAGATAAAACAGAAAACAGAGATGGTTAAATAGCTGGATCAAATTAAACAAAAACCCTCACTTGATTTCATTGAGAGAAAAAGAAGACTTCTTTGGGATATTCATGGCATGTTTAACCCCACCCTTTAATAACAATAATGACACTAATAGAGATTTTATTACAATAATGATCATAATTATTCTTAGCTTAATTATACTCATTATCATTACAGATAATCACAGTTCTGGGCAGTGCATGGAGCACTCAATTTCACAGTTATTTCACTCTGACGGGAAGGTGGGGAAACTCACAGGCTTGCCATCCAACCCGATTGGACCCTTTGGATAAGAAAGAAGAGAGGGAGATGTGTGAGCACGTATGGAGATTTGCAAATGCATCACGCAATTTCTACTCCAACAGCTGGCCACAGTACAACATCATTTGGAAAACGTGCTGCTTGCAAAACTGGATGATACTTTTTTAAGTGGAATACGTAGGTTGTGTGGGTGTAGATGAAAGAAGTCACATTGTAAAATCAAACAAAATTTATGATTAGCTGTCATTCTGGATTGTCATACTGTGTATCATGGTCTGCGCAGGCCTTTCAATGAACTAGAAAATATTAGTCACTCAGGACCTCATGAATACAGTCACAGGAAGAACGTTGGAAATACCTCTTGGCAACGTTTAAGATGGAAAACAAAGACTTTGTGTCACTCGGAAGTAACAAAATGTAATTGTTCTTCCCAAACCCAACTTGAGTAGAGTTTGGCTGCCCTCTTTGTGGTCACACAATACTGTGTATGCACAAGCACGGGGGGGGAGACAGCTTCAGGATTCATTTTGTTTTTTGTTACTTGATAAAGTGACTTTACTGCATTTTTTTTTTTTACAGGTTTCTATGAGTGTCGAGAATGTGTGGTTAGCACAAGAAGAGATAAAGGTGAATTAAAGTGACAGTATTATTGTTTTGTTAAAATGGTTTTGTCTTTAGCAGTTAAACAGTGTGCAAATCATGATACAGAAGTCATGGTTATATAATGCTCAATCTTAACAAGAGCCAATTGAATTAAATAGAATATGGTTTAGCATAATCTACCATACATACTGTAAACAGTAATGAGAGCTTGAAGATGTTTTGGATTTTTTTGAATAACTATTTAATCTTATGCATAAAATTGTACAACTTTAGAGGACACCAAAAACGTTTACTTTGTTTTCTTATTTTGAATATACTCACCTTGTTATCACCTTTTATGTAGAAGAATGTATAAATGTTAAGTCATTTGGCAGCTGATTTAGTTTCAATCAGAAACAGTTAAAACAAAACCTGAATGAGTGTTTACAGATATTAACGGACACACCATTATGATTTCATCGATCACTCAGTCCACAGGTGGATTATGATCTCTTTTTTTTCAAGAGTCATTCACAATCAACTACTGCACTTCATCATTAATTATTAGTAAAGTCACTTTAATTTACCTCAATGATGTTTGCTTTTTAAAAAAATGTTTTGTGCCATTTTATGATGCCTGACTGTCTTTAGCTCTTTCAAATACAATCTCAAATATCCAGCCATTACAAAATAATCTAAACATAAATATGATCCTGACAGCCATGACAGACAATAGCCATGACTTACTGGAAAGCCTGGAAAGCCTCGTGTTCCAGGTTGTCCCTAAAGAGAAACAGAGGAACAATCAGTGAGTTTGTTATACTTCAAAAAGACTAACATAAAAAATCTACTAGCAGAGTAAGAAGATCCAGTTCTCTCCCTCAATCCGTCCACAGAGGTATTTACAGAGTACTGAAATTGATTTTGACGCAGCGATTGATACTGTAGACTCTGGGGAATACATCAAGCATGTGTACATGCATTCTCTCTGCACAGGAGGAAATCAGACACTGCAATGGAGCACTGAAAAGAAAAGTCCAAGGAGCACTAATCTAATAAGCTACTACAAAGAGAGGGTGAAGGAGCTCAATGAGCATATGTCAATAACAATTAGCCAGCATTGGTGGCCTGTTTTAGTTTTTCTACCTTGCTTGTTGGACTGGTACAAGACATTCAATATCCTCGGGAAAAGGAGTGAAGAAAAAATAAAGAAGCAAGGGAAGAGAATTACAAGGACGTGACTAATGAAACAGATTGTAGGGATAGAGTCACGCAACACTGTTGAGCCAACATGAACGAAAGCTTCCTCAAAAATGATCAATCTTAAGATGAAGACCCCGACATCCAGTTTTAAGTTATTGGAAAGCTTGTAACTGTAAATTAATTTGGGATTCTTTTCTAACAGAATACTATTTTCAAGAGTTAACACTTGCCGCTCAAATATTGTGCCAACCCAAACGTGTTGTAAAAGAGTTCCAGAATATGGAGACATCCATCTGCTGATGAAGACCAGATGTAGGTGTTCATTATTTCCCTTTTAACAGTTTCTTGAAGTCATTGTGAGTGTGCTATAAAACACCATGTCTCCAAAATATGACTTCTTTGCAGCCCATAGTCTAGCTGTTAAGTTGAAAACCTTTCACTAAGTGGAAAATATCTTTACACTCATCCATCTAACCTGCTGAAATGACAATGTGGCGAAGAAGTCGAGCCTTTTGGCTCGCCTAAGCTGTCATTTCCTCTAGTTCTCACCTCTCTCTTGAATCAACTCCCTTGTTCCATCTAAGGTCATGACTGGAGTCTCTTATGTCAATCTCACCTGCTGTGGTAAACTAACTTCTAAGTGTTTCTGACTGACTGGACTTCTAAGTTCAATACTTGGCTCCTCCTGTATAGAGATTCCTCCACAGCCTGTTATTCATCAGAAATGCCTATTACCATCCAGGAAGAGTGGGCACATGGGTAAAGATTGTAATAACCCTCAATTACAAAAACAGATGTAGACACCACTTATGTCTGCTAGACTCATAGCTGTGCCACTTTTTAAAGGCATATTATGCAACTTGAGAGGCGACATTGTTTTCGTGAAAACTGAAAAAGGAGAAGAAAAAGACGCACTAAACTTTTTAGGCCTCCCAAGAATTTGGGTTCATCCATTAAGGCAGAGACCTGGTGTCTGGATAACAAACACTCACCACATTTGGACCAGAATGGTCCAGAGTTTTTTCTCTTGGATTCCTGATAAAACAAGCGTGACTAATGACCCATTTTTTGACTAAACCACAGTTTCAAGAATCGTGAACAATGCAGCTGTTTCCACACAAGCTGCTATTAAATAGCATATTTCTATTATATACGGTGCATTCACACAGTTTTGATTTAAGATAGTGTTGCTACACTAACATCCACCAAAGCCCAGTAACCCACAAGGCAAAAATCTCTCCAATTGTCTGGTTTAATCAACATAACTTGAAAACTTGGTATCCCAAACCCTAATGTGTTAAGCAGAGGTCTACTATAATGGGTAGGTAGCTAATAAAAAAAGTTTGGCGTTAAGCTAAGATGTTTATTAGGTGAAGGGAGAGGTGCAGAAACTTACAGGAGGTCCTCTTGGTCCAATGATAGACAGACCTGGCTCGCCTGGTGCTCCCTTTAGACAGATAGAAAGAGAGAAAGAAAGCAGAACAAATGGATAAGATGAAAAGGGTGTTTCCCAGGGTTTTCCCCTATTTATAAAATAACACAAGTTCAGCACATTGAAGCAGTCCTGAAGATAAGTAGCTTTAGCGGGGCCAAATCCAGCCACTAGCATGTGCTTGACATACAATGTGTCTTATTCCAACCAATTAATACCTCCTTTCACACAACTGCAGAGGACATTCACAGAAATGTAAAGCTCTGGTAACAGTAGAAAGTTCCACAGTATATTGATACAACTGTTTGAAGGGTTAGTTGAAGCTAGTGAGTTATCTGCTAACATGCTAAAGCTTTTCTGTCACAATGTCTCTCCAAGAGAAGATGATTTTTATTACAAAAAACACTAGCTTGGAACAATTGACAAAGAGGCACTCAACTAATGTTACTCTTAACGATGCTAGAATTAGTACTATATCTTATCTTATGCACTGCACATTTATAAACGTGGGCCACACACTGATCATGTTTGAAAAACTGTGAGCATAGATTCAAAAGAAGCTTCATGGTGCGTGATAATTAATAAAAACTTACATTTTGTTAGATGAACCCATTCAAAGATATCTCTGACACAGTTGCATCAGTTATGATCAATGTTCTTTTGTCTGTTTTAATGTAACAACACCTTGGCACCCCTCACCTCATTGTCTTATCATCATGTTTCATACATAACAAAACCATACATTAAATAGGTTCAGAAATAAGCCTGTAACAGTTGATTACGTAGCACTGTCTGCATCTGAAAATAAACTATGTCTATGTATGAAAGCAGAACTTTCCCAGTCCAATTCCACAAAGCACAGTGGCAACGTAAAGCTTAGCCAATGAGATATAAATTGATATGCAGTGAGCCCTGAAGCTGAAAGGAATTAAATACATGTGGGGAGAGAGAGTGAGGAATGACAAAAAACAGAAAAATGTCAGGAGCTGCAGTCTACATAGATCCAGTGCAACAAGGACTGTAGCCCCTGTACATTGGGTGCCCTCTACCACCTAAGCTAAACCAGCACCCTATGGCCTGTTCATGTCTGAAAGTCACAGCCATCCATCAAAGACAAAGGCCATTCTAAATATTTCTGAACAAATGTCTACTTTAGGAGGCCAACAGTTTGTTTTCTCATTCTTGGTTTGCTGACAGACAAATCACTTAGGGGCCAGAAGGCAAAGGTACAGGCAGAAAAAAGGTTCACGTCAACTGAAGCAGTTTTTAGTTTCTTCTTTGGTGTTCTACAGGTTTACTGCATCAGACAAGTGAAGATCTGCAGATACACTCCTGCAGAGATTGGATTACTCCGGTTTTAAGAGGTCAAGGTAACAAGGAAAACTTTAGAATCAGATCTTAAACCAGGACCCATCTGAGCAGATACACACACACGTAAGACTAAATTATGTAGAATAACAAGCAGACAGATCTCATTTCCTCCTAAATGTACTTTTCTCAAGGTAAGTGTTCATCTTCTATGGTTGTTGGTTAGTGGCTTTTTTCCCCATAACCAATCCATCATGTCTGACTGCTTTTCCTTCCAGCCTTGCCAGTGTCTTGCCCAAAACACTCTCCCACAGAACCCACAAAAGCCTTTTGTTCGAGAGTGCAGTGTCTGGAAAAGGTAGCTTTCACTTACACTATTTTTTACTTCAATTTACTTATCATAAGTCTGCCCCACTCCTCCTTGTCTGAGGAAGACCCTTCCTTGTAAGAGACGATCTACAGCCAAGTCTGCAGAGTGTAAATCCTGGATTTCTTCATCCCCTCTGTCCTGGCAACTATACTGTGAGACAGTGTGGGCCAAATCCCAATTACTCTGTTACAATATGTTCCCTGCCTAGAAATAAAAAGGAAGTCTGTAGATTATTTTGGATACGGGTCGGAAGAGTGATCCAAATATCCGCCGCTAAGTTGTCTGCTTCTCCGTTTACTGCCTTGGTGGTCAGGTTACTATTTCTGTTCCCTTACAAGTCAGGCAGAGGTTATGACAACTTTAGTTTTGAATGATCATATTAAAGGTGCTTGGCTGACAAACAAATACGTCATAGTGGTATGACTGTCAAGAATTTGGACCTAGATATGACAAAGTAGTTGTATTTGACGAAAAACAAATCTGTAAATCAGATGTTTCTGGCTATGACACAGCGGATATATAGGAAATTATGATTGTTTTGGCAAATGTGTAGAGCAAGTTAGAATAGGCTTCCAATCCAACATGCACATTGATTTGCAAAATGTTGACCTGGAACAAGAGATATCTCCTTAAAGCTGAACTTGTCTTTTTTTCACACCTTAAGCAGTAAAATATGGTAAATACAGGCTAGTTTGTTATGGGGTAAGTGTAAGCCTTGCTTCTGTACAAATCCTACAGGCACATAAACATTACCTAACCTTTGGAATTGTGTTTCTGGCAATGGTACTAAGTACAATATTTTTTCTTTTTGCTATGATTTGGTGACCACCATCTGATCACCCATCTGTCTCATTAGTCAATATTACTTTTTTTTGTCCTGGGCAGATGCCATGGCTGGAAATATAAATATAAAAAAGAATGGCCAGAGAAAAAAACAAAACAAATAAAAGAGGCTAAAAGGCACAGGAGGGCTAAAGGGTAATGCGGAGTTCATGAAATGCCACCGATGTGTTAAAAAGTTAAATTGACAAAACTATTTCAAATTGTCCTTTTATGGGTACACATGAAAATAATCACAAACATTAAATAACAGGGACTCACTTAAAAAACATTGGTACAATAAGCTTCATCAAGAACACTTAGTACTTAAAGGTACAGTATGTAAGATTGCATGCTAATGTTTACATTAAAATATCTAACTTCAATTAAAAATTGACTAAACCCATGTTATATATATTTTTTAGTTGAGTACTTACATCACCTCAAATATTTCCAAAAGTTATCAAAGCCAGAGAAATCCGTAATTTTATAGTTGTAACGGTACGTGTCTTGTAGGCAGCTGCCATGATGAGCCGCCATGACAGACACGAAATGTTGATCGTTGTCAAGGAAACACCGGATGTTACGTCAAAGACCGCTGTATTAGCTAAGCGCTAGCTGCTACTGAAAGCTGCCGTTCTGTCGCTGTATGTGCTGCTGTGATAAAAACGTCATGTAAATTATACTTGGATACATCGTCAGTACACATATTGTCTTTCTCAGGTCGGTATCGCCCGTTCGTATTGATTCAACACAGAGTTCGTTCGTTTTCACGGGGGGGGGGGGTATCCCATGAGACCCTGCGAGGAGCGACATCATCTCTTTTGTTATTGTTTTGATTGAGAGCCCCCTTGCGGCAGATTTTACATACTGTACGTTTAAAATGTAACGAGTACACAGCTCCTCATTTTTCTTGATGTAACCTCCACATCAGAGTTTATTTTCATTGATGAACTTAAATTCAACCTTGACTAAACCTCAGCAGACACCACTTCCTCTTTTATGGGTAAATTCATTTTAGTGATGTGAATAAAAATGATTATTTTGATTTATAGGTTCCTGTAAGGCTGACATTGGCAGAATAACTGAGTGATTACCGTCTCTGTTGACACACTTCTGCAATTCATGAAGCCGAGTGGGAAAATTCAGAACCTCCAGTAAAATTTGTCTAACATGTAATTTCCACCTTGAGGCAAATATAAATCTTTTTTGTCCCAGCTGGCAGCTCATATTTATTCAAACTTCAACATGACAGAGAGCTAGGATTTAACTGTTACACAACACACCAGTAACAATATTTATTTATATCAATGTATAACTCTATTCATTCTAAGGACTCTTTGAGAATCTCCTCATGTTCTCCGCTGTGGCCTCAATAAATGTCTCTGCACTTTCTTTGGGGAGTCTTAAATTAGAACTTTCAGACGTTTGAATGACAAATTGTTACGATTGTGTTTCATGGTGTAAAAGTTCAGGTAATCCAACCAGGGTGGGAAACCATTTACAGAATGTGACCCTGATACTTTTTAAAAATACGGACCTGAGTCCCCGATATAAATCACATGCTACCTGTACACACAGCACACAGCACAGCATGGTACTTCCAACCTCCACCACCACCCACAAAGTTACAATGAAGAAAGACTCAAATGACAGCCTGTTTATAATTCACAGTTCATCTCCTACTCATCCTCCTTGGTTGGATACTGAGTCAACCATGGATGACCAAAAACACCAAACTACGGCCAGAAAAGTTATGGACATTGTGCTTTTTGTCTGCTGCTTTTTTTTTTTTTAAATAACTGTTCCTATTTTACACATGCTCCTAAACTTACCTTCTCCCCTGCTTGTCCTTTTAAGCCCTGGGTTCAGTCACAGCAGACACAGTCGCATGCAAAAAGGTGTGAAGAGGAGAAAGACACAAGAGAGAGAGGAACCAGTGTTAGAGACATGGAGAGGGTTCGGGTCATGCAGCATCCTCAGGACTAGTGATGGGGAGGTGGTGAAAGAGCTAAGGGAAATCATTGTATATGAATGTTAAGTGGAATTGAGTAAAATATTAAGGAAATATGGCCATATAAGAAATGCTTAAAACTGATCAAATTACTTCTGTGGTTAACCCTGTACATTACAGGCTGTAATGACTGTAATACCAGAGTAGAATAGATTTTGCAGTAAGTGGTTAAACTTTGAACTACAGACTGGGTGGGCTGAAATGACCATCAAACACAAGCTGCCTTAAATATATTACACAGCAGAAGAATATATTATTTAAATGTGACAGCTGTATGGCAGCAGCAGCAGGGAAGTCTTATGTTTTTGTATTCTGTATTGAATGTATAGTCTTGAAGCATGTGCTATATGCTCTTATTTTGTTGCACACCTGCGGTACGGTACAGATGCCTTGAAAGGCCAGGGGACAAAATCTTGTGATCCATTTTGTGAGTCTGATAAAAAATGTTTTACATCCTGTGATCATGGGTCAAAAAACAAGAGAATATAACATTTCAACAAAGGAAAAAAAAACATTCTCAAATGAAGTAATGCACAAATAAAAAAATAATGTTTTAAAAGACTTTGCTGGTATAAACCTGTTCTTAAGTCATTAACACACAAATAACAAACAGACTGAAAAAAATGAATTCCAAGATTTTTCTTTCACTACCTCTAGGGGCAGCAGTTGTATGGAGTTTAAAAAAAGTCCACAGACAGCTTAAAGGTAACTCAAGGATTTCTGTTATATCTTACTGATGGAATGTGTGTTAAAACAAGATCAAAGTATCAGGTTAACCTTTTGATTAATGAATGATTAATTGGGTATTCCCTGAAGTCACATTGTCAGTAATAGTCTCAAATACATAGTTGTGTGTTACCTGTGTTATCTCTGTTGGATTTATGTGGTTAGTCATAAATGTACAGAAACTAGACTGACAAGGTTAAAATAATTGAACTGCCTATAATTCAACACACTGTTAAAATGTCTGTAGTAGATATCATGTTGTTGTCCACTGATATAAAGTGATGCATCAATCAGATAATTAATACTGTTTATATTTTTTTATATAATTTGCATTATCAACAACTCTATGGCATTTAATAAAAGCCTGATCATGTAAAATGGTCAAAGAGGGTAATGCTAAACTTACGATGTTCATATCATTAATGACTTACTGATTAAAGGCCCTTGAAGTTATTTATAGTGTGCACATATTGCTGTATCTTTAGGAATAGATGAATATAAAGAATAAATATATATCTCATACTTCCCTAACAACATATGTATTGCTTCAGCCGTGCCAAAATGTATGCAGCTACTTAAGTGCATGATGCACAAACCCTTAGTCACTCACCATTCTCCCAGGAATTCCCATACTGCCTTTGTCACCCTATTGACCAATGCAGATTCAGAAGGAACAAGGGTCAATGATAAGGTTAGACTGAAATGAACTCTTAAAGGGATACCTTGTCATGTAGACTTAACGGCTAGTTTTTCTTTTAGCACATCACATGAATCAAATTGAATCTACTTAAATACAATCTAATTAAATCAAATTCCACTGATATGGAAAGAGAGAAGCTTTTCATTCCTACCATTGATTTTTAAATTACTGTTATTATAGTGTGTAGCTGTTTTTAAGTCTCAAAGCCAGGGTATCCATTTAAGGAAGAATAATTGTATTGGGATTAGTCGGTTAACCATGCCATGCCCAATGATGAGCTAGAGACAAGCATTCTATGACCCTATCAAAACACAGGATGTAGTCATGCCCAACTCAAGAGCCCGGGTGAATTTGAGAAGTTTGGAGTTAAATATCAGTTACTACATCATTTAAGGCAAGTGGTTTGTCACTATCATGTGACTCTTTCATTCTGCATCTCCCTCATATCCCACTTTCCAACCCATACACATTTTTTCAACAGATGGCTGTTCAACATGTCTGGTGTTGCTCGAGGTTTCTGACTGTTAAAAGGCAGTTTTTCCTTGCCACTGTAACTTTGCCAAATGTTGCATAGTGCTGTGCTCATGGGGGATTAATGTTGGGTCTTTGTAAATAGTAGAGTAGAGTCCAGCCCTGCTCTTTTTGTAAAGTGTCTAAAGATAAGATTTGTTATGAATTAGAGCTGGACAAAAACGTTACTTTGATACATCGACTCAAGGCCCTGCTCCATAGCTTCATAAATATGTGTCCATTTTGTCCTTTTTACAACTACATATATAATTGTGTGTTTTCAAAAAAGACTTTAAGGCATCCATACTAATATCCAAATTGCCCTGTCTGTCAAAAAATCCTGGAATCAATGGTAAATGATCAACTAAAACGTATTTCACTTAAATTCTTCTGTCTTAAACCCTCATCAGTCTGACTTCAGACCTATGCACAGTACTGCCTCTCCTGTCACTTTAGTTCTTAATAATATTGTCACTTCAATGGACATTGTGCTGCAGTTTTGTTGACTTGTCAAAAGTGTTTGATACAGTTGATCATGGTCTTTTCATTCAGACACTGTGTAACATTGGGTTTGATACCAGCACTTGTAAATGACTCCAGAACTACCTTTCTGATACTGTAGATGACAGTGTGTAAATGCTGTAACTATTCAATCTGAGTTTCTGTCAATAACAAAAGGTGTTCCACAGGGGTCATTTCTGGGCCCTATCTTATTCACAATCTACTTAAACAATATGTTTTGTTTTTAACGGACTCTAATATTCATCTTTACATGGATGATATTATATAACCATGTTCTGCATACTCTGTACAGCTTGCTGTAGAGAAACTGTAACTTACAGTTTTTATTACCAACTTCTGTTCTTACAGTGCACCAGAGGCTTATTACTGGAGTCAAAGCATTATATTTGAGCTGTACGGTTGACCCCCCTCATTTACAGTCAGGTATGAAAGGATTGGATAGATCTTCCAGAACACATCGTTTTAAACACAAACACCAATGACTGAGCTGTTCTGATACCCATACCACTTTTGCACCTCTATGGTGGTACAACCTTCTTTACTCTCTGAAATGGGAAATCTCCATAAATACCAGTTGATGCACGCATCAGGTACCATAACTTAGTACCCCCCCCCCCAGAACATCTCTAGTGGTAACCTTTCACATGATGTCCAAGTCAAATGTAAAATAACTTCAGCCAAAGTTATATACTCAGTTGTGCCAAACTAAGGGTTTGTGTTGACGCATAGTCATAATAGGTCAAAAAACAGGAAAATACAAGTCAGTGCTATCTTTCACCTTTCAATCAGACAAAGTCCATCTCATCTCATGTGCTTTAGACCAAGTCTTGACTTATATTTAGATGTGTTCAGTCTTGGTACATCAGATGTTCTGGTATCTCTGTTATTAGTATAAGGCATACGTGTTTTTAAAAGCCTCTAAATATCCGGCTACAGCTGGCCTCTTTGAAGCCCTGTCCAAGGTCCTGATTTATACCAAGGCCTTGGGGAGAGACTGGCACCACCAAAAATGGTTTTAATCCAGAGCTGGGGGCTTAACACAGCTCCTTACGTGACTATTTGCTGTAACCACAAAACACAACCTTCACTTAAGGAGGTTTTATAGCCATGAGACAAATAAAGAGTACTGTAAAACCTCATTCAGGTCATGTGTTGCATTAGATTCCTAAGACACCTTATCGCTGCTGCACTACTCCTGCTGCTGTATGTCCCCAGAATCTGTCTAATAATTATTTTGGAACGATAGGCTGTTGGACTTGTACCCAGCCCCTGCACACACATACTGTACTGTACACTCACACACAAACTATTGTCCAACATCCAAACTTCGTCTGTCACTCTTTCTTGTGGTTTTCAGATTTATTAGAGCCTTGGTAGTTTGTTTCAAAAGGATTTATGCCATTCTTTAGTTATTCAATTTTGAGGTGTCTGAGGAGGAATATTTAAAGCCGGAATGAGCCTCAGCTGGACCATAGACTCAGTCCAAACACACATGCTCACACATACACAGCGAACCACAATCAAACAAGTCTACTCACCACTAATTTTTGGTATGCCTTGTAAAAAAGAAACCCATATAACCATGTTTGTTGTCATATAGTCTTGCAGTGGAGCAGATGAAGGTAGTCATCTAATGTCAGTTTGTATTAATTATGAGCGAATAATTCATTCTTTAAGTGCATGGTAGCAGCCAAGAGGTTAGCAGGAAACATTGTTAAATCTGTAAACTGTTAGCTGGGTCTACCTGCATGTGGGGAAATATATTTTTGTGTTTGCACGTGTGTGTATATTTGCATGTGAGGTGAGAAGGAAACAGTGCATGTATGATCCATCCATCATATCACTGTCTACCTCCATTGGTTATAAAGACCTACATATGTCACATTCCTAAATAACCACATTCTATGGAAAACACGACTCCCTCATTTTCAATTCTTACAGGTCCTCTTTCTGAAAACCACAGCCTTCCGCCCTCAGTCAAAGACCGCTCCTGATTCAATTTCCCGCTGTGTGACAGCTGTAATCAATCACAAATCCTGGAAGCAATACCATCCTCGCTTTGACACAAAATGTCAGCAAAACCCAAGCAATGGAACAAAGCATGGGGCCAGTCACTGCTTTTGACATTTTTTTATGGACCAGGTACACCAGTGAGCTTGTCAGAACAAAATGGGGAGTTTGCTGGTTGTAAGTGTGAACCAGGACAGAGGTCAGTTATTAGATGGCCACCTGCTGTCGTGATAGGAACCATGTGGGTTTGACATGTTGGTTCAGCAGAAAGAGGGAGTGAGTGTTAGACTAAAGACAAAAAGACAGGAGACGACAATAAAACAGAAGCAGTACTTTTATGAGAGATTATAAAAGCTTTACATTCAAAGTGTAGCAAAATAAAGAATGGGTTTTAATGAAAAAAAAACTAAGGAGACATAAACTTATCCAGCCAACAGTTTAAAAGTGTCATCAATAGGAAGTGTTAAAGCTGTTAGCACCCAGGTCCACAGCAGTACTGACATTTCTGATGTTACTCAACTGACAAGTGAGCATAAAACACATTATTGAACCAGATTATTTTACAATTCGTAACTGAACGCATCTTGATATTACATCAACCCTTGAATGGTTGTTTTTCTGTGTCAGCCCTGTGATTGACTGGCGACTTGTCCAGGGTGTACTTCGCAAAGGGCTGGGCGATATGACCTCAAATCAATATCACGATGAATTGAACATTTGACCTCGATTACGATTAATGAACGATTATTTCGTTTTTGCTTTTTGCCCTCATAGTTCACTGACATGCTCTCGACTGTAAATATGCTCAACTATTAATGCTGGGATATTTTTTCTGATGAAAGAGTGCATAATATCTGATGATCCATTTTGTAGTTATTTACTGAATGTTTCAAACTAAAATCAAAGCATCGCTTGAAATGAAAACGACACATTTTAATTTTAAAGTAGAAATGAACTTCTCTAAAACAGTAGAAAATAAATAACTTGCATTTCTTGCAAACAGTTTTTCAGCAGTGTTTACATTTGACTTCTTTTTGTTCGGTGTCGTCTTCCCTAAAGACAAAATGTGTCCAAACGACGGATTGGACATGTTGTCACGTGACTCTGCCCTGAAAATAATCGAAAGAATCGACATGGGCAAGGTTACGTCGGTTAGAGGTTCTGAATGTCGGTTTCGATTAATTTTCGATTAATTGCCCAGCGCTAACTTCGCCTGTCGTCAAGCTGGAAGTGCCAATCCCAAATGAAAAGCAGTGTAGATAATGGATGGATGTATTGGACGCATATTGGATTTCTAAAATAGGCTCTGATAGTTTGTAAGATATGTTCTGCTGTTTCAAAAAAATCTCTCAATACAATATTTTTTTCTGTCTGTCGGCTCACTGGCTAGATACTTACAGCATTGTATTTGAAAAGACGTAGCCAATTTTTTTTAAAGATATATTTTTGGGCTTGTTGTGCCTTTATTTTAGAGACATGGAGGACAGTGGATAGACAATGACATGCGGGAAAGGAGCCACAGGTCGGATTCAAACCTAGGCTGTAGTCCCCATGTACAGAGGACTACAGCCTCTGTACATGGGGCGCGCAAACTAACCACTCGGCCACCGGTGCCCCTTTGGTGGCCAAATTTGAAGACCAGGGAGTGAGACTGGGCTGGTATGTTAAATGTATGATAAGGTGTACTTTTATTGATTTTATGAAGGGTTTTTTGTAAGTTAATCCAAATATCCAGAAAAAAGACAAGTACTTCTCAGTAGAGAGCAGGCAGAGAGATCAATACTGCAGTGGTCAGTATCTAAACATGCGAAGACTAAACAGAGAGACACAAAGACACAAGTTAAAAAGAAAGTTACCGGAAAGCCTGCTCGTCCAGGAGGACCCTGAAAAAGGGGTGAGAGAAAATTGGTACAAAAAGAAAGTAGATTTTACACATAATGAAAGATATCTGAACAAGGCCAGAATCAAATGAATAAAAAAGACTATGAGAAGGTACTATTTTATACAAATATTACCTCGTTGACAGCAAACAGACAGATCATTGTCATTGCAGTAGCATGCCTCTTTCAATACATTTCACAGGCATTGAGTGAATTATAATTTCAAACACACTTTTCGCTGAACACAAAGGACAAACAGTTTCTACAGTTCTCTACAACGACTCATGCAAAGATTGGTTTTGGGAGATCACATGCTGAAAGTCCTTATGTTACAACAAACCCTTTTGCTAACCTTGAATACCATGCTAATGCGGATATGACAACATTTCAGGATGCCGGCCTCCTTCAAACACAAATCACAAGGAGCAAGAACACAAGGGCTTTCGGTAATGTCCAAGAAGAAGCATATTGTCCAAAGTCAAGTGTGTTTTGTTTTTGAGTAGAATACAGCATAGCAGCTCTTAAGTAAAGGATGGAGCGCTAATTAGCAGGAAGTCAAAACAGGAACTCTTGACATTTTAAAAAACCTACTGAGGCATTGACGCTTCACAGAGGAGAATGATAACTGCCGGCTCTTGAATGCTGGCATGTCATCAATATCCCACCATGAGGACTCCAGTGAGAGTGCTGCACTTCCCAGAGAGAGAGAGAGAGAGAGAGAGAGAGAGAGAGAGTGCGCTAATGTGTGTGCGTGGGTGATTGCTGGCTGAGAGCAGGGGAGGGGAATTTGTTCCTCTCACATCCGTAATCCTGGATGGAAGATACTGTATGTCAAACATTCATCTGAGCTCTTGCTTATTGGGTTTGATTGATATTGAATATGTCGTATTAAATGCTGCTCTGTTTTCAATTGGTTTGATGGAGTGGCTTAAATAATGAAATGTGGTTTAATGTTGTTAAACATTTAACCAATTAAAGAAGTTATCTGCCAAAATATTTTGTGAGCGTATTAATATGGCTCAGAAAACTAGGTTATTTGCACCACTATGAATATGACATGTCTTATATGAGGGTCTTGGTACTACTCAATTCTGATTGGCTGTAGGGTATCAATTAATTCTTGACCTTTACAATAATTGTACCCTATTCACAAATTGACAACAATGTAACATGTTTAGTGACTGGGATAAGATTAAGAACTTAAAATAATGGTGTGACACTTCTGGTTGTTTCAGTAAAAATCAACATTGTCTTAGAATCTAATGGGATGGTAATTTCTTTTTTTCTTACAGGTGTTACTCAATCTCTTAGGCGTTACCACGGATATGGATCATATGTAAAGTTGTAGGTTATGTGGCCAGAATGCATGGAAACAGGGTTGATTTTTCCCCATAGTATGTGCTTGATGATGCCCTTGGAAATGTCCATCAACAGTGAACTCAGTGGAAGCAACAATCCTTTCATTCATCTCACTGTCACACCTTTTCAGGAGAATGTTGGTCCTCATGGCCCCTTTATGAGTCGCCATCATCATGAGGATGTAATGGAAGTGGAATGAAAGTATTTACAGGGACATCAAGCTTTAGTGGAGCACTTCACATTGGATGGATAAACATTTCAGAGCCATCTTTCCAGCCTCCTGGTGGTGAACTGTCACAACCCTGGCCAGCTATCATATTCTTTCTGTTGTCAGCTGTTTATTCTGCCAAATGCGAACAATCTATGTAGCAATCATTGCTGGAAGTAACCTCTTTGAGCCATTTCCATCACCTGACCTTCCATGCCCGATGACTCCCCTGCCTCTCATTTCCCCCTTTCAAACTCGAAGTACTTATATCAGCCCAGTTTCAGTCATTCCCTGCCAGGTTATATAGTTCACATCCAGGAGAGCTTTCCAGCCTTTGTTTTCCCCACCATTTGCCTGATGATTTATTGTTAGTTCTATGCTTACAATCTCCTAAGATAGGTGTGTTTGTTTTGACTGATTACCTGGTTTTTACCAGTGCTTAAAAAAAAAAAATCTGAATATGAACACCCTAATCTGTATACTCTGACTGTGTGACTATATCCCCTTTTAGAGCTCTTGTGGTTTCTGACCATTACAGTGAATATTGGACAGCCAATGATCTGTGGTGTATTGTGTTGTGTTGTAGCTATATTTTGTTGTGGCTCTAGTCAGACTTGACATCAGTTGATGCTCGATGTAAGTTAATGCTGGATTGATGGAAAGAGTTGTATTGAAACAGGTTGTAACTGTCTGTTGCTAGTGATGTGACCTAGATTAGTTCTAAACAAGAAATTAATCACATTCTTTATCTCCCCATGCTGTTTCCAAATCATAACGTAGGCTTATAAACAAACCAAAAACCGCCTAGAGGGAAAAAGGGACCGATTTAGGAGAGTCTGAATGCAAGCTCAGTTCTATAGGCCTACCACATACTTATATTATGGTGCTATTTTCAAACTGTCGTAGAATACTTATGGGTAATACAAAATCAACTTTTCATTATTGTATTTGCAGCATTGCAACAGATACAGATGTTTCCATTTCTAGACAAACATGTCATGTCTAACTGTCTAACTTCCATAAGACTCAGTAATGCATACACTAGTCTGGGTGCTCGACCTACCTTCAATGCAATTATTTTTTATTCATGGACATTTTAATCAAACGTGTTACTATATTATTGGTGATATTTTAAGCTGCACTTGTATGTTGCCCACTTTTTTATTTCAGTCTGCCTAGCTTTGTGTTGAGCTGAACTTCTGCTTTTACACAAATGAAGTGATAAATGCAGTTCCACAGTTAATGGCTGAAGGATGTTGATTTGCTTACGTCTATCATGTGTTCATGAAACTTCACGGAGGAAGAGAAGAGAATCGGGACAGACTAAGAAAGGTAAAATGTTCCACTTTGTTATGTTAGTACCAGTGTGTTTGGTAAATATGTTCTCTTTAATAACTTAAAGGTTACTGGTCATCCAATAACAGCCAATGGAAACAAATACAGCAGCCACAAGGAACAGCTGGAAGTCCAAGTGCCAATGTGTTGATGTCCCTTACTTGTTTATTAAACCAAACCATCATTTTCCAGCTTGACTCTTAATTTGATACATTGTGCTGATTCATATGATAACCATTTAGTGGCACTACATTTTAAGGATTCCAGGTCACTGTGGCTCATTAGTTAAACAGATTTCTACTGCACAGTAGGTTGGCAGTGCATGAAGGTGCATGGCCAGGTGCTGAGTGTGAACAAGCTGCCTGCCAGTTAGCTACTGGGTCTTCAGGGGCCGTCTGAAGGGCCAGAGGTCACCCACTGCCGGAAGGAACCCTTCACTTGAATTACACAGTAACCCTCCAACATGTGGCTCCCATTTGGCAAAGTGCAGCTGAATGAATGAGAGGGCAGGGAGGGGGTGATGGGAGAGGGGGGTATCTGGCCATTGTACGTGGGATGTATGGTCCCCTGGGTGCACATGCTCAATAAGAGGTGAGGTTTGATGTATAGGGGAGAAGTTTGATTTACTCTATACTTATTGGTGTTATTTTACCCAGAGTCTGACTTCAGTGTTACTCCTTTTTTCTGAACTTGAACACACAAAGAAACATTAGCATTAATCGTCTGTGAATCAGGTTACCTCCTCGGCCAAGCTTGGTTAAATATTTGTTCTTATCTGACTCTGTAAATTGTGGTTCTGTGTTTTGAGAAGTGCCCCTGCTGTTTTCCTGTTCAGCCTCATCAGAGTCAGATTGTGTTATCCATCATCTTTGTTTATTTAAAGCTGTGTTACATGCATAAGATCTATTTAAAGGTCAATGGGACTTAGCCCCTGTGATGTGACATGTGAATAGTCATGTCCTTTAATATCTTTAATTTCAATGGATAAACAAAAAAGCTTATTCATTGTCACTTTACAGCTATGTTGGGTTATATTTCAAACAAATACATCTCTGAAAGGATATTTTAGCCCTGAGATATAACGGTAATCCTATACTGTGTTCCTACCATTTACAATGCAAGTTGCCATCGGAACCATGCAGGAAAAGATGTAACCAGGCTTTTGCTCTTTAGATATTTTAGAGTATTATAACCTAAAGCTACCATGAAATCTAAGAGGTGAACTCAGCAAAAATGTCTCAGTAGATGCAAAGTATTTCTAAGGGTTGAGCAACAGCTGTTATCCTTAAGTACTCCAATCATAAAGTTCCCTGACATGTTTGTTTTACATGGCTTTTAAAACGTACCATCAAATCAATCAAATAATCTCATACTGGCTTTATTTTCTTATGTGCCTTATCTGTAAAACAGGAAGGCTAGTCTGTTGCAAACTATTCAAAGTCACCTGTCCTTTGTTGAGAACTTACTTTTGGATTAATTCTTTCCACAAATCATCTCTTCTTTATCACTCTAAAACTACATCAAGACTATCAATAATTTTTACAAGCTCATAGATTCAAACTTCAATGAAAGATAAATATTCTAGAAATCATCTAGTATTTTTTCTCTAAAAATCTCTGATCAGCAGCTCATCTGCTTCTTTCTCATTTGTTCTTTTCTACTTTTACGAGAGACATTTTCGAAGTTGCTTTTTTTTTTCATAATTATGCATTATATATTAGAGAAAATAGGTTAAAACCTAAATTGTTGAGCTTAGAAAGGATAAGGTGTTTGCCATACTGTAAGTCAAGCAAGATGGACATTAAGAGACTGTGAAATCTGACCATGTCTTGAAGTCGAAAACTCTCAGATCTTGTGGAGGTATAAGTCTAGAGAGGCTGGAAAATCCACCTCGCTGTTTGACCTTCCTCTGTAGGAGCTATCCCTCAAACTTTCCAGGGAGGAAGATTTGGCAGGGATTATTTTAACACTGACGCAGATGTACAAAAGTCAAACTCATAGTGGCCAGATGTTTGGAGTAGTGTTCCTAAACCTTGTGCCATCAAGGCACAGGAGTGAGAAGGTTTTCCATTTAAACCAAAAGCTTGATTTCAACTGTTTGCATGCATATAACCAAACACGTAATTTGCCTATCAGGTGCAGATTTGCTTCGGACTGAAGTCTGTTGCACTATGTGGGCTAGAAGACTTTACACAGGTCGCTGTATTGCATCACAAGACAGAAACCAAATCACAGTCACACCTACAGGCGATTTAAAGTCTCTAATTAAGGACAGAACTCATTTGACATGGGGGAACATGCAACACCCACACAAAAAAACATCAGCTGGACAGCAGATTTTAACCCTTAACCTCCTCTTTGTAGAGTGTTTGTGCTTACGACTGCTTATCACCAATTTAACCCCTTTTACACGTGCATGACCCTCCTGTGCAAATTGTGCACGAGCAAATTGTCCCCATCTATTCAAAGAAAGAAACAAATTATCACTGCAACCAGCTAAATGCAATATGCTAAATGCAATATGTGGCCAATACCAACTTTACTGGCATCAGACATGTTGGCGCACACTTCCACGTTCATTTACTTCACACCAAAGTGCAAAAAAGAATACCAAAACAGTTACTTTACCACATGCAGGTCACACAAGGGTCAGGTCTACTTACTGGAGGTCCTGTAAGACAAAGAGAGACAGAGGAAATATTTAGGTTTTTAACAACATACACCAACATGAGTAAGGTCTTGATAACTCAAATGTCCTATGTCCTATGACCAGCTATACCATGAACAGGCCTGTGTGGAGCTAAAATAGAAAAAGCTGTGAGTTCCTGAAAGATGTTTGAGAACTATGCCCTGCAGCATATTCATTTTTTTCAAGAGGAAAACAAATATGTCAACTTCCCCCCCTTAAAAATATATATATTTTAAATGCATGACATTTCTTATACCTCTGACACAGCCAGTCTAGACCAGCATTTTCAAAGACACGTCATGTCCAATCATTGAAGTATAAACCACAGTATCAGTTTCAGGGCTCTCGATCATCATGCTTCTCAGTAGCTCCATGTGTGATCCCCAGGGACTGCCACAGTGAGCCCTGAAACTTAAAAACATTTTACTACCCTGGCAGAGTTGGGAATAGTCTGCCTACCAATCAGTCCTGGGATGGATGGAAGGAGAGAGAAAGTAAGGGAGTAGCCAGATGAAACATCATCATGTGTAGCTGCTGAGCAGCATCGTCCCTCTAAGACTTTCCACCACACCCAGTCCACATGAATGCAAGACTCGTGGCCTGAGCAGCGAGACCTTTTTTCATTCAGTCATATGCTTGAACTCCCAAGGTGCATTGCTGCTGTAAAATGAGAAAAAAAGGGGAGAACTTTTTCATAATGTTTGACTAAAACCCAGAGGAGTTTACTCCAATGTAACCATGACTGATTACACAGTATGTACACAGCCTGAGCAAGATCTACTTATCGCTCTAGTACCAGATCCTCTTTCTGTTTTGACTTTTTATGTCTTTTTTCTGCTGCTTCTGTCTTTTTGTGACACCAGCAATGCAACAAATACAACATATACTCATGACCTTCATTATGTATTTATTTTTTCAAAGGAAAATACTTGTGATGGATGAAAGTTTCATTATCAATTATGGATGCCCATTACATGTCATCTCTATTTTAGACTCTAGGGGGCGATATATCCTACATAAAGGACCAAAAAACACAACAAAACGTAGAAATTATGACTGATATAACCCGCAAAGGATAATTACTGACAAAACAGATAAAACTACTTGTCATAAGTAGTTCTACAACCTTTTTTGGTTGAATCTTTCCACTTAGAGAAATCCTCAATAAGACAATGAGACTCATATGTCAAGTGAATTTATTGAATTGCTCTGTTTTATTGCTATCTCCAGACAGTAGGACCTTATTAAAAGTCTTCACTATAGCTCAAAAACTGTCATGAGAAGCATATGAGAGGGACATGCAGCTTAAGACTCTCACAGCCCCATTAAATAGACCTTTCACAAACAGGATCATACTCCGCCATGACCTTATCACAACAGTGAGAGATACGGGAGTCATCTGACAAAATCAATTACTGCTGAATGGTATCAGGGGGCGACTAAAGGTGTTATGACGTCAATCACAGCAAGGTAGGGAAAATCACTCATGACAAATATGTTCTGTGAAATGTCAGAACAAATCCTCATGTTTTTCTCGATGGTAATTCTATCTGCTGCACAGCCTGGAAGCCTGCTACCTGCTTAATTTGTTCACTTTGTTCTTTGTAAAATGAAAAATTGGTTGGGATGAAGACATAAGACATTTTGAGGAGAGAAGAAGGGGTTTTATGGACATTCAAACATAAGAGCTTGTTAAGAGCAGGAATAGATAAGGGCTTAAGAATTGTGTAGCCTGGAGGCTAAAAGCATATTTTCATAAGTTGTATTTCCTCAAATAGAGAAAAGACACGGTTGTATCCCTGACACCCCACCTGATTTGACAGGTACCATTTTCCTTAAAAAAATACATCTCTGAAAGGATATTTTAGCCCTGAGATATAACAGTAATCCTATACTGTGTTCCTACCCAAAATGCAAGTTGCCATCGGAACCATGCAGGAAAAGATAATCAGGTTTTTGCTCTTTAGATATTTTAGAGTATTATAACCAAAGCTACCATGACCACAAACAAATATCACAGCAAATAGCTGCTTATTAACTACATGTGATGCTTAATTATACATTTTCAGTTTACCTTTGCTGCATGTCTGGGAAGGTGCTCAGTCTTTTTGGATAAAGCTGTTAAACTTCCTTTACTCGCACTTTAAATTTTAATTGATAGAGTCCCAGAATAAAGCCACATTTCCACCAAGAGTACCTGTTCCCATGGGAAAGTTCCTGCAATAGCAACAATGGTTGATACTATAGGTTTTCCTTATTGGAATGCTCCAAAATGCCAGACTGGTTCTTTAAGTTTTTTAGTGCTGCAATGCTATATGGACATTTGGAATGGGAAGGTGATTGTTGCTTCCCATTTATTTCAATAAAAAGCATGGTGGCATACATTGCCCACAGTCTTGCATCAGACATCTGCTTCAATTACTTTTATGCCTCAGTTCCTGACGTTTATCCAAGGTTTAGGATATTGTTTTTTTGCCTTTGAACAAAACAAATCTGTGAGCTTATTTTTTATTTCCTCTAGCAGACTAATTTCCATCAGTCCTGATTCAGCTCAGACCGTTTATCTAGCATTATGTGAGTTTAATAAAATGACTGACAGAGAGGTCTGTCACTTATGGTAAATGGTAAATGGACTTGAGCTTGTACAACACTTTTCTAGTCTTCTGACTACTCAAAGCACTTTTACAACGCATGTCAAACCTAACCATTCACACCCATTCACAAAATGATGGCAGTGGTTGCTGTGTAGTGTGACCATCAGAAGTAACTAATCCCATTTATACACATGCATACGCCGCCGCCGAAGCAGCGGGAGCAATTTGGGTTTAAGTGTCTTGCCCAAGGACACTTTGGACCTGTTGCTGCAGGAGCTGGGGTACGAACCCTCGACCTTCCGGTTGAGAGAAGACGACTCTGCCACAGCCCCCCCCCCCCCCACTCATTTGTAATGTTCTTTTGAATTTGCTATTGCATCATATAAATTATATTAGATGGTAGTTTATATACTAATGGTAGGTGTTTGTCATGCTAAATGTGAGGTGTTTATGTTGAAATTCAACCAATGAGACAACGTTGTTGAAACCAGCTACACAGTCAACTCGTACATTGTGTTGCTCTGATTGGTATGGGTTCCAGAGGTTTTATGGTCTTGTTTGTTGAACCAAGAGGATCTATGTTAATTCACATTTGTAAATTTGTCAGGTAATGTCAAGTTGGATGTGTTTGGCTCAAACACAAAGTTGTGATGGTTGTCACATTTCAAAGAGTAACTGACCTTCCTTAACTTCCAGTGCAAAAGACATAGCCTTGAGTCTGCCAAAATATGTTGCATGTTTCAGAGTCTGAATTTGTTTAACCAAAATACAATTTCTAACTTTCTGTTGTTGTTCAGAACACGAAAATGCAACTGTCCCTCCCCCTCATGCAGTGGGCTATCTTTGTCTCCTGAGTCTTAAAGGGGTGCACAGTTTAAAAAGTTAGGACATATTTTTAAGAAGTTACTAGAAATAAAAAAACAAACATTTTCTCTGTTAAATAAGATACAATGATTCAACATTTAGTTAATAATACTTCGAATGTTCATGACATTCAATAACACTCAAAGTCAAATTCCCCTAGCTTGATGCACATTTTCAAAAGTATTCCATAGGACGACAATGTACAATTTTTTAACTTTGTTGAATCAGCATTTATGTGTCTCTATTGCAAAAACATAGATCAGATGAACAACAAACTGGTTCACGTTCTGCAATGCAGGTTTGCTGCTCACTGTGGTCATTATTAAAAGCACAACTGTGACTCACCAGAGGTACTACAATCTTACAGACTGTTAATCTAAAACTAACAAGCGCTACCTAATTTGTCACACACTATAAGCACCTTCTATCTAGTGAATTTGGAATTCTGTGTTATGAGATGGTTTCAACATCATGAAGTCTCAGTTACAGCAGGGCATGGCTGGTCCAGTCATTCCTGCAGTTGTTATCCACTCCCTAAAGGGTAAGCTAAGACCTTCTATGCATGCAAGCTCAGGGAAAGCAAACATGGACGCCGGATTCCTGTTGCATTCTGGGCCTGCCATCACATCCTGTTGGCTGGAGCTACTCACCCAAGAGTCATACATACTGTAGAAAACCTTGATCCAAAGGCCCTTCGGGAGGCCTGAGGAAAGGGGGTTCAAATATAGTGCATGAAGTGGCGCCTGACGAGGGGCCGCTGAGGCAATAGCTCGACATGCAACAAGCAGTGGGCACAACATGAAACAAACCCTACACTCATAAACACACTCACACACACACTTTAGGGGAAACGGCTCGACTGCATTGATAGCATGTACACCAAGCCTCTTCTGGGCTTAGCTGTCTAACTATGGCTGACACCTGTTGTTGCTGCTTATGTAAGGACACTGGTAAGATATGGCCGGAAATGGAGATCTAATATTGCATGCCAACATGCAAAGTCATAGGTGCTCCCCCCTTTCCTGCTCCTATTCGAGTCAGTCACTTACACCAATGCAACAAAATGTGTGTTACGCTTAAATCAGTAAACCAGTACCACTTATCAGTTCCTTTATACTCCTGCAATATTAGATTTCTACTCAGTATTTACAATATTTGTAAAAACAAAGAATAAACCCCAGAAGTGTCTCTTCTATTCTCAGCTGACTTGACCCTTCGTGTTTCAAAGAGTAAAGTGGTTCGGTGGGCAGGGGGGCTGCCATCTTTAGACTATCTCAGTCCCTGCAGGAATTCCAGTTCCGAAAATATCCAGATCCAGAAACCCACCACACTGTCCTCTTCGTCCTCCTCTCCAATTCCCATTTTAAACACACAGCAGCAGCCGGTGCAAATGTTTTGACTGTAAGGCCTCCATTTGGTGAGCACCGTAGAGCAAACCAAGAAGATGGAGTGATGGTTGTTTTTATTTTTTAAAGACTGATGGGAGTTGGATCCAATAAGTCTCTATAACCAAGAAATGGTAATGGCAAGAATTAGCTGCCTAACTTCACATATCTTGCTTTGCATGCTGCCAGTTTTGAAGATAAGCAGAGCTACGCCATGACTGCTATGCTCATCATTACTAAGATCTGTTCTTGATACTAATATCATGCCACAATCTGGCCATTAGGAAGAGGAGGACAAGACTCACAATTCAACTGTTTAGACCTTCCGTCTTTAGTACAGCCTTTTGATCAACATGGTGGATAATGCAAAAACTGTAGGGGCTTTTGGAACTGGCACTTCAGGCCCTTGTATTTGAAACACTTGACTATACAGGTTTACAGTGCAGGAATAGCATGTTTAAGATGAAAAATAAGATGGGGCATGAAAAGGAGATCATCTTCATGATTAAGATATAATTTGCACACAAAACAAGCCCATTGTTTTTAGGCCAGGTACAGTATATTCTTCCCCATGCTTTGGGATACCAAGGCCATATGGGGAATACGGAGTGGTGTTATGGTGCCTGGAGAAGTGGGTAAACTCTTAATTTATGCCCCAAATGTTTTTTCAAAGCGACCCATCAGGCAAAGGAGAATCGCCCAGTTATAAACAGTGACACCTCTCTGTCCTTCAGTTAAGTTCTGCTATTTGACTTAGCATCATTATGATATTAACAGTAGCTATTGAAGAGGTGCAGATTTTGAAATCAACACTGTCACACAGACAACAGGGTGAGACACAACATAATTATAAATTTTAAACAAATGATCCATTATTCCTTTGCAGTGATGGAGGTAACACATCACAAAGCCACTTTTTAGAGTACTCTGATTACTTTTTTGTTTAACAGGTAACATATAACATGTACACTTGTAAAAAAACAAACATCCCTGACACGATCGGGCTGTTTCAGTTTGAATCCTTTGGTTGTGTTAGTGTGCATGTGTAGCTCGAAATGAGCTACACATTCTAGCTGAGCTGCTCAGCTGGTGAGATGGCAGATTGGACAGGGACAGCCTCATGATGTCTACATTTTGTTGTGTAATTATCCAACAGGGCAGGCATGTACAGTGCAGGTGACATTTTTTTTATCTAGGAAGGCACTGGCATAGTATGACCCTCCTATTCTGCCTCTGATTGACTTACCCTGATATTCTTACCCACCAACCCACCAACCAACCCACCGACCGACCAACAAAGGCATCTACATGTACTTAGCCAACTAGCAACAGTTGACAGAAGGGCAGGTAACACACTAACCATCCTAGGAAAAATATTTAGGAAAAATATTGCAGCATACTACTGAATGATGCTCACCAGATGGTATTTAGTGGTTTAGACCTATGCAATTGGCACTGAAAAATTTAAGAGGTATACGCCATATACCTGCATATACCCTGCACAACTGGATATACTGTGTGATCCCCACTTGACACTCATCTCTAAAGCACAGTATCAGTTGCAACCACCTCAACTGACAAGTTAAATATGGCACCCTTCTAATCCTCTTATAAAATAGGTTGTACAACATCTAAATGCAAAACTTTTGAGATGAGATGAGATGAGATTCAACTTTATTGTCATTACACATATACAAGTATACGAGCAACGAAATGAGGTTTGGCATCTCACCAGAAGTGCAATAAGCAGAAAGTGCTGTGCTATGTACAAAAGTAATTACAGAATTTACAGGTAATGTGAGATAAATAATGCTATAAATAGGAGTATAGGTATATTCTACAGATTATAATATACAGATTAAAATGGAGTAGACATGCTATGCTAGATAAGAGATAATATACAGAATATACAGAATATTGACAGATTGTACAGGTTAATAACTTATTGAGGGTATGAACATATTATACAGATTTTATGGCAGTGGACAATAATACAGGTGGTGAGAGATGTGTGTGTGTGTGTGTGTCCAGGAGGGGTGATGGGGGGGATGGTGGGTGAGAGGAGATGGGGGGGGGGGGGGGGGGGTCAGCGGGGGGCAGAGTTCGTAAGGGAGACAGAGTTCAGGGTTAGGGGGGCAGAATTCAGTAGGGAGACAGCTCTGGGGAAAAAGCTGTTTTTCAGTCTGCTGGTTCTGGTCCGGAGGCTTCTGAAGCGCCTACCGGAGGGCAAAGTGACAAACAGTCTGTGGGCAGGGTGGGAGGAGTCTTTTAGGATGCTGCGAGCACGATGCAGACAGCGTTTCCTTTGGACGTCCTCAATGGCGGGGAGTGGGCACCTTGTGATGCGCTGGGCAGTTTTTACCACCCGCTGTAGCGCCTTACGGTCTGCAGCAGAGCAGTTTCCGTACCAGACTGTGACACAGCTGGTCAGGATGCTCTCGATCACACAGCGGTAGAAGTTGGTCAGTACAGCTGAAGACAGGTGGTGTCTCTTCAGTGTCCTCAGAAAAAAGAGGCGCTGGTGAGCCTTCTTGACCAGACTGGCGGTGTTAGTGGACCAGGAGAGGTCCTCTGTGATGTGGGTCCCCAGGAACTTGAAGCTGGAGACACGTTCAACAGCCATCCCGTTGATGTGAATGGGGTTGTGCGTGTCTCTTCTCTCTTTCCTGAAGTCCACGATGAGCTCCTTCGTCTTGCTGGTGTTGAGAAGCAGGTTATTGTCAGCACACCAAGCGGCCAGATGCTGTACCTCCTCCCTGTAGGCTGTCTCATCGTTGTTGCTGATGAGGCCAATCACCGTTGTATCGTCTGCAAACTTGATGATGGTGTTGGATTCATGTACAGGTCTGCAGTCGTGGGTGAAGAGGGAGTAGAGGAATGGGCTCAGCACACAGCCCTGTGGTACGCCTGTGTTGAGTGTGATGGTGGTAGAGCAGGAGTGTCCTGACCTAACATACTGGGGTCTGTTGGTCAGAAAGCTCATTATCCAGTGGCGGATGGAGGTGTTGAAGCCTAGGTCTCCAAGTTTAGTGTTTAACTTGGAGGGGATGACAGTGTTGAATGCTGAGCTGAAGTCAACAAACAGCATTCGTGCGTGTGTATTGTTATTGTCCAGATGTGTGAGCACAGAGTGCAGCACAGTGGAGACTGCATCCTCTGTACTCCTATTGCTGCGATAGGCAAACTGGTATGGGTCCAGTGTGGGTGGGAGGCAGTCTTTCAGGCTTGCTAGGACCAGTCGCTCAAAGCACTTCATGATGATGGGTGTGAGTGCTACAGGGCGGTAGTCATTTAGGCCCGTCGGGTTGGAGTGTTTCGGCACTGGGACAATGGAGGTGGCTTTGAGGCATGCTGGCACAGCTGCCTGGGCGAGGGACAGATTAAAAATGTCCGTAAAGACCCCAGTGAGCTGCTCCGCACATGCTCTAAGCACGCGCCCGGGTGTGCCGTCTGGACCAGCAGCCTTTCGAGCATTGATCCGGCTCAGTGCAGCTTTGACGTCTATGGAGGTGAGACGCTGGGCCTCGCGATGCGCTCGCGCCGCCATTTTTACCCATGTTCTGGCGTTCAACAATTGTAAGTTGAGGCAAAAGTTCTGACTGCAAGTAACTACTTGCCTAATGTCTCAATGAAAACTTTTTTTTCCTGCTTGAGGCTTACTGGGAACCTTAAAGGAAAAATATGCAACTTTTTTGATCCAGTAGATGTCGCCCTTGAGCACCAGCATGAAACCAAAACAACTCGAGCTGCATTGTTGTGCTAGCAGGCTAATGGTAGCGCCCTTTAGTTTGCTCGTAGCTTCACATTGCATGTATATTTGCACTGAAAATCTAAAACCTTGGACCAATAAGTAGCCAGATGGCTTGGGCAGGTGGTTTGAGGTGAGTTTGAGATCTTATTCTGCGTCGAGCAAAAACTCAATCCAGTCTGACGTCAAAGGCTTCATTTAGAGAGATGTTGACAGGAAAGTGAAAAGCCAGTTTGCATTGTCAGCAGAGCATGTCCAATCACCTTCACAGCCGTACATTAATCACCGGGCTCTGAAGCCAGAAGTGTTCAAATTGGGAGATTTTTAGTGGAAAAGAATACTAGGCTATGTAAATTCACTTTCACACTTAAAGGATTTTCAACTGCAGTTGTGCAAACATTGGAGGGGATTTACTGAAGGGTGTGTATCTATCAAAGGATAAAACTGAGTGAACTTTTGCACTTTTCTCTGTCATGGGCAGAGAAGAAAAACGTCTCCAACCTTCAATGAGAATCACACGTCTTTCACCATTGGTTGCAAATACCCCCCATTACACTTGAAGGCTTTCAAATGTTTCCAATGTAAAGGAAAAGAGAGGTCATTTTAAAAAATGAATTCATAAAGACCTATATATATTTTAAACCACAAGGGAATTAATGTACCTTACCAGCACCAATATAAGGTTGAGAGGTTTGTCATTGAGACAAATTAACACTTCATCAGACACAGTTTCCCATGTTCATTTCAAGCCCCTGCAGTAAAAAAAGAGTTCTGAGCAGAAGGACTAAGGACAAAGGCTCCCATTCTTTCTCCTTATTCTCTGTATATTAACTTTATATAAGACAGTTCAGCCTTTCCCATGGAGCACTTATAGCTTTGTCTTCTTGTAAAACGTGAAGTCTGCCTGTGACTTCTTTGGCTCCATGCTAACTTGATGTCATTATGAATATACAACAAATGTGAAGAAAAGAGGAGGCACCCTAATGAGGAAATATTCTTTCTTAAACCCTTTCATTTTTGTAGAGAGAGAGATTCATGGCCAAAAGGTCTTGTATGGGGAAAGACTTTATCATCCATAGCCTCTGTGGGATGTGACACCTTCAGAGTCCAGACTGTGGAGCCAATATGCTTCAGGGTTGAATGTGAGCTGATGAAAATTCCATATGCAGACTGTAAAAGTGCTATTGCCACAGTTCTGCGGGATATCTGATGCATTAAATCAATTAGAGGTTAAATTGCCCTGTATAAACAGCATCTAATTGTATTAAACCCTCCCTGCCTTTTTAAAATGCTGTGCCATTCCTGTCGATCATGAGGTTCTTTCAATGCCAAATCCTTTTGCATTGAGGCTATAGACCACAATAAAGCTAAGCTTGAGATTCCATAACTACACTGCAGCTCTGAGAGCAGATCCCCTCAATGACGATATTGTATCTTTGCCAGAAAAGCCACCATTAACCTGGCTCAGTGATTACTCCTGTCGTTACCCTCAAGAAGAAGAAAAGTATTTTCTTCCACCACTACCATTCTGGACCGATGACAAGCTTCTTAATGCAGTTAATGGCATGGCACTAAGTGGGAGGGGAAGCTTAGGTGCATTAATCATATCTTTGTTTATCCCTTCAATGCACTTTTTCTTTTCTATTAAATGGTTCCTTTGGCCTCCATGGGGCAGAAATAGTTGAAAACACAACATTTGACCTTTAAGCCCCTTCTCATTTCTCAGTTTGTACTTCCTGTATGTGTAAGTCCATTTTTTATGGCAACAGACATTCAACAGATAGGGAATCTGTGCCTATGGGCTGTCTTTTAAAGTAATTTCAATTATAAAGGGTATTAACAAGGGCAACAGACAATGAGATCATTACTCTGCAAAGGAGTTGTGGCCTTATCGATGTATGTTAGCAAATTGCTAAGGGCCAAATCCAAAAGCTAGTTTAGGTTACAATGTTCTAAGCTTCCAAAACCTTTGAACCTATCTAGACAAGCACACAAGCTTTGAATGAACCCTTACTTTAGTGAAGAAAATACAATTTACGATGTATGTTAATTGTATGTGAACTCACCATGCCCTCCCATGTGCCCCTTGGCGGCATGGGAAGGAAACCCCACCTCTGCCTGACCCTAAAGCGTAAGCAGCACAGCAAAGTTTAAAACAACAAATTCACTAAGGTAAACCCTTTAAGTGTTTTATGTATGGGTTAAAACAACAGAATACAGTTGCCCTTCTTTCATCCTTTGACTCTTAATGTGCGTATGGATTAGCTGGTTAAGTGACAAAAGACAGCGCCTACCATATTTACTTCACATATATGTCCTTTAAATCCCATTTGACTGTATTAGCTCTATTTTCCCATGCAACAAACACTCCACTGGGAACTCAGGAAGTTAATAAAGTGCATGGTCTATCATTAGGAAATTAGACTAATCATCAGTGTCCCGAACACAAGGTTACATTTCCCTGACTCGCTAATTTATCTAACCACTAGAAGTGCACAGTCAGGAGTTTTTTTGCAATAGGGCAGAGCTTTTAATGAGCCTCAAACCCCAACTCCTCTTTCATTGACTTAATGGCGGGGTTGGATTCAGGCACACTGAAGGTTTTTTTTAAGTTTTGCTTTTGTATGCAGTGAACTGTTGTTAGACCTAAGGGCAGGGATTAGAGAGACACAAAAGATCTGTGGAAGGAGAAGAAATGAGATTTACTTTCCAGGAAGGGACATCAGTGGTTTGGAAAAGTGACAGTGGTGGGCTGATTTCCAGCAGAATCACCTATCACCTTCATGGAAGAACGACAGAAATATGGGATAATTCAAATGGACAGATTAGCCATAAAATGGAAACAAATAAGTATACAGTAGACTTTCTCTTTACATAGTGGACTGTGTAAAAAACTTCCCATAGTGGAGAAAAAAAGATAAATGTAAAGGATTCCACCATCAGAGTCACCGGAAAGGGGCTTCTTCTCAGCGCCCTTGGCTAGGATGAGTCCACCACCCACACTGTAACCCAAGAGGGGCCCCTTTACTGTTAAATAACCTTCAAAAGTCCACTGGCCCCTGTCGTGAAAACCAATATGTCATCCAGCTTACTCTTCCTTTGCTCCGTGACACCAGCTGTAGGAAGCAGAGAAGCTATAGGAAGTCACAGTGATCTGCTGTGGGGTTTTCAAACCCTAAGTGATGGGTGAACAGATTTTAACAGACAGAATCTGTGCAAAAAATGAGATCTTTAAAAAAAAAGGGACATGGATTTGATCCATATGCTGAACTGTAGCATGCAATCCTTTGGAAAGTCAGGCCCGCAAAATGTAAACAGTGATGAGATAGTTTGGAAACTGAGGCCAAGTGTCTGTCTTAGTTTCATTTTGTCTGCTATGATCAACATGTTTGGAGTATTTTATTATTTTTTCAATGATAATGCAACCTTCAGTTGTATGTTTTGGAGTTTTCTTATACAACTAAAAATCGCACATGAAGATGGAACATAATGAAGTCTTGTGAAGAGATAGTTTGACATTTTTGGAAAGAAAATCTTTCTCACTTTCTTTCTGAGAGGAAAAAAACTAAAACATGTTCAAGCAAAGACCTAAAATCCTCCTTAATCAAAATGTACACATCCGTTTGTGTACAAGCTAAACATAGAAAATACATCTTGTTTGTGAGCTTCAAATTGTTGGTAGATGTATTTCTAAACTTTAGATTGAGTCGGGCTTTATGTAAGCTAGGCGTGTTTACACTTGGTTTTAAGATTTGTATAGGTGATCTGATTCAAAGCTTCGGCAGCTCTGAGTTCCTTTGTTGATTATATCTCTGTTGTTGGATGCTTTCAAACTATTCTTATAGATGATCATATTATTCAAGGTGCATTTCAATATCAGCCTTAAAAACAGCTATAGGGCCTTTACGCTTGAGTAACAGCTTCTTGGGTCTTGCTCTGTTTATAAAGGAGCAACATGGAAGTGGCATTAGTTTTGGAAAGAAAGATGCTTTTTCCCCAAATGGTTAATTAGGCTTTGTTTTGGGAGGGAAATCACAATTTCAAATTCTCCTTTTTTCTACTATAGAGTTTTCTGTGTGATCATCTCATCACAAATATTACATAGGCATGAAAAAAAGAAAAGTCTCTGGAATATTTTCCTTAATTCATCAAACGTATTGACTAATTTCCTCATGCGTTCTCAGACTTCAACTGTGCAGCACTCCTGCCCTTCAAATTTATGATTCTATTTTCAGCACATGACAACATGATTCTCAATCATCCATTGAAGGCAGTCCTTAATAACAGGCTGGGCACGTGGCAGCTCTTTCCAGGCGCCACTCTCTTCCTGTCAGCCTCACACTAACAAGAGCCCGTGGGCGTCATGGGAGGGAAACCCCACCTCTGCCTGACCCTACAGCACATTACCGAGCCAGGACAAATGACATCTCAGCAAAGGTTAAAACAACAAACTCACCAAGGTAAACTCGCTGAGTGTTTTATGTATGGGTTAAGACAACAGAATACACATTGTGCCGGTTGTACTGTTGACCTTCCTCCATCTTTTGACCCTTTATCTGCGCTTATCTATGTTCTATATAAAGATTCGTCTGAGGCGTTATCCTCATAGTGTTATTGTTTTGAGAACCTGATAAATGAATAATCAGTGAAGTCTTGTAATAACAGCTCCATTAAAACAAACAGGACGAAGGGAAGGTAAGGATACGTCATATTCCATCTTTCAGGCCGTATTACTTTTGCTTTATCCAACTTTGGTATTATTTCTGCAGTTTGGCCATCAATCAAATGCACAAGGAATGTGTTGAAATCTGTTTAGGAGGGTGGGGTAAGAAAGAAAGACAGCAAATAAAAATGGTTTACAAGAAGTCCCCATGTTAGTCTGACAGATAATCAAGGCAAACATATGATCACCTGCCTGTTATCATTCATGGTCACAGAAACTCTTCAGGTTCCTCTTAGACCACGTCAGAGTTGCTTTAAATAGTACCAACATATCAGGTGCATTTATTTACAGATTTTCTATTCAACAACAAATAATGTTAATTTGTGGAACACTTTACCTGCAACACTCAAACTAGATCCTGGCTGGAATCATTTTAAATTCAATGAGTTATTAAAGAGTACTCAGCCATGTAGTCATGGAGGTATTTTATGAATTATGCATTATTCTACCTGATTCATTTTTTAGTTGTTTTTTTGTACCGTCTTGTGTATTTGTTGTTTAATTTTTATTTGTTTAAAAGGCCGATCTAGGGAGCATTGCAATTTAGCATAGGTTGTAAGTGATGTAGTGTGTGGCATCGGTTTACATGCTTCATACTTCATACGTAAACATTCAATAATTAATCATTATAAAGGGGGTTACAATGTCAAACATAATAGTAAATAGTGAGAGACTGTCCTTTAATTAATATGCTTTATCTAGATACAATTGAATCTGAAAATGTATTCGAGCACCACTCCGCAATTTCCTGAAGTCACAGTTTCTTTTGATCATGGCTGCTTATTTTGTAGTTTTATTGTGACTGTAACCTCGTTGTAAAAGGAGAAGAAGAAATAGAACCAATGGTGTCAGGGGCATGTAAAGTAATTATGATCTTTCCCCACATTCATAGAGACTCTGTGAGTTCAAGATGTAAAAAGGAAGCAGGATCTTGTATTTTGACCTAATGCGCCACCACCAATGATCTGCAGGAATGTTTATGTTCAGTTTCAATTCATCAGGGGGCCGCCGACATACATCATCATTTTCTGAGGTATGATATCGCAGCATGGATTTTAAATGACCATTAGATGCTTTCCTGACACCCTGGGGTCTTAAAAATATCCAAACACACTGATTTGGTCTCCGCAGGTCTCAAATGTTTACTCTGTTCTGTCATCTTGCTGCGGGAAGTGAGGCGGATACTTTAAGTCCTGCTTTGTCACATCCCCAATATCACAGACGTCAGAGCTCCTTGAGGAGCGGCGGGGCTGGGACCTTGGTGCCTCATGTGACTTCATTGGGCGGTTCTCTGCCAAGTTTAAGAATGAGGTGCTGCAAGGATTTAAAGAAGGCGATTCTATCTTAAATGGACTTACCAGGCAGGAGAAATGGTAGCTGACACACTGTGCTATGCAAGCTATTAAAACAGAAGCTCAGACAGAGAAAGAGGGAATAGGATTGGTTAAAAAAAAGCATAAAGTGAATACTTTTACCATGTGTGCTGGAGGAGTTTGGCTTTTGTCCAGCTTCCACTCTTAGTGTTAAAATGAAGGCTCTCGCTCTAATAGCTCTCGCCTGAAAGTCTGATAACAAAAGCAGAACCCTGCAGCAACGTAAACATCACAAGTCTTACGTGTTAGAAGGGACCGAGGGGGTCTGGCTCTAATCAGACAGGGTTAAACCAAACTGTAAAGAAGGAAGTGAAAGAAAATACTTCAGGAAAAAACGCTGCAAAAGCCCCAAATATTTGACCGTTTTGAGATGCTATCATCAGATCCTTTGATATGTGAATGGGGAAGATTAGATGTGGGCCTGAAGTCACAGACTGACAGGAAACCTGAGGCCCCAGCACCTCTCCAAGCCCTCGCCGTGCATTTTATTAATAGTTGGCCACCAATGTGCCTCCAAGTCCTTGAAGTGTTTCTGTGGCTCCACGAATGCGAAAGCTGAGCTCGAGATCCAGACTAAGGCCCCCCTTCGTGTCGTCTGATGATGGGACCACAGCAAAGCTTGGATTTCAGCTTCTCTAAACACCCAGGCAAGAAACCATGCAGCCAAGCCCACATCACCCACTACCCGCTCTGTGATTCCTCCTAATACGAGTACTGCTTTACGTTTCTGAAGGCCAATATGGTTTTCAATATATCTGGAGACATGCCAGAGGATGAGTTAGCATTCTTTGTTCTTTAGAGAGCTGTACCTCTTTTAAGTTTGAATAATTATCAAGGATAGTCTGCAGGTACATAAATACGCAACCATCAAACCAAAGCTGAGAAATTGTAAAACTCTCAATATCAACAATTCATATAAATCCAAAACTTCCCTCCCCTCTCCTGCTATCCTTGTCCTAGTTGTTATCCTGACTTCTATCCTAGCTATGTCAACAAAATAATATTTCCACCATGAAAGACATTTCAGACCAACATGACAGATACTGCCTCTCTAAATCTTTATTTATACTACACACGGTAAGCAATGAATATTGGCAAATTGCAAATTGAGTTTTGGGGAAATAATCGTCCTATAGGACGAGCTTAAGGCTCATGTGAGTAGTTTTTACTGACTGTAAAACAGACTGAAAATAATAGTGATGCCTCTTTCTGACCAACCAAAGCAAATAAGAGTGTTATTACTTTGAAATGCCTGAAACGCTGCTGCAGGGTAGAACAGCCTTTGTTCTACATTTTCACTGTAAAGTTTCATAGTAAGAGGAGGTTTGGTTGGTCAAAAACAGCAAGGTGATTTTTTTTGTCACTAAGCATTACTTAAAAATGTACAGGACAAGTTCAGGAAAGAATTAAGAGTTACTGCTTTGTCCACAGGGGGCGCCACATTCAATATAAACTGAAAGTTCCTCTCAGGAGCTTTAAATGTTCAATGTTTCTTTTAAAAACAGTGAGCTTGGAGTGACTTACTGCTGATACTGATTGGCAGTTAAAGTCACCCATAGTGCTCAAAGTAAAAACCTTCAAACACAAACACAGAGCTGAAACATAACTGTTACTTAGCTAAGAGGAGCCCTAAAAAAGGTATTCATATTTTTCCAACGTTCATGATAAAAATGTAGTCCTTATCTATTCCAGAATTTTGCAGGGAAATAAACCCCAACCGGCCTTTAGGGCTTGTCCCACTTTTAGTACTCCTTGGTTGATACTAAAATAGATGCTATGTAATGAAAACTTATTTCTGACAGTTTGGTTTAAACTTCCAAAAGTCCCGTTTGAGTAAGCCAGCAAACTAACTGAGCAGTTATATAAAAAGGTATAAAGTCATGCACAGTATCCAGCAGAGGGACAGCCTCTATGGTCATATGAAAGTGTGCTGTTTGTCATTAGCAGGGACACTTGAATGTCAAAAGGCCAGGCTCAGAATGGGAGCTGTCATCAGAGACATAAGTCAGCTGGAGTCCCCCGTCCAACACAAATGAATCAAGCTGACATGGAGCCATGATGGATGTAAACAATCATTTTAAAATAGCACACAGAAACTCTACATTTACCTTCAGGTGAAAAGTGAGACTTGTAATTACGCTGTCAGAGTGAAGATAAATGAACAGAAAATGTTTATAGGGACAGGAAATGCAATGGTTTTTTTTAGTGCCCTTTAAATTCGTATGTAGACTGCAGTGTAGGCTTAGCCCTATGTAAAATAACATAATGAGATTAGAAATATACATTAAGTGTCAAACAGTAAGTTTCACACATCATGTGCCCAGAGAGAAACCAGTTCTGCCTGTTCTTTGGGTCCTTGTGACAGACATAGAAAGTGTCAAGAAGAACAAGAGACATTTTATTAATCCCTCCATGTGGAACCAATTATTTGACACTGTTTTTATTTAACCCACAGAGGCTTAAAATACACACGTGCACAAAACCTTTACAAGCAAAGATAGTTGTTTTTAATGTGTTTAAACACACTATACGTTTTTCCTCAGTTCAATTGATCATTTATCAAATATAATACACTGTTTTTGTAGTATGGTTATTTACTACAATTTGATGTTAACATATATTTTGTTACTCTTTTTCTACACTGTCATCTGGCAGAGGGAGGGGGCTGTCACATATAGAGTGCAGGAAGTCAGGGGTTCAGCACCTTGCTCAAAGTCTTCAGTTAGCAGTCCCCATGTCCCAAAGCCATGTCCTTATTAACTGAGCTCCTCTTAAACCCAATTCTGACATATTTGTACTGAAAATAGAAATCTCTGACATCCCAGTTAGGATTTTCTGGATGACTTGCTCTTTATTAAGTAGTCTTTCATTGTCTGTAACAACCAATCTAATCATTTACCCACAGCTCAACAGAGAGAACAGTGCCGGGCTTCTACCTGAAAAAACATCCAATACTGGTGCATGGAGGCAATTTGTGAATTTTGTTGTTTGTTGAAACTATTGTTTAACTTAGTAAGTTAACAATAGGGACTCAACCGAAATCCAGTTAACTGGATATCATCCATTCTAACTTCAAGTATTCATGATAATTTGACCTTATACTTCTTATTCTGCATGTTTAAGTGGGAAACATATAACATGTCATATTTGACTTCATTTCAGCATTAGTTTAAACCACTCTGTTATGAATAAATATTCTCAAAACCAAAAGACACAGATAATATGGTGTGAGCTTAATGCTCTCTATTACATTGTTTTTTTCATCATGATACAGCTGTGTCATAAGCAGACATAAAGTAAATCATAGTAAATGAGGATCTGAACCACAAGGGGGGTTGGCTAATTTCTGTGGAAAACCTTCAGGTCAGCTCTCTGAGGATTGTCTCGCTCTCCTTCCCAAACATCCTATCAAAATAAATAGTTACAACTGATGAGGGATGGCACGTCTGCTGCAAAGACAAACAAAATGAAAAGCTTAATCACACGATGGGATCAGGTTTCATACGAAGCAGCCTATAATGAGAAATGCAGGCCTGGCCACAAAAACGGCAGTTTACCTCCAGCTTGGCAGAGTTATGACTGACAAGGCATTCTCACATTCCTTCATCACACCACCAGCAAACCCTGCTGTTTCTTAGCCCTCTACTGTCCAGAAAAGAACATGCTGTGCAGACAAACATTTGACTGCCCTATAACAACACACAGTGTGCATGCACTGGTGACCATATACAGCAGTGAGCATGGATACCTTTCCATGTGATGGTTATGTAGAAATGTAGCCCTGAGAGAGCTGTTTCAGGAGAAGTCAAGGGGCTACCAAAAACATCAGGAATTATCCAATGAGAACCTTGAATGCCCAAAGAAAATGTATGGTATCTGTCTAATGTATACAAATGTTCTTTATCTGTAAAACATGGTAGACCTACTCAGGTGTCTTCTTTGGCAACCATAGATACAGAATTTTGAACATATTTAGATAATTCTCATTCACAACAAAAAAAAGTGAATGAAATGAAGGAAAGAGAAATAGGAACATAAATAACTGACATCACCCATCCATTTGTTGACTGCCTTTGAGAAACCCCTTGTTGGGCATTTTGGGCCACCATGTTGGTTTTCTGAAACCACAAGTTACCAAACAGTATTTGGTCAGGATGGTGGTCCCAAAGATGTTTGAGGGGTAAGAAAATGTCATGTTATTAAAGCTTTACAGTGTCAGTGTTTCATTCATTAAGCTGGCATGTTAACTTGTACCAGCAGGATGATATTTTATTTTGTTGCGATGGCTGACCAAAGCTGTTTACGTTTGAGGGCTGTCATATGGGGTTTGATTACTGGCAAAATCTGTGAGCGCAAATGAGATAACCGATTGAGGATTTAGAAGACTTTTAACTGTGATTAATCTTAAATCAATTAAAGCATGAATATTTGACTATAGAAGCTGCAAGAGCTTTTGGAATGTAGCATATTTGCAGCTTACGTGCCCTCATATACAGTGTTGGGAGGGTTACTTTTAAAATGTATTCCCCTACAGATTACTGATTACATGTCCTAAAATGTAATCTGTAATGTATTCCCTTGGATTACTCAAGTAAAGTAATGTATTCTAAATACTTTTGGATTACTTTTAGCTTACTTCAAAATCGTCTAGCTGAGCGTGTTTATCTGGAACACTGAATTTAGTTAACACATGCTTTAGAGAACGATCTAATTACTAGTTTTACTTAATGTCAGTGAATGTGTTAGATTGACAGCAGCAGCAATTAAATGTGAACCTCAAAAAACTGTGTTCTCTCTCTCCATCATCTGCTGCAGTCTCTCTCTCTCTGTGTTCTCTCCATCATCTGCTGCAGTCTCTCTCTCTCTGTGTTCTCTCCATCATCTGCTGCAGTCTCTCTCTCTGTGTTCTCTCCATCATCTGCTGCAGTCTCTCTCTCTCTGTGTTCTCTCCATCATCTGCTGCAGTCTCTCTCTCTCTGTGTTCTCTCCATCATCTGCTGCAGTCTCTCTCTCTCTGTGTTCTCTCCATCATCTGCTGCAGTCTCTCTCTCTCTGTTCTCTCTCTCCATCATCTGCTGCAGTCTCTCTCTCTCTGTTCTCTCTCTCCATCATCTGCTGCAGTCTCTCTCTCTCTGTTCTCTCCATCATCTGCTGCAGTCTCTCTCTCTGTGTTCTCTCTCCCCATCATCTGCTGCAGTCTCTCTCTCTCTGTTCTCTCTCCCCATCATCTGCTGCAGTCTCTCTCTCTGTGTTCTCTCTCCCCATCATCTGCTGCAGTCTCTCTCTCTCTGTGTTCTCTCTCCATCATCTGCTGCAGTCTCTCTCTCTCTGTTCTCTCTCTCCATCATCTGCTGCAGTCTCTCTCTCTCTGTGTGTTCTCTCTCTCCATCATCTGCTGCAGTCTCTCTCTCTCTGTGTGTTCTCTCTCTCCATCATCTGCTGCAGTCTCTCTCTCTCTGTGTGTTCTCTCTCTCCATCATCTGCTGCAGTCTCTCTCTCTCTGTGTGTTCTCTCTCTCCATCATCCGCTGCAGTCTCTCTCTCTCTGTTCTCTCTCTCCATCATCTGCTGCAGTCTCTGTAAAACCGTGAAATCAACTTGAATTAAACTAGTCATATAACCTGTCTAATATAACATTCAGCCTGTCCTATGTATTGAGCACAATGTTTCCCTTTAAAATAGTACCAAATACTGTATTTAACTGAAATGGGGGTGTGATGTGTTATTTTCAAGAAGTAGAAAATGCCAGACTTTTGTGCTACTTTTGGATGTTGTAACATAAGAAATGTCCGATAGTAAATGAAGCTAATCTCTCAGATAAAGAAAGAGTCCCTTTTGTGTTACTGTTATATTTCAGCAAGATGCTGAAATTATATTTACTGACTATACATCAGTCTGTATAAACATGAATGAGATTAAAGCCTTAATATATTAATTAGCAAAATACATGTATTTATAAATGTAATGAAAACTGAATTGTGAAGACTTAAAGTAGGCTACTGAACTTATTACAGGTTGCAAAGTTAATCTTGTAAATATGAAAAAACACTGTTATATCTTCTTGATATTTAAGGTGTTTTCAATGATTTTTATCCAGTATAGCTTAAACTGTTTTTCAAATAAATGTCCGTTTAAAAACGGTTTAAACACAGAGGGTTATGATTATTGTACTTTGAGCATCTGCCTGTTTTTAGGAGGCACGACTTCACAGTAACTTCACTGTGTGGTAAAATGAGTGAGTTGAGTTGTTTCAGCTTACTTTATGGATATCTGATTTACGAGAAGAACTCTGCTAAAAGACAAAGGAAGATTGCTGTTGGATCAGACGAGACAGAGTCACTAGCTAGCTTAAATGCACCTACATTCAAATCCTCATAAAGACTGACTGCTGAATATGATTCATAATATAAATCAACAGGGAGGTTTAATCAGCACTGAGACGTTACCACACAGGCTCAATGCTTACCGTTTCTTCTCTTTTGGAAAAATCCTAAAACATTTAATTGCTTTACTCCCTTGTCTGCCATCTCTGCAAACGGTATATTATTATCTCCCGCTGAAATTTGAGTCGCCGTCTGAGACGCTGACGTGACGTCACTCACTCACTCACTCAGCGCGGACAATCAGACCTTGCTCCGCGCACGCACACAGACACTCACACACACACTGACTTGCAGCGTACCTGCGCACATAATGCCACCTGCTTCTGCATCCGCACAGTGCAACCTGCGCGTAGTGCCATATAGTAATCCCTACAAGTAATCTTTTTTTTTGAGAAAGTAACTGTAATCAGAATACACCAATTTAAACTGTAACTATAACGGAATACAGTTACTCTTATTTTGTATTTTAATTACGTAACGCCGTTAAATGTAATCCGTTACTTCCCAACCCTGCTCATATATGGTGGGAGAACAAGCTGTTGGTGCACAGGGTATCTTAAAGTAATTGCGTTTCTCATCATTACAGCCTCACACAGAGGAACAGGCAACAACAATCCTGACTTACATGAACAGGCAGATGACTGTATGACACTTACCAAGCTAACAATCTGTTAAGGGGGAAACAGCTGATTATTTCTAATATATAAAGTTTGCCACTCTTTAAACATGTTTGGTTCTGCTGTAAAGTCAGACATTTTCATAGGGACTGTAATTGAGGTTGACTCGCTGTTAGAGGCAGCCTCAAGTGGACACTTGAGGAACTGCAGTTTTTGGAACTCCACAATGGCTTCATTTATTTTTCTTTTATGGAGGTCACTGATTAGTAGGGCATACAACAAGGGGCCCCAGCTAAAACTGTTGATTTTATAATTACATTGTCAGTAATTTAAACCCCTTGGTCGGGAGGAAGTTCTTGATTTTCTATCTAAAAGCTGTCTTCCCCTAAATGATCTGTTTTAAATGTATTTTCCTTGCCTCATCCATTCATTCTCTATCTGTTTCCCTTCCTTCGTCAGTCTATCTTTTCTCTTCCTACCTTTCTCTTTCACATAAACATACGTCTCTGTGTATGTGTTTCCAGATGTCTTCTGCACATCTACACAGGATCTTCTTGGGATTTCCTACACATCTGCCTATCAGATCTACAGAAAGACACACACACACACTCTCTCTCTCTCTCTCTCTCTCCCTCTCTCTCTCTCTCTCTCTCTCCCTCTCTTTCTCTCTCTCTCCCTCCCTGCATGCCACCCAGGTTCTTACACAGAAAGCTACAGCTGGGAATCAAGTTAGAATATTAATTTTAAAAAGTATTATGTTACAATTATTGTAAAAATTCAAACTTATCGGGTTGTCATCTTCTACATCCTCTCCCCATGAATAACGTTTTATGGTTATCACATTTTCTTCTAATTTATCTTGTTATTTAAAGATCTGATCAAGTTTAGCGATCTGTTCTTCTCTCGGGCTCCTCTTGTTCTCATAGTGAAGGACACTTTAAACCACCTTTGCCTGGTAAATTTATACATTGATGTTGTGATAATAATAATATAGCAGCTTTAACTGTATTTATAGACCATTTGTGTTTCCCAAAGATAGTAATATTAAGTTGTGTTACCCTCGCAGGACTGACCTGAGCATGACAATAACAATTCCTACAGCTAAGATTTTGGAGTCTGAAATGTGCATTAAGATAGTGAGAAGAGGCTGGTAAGGTGATGTTTATATTTGCTTTAAAAACAATGTGGGTAGCTCAACAACATTAACTATGGTTATATTTAAATATCAGTATCTTTCCAAAATCACAATGGATAGAAGAGGGAGCAAGAAGAGTCCAAAGAACAGCCACTTAGTACACCACTATATGCACAGCTACAGTAATTTGACACAACATCACAACATGCCGCCATACTGATCTTTTTAATTATCTTGCTAAAACACATACAAACTCATGCTGGAAAAAGCATGAACACCAGGTGCCATAGTCATTATGTTCCAGTAATAAACAAGAAACAGGCTTAAGGCTTCTTCAAACCTATTTCAGAAAGGATGATGTCGCTTTGGATATGTTCCAGAAAGCATCCTACACCTGATTATCAAAACTGCTCTCTGTAAACTCATATTTCATCATGTCTTAAAGGCAGAACCAGAAGAATTTGTCAGTTGTAAACACAACATTAAGAGTGTGCAGCTCCTCCACACCAGCGGCTTCCTCGTGGATGCTTGTTTATAAGATCTGGCACCTGGTCACTTTGTTTTATTGAGAGCTTTATTCACACCCTGTTTTTGCTGGATGAAACATTCCCAATGATATCACAAAAAAGTTAGAGCCAAATGTCTTAAACACAGCAAAATAAAGAAGTCCAGGGAGAGGGCAGAAAGCCTCTTGGTCGTAATTATTTAATGGGGAATTGTTTTACACGAGTGTTTGTATTTCTTATGAGGAAAATTCTAATCTGCATTAAAATGTATCCTCTTAACAATGTCTCATACCCTCCCCCAAGACAGCATTTCTTGACTTAAGTAAACACAGACAAATGTTTTTGATGCAAAAACCCCATGTCTGTGTGTGTGCCTGTGTATCTGAATAAGCGATTAAGATCAGGAGGTGGTCACCAGTCATGCACCTCCAGACATCAAAGCTTTCAAAACACGGACCTCAGTTCTGCCATAAAATACAATTACAAATGCCAACATTTCTGCCAACTCCTTGGGGTGCGTATAAAAAATAACTCCAGGGTTTCCGGACAAGGGAAGCTTGAAGATGTGAACACTGGGCCTCTGCTCAGCGCTGACCACATCAGTGCAGATCAACCATCTGTTATTCAATTGTGACCTGAAGAACAAAAACTGAGGACAGTGTTTGTCTCTGTGTCTCAGATCAGCAGAGCAGAACCTTTGAGCAAACACGCCTTTAGTCACCCTGTTGGAGCACTGACACAACGCTGCAGGCAGGGGAGCTGTGGGGTCCATTTTGGCTCGCTGGAGCGAGACTGAGCTACTGTGGGGGGAGACTGGTTGTCCGAACACCCCTTTAGTGGCATCAGGCCTCATAATCTGGGGTATCCATGTCATCACGCGTGAGCAGGCACAAGAGGGTCAACCGTGACAGCAAATACTGGGGCCCACCGAAAATGAGAAGAACATATTTAAAGCTCTTATTCAAAGAGCTTAAAGTGGCAATGGAGGATAAAGGTGTGTGGTTGAGATCGGCTCTGTCAGGGCAGAGGTTTTGTGTTACGTCATAGTGTCACCTAACATTTTAAGTTGTCCAGAGCAAGGCCTTTGCCCCAATGAGTATCCACTGACGCCATTCTAAAGCTGGAAAAGATGCTGTGTATTTTAAGGTAACCAGACCCCCAATAATAAAACATAACCTAAACCCCCTGAACATGCGAATAAGGGAATATTGATGGACTACAAATGACCAATAATACAAGGCTTTAATCCACACTTGGTGCTAAGAATTTCAATGCAAGTTCCTGAACATTTTCTATAAAACTGACAGCTGCCTGTCCTTAAATTATAATTGGATCCATTACATCATTATAAATAGAACCATATATTTGGGGCAGCAGTGGCTCAGTTGGTAGACTCAGTTGTCTCTTATCCGGAAGGTCGGGGGCTCGATCCGCAGATCCTGCAGCCACATGTCCGATGTGTCCTTGGGCAAGGGCTTCACCCCAAGTTGCTCCTGCTGCTTTGTGTGCGGCGTATGAATGTGTTTGAATGGGATTGGTTAATAACATTGGTTACTTTAAATAGCAGTCTCTGCCGTGTGTGAATGGAGGTTAATGGGTAGGTGTGATCTGTGGTGTAAAAGTGCTTTGAGTAGTCAGAAGACCAAAAAAATTCCAAGTCCATTTACCATTTACTATATACTGTATTTGAAAAACATCAAACATGAATAAACGTGCAAATGAAAAGTAAACACATCATTAAAAAATGTTATTCACAAAGCCTTGCAAAGAATTGAAGCTTCCAAGTAGAGTTCATTTTGTTAAAAGCATTCAGAGTGTTTGTATCAAAAGAGTGTCCAAAATGCAAAGAGGAGCTCATTGACTTACACCCTATACTCATTTGGATGGCTTGTGAACATGTGGAACAAGCAAGGCAGGAAGGTCATAGTATGTAATCTATTATAAACCGATAAACCTGAAAATATGCATTCTATCATAGACAGGGTGTGAGCTGTTTTGTGACTTCCAGAACTCAGAGAACCTGGAAAACACACTTTGGGGTGTGTTATTCAGGATGTGTGGAGATCTTGGACAGGGGAGCTGGATCATCCTTTGATTGCCCTCCTAAGCTTAAGCTTGATGACAGCATTCTGGGCTACTAAAGTGGATGATCAACAGGGGACGCATAGGAGTCCATGTCTATGATCTCACCAGTTAGCTGCGAAGGTGTGCCTTTGTGTCTAGGTTTGTTTGGAAATATTATTCAGCGTGGACTGCTGTCACATTCTTTTATAGGCTTTGTGAATCCCACACCATTTAATTTGTGTCTGATGTGATGAATTAAACAGACTTTGAGTTGGTTGTTACTTCTGGATTTACTTCATCATTATAAATTGGTCTCATACAGTATAAGTGTTTGTATCCAACACAATATCCACCACCAAGCTAACCAATCAATGCATCGGTAGACAATCAAGTCCCATGAAGATTGCAATGAATTTAATTTTTTCTTTTTTCACAGAAAAGACAGGTCTACCCCGTAATGATACTTTCTGGAATGGTTTTCGGGATCTAGGATATAAGTCTCATTGTATCAATGGCAAAAACAAACACCTTTTAATGGGTGTTCTTTTATTTTGCCCATTTGCACTCAGGTGATTACATGGCAGCCATTACTGACCGTTGTGCTGATGCCCGCTAAAGAAATCTACCGCAGCATTAAAAAAAACTTCTCTTCTCCCAGTTTAAAAATACTGGAATAAAAATGCAATAAGGTGAATATAGCATGATGTCATACAGACACCTAACAAAACACATCCACCACATGACTTTGGTTGCGTGCTCTTTTAGTGTACCATGCGAGAGGGAGCATCAGTAGTGTTCTCGCACTCAGCCCCTCTGGATTTAGTCTCAGTCATCACCTCCCTGCTGGGCTGATGTTCACAAAGGTAAATAATAAGAACAACCCTCACACACACACAAACAGAACCTCCCTCTCTCACACACAAACACACACACACGCGCGCGCACACACACACGGACAAAGGGGAGATTAATTCCTGGTATACTATAAAGGGGACCTTGACAAGTTTAGAGCTCTGTGCTGATCAGCCCACCATCATCACCACACACACTCATACATAGCTGCTTTGGAAGCCTGTCTTAGCCTCATACCACATCATACACACTCACTCACACCGATTCACAAATGTAAATATAGTAGTAGATAATGCTTATAATAATAGTCAGGTTTTGGTGGATGTCATTTGAGGCCAGGGCTGCCAGATTTGTCTTCCCCCTTCCTTTGTTTTGCCTTTACACATTAGTTGTTATTTATGAAATAAGAAAAACACAAAAATAAGCTTTTATTTCTCATGATTTTTGTTTTTTTCGTAGTCAATGGCATTGCATTTTGCAGTGCTTTTCAATATCAAAAGTCCACACGCAGGCAAAAGCTTTTGCATAAGGATTCCTTAAAATGCCACTTAGATTTTAACTTGTAGCCTACTTTTCCAATTGCTTGTGATCAGGCGGCTTTAAGTGAATTGTATCCTGTGAAATCATACTGTCATTTTCCCGGCCTCTCTCTGATCCATCAAGACCCAAGCAGTTTAAACTGGTCCAAAAAAATGGAGGAAACAGTGACACACATCCATAAACACGGACACCTAAAATATTCCATTTAGTAGTTCAAAAATTGCAGGGAGTAGTTTTGTCAAGAGACAGGTTCTCATCACTGGAGCAGTAACTGAGATAATCAGAATCAGGAAACATGACTAATCACTTTCAAAAGGGCTCCTATAGACCCTCAGTTGTGAAAAGCAGTCAGCAGAGTTGTACAGTACAGAGCTGTCAGTGTGAATGGGAAGCAATCTGCTGTTCAAAAAACAGCATGGTGCGCTGTCAACTTTCCCTGAGTAAACACACTGGCAAACAACTAAAACACACATTTGCCTGGCAACTCACCAGGGGGGTGTCTGTAAAGAGCCAGAGAGAGTGTCCTTAACCCCCTCCTCATCACTTCCCCCCCTCTGCCCTGTAAATAACCCTGTTTATGTTAGCAACATCAAAAGCCTGGTTAACAGCTAGATGAGCAAACCAACTGTTGTAGCAGCACACAGTGCTCTCTCATTTAACAGCTGGGGAAGTCATCGCGCACAGACGCATGGTGTCATCATCTGCCTTCACACACAAACACACACAGGCAGCCCGGGGGGTGTGCCAGCAACAGGTTTGACCTCAGGCCTGTATAGATAAGAGGCCTGCTTAGTGCTAACTACAAATCCTCAGCTAGGTAAACTAATTGTACCTCCTTTAGCTACAAAACCGTCACAATATCTAAAGAAAAGTACTTCTGATGATTGGGGCATGATAAGTCTCTTTTATCCATCACAGTTTGTAACAACAACATGTACTAATCGCTAGGGATGTAAAGATTAATCGTGAGGCAGTTAAAAATCGAATCAAAGCTGTCAAGGTTCACATCGATTCTCTGAAAAATGAATCGCAGTAACAGGGTCCGAAATCCACACCCACCGAGTGCCAAATGCGGGTAGATTTTCCGTTTGTTGAGTACATTTCAGAGGGTTATCTGCCACAGGGCGGGTAAATATTTTACCAAAAAGTCATAAAAACTATGCTATGAGTATTTAGCGCGTTTTATGTAGCTGCAGCCGGCTTTCCCTGCTCCTCTCTCTGCTGTCATGACTGAGAGCATCGCGGAGCACGCTGAGACCAATTTCAGCGCAAACGCACACACATACACACACACGCGCGCCCCTTTTAACTTAAAGTGCATCAGCACGTAGCCTACAGTTGATCCGTGATCCGTACGGACCGAGTCGGGAACATGTGATCCGGTCAAACGGCCGGTTCGACTTTTCTCCGTTCACTCGTCTGCAGCTAACATAATGATAGCAACGTCCTCTCACAGCCTGCTGTAGTCTCAGTCTGTGAAAGTCTCCACTCAGACTCTGTGAAACAGCGCTGCGATATAAACACCACAGATATAGTGCGCGCTACATGCACGCGCAGCAGGAGCAGTCAGAGATACACACACGTCTAATAATGAGCAGGCTGATTATATTAAGTGTCTAGTATTGTCAAAGCTAAATCAACAGAAAACTTGTTTTGTGGAATAATAATGTATTATTCTCTGATGGATTTTAGTTTTTAGTCTGTAATGTTGTAATGCAGGGGGGGTTCAGAGGGGAGCAGGGGGGGTCTGGGAACTACCTATCTAAAAAATAAAGGCCAGCAAATATATTTTTTTAATTTCTCAATTTCCTGATCATGTGTATGTGACACAAAAACACAATTTGTTATTTCTGCTGTTAAAAAATATGTTTGACCAGTGAATTCTTTCATTCAAAAAGTTAATTTGGGACCCTGCATGTGGTGAGTGTCAGCAGCTGTAGAGCAGAGGCGGTTGGTTGTAACAAGCAGGCGTTACCATGGCTGTGAAGCCAAACTATACTAACAAGCAGGTTTGTAGCCCCGCTCACCCAAACGAGTGTAAGAGCCAAAGAGATTACGAGGTGCATTGGTGCTTTCATGAAAAAATTAAAGGAATCTTTGTTAGTCATAATTTTTCTTCAGTCTCATTTTGTAAAATAAATCGTGAAAGAATCGTATCGTGAACCCAGTATCGTGAATCGTATCGTATCGTGAGTTGAGTGAATCGTTACATCCCTACTAATCGCCATTAATCGCTTCATTTCCTCAGATTCTCACATGAGAATCACACACAATCAACAATGGGTGCTGTATCAATAAATGGCACATAGCACCGAGATGTTTTAAAACAACTTGATACCTTTATAGGGAAAAAAAAAAATTCAGGAATGTAGAATTATACAATTTAAAATATCCACATTTTTACAAAAACTTAGACCTTAGTACCAAGTTACATCTTTTTGAGGGGTAGGGCTGTAAGGGTATTAATTGAACCCTACTGTGCATTATTTTTTATAGAACTTTTATTCCTATTACAAATTAATTGACATTATATGTTTATGTATTACAAACATTGGAATGGTTCTTTATCGAGGGACATATCAATAGTGTACCCCTCATTATGCCAAATGGCTCTAGACTCCATTCACCCTTTTTGCCTCTAAAAATAAGCGTTACAGCTTTTTAATCACAAGTTTGACTTGTTAGTTGTCAAAGTTATTCCTCAAACAAGCCAATAGTGCATCATATACAAGAATATGAACGTAAACAGAATAAGCATTTTGAGAAAATAATCATCAATAAAGAGAATATTCCAATATTCAACTGAAGACTTGGAAACTTGGAAAACAGCCAGTCTGCTGAGAGGATTACAAACTGTTTGCAATGTTTCACCCACTTACTGATGGTTACTTTTCTCCTTTTTATATAAAAAAACAGCAAGCAAAGGTATGAGCACGGTCTGAAACACTCAGGCCTTAGCATGCTGTGCTACAGTATATGGCCTACATATGGGAAGTCAGCTGACAGCTCTAAAGTCTGACTGAGGCACTGCAGAGCCAACACTTAACTTTTCCTAGATTGGGGGCTTTTACAGCAACTGTAATTGATAAGTGTGTGTTGACGTTTGTGAGAGATTAGCATAAATTCTGGAGAAAAGCTTAACCCAACTTCAGCCACAGTCTCCAGTGATTTGTGTTCCCAGATCTTGCTGGTAGTAAGGCCAAATTTTTCAGCTTTTCAAATGGGTTGCTTAAGTGCTCTTGACCAGCAAAACTGATAGATAGACGGATTATATTGGCGTTCGAAGCACCGCACTAGAGGGAGCTTTTTCAAGCTCTTTGAATGATAGATTCACATGCCTATTTACTCTATAAGAACCCAGATGAACTTCCCATCTTACGACATTTTTGAATCAAATGTGCAGTGTCATGCAACCTGATCACTTGGATAGAGCCTATTTCACTTCTCACTTCTTCACAATAAAAGAAGAATTGCTCAAGACATCCTTAGTTCCATTGCTGTGAGTTTTTAGCTTCTGGCTGACTGGTGCAAGACTCAGCGTCTCTGGTAAAGCCATAGAGCTCCTGTTGCATTCTTCAACTCACCTCAGAGACCTGACACACTAACGTCTTTACAAGACAACAAGAAGCAAAGAAGTAGCCCCTATGTGGGAGCACGGCACATTCTCAGGCAACTGCGAGGAATCTTAGGCACTTTGGGTCCAGGTCCAAATTTACAACAACAATGATTTTAAAGGAGAGGACTGCACTGTGTGTTCAGAGTGGGCATGAAAAAGAAAAGAACGGAAGAAAAATGCACACAGACTGAAGCATTGATGAATGTTTTTTAAGCTGTATTGAGGGATACCATTTATCTATTTATCACTCTTAAAGAAGGCAACATATCCTAAAAGGGAAAGTGTACTTCCAGAGGGAAGACATTTCTGACATTAATCATTGCTGTTTGTTTTGATAGTATCCACACACTCACATGATGAGATGTCAAAGGGCTTTTCCTTCCTCTCTCTTGCCAAAGAAAAGCCCCCAGGTTAAGCAGCTCAGATAAGAGTGATTAAGAAAAATACAGTCAATTGATATATGACATTGAAATCTTCCTATGCTATAATGTCCACTTGTCTCCAGCAAGGACACAGAACATTTGAAAATCATGACCATGTGTCAGATAAAGGCTTGTTGACAATTGATTGAGGAGCAGTGGTGGAGGTTGAGGGTGAGGTGGTGCCTATTTTAATCTTAACCCTAACCCTTCCCTTTCTGTTGTAATGTACATCATTAGAATGTAGAAATTAAGACAAAGTTTTCTTGTGAAAATGCTGTGGGAATATACATTATCTGTAATTCATCTTGATTACAGGTAAATATCCATTCAGCTGCAGTTTAGAACAGGAGCGCCACTACTTTAATATGAAGGAAAAGACAAAAGAAGCAAAGGCCTGTTACAAAAGCGTGCTTCAGATACCTGGTTCTCTCTTCTTTTCGGTTTATACATGTACTCTATTTGGTGTATACATCCAAAACTGCAAAATTACTTCTTACAAGGCTTCCTACATAAGTGAGAGGCAGAGACAGTACAGCGTGTGCATGTCCATCATCATGTCTCATGGATACGTATTCCCAGTTTATCACACACAATTTTAGGGCCAATGTGAGTAGGTGGGTGGGTGGCTGAGGGTCAGAGGTCAAAATGACCCCTTACAGAGTCTCTTGACCAGGCAGCTTCTGATGTAACGCTATTTCAACCTCATCTTTAACTCTGGACAAACCTCCCACCCTGCTCCATCTGTAGTCCTCAGAGAGGACTATAAAAGGATGGATTCCTATTCTTGTTATAGACCGGTGATGGGGCAGAGGGGTGAAGACTGAAATAGAGGGAAGGGGGGGCTTATTGGAGGTACAATTTTTAATCAACTCCTTCATACTTGGAAGATGAATCACTCTATCTCCATTGACATTGAATATGCAGCTGACCAAGTACTAAGGGAAGCTTGGCAACTAGCATGGGAACCAGACAAATCAAAACCATTCAGAAACATTTACAGCAAACCTTGCACTGGCGGAGCTCCTCCATTTGTATCTCTTGGATGTGGAGGACTTTTTAAACAACCAATATGAATCTGAATCTGCTTTATCAGTATTAGGCCAACCTGTTCCTAGTTTTCCCTGTGTGTTTCTTTAAGTCTAGTACAATGATTCATACCAAGAGTCTCCCTTGTAAATTTTGTAGATATTAAGATGGCTGCTGACGTGGAACAGTCTGAAATTGTGTTAAAGAGCTAGACAGTAGTTTGTTGTAAACGATTGGCAAGAACTGGCTTTTAAATCACTTTGTACAACATATCGGTGTATTAAGTTAGACTAGAATCCATACGACTTGGATGTTGGAACTAGCTACCTGACACTTACGTCATACAATAGTTGATCTGATTGGTTCAAGGTCTATCCAGCTGTTTTAGGGTAATTTGGTCTCCAGCCATTGATATAGATAAAACTGTATTAGTTGACAAATAATTCAGTTGATGCGTTCTTCATATTGTCTTCAGACTCTGTCCCTTCGATTCTTGAAAAGTGTCTCTACCATTGTAATTGTAGTTCCAAAATAAAAAAAGGAGTGTATTATTTCTTTCAAGTGTTCTTGGATAATAAAATATAAATACTTCTCTGTAAACTTTGTCTATTTTTAATATTGTGAGTTGGAACAAAAACAATATGTGATAAACCAAGCAGTGTAAAGTCAAGTTGAAGGAGTCTCCATCACAAGGACTTCAGTTGGAATTGGATCAAACATAGCTTAGTGAAACCATGTTATGAACTTTGAAAGTCTGATCTGACTTCCAACCATCATATATTTTAATGTGACTTTACTGGCTAGAAGGGTGGAGAACAAAGAGGCATTAAAATCCCTGCCAGTACTGAGCTTTCTTTTAGGTCCTTCTGCAGTTTTAACATAGTTCACTCTGATATTCATATTATGGAATTTCTATAGGGCAATAAAGATCTCACCTAAAGAAAAAGTTCCCAAAAATTAACTTAAAACACTTTTGCAGACATGACAAACCAGAAAATATCATTCTAACTGAAGTCATAGCAGACACAATGAACAGCCCATAACCATTCCAGTCAAATAAGGTCACTGCGGCCACTTAAAGTTCCATTCTGGGAAAGAATTAGACATTATTATTGTTGAAGTTAAAAGTTCTGCCAGTCAATCTGAGGGCAAAGTTACACAGTGGCCCCCCGACCCTGTGGCTTAATGCCTCATATGAAAAGTCCATTGAGCGTAAGGGGAAATGGAATAAGCTCAGCCCCAAGGCCGACCAGACAAATCAGAGCCGTATGTTGGACGCAAAAGGTAAACCAGCCACTGGTGAAGCTGCTCATACTGTGCGCATCTGGAAAAGTCCTTGTTGGTATAAAAGATGCATGAAAGAAGAGTTTTATTCACAATGACTGATCTGTGCATTGATTTGGCCTTTAAAATGTCAGACAATACTTTACACACACAATGCTCTATGATTTGTCTGAACACCATGACTAAACCTCTTGGCACTCCTTGTTTTTGATGTGGTTCAACAAACAACCACTGACAAAAATGAGATGTGTGGATTATTGATGTTAAATCGTGATGTTGGGTTTAATATAAGTGGGGAAATTATCGCAACTCAAGGTCCTTTTTTTTTAGCATTTCTGCATCTCAAGACTCCATCAACAGGAACTGGCTTCGGAGTCAGTACGTGACCTGAATTGGAATGTAAAAGTCCTCTTTCTAAATTCATATTTGACAATCCCATATGTAACTATGTACATCCAGTGTCCATATTGATTGCCAATGCAGGAAGGAGATTGTGAAAAAAGATGTCAAGGCCATGTTGGAGGATTGCCTTTTAAGGCCCTGACACACCAAGGAGACCGTCGCCCGTCGGTGAGTTAGTCCTAGTTTTTGAGGTGTGTCCAGGCAGTCGCCGGCGCTATTGGGGGTAGGAATCTCTCTGATTGGCTGATCAGCTAAGTGAAACAGGAGAGCCAGTGCACGAGAAGAAAAAAGGAAGCGCTTCTGTTGTTGTTCCACTAATAAAAGACCAAGGGCTGAATACGCCAGTGCCATTTTCAACTTTTTATCAGACATTATTCTCGATTAGAAGTACCTATATTACAAGTTGTGAGCAGCAGCGGTTTATTTACCCACATTCTTGCTCGTCCTATCCCGGTTTCACCTTTTTGGAATGACGATTAGAGACTACCGCTGGCATGGTAAATGGTAAATGGACTTGAGCTTATATAGCGCTTTTCTAGTCTTCTGACTACTCAAAGCTCTTTTACACTGCATGTCACACCTACCCTTTCACACACTGATGGTAGTGGTTCTATGTAGTATCATCCATCAGAAGTAACTAATCAATTCATACACCGCCACCGAAACAGTAGGAGCAATGCGGGGTAAAGTGTCTTGCCCAAGGACACATCGGACATGTTGCTCAGCTGGGGATCGAATCCTCGACCTTCCGGTTGAGAGACGACGACTCTACCAACTGAGCCACAGCCGCCCCTAATGAAGAGTTATTGCCTCTCACGCATGCACAGCACGTACGTGGTGGTTGGCCGTCGGCTGTAGTCTTTGCTATGTGTTTTAGTGCAACTTTTTGGCCAACACAAAAGGCGTTGTGCGCTGACGCCAAAGCTGGCCTTCGTCGCCAATAGTTATTTGCCGTCTGCTTGGTGTGTCAGGCCCTTTAGGGTTTCAGATTCTCAAGCAAAAGTACAATATTTTCTTTTTGTAACAGACTTAGTCATTTTTTTTGCATTCTTATATCCAAAACACAGCTGTTTTTAGAAAATGTTCACCCATCACCAAGTGTGAAAGTTTTCTAATCATTAGCCTACATTGACCTTAGCTGACAGACACAGATATTTAAAAAACGAGGGACAAGATGTTAAAGTTTTTCAATAAGCTACTCTTGTCGTTGCGCGCGATGCTTTTGATGTTTGCATTCAAGGACAGACTGGTCACACGAATGTTGAATGTAAACACATGGTTTAAAAACTAATACCATTGTCATGAGCTGCTGAACTGTTTCAGAGTCTAATAGTGGAATTTGAGAGGAGAGTTCTGAAAAAACTCCAAGACTTTCACCTGCCTCACAGAAGCTTTCTGCTTCCAAAGCTCCATTCATTTAAACTCAGCCCTTCATAGAAGCTGAACAGTCAAGCCATGTTTGGCACAGCTCCTTTTCCTGTAGTCCAGGTTGTAGGTTTCAGCTTTCCACATTCCTCGACCCTTTTTCAAAGCCAAATATGTAGAACTGGATCTCCGGTCACCAACTTTAAATGCAGAGTAGAGTAGCATCTCGGCTAAAATCCAATAACTGAGAGAAATCTACAAGCCTCACCAAACCTAAGCCCTGGCCAATAATCAAACCACACAATGAATACAAACATGACAGAGTCAGCTTTTATTCGACACACAGGCTGACGGTCAGATTAATGCCATTGGCTGACAAGACGTGTCAGAAGCAGAAGCAGCCTGTGAAAAACTGCTCTACTGGCAGACATGGAGGGAAAACATTCATCAACGTCACCCCAGCAAATAAACTTTTCCCTTCCGAGCGGACTGTTGATGTTTCAGCTGGACAGAGAGGAGAAAACATGCCAGTCCTGGGTCAGCATTTGTAGAGAGGAAGACAATTTTAAATAGTCATATAGTCTTATTTAAGGTTCAGGTTCTTTTGAACAATGTCATGGTAAATAGAAAGCAGATGTATAGACCCTTTAAACATGTTTGTTTGTTTTTTTCATTTGGACCATCTATTAGTCACAGAACATATCTCTTGGCTTTAAAATTGTAAACATGAGTATGTTCATGATCACAAAACTACTTAAATAATAATGAGTCAACAACAAACTGCCTAAAGAGATAAAGTTATCAATGCATTACTAAGCTTCATGGTAAGAAAAGAAAGTGTTACATTAAGGTTATAAATCCATCTTGTGAGCTTGAAAGGTGAAGACATTTCATGCAGTTTCTGATGCAAAATCGCCAGGTCTGTCGCAAAACAAAGGGACATTTAATACTGTAGTTATAGCCAAGGTTTATACAAGGAATGCTGATGGGGGGTGGGCAGCACCTGTAAGCGGATTATTCATTTATTTATTAAATTAGGACAGTGCACATTAATCAACATATCAACAAATAGCATCCATGTAAGTATGCCGGAATTAGCACAAAAGCTAATTCTTATGAAGCTGCTGTGCTGTTGCTAAACACCGGACTGTAGATACCAACAGAGGATAGTTTGGCAACTGATAATACAGACTGTATAAAACATGGACATAGTTTCAGTGATATCAACCATTGTTATTTTGAAAAAGAGATGGCGATTGCCAAATTGGAAATTCTCTCTCAAACTAACTTTTGATCAATCTAGAAACAGGCAAAGAGATGGAGCTGAGGTGGGCCCACCTGTCAGTCAACTCAGTCTGCCCCTAATAATGCACATTTATGAAACATGTTTAGCCTTACTAACATAAAGGATCGTTAGACAAAAAATTCACCACCCTGTACGGTTTTGACCAACAAAGAAACAAGCTATTCTCACCCAAAATCTTACATGTTCATTTTACATGTTCATCTGTGCTGTATAAATGGGGATTTTAATATGGGACCTTAATGTTAAAATGCAATTTCACCTCCTGTTGATCCAATCATCCATTATCACATAATAAGTTCTGCTCTTTCCTTAGGGGTCCAATTTTAGAGGGAATTCCCTGAGGACATATTACTTAGTTTCTGTTTAACTCAATAATTAGATGTTAAAGTATGTGTAGTACATTCCTTTGAAAATGCTCCATTTGTGTTTGTTATATTTTTAGACTTTCAATCAGACATTTTTTTAATTGCTTAAAGTTGTTGATCCCCTTGTTAGGCCCAATGCCATATGTTGAAGAGTCCAGTGTGTGTGTGTGTGTGTGTGTGTGTGTGTGTGTGTGTGTGTGTGTGTGTGTGTGTGTGTGTGTGTGTGTGTGTGTATGTGTGTGTATTTTCCCTTTGGCCCAGTCTTTCAAGTGCCCCTAATTACAAATGACCTCTGAAGGTGATGCTTGACCTTCTGCAAATGAGCTACTGCAATTTTAACTACCATTCCGTTTTGCAGAAAGCTGAAGGAAAAAAAACCCAAGTGATTCTCGTCTCTGTTCCGAAGAATGCTGCTGAAACGTGCTGTTGTTGGCAGGCGTCCAGGCTCTGTTAACATAAGAGCATGCTCCCTGTGGGTTTGCTAAATCGCTCTGATACCCACAGGATGTCTGGAGTGGAGTAACGCAGGCCTCACACACTGTATGCCCAACTGGGACTTTGCGTGTGTGCGCGTGTGTGTTTGAGGGGTCTCAGTCACAGAGCTGTATTTCAACCTCTTGACCACTTACAGTATGTCAATGTTGGCTTGTTGTTCCCTGTAAGCAGTCATTATTGAATAAATGTATCTTAATGAGTCCCATTGGCTTGGCAGAGCGGATGGTGACACGGTAGCATGGTGTTTGTTCTGTAAAGTGGGTAATCGCCAAAAAGAACTTGTTGCTGCTTATAGCTCCTTTTATATATTTCATGCTTTTTATTCTCATTTAGAATTCATTTAAATCATCATTTAATTTAAAAGATAGCATACTTTGAGTTATCATACTGATATACTTGGTCATTGTGACAATGTATATTTGATCTAAAATCAGTAGGTTTGTTGGCTAACTGTTATTGGGTCAGTGACCAAGCTGGGACACAACCAAATATGTTTGTCTCATCCAAATCTTTTGGCTTTTAAGAATGGAAATATGCAAAACATTTGAGTGACTGATCAGCTTCATGCTTCTGGATGTTGAGTTTGGCTGGATGAGCATCAAGCTAAGTGTAAGTGGGGTGAAATGGTTCAGCTATATTCAGATTTTGTTTTGCTGCGCAGCCTTATTTTAGGTTTTTAAGCAACCGCTTTTGACATGTAGCCCCTCAAAACGGTTTCTATCTTTTCTTACAACAATAGGTGGCCAACTGTTCATAAAACTGGCTCCATTTCATACTAATGCCTCTAAATACTACCTATATAAGCAAACAATACCATCTAAGGTTGGATATTACTGAACAGTTATTCATAATACCTGTCACAGGGTGAAGAATGTAAGCCAGTAATAATAAAGCAATTTAGGAGATTTTTCCAACCGTAGAAAAACATTTCAGGTTTTTGAAGCAGTGCTGTGCAAATGTCTCCTCAAAGTTTTAGGTGAGAAGCGCTCATCATAAAAGGTCAGTGGACCTTGGTGTGTGTTGTGATGCTGAATTTGCTCACTTAGTGGCTTTAAGGTATTTTACAGCTTGTTGCAACAGTAGTAACAGTGTTAAATCACAAGTGTGATATTCACACACAGAACTAATTAACACTGTAGAAAAAACCTGAAATGTGTGAACACGTGCAATGTGTCAGAGAGGTGTGAATTCAACAAACATATTTTGTTTGGAACGGATTGACATGTCCAACAAAGATGTTAACTGTCCACTCTCAGGCTGCAGATGTGTACATATCACCAGAGTGATTTACTTAATATGATGTGAACAATCATACTAAACTGATGTGAATCCTGCAAATGTTTTTGTTGAGCATTTTTGAACCATCTGGAAAACAACTCAGCTGTCCATGAGAAAGAACATCAGACTTTGAACATAAAGCTGAGGTTCATGTGTATTAGTGGTTTTCTTCCAATGCAATCAAACGTTGTTTTTGCGTTCACATACTTTACTTTTCAGACTCAGCTTCTTGGCTGCAGGTTTATGAGGAAGCTTTCAGCCAAATCTCACAAAACATCCGATAAAATATCATCCCTTTTCCTTCTCAGGGTATAACTGTATTTGAAAGAGTTTCTTACAACTCAGATATTTGGGTGATTTTTTTTTACTATTGTTCATTCTTTTAATAACACGGTTTTCACAAAATGTAAGTCCAAAGAGTCTGACATGTTAAAGAAAGAAGCAAGATAATCAGTTTTTAATCAAAAAAGTACATATTTGGAAGACCAAACGCAGGCGGAACACTGGTATCGTGTTAGAGTAATTACACTATTGAAGAAATATCCCAGATTAAAGACCCTCTTTCTGCGTTACCTTCAGACTACTGTACTGACAGACTGTATTTTTTTTTTGTTCTGTTTGAACGTCAACCCTTGTCAATAATGAATTCTTATCCTTATTCAGATTCTGACTGAATACGAGATTATTTCAAAAATCCTGATTGCCTTGGTTTTACCTCCCCATGTAATACTCATAACAGTCATCTAACCCTCATCTAAATACTTGGAAATACTAGATCGTATCTAGAAGTCTAAACCTTTCACATCTCAGATTATTGCAAATATACTGTAGATAGGTGCTCAGTGTAGTTTGTGAAACAACTAGAGTTTAGCAGGCAAGTTTTTCTTTTTCTTTTTGTACCATGGCGAGAATTCCTTTGAACGAGACCAGTGACAGGCCTAGATTGGATTGGATTGGCACAGCTGTACAGTTTATTGTTCTCATGTGTTGTAGTAAAAAGGGGCATGTAAGATGGACAGTGTGAAACACAAAGGATCAAAATCAGTGGCACAGAACCAGAGATATCACCAGTTGAATTTCCCACTTCTTCTTTTCTTGTCAAAATTGGATGCCTACATTACCCACTATGCACCTCAACCCCAGAATTTGGTGGGATGTTTGATTCCGTATTCATGCAGCTAATGTATAGGCCAAAGTCTCAGGCTGGCAACAGAGAAGAGCAGGGTGGCTGCAGAGTCCTGGTGAGGTCAAACCATCCTAACTTAATACCTCAAAAATACTTCAGCCACAACCAGCACTCACTTGTTACAACTTTTTATGTATACTGTAGTTCTCCAAACACCTGGAAACACACTAATCTTCTAAACAGCTGGAGTAAGTGCCTCTTGCAAATTATATCACAGCTTCTGTGTTAACTGAAAATGTCATTGACAGGATGAATTATTTGTTTTAAAAAAGAGTCACCAATCCAACTGAGAGAATTTGATGTTTTATACTCAAGACAAACCCAAAGCAAAAACATTTCAATGGTGTGGCAGCAAATATTCTAAATCAATTTATCTTTGCAGCAATCCATGTGTTAAAAAGTCCAACAACTCCATTTAGACTCCTTTTTCCCATAAGAGGCTGTTGAAGAGTAATTGCTCTTTGGGGGGTTGGTTTGCTCAAGGGGGTGGTCAGCTTCAATTACATCTAATTTCACCGAGCCGTATTCACTAGCATGCCTTTACATAGAACAGACGAGATGGCTGCTCGTTTGCGGTCGGCTCTTGCTGAAGGGCCGTGCATTTCCTTAATCCAATTCACGCAAACATGTACTGTATGGGCCAAGATGAAACACAATACAGAGGATTCCTGCTCTGGAAAATATGCCATTCAGTTGTGTTCGTGGTGCAGGTACTCTTTGGGGAAGTTAACACTCACATAATGGATGCCAATGGAAACTCAGACAAAGACAAACTCCATCCCTGTTTGAAATTCTCTAATTCAGTTCTGACGAGATGGAGAGCAGGAGGCCAAATGGCACGTTCGCTCTGAGTTGGCTGTGAACACTTTCAAACAAGATGCTAACAAGTTTATGACGTGAGGCTGTGCTGGGTGTGTGTTGTGTTCAGCCTGGAACAGTGGGAGAGAGAGGAGATCAGGTGGCTGAAAGCTCACTACAACATTTATTATGAGGAAACCAGATGGCACATTTGCCTCACTCACCTACTGCAAACACCTCTTTAGACTTATTGCTGTACTTACTGCACATGTGAGTGAGACAACAAACCATTTCTTGTTCATGCATGATCTTCTTTCTCAAAGGGGCAACCTGCTATACCTTACTGGAGGGGGGGTTTAGGCTGGGTTTGGAAACCATTAATGCATAAATGAGTCTTACGATGAGTACATATCTACCTTAAAAATATTACATTTTCAAAAAAAGAACAGCCTGTGTCCGAAGCAGTGTTTCCTAAGAGTTAAGTAGTGACCTCATTCCAAAGTGAGATACCTGAAAATTATGAAAATATAATAAAGTCAACTTGGGGCTCTTTTTTTCTGTCTCTTTATAGCTTGACTCAGGTATATCACAATGGTTTATACTCAGCCTGACTCATTGTAAGGTACACAAAATGCTTGAGGAACATCAAAACACTCGGGGTTTAAGATATTGGGGGCTTACTCCCTGTAAACCAATCATGTGGGTGGAAGTATTACAGAATCAAGGACCCATGTGTGTTTGTCAGTGCTGACGAAAATCTAACATGGAACTTCTTTGTCTAAACTATAGTCAACAGAACTGTGCTGCAAGAAATAACAGCTGTTGCTCAATGCCTCCCTCACCACAAACAAACACCTGTTTAGTGAAGTGAACCAGACTTTAAAACATTTTGACTGAATACAAACAAATAAGTCTTATTCGTAGCGTCATTGCTTTGATCCTGTTGTTAACCCTAACCCTAAATGCAATTGAAGCTAATGTGATTAAATACAATCAAAATTCTGCTATAAGGAAGTTGTAATTGTGAGGTTTTAATACCACTGGTAAACTGTATTTAGTTTTATAATGGTGGTACTACATTAAAGTGTTTTTCCATTATTGTGTCCTTTATTGTGTTTCCATCATGAAGGTTTGTTTTGGGGTAAGGTTGTCACAATACAACCCTACATATAATAGGTATGGAACTAGGAACTATGGAACAAAAATTGAAGCTTTTGGCACCCAATATCAAGTAATTTCTTGTGTATAGTTAATTGAAGGCAAACTCCGGCACACTGTCCAGAAACATTGCAAATGTATTTGTGCAATCAAGACAGTGCTCTCTCTTTCTTGAAGGCAGCTTGTGGTTAAAAATATGTCTGAGGATCTTCTGTACTTCTCAGTACTATTGATTACTAAAATACAAGAGATTGATTATTACCTTTTAAAATGAGTGGTATTGGAAAAAAAACGACATATCTAACATTTAGACGACCTTATTTTGGGGTATTACAATTTCAGACTAGTGTGGAATTGAGCATTGGTTTGAATTGTAGATAATTAGATTTTTTTTATAATATAGTATAGCCTCTCTACTTTGCTTCAGTATTTCTCAGTAAAGGCAATTAGTGTGTCGAATTTACAATTTATATAATATTAAAGATAGAAATGTATACAAGTTACAATTATTTTTTCTGTTCCTCTTCTACTCGTTCCTTTCTCACTTTTTTTTTGTCGATGTAGCTGTCTGTGTCCCATCTTTTCCCTCTGGCTTCCACATTCCCCCCCATATGGCCACACGCTGGCAGCTGCACTGTTAACTTTGACTATCACGGGCAAAGAAAGCGGATCTGCCGCCTCCCTTCCTGTCAGCACACATGTCAAGGTGAACTTGGGGGACTTAAATAACCAGCATGGCGACCCTGGGACCCTCCGGCCCCCCTGTCAGCTGCACAGATTAGAGGGAGCCTCTTGTTTACAAGGGCATCCTGGGGTTTCTTTTTTAGCAGCAACCATATCAACAGCAAAGAAAAATGAACACAGGATAAAAAGAGTCATTCCTCTGAGTTATGTGAAATGAAAATGGTTCAAGCTGGGTTTCATATTGAAAAAGGTTGCATTCAGAATTTTATATTTTTATTTATTCATTAATTAAGTTTAAGTTTTGATTAAAGATCTCAAGTATCAGAGACATCATCATTAAAACAAGTTAGATTTCCAAGATAGAATACAGGGAAGATTTAAAAGTGTAACATCAATCACAACCAGTAGACTATTCCTCCACCGACTTAAAGCTATAAATGAAGGAATTACTTACAAACTTTAAGGACGTATTAAAAAATCTGCCAGTGAGCTAAGATTTAACATCCCAACACAGCTGAATTGATTTGGACCAAGGAAGCAGGGTGTGAGGCAGGAGGTTGACAGGGACCACATTATTAAAATTCACAGAACAGATGTGTTTCAGAGGGAGCCTATTGAGAGGAGTTGCAATTGGAATAGCCCTCAGGTGACACCTGAAGAGCTCAAAATGTAAGACCTGTACTTATTTTTGTGGAGAGAGCCAATGGGTCCCAAAACTATTTGGGTGACATCCATCTGGATTGTCCTTGGCATTGAACAGCCAAAATCAATGAAAGTAAAACACATATCCAAAAGAGTTAACATTGGATGATGTTCACAGCCAAGAGTGTCCAGAGCCCACAGGTGGTGAAAATATCATTCCAGGGGAGTGGGACTAGAGAAAAAGCTTGTGTTTCAACGACTCAAGAGAGCAAGTGAGTTAAACTGCTCCTTTAATAACACAGTTTATAGTCAAGCTTGAACATTGATGTTATAGTTTCCTATCAATGTTGTCAGGTGTGCTTCCAGGTAGCACCTGGCATTAGTTGATCAACATGTACTACCATACGAATTCCTCTACAATGACTTAAACTGGAAGGGTTGGTTTGTGCAAAGGGACGTGTAACCACAGTAGGTGAAGCAGCACTGAGTACTGCCTGGTAGGGATAGTGCTCAAGCTAGCTAGCATGTTCTCAAGCTAGCTAGCCGGAGTTGAATAAAACTCACTGTCAAGAAGAAATACAACTCATTAGTTTGACAACCCAATTTTGAGTTTGCTCTACTCGGTTTGGATATGATGGTGTTCAATTATCTGTTTTTGAAAAAAGTATGTGCTAATGTTTTGCAACCCTTAAAATCAGATGTGATCTACTTTGTTTTATATGGACATCCAGTTAATCATGTAGCCTATCACTTTTTGAGGTCCTACTCTACCTCTCCAACCAAATGAATAAAAACACACACGTGAACATGCACATACACACACTGAATCTTGCAACTCTCTTTGATTCCCAGTCTGTGAGCAGCAGGACCGTCAGCAGGAATACTGCTATAAATACTCTGAGTGCCCACAGATCCAGTTGCCCTATACCTGAACCACCATCCTGGCAGACATTTTGGTACCAGAGCTCCTTGATCAAGGGTTTATATCTTTGGGCAATAAAATAGTCACATTGTTCCTGCATAGCAGTGTCCTACAGGTTGCCCTCCTGTCCTAACCAGAGTTCTATTTACATCTCACATACAAGCACAGCTAAGCTCCTCTGAGTGTACAGCCAGTTCGGCTGGTGAGAAGACAGTTTTAGAACTATTTTAATGGTGGAAATACTACAGATCGTATCTGCCCATCTTTTTGTGACATCTCTGATAAGAAAAGAACAGGCCCCGTATTTGCCTTATTAGTAACCCATTTAGAATAATTAACGGGATTCAAACTGAGATAATACAATGAATCTTTGTGGGAATGCAACTTTTTCCCAAGCTTTAGCCACCATGATAACTTTGTAAACCTCAATAAGCGTCAACAAGAATGTCATTGACTTGAAACTACAACCTCAATACATCTCAATGGGGTGAGGGCTAAATTATGCCAGCCATGCCAGGCTGTCAAGCAATGCAATTGTCAGGGGGAGGGGGGGAAGGGAGGGAGGGGTCACAGTGGAGGGGTCAGATAACATGCCTCTGTTCTGTCGTCATTGCTTCCCCTGGGAACCTAGCCAGGTAAACTGTCAAGCCCACTTCCTCCCTCAGAGGTGTCAGGCTCTGAAGGCCTTAAACCCACTCAACCCTCCTGTCCCTTTTCCAACTAAACCCCTCTATCTTACCCTGCTTTTTTTAACCAGCACTACAAACATTATACCAAACCCTGTTCCATCTAAACCAGAGTGGGTGGATAGATATTGTTTGTTTCCCCAGAGGTGACCATATTTGGACAATTGGGTTAATACACATATTTTTTTGTCTCTAGCCTGGTGACATGTCACCATGGTGGTGTCATGTCCATCACAGGTAGCTAGGCCCTAAAGCATACCATGCTTTATAATCTATTCTACTCTGAGAGGGACGATATTAAGAAATACATTGTACATTGATTAACCCAGATTAACGTTAAAGTATTAAAGCAATTAATAAGGTAATTTTCCCCACTGGTTTAATACCAACAGGGTTCTTTATGCAACCAATTGAGTCACCCCCTATTGGCCTTTAACATGTTAGGATTGAAGCGCTTTTTAACAATTGATGAAACCATAAAAAATGAGCTCTCCAAACTCTTGATACAACATGGAATTCTTTTCTAAAATAGCTCATCGATTGATCACAAAACTGTGATTTTTCAGCTGTTGTATGTAGCCACATGTTTCCGGACTTAAACATGGCTCCTAATATAGATCAGTACACAGACCTAGCTTCGACCTGACGACCCGCTAACGTGTACTCACATGGCTCGTTTAAACAGACATGACCTTGGACTTGTTTTGCCCAGAAGTAATCATGAGTGGGATTTGTCATTTGGCTCTGTGTACCGTGCTCTAAATAAGAATGCAAACATAGTAAATCACTGTGTAATGTATACAAACTGTATCCCTTGTCCTGAAACACAACAATAGACTGATCTCATAGCAGAACATAGAAACAAGGACACACACGATCTGTTTATGTAATGATGAGGTGAACTTCCTCTGATAGTTTCTGAGCCCATCATACAAAGCCTATTTAAAGCTGCAAAAATGCATTATTTACAGTAATGAAGTGCAAAATGATGTGCCTATTATTTTCATTACCGGAGATTCACTTGAAGAAAAATGTCTTACTGTTTCCAAAGAAGTACTATTGTACTTTAGAACTTCAGGGAAATAGCTTACTATCTTACTGTCCAGACTCATGAGTTCATTTCAGAGAGTAAGAAAAAGCTTACAAGTAATATATTGCCGTCTTTTACCCTCATTTTAATCTGATAGAAAAAGAAGGTGTACTTTATTAAACCACAAGGGGAAATTCAATCCTACATTGAACAAGCTACACATACACATAATGCACAAACAGGATCCAATGGACATGCTCTATTTGAGAGATGTCAGAGTGAGGGAGCTGCCCACAGTGCCTTGTTCAAGGGCATCTCGGCAGTGCTCACAAATTGAACTGGCACCTCTCCAGCTATCAGACAAATTTCCAGATTCGGTCCTCTCCGGGAGTTGAACCGGTGACCCTCCGATTCCCAACCCAAGTCACCACAGACTGAGCTACTGCCGTGTGGATGGACCTATGTCCTTATTACAAATCTCTCATCTTGTCTCCTACACTACAATTCCGAAACCAACCCTTATTTAGAAACATCAGCCAAAACGTTGTCCCAAAAAGAAAAAGAGAGTTTAAGGTACGTTATTAAAAAATCGTAATAAAACAAAAGTATGGAGGGCATTATAACAAACAAACCTGAAGAATCATGCTAGGGTTGTCAATTAAAACAAAGGTTCTGCATATAATAACATCCTCGGGGATTTATTCTTAGTACTCAGCATGGGCTCTAAATGAGAGGTAACATATACAGTATAGTTTACTCTTCCAGTCAGCCTGAACATGGTTCTCTGTGCTTTAGAGATGAAGGTTATTTTAGATTTGTTTTGAATAAGGCCATATTCAAGTCATATTAATACCTATGTTCTAGGCTGTTAAAATATAAACATTAGAGTCCAAAGTAAGGAAATTCAGTGTTACGTTAACATGCTCTATCAATGACAAACTGCTCCAACAACACAAGAAACAAAGCCTTTAGATGTATGCCGAGGAGGATGTGGAGTTCATTTTTTCAGAAAACACTGTTTATATACTTAACTTTATGGCTTTGGTGTGGATAGCATTATACACATCCTTGCGAGAACATTTTGTGTGTGCATGGAGGATTAAAAAGCATTTCTAAAAGGTTTGCAGACCTGGGCTGAATCACTTTTTGTCTTTTAATATAGTTCATGCTTTATCTGTCAATCATGTCCTTATAAGTTGCAGTTATTGTAAGGACTCTTTTTTTGGTCTTCAGCTGCTGTTATGGATTGTTCAGAGACTAATCCTGAATCTTTTAATGCTGATACACTCTACACAGAGTTCATAGCCTTAACTTGCAAGTTTTTTATAAGAAGATGCAAGAGCTCCAGTGGTGTGCATCTGACATTGTTTAAATATAATTATGATGTATAAATATGTAAGCGCTATGGAAACAGCAGCAGGGATTGTGTGATGCTTGCAGTGAGTTACAGTAGAATAGAAGAATATTAGGTACTGAAAGATTAACAACAACATGTTATAACAAAGAGTCTAATATGTTACACATGAGTGTCAGAGGGCGCAGTCAGTCTGTCTGAACCCCCTCATAGGCTTTCCTACATTATCATTGTCCCTCCAAACCCCGTCCTGGTCGAACCCTAATAGGGCCATATGGTGATTGTTGCATACACAACATACCCAGACTGTTGATACGAGGCCCACTCAGCCATAAGCAATGTGTCTGGTGATTCATCTCCATCCACTTACAGCAACAAGTATGTTACACATATTTTTAGGAACATTGCTTTGTTTCATGGTCGCCATTAATATTTGAAAGACAACAGACTCAGTGGCACTCAGGGTGAGGCCTGAAGTGTCTCGTATTCTCATGCTCCACTTTTAGAAACTTACACAGTTCATTTTTCACAGGCTGCTTCGAAACATGTCAAGCTGAGAATAATACTCAGCGGTCTTTTAGTGAAACAAAGTCACTCAAACCCCCACAGAGTTATAACAGGTTCTGGGAACAACACAGAACAAACATATTCATCTTTACTAAAGGCACAAAAGGAAACGTCCTTTATTTAAAGTTTTTGTCTGTGATTAAACAACTTCAGCTCCAACCTTCAGTGTCTCTGTCTTGATGTGAGTTTTGCCCTCACAGTCACCTGGCTCCTTAAATATTCAATCATGGCAACCATGTGCACATAGTATTTGTAAGTCCTGACTGGCAGGCACCAGCTGGGCACTGGGATGACACACCGTCTGTAGTCATTTGTTCATGAACTCATCACACATTTTCTACAGAAGGGGTGCCTGCTGATTGGACAATGGTAACAAGATGTGTAAATATACAGTAAATATAGTTTTACTGATACAGTGAACTTTATAAAAGGATTTCCATGTTAATCATAATTTGAATGATTGATTGATTATTTAAATAACCATGGCAAATTCCAGGAAAGGACTCATTCTAATGGAGATTTGCAATCCTTTGCAATAACTATGTATCATAAGACAGTTTTTAAATATTTGTAGTGTTCCACGTTCTTTAAGTGGTTGGAGAGTACTAAATACATTCGCTGAATGTGAAGTATGTGTTCATTTTTTGCTTCTTAAAAGATAATTGTTATCAGAGATGGTTTTTAAAAACAGAGTCAGTAGCGCTTTCCTAAAAATAAAATATAGACTTACACAAAAGTAATGCTGCTCAGTCATCACTTATGGGTCTACACACGTGTGTGGTGGTTGTTACTGTGTCTGCAGAGACCCTGTCCTCTGCTTGGATGTTGATGTTTTGGTTTACTCTGGATGTTTCTGGGTGGGGAGTGGATGTGTCTCCCCCAGCCAATGAGAGTGCCCAGGTGAGTTTGGGATTTGATACAATTCAGCAACTTTCTCAATACAACTAATGTAATTTTCTCAGGTAGCTTGCAGTTTAGGCAAAAGTGGTAAGCATACATGCTAACCCTGCAGGGGCCGTGCACTTCTGGTGGAGATGAGCCCAGGAGGAGGGGCCCGGTTTGAATGTTATGTTTACAAGCTGCAACAAGCATTGCTACTGACTCTACTTGAATGTGAAATATAGGAATATATAAATGTATTTAACCAAGAAATTGTAAAGCATTTTCTAACAATTCAAACTGAACTTAATAGTATTTAATTTTACCTCATCCTGTTTGGTTTTTTTACGATTTATTATGGGACTTTTTATGCCTTTATTGTAGAGACAGGACAGTAGATAGAGTTGAAAAATCAGGGACAGAGAAAGCGAGGAACGATATGCTGGAGAAGGCCCCAAACCCGGACCCGAACCAGGGCCGCCTGCATGGAGGTCCACAGCCTGCACACATGGGGCCCACACTAATCACTAGGCCACTGGCGCCCCCTCATCCTGCTTTTTTTGGATGCAGCTTTTGTTTTGCATCTTTTGATGGACTTCAAGAAACAGAGAAACAATACATTGCTGAAAAATTGTTAAGGTTACTATCACTCGATATATAATGAATTGAAAATTGTGAACATAATCCTTAACAGGATACTGTTATATTCTGTTAAAACCTCAAACTTTCAGATGTGTTTGCAGTGAAAAAATCCATCAAGAAGAACCAGGAAACAGGACAAACGTGCTTTCAGGTGGTTTGTCAGTTTTTGGCTGACATGCTAACGATAAACAAGTTTCCTTCTCCCACACTCTCTTTCTGTCACTCCTGAAACACAGAAAGTCACAAGAAGCTGTAAAGTTTCTGACCATCTGGCGGCTCGAGAGTTGAAAGAGTTCCACACCTGCAGCGACGAGACAAACCTCCTGTGAAGTTCTGAATACACCGCCACCTTAACGTGCATTCATGGGCCATCCCACTGACACTAACTGCCACGTTAAAATACTGACATCCTATTGACGAGACCAATTAGCACTAATGTGTGGTGACGGGCACCTCCCTCTGTTCTCACACGTCTAGTCAAAGACACAGCCACGCACAGTAAACACACATAGCTAAAAATTATGTAGAAGGTTTGCATCCTGGAGATTTCTGTCCTTTGCACAGAAAAACTTAACCCCTTATTAATCAAAACAGAAACAACTTTAATTTGTAAGTATTAGCACCCATGTATATCTGGCATATGTTACCATATCCTCACTAGAGCTGAAGGTATCCCAAATAAAATGACCTCCCTTTCTTTGACTGCTGGATTTATATCAGCCCTCCTTTTTGTCCTTTCCAAAAGGCTAAATACTTTTGGGTTCTATGAAGGGAAACGTCCAATCGCTGAATTGCATCCACTTCCAAACCCACCTGCGCGCTCTCATTGGCTGGGGGAAATACATCCACCCCCGCCCAGAAAAGTCCCAAGTCAACAAAAACAACACAAAGACTGCAGCCACAGTCACCACCACACATGCATAGAGGCCAATAAGTGATGATTGAGGAGCTTTATTTTTGTCTATAATTTTTTTTTTTGGGAAAAGCTACTGACTCTGCCTTTAGCAACTTGGACAACCACAGACATAAAGAGGGAAGGAGTCCAGAATGGAAATAGGGTTTTCAACAATAATCACACCAGCCCCTTAGGCTAATGTTAGCGAATATACTATTCTTGACAGAAATGAAACAGATGCAGTTCCACTCTAGTTCTGAAGAGTAGAAGGCCTGTTTTGACCATGTCCCCCCAACAGTTTCTCATTCACAGTCCTATAGAGCATTTTGCTTTTGTTTTTCTCTTAATACAGAAGGTTGTTCAAGCAGTTTGGTTTTTCTGCTTAGCCCTGAGATGACCAGTGTGACACTTAGATTGACCTTAAAGCTCCCATATCTCTCATCTATAAGTTATAAGCACATATAAAAGGAATGGAAAGAAGTTATTCCCAAAGTATGTCATTTAAGGTTATTACACAAAATTCAACAGTAATGATGGTCTTTTTCTATGCACAATATTCATGACCCTCACAACCAGCTCTAAGATACAAAAAAATATGTTTACAAGTTGTATTCAAACATGAATGCTCGCAAACATATGACTCTCTGTCATTCTTACCATCAAACCCATGTGACGTGAACCCAGGAGAACTAGAAGAGTCCACACACACACAGGCACCCCTGGTTTAACTGATGGCTTAATGACCACCACCCGGGGCTGTAGCACAGAAACAGGTGTCCTTAGACAATGAAGGAGTTTCTCAGCCAGTCTCACCAATTCAGCTGCTCCGAGTATTTCTTCATCTCAAAAACCTTTTGGGAAATTGATTAGGCCCAACAATGCCAATTAAGTTAAATCAAAAACAGTCAAAGGTTCTCAGAACTGTCTAGCATCAGACCGCTGTGAATTTAGCCTCAGTCCATTCTTCACGTTCAGTTTTCAGAGAGCAGGATGCAGTGATGTGGTAAGTTTTCCAGAAATGATTAAATGATGCCATCACATTGAACCGACTTGCATCACAACCTTATTGGACACAAAATGTCCCTGACTGCTAGCTTGGCAGGAAGCACTCATCAGCTTATCAACATGTCTGAATGAGCCGAGAGGCACAAGTGCAGCATCCACCATCTGGCTTATTTAACATAACAGATTGATTTACATCCCCCCTTTCTACTTTAAAGCTTCCTTGGGTTTCGTGAAAGGCGCTATATAAATCTAAGTTATTATTATTATTATTATTATTACATCAGCAAAACAGACTAAATAGCTTTCATACTATTTATAAAGGGACATTTTGACCCAGATCCAGAGAGAGAGAGAGAGAGAGAGCTCCACATTCGACAAGTGGCCAAAGAGACAAGTGTCTGTTAACTGTGTATGTGTTAAAATGAGAGGAATACATTTCTAAAGATGTTCATCACATTGTTATAAACCAAATCATGTCGTTACTTACTGTTGCGAATACACAGTCAAAGCTTTTTTCTAACTTTCTTCCCACCAACACAACAATGCTGCACATGTTTTCTACTAATGAAACTTCTACTGATGTTTGGTAAAGATCTCTCCTGGTTTTCAACAATGCTTGGACACAATAGTTTAAAGGCACAATATAAATGGAAAAAGAACTTACCTGGTGGACACATGCAGCTGTGTGGAGCTTCCCTCACCTCCCGTGTCTTCGGTAGGCGTGCTGCAAGCTTCTGCATGAGGAAGGGAACAGAAGAAGAACGTTAGAGCATAAAATATCTGTTTTCAAACACAAGGAGCCGATAGCATTAATCTATAATGTGTAGAAGAAGCTAGGTTTTAAGCTTTACACTGATCTGCTGTTAGCAAAACAGTTACTGCCAAAAGGTAATGTCAATTTTAAACTATTTTACTCCAATAAACAAAAAGCATTATCCCAGGAACTGTGTCCATGTGGGATTCAACACCACCCAAAAACTTAAGATTAAGCTGTTGTACTAAAATGTTGTCCTGAATACCATTTAATCATAAATGTATCGTAATTTATGATGGACTAATCCATAACACTTGAACTGAAATTTTAATTATAGTACAGAGAGCATTTTTGCACCGTGAAAATATTATCGGAGCAGCAAAAAGGCAATAAAAAAAACTCCTATGAAATGGCAGAAACTTCGAGCAGAGCCAGACTTGTTGATGCACAGCCATTTAAATTTGTGAATTACAATGAGCATTGCAGCTCAAATTCAACCTTAGAAAAAGAAGTTTACAAAACACTCTCAACAAAAGGTCCACTTCCTCCAAGTATCAGAGTTTGTGCTCTTTTAACATGCTTTCAAGAGGCAGAAGCGCACATGAAACTGTACACATTAAGCACAAACTTTTTCTGATTCTCAAATCTTTCAAGACTTTCGGTACATTTTGGGAGTGAACTTTTGAGCGCACATTTTAAAGCCAACATAGATGAGAAGATCAGTTTTAATTCAATGAGAATGGTGCCAACTTTATATGACGAACAAGACTCAACACTCAAGAGCTCCTGTGAGAGAGTGAGTGGACATGAGTTTGACATTGTTTACTAGATTTAAGTATATTTGTATTCACAGAAAACACTATGGCTTTGTAGTTTATTTTCTGTCGAGCCCATATATTGAAGAGCATGTGACAAGAAGGACATGGAATTATTTCACTGTTACAAATGCTCCAACCCTCAGCAGCCTCACGTAGAGCATGTAAACAGCTAACAAACATCTTTTAAACTGAGTTGCATGCCGATGAATCGCGAGGTAAAGTGCCGAAAAGAATAAGTGTGACTGTTGACCTCATTAGATCAACAAACGTGTGCATGTGATCCAACCCTGAGCAGAACACAGAACCATCCAAGTACATTCTCCACAGCATAGCAGTCAGTCCCACTGTGGTGGTTACTCGCAGAGGAATGCCGGCGCTGCCTGTTTAGAGATCTGCAACAGGTGCTGAAGGGGATGTCATGAAGGCAGTGTCATTCTGAGCACGGCTGGGGTATTCTGGGTACTGCCGATCCCTGTGTTTGGTAGGACTGCAACGAACAGAACCAAGGCAGGGAAACGTGCAGGATTTGCTTCACCGTTTTTCTTGTTTTGTCTTAAAAAGTCTGAGCTGTCAATCATGGAGTTGGGAGATACATACCTTTTCTATAAGAAATTCAAACCTCACTATCTTCTACTTCATGAATCCTTAACCATTACTCCATAAATCTTGCATGGAAGTTAAATTATGTGTTTCGAAAAGTTATCCAAATTGCTTGATGGAGTCTGAACTCAGTTTCACAGGTGGAGTTAGTTTCAAAAGTCATTTGTTTGAAGCACGTTGAAGCCTTACGACACATAAAGGCTGAAATCCAACCACATGAAGATAAAACTGTAAGAACAAGTAAAATATGTATGTTCTGCAGGCCTTCTGTGAGTATTCTCTTCCACAAGTACGGGGTCAGATATGAAACACACTCATATAAATTTGCCTTTCAAATCAGCTTCCAAAGTTCCACAGTTAAGCGCTCCCGTCATTCAAGAGTCCCATGCGGAATCAATTGTCAGATTGCACACTCAAGACACAAATTTCCCTTAACCCGTTTTATATTATTCATGAACACTTCCAGGAATTTATTTGGTTGATACTGGCAGACCCCACGAACAACTGGAGAAGTCTTTAGTAAGACTAATCCTGAGAACCATGCAGCCACAGCTCTCCATGTTCCAACCTGAAGCAACATTATCTAAAAACAAATTCTTCAAACCAGACAATAGAGAAGGTGCAGAGTGTCTGTTCAACTGTGGCAGCAAGTTCTCACAAAAAGAGCAGCATGTTTAACCACATCAAAGCTCACAATAGATGCAGAGCTGCCTGAGGGAGAGAAATGAAGGCCTAATGAGCCGACTTTAAAGACTGTCATCAGTCTCTAAGTCGTGTCTTCACATATACATTACTCTACACTGACTAATGACTGTTCTACCTTGATGCTAAACTGTGTTGTGTCTGTAAAAAGAATAATCTGAATTAAAAAAAAACCTTAAAGAGCAGAGCCAGAGAGAGAATTTTTAACATGAAAATGAGCTTGAAGGAATACTGTCAAAGAAGAAACTTTGGAAGAAGCAACATCCTGAACTTTTATCAACTGCTAATAAAAGTTCAGTAGTTTATAAAACTACTAAACATAGCTAGTTTATGTTTGGTTTTTTTTACATAAAAAATATGGCTTTGTTTGTGGATGTAAAAAATTGCAACATGTATAGAAGCTTGCATAACAGTTTTAACCCTGGGAGTTTTTATTTTGGCATTTGGGAAAGTCCCTTCACGTTTGAGTTCAACATTTGGATTTAACTTTTGGAATGAGACAAGTTAATGATTATAAAACATTACGTATTTTGTTTATCTGTAGTTTGTTTGTTTGTTTGTTTGTTTGTTTTTTGCTGTCATAGGGCTGCATCCAAGATTTGAGATGTGTTAAAGCTTCCAATAAGACAGCCAATTCACAAAGAAAAGTTTGATTAGACACCAACACTCAAACACACCAACGTGTTGAACATAGGGTATATAGAGGATCGATTACTATGAAGGAAATCAGTGGTCTTTTTGTCTAACTATTCCATTCAGACTGACCTGCTCCCTGCACAGACTCTGTCACTCTTAAAATATGATACACAGCAAATGACGTGCACAATGAAGAAACATACCAATCTAAGAGATCGCTATATCCAGGATTGTATGACTTCTGCATGGATGTGTGTGTGTGTGTGTTTGTGTATTTAATAGGTTGACAAAGCCCTTTACTATCCTGTAGCCTGGTTAACATGAAGACTGGCACTGATTAAAATATGCTTTATTCACTTCCTGTTTCAGTTCTGGCCTTTACTTTGGATCTTAGTTTCAAAGAGGGCTGAGGGAAAGCCAGATATTTATAATATAATATTATATAGGAACGTTAATATTTGCCATGATGAAACTACTGTTTCCATCGCCATAGCTTCATTCAACATTCTGCTCCGATTCCCTCGATTTTTCCTTTCATTTAAGTCATTTGAAAATCCATGAAAACAAGCTGTGACATATTTAAATTTAACACAAGCCCAGGAGCATCATGGGTAAAAAGCAGCAGTCTGACTTCAATCTATCCGTGTCTTATAACGTTGTTATCCACTACAAGGAATAGTTTTTGTCACTTTTCTATTTGAATTTTTACATTTTGACAAAGAAAATAAAAACCAGTGAAAAAAACTGACATTGTATAAAACAGTCTCAAATGGAAATTGAAATATGAGTATAATTTGATTGTTTCATTAAAAAAGGTTTGCAAACAAAAATAACTTGAGGAAAGGAAGGAAACCTCGGATTGTATTATGAACTGAAGCGTATCCTGATCAGTACAAGTCCACAGCTGTCTGCAGAACTCAGAGAGGATGTCAGAGCCTGTGTGCTGTATATCATTACTATATCTACTATCATCAGCACGCCTGTTAAGTCTCACTCTCAACTGTAATCTATCATTCAGGTCAGGTGAAAGAAGTGACTCTAACTGTGTGTTTATACGGGTGTGTGTGCAGTGTGTGTGCATGTGTGTGTGTGTGTGTGTGTGTGTGTGTATGTGTGTGTGTGTGTGCAGCCATCACTAACTGTGCTCTGACAAAGTGCAGAGGTGACTTGAGCACTTCTACTTGAGTGTGCTATTTGCATTAGGGCTGTCTGATTAGCACATGGGTCATTTATCCTCCCACACACATACACACACTCATCATAGAAGATGTTGACATGTATATGTATGTATTTGTGTTCGTGTTGTGTGACTCGGTGTAGACCTCTCAGTGTATTGGGTGACAGTTCTGTGGGGAGCAGAGTGAGGAAACCGGGGCAGGGGCAGACTATAATTTTCATTTTCTACACCTTACAACACCGCCTTCAGCTCCTATCATGCCTCTGCACTCGCTATGTGCACCAGGCTTGTATACCAGGTCTGCAGAGAGCACTTTGTGGTCAATTGTAAATGTTAAAGGGGCCATGTTTAGGCGAGATAATGACGAGTGAGGTGAAGGTCAGGTCGGTCAGGCAGTATAACGGGGTGTTGTTAAGGGTAAGGCAGTTAATTTGAGAGAGGTAAAGCTAAATTCAAGGAACCCACAAAGCTTATTCTTAACCTGGACACCTGTTGAGAATTCCTAGTTATGACGCAAACATTCAGGCATGCTTCCCAAATTTGGAACTTATACTATTTTGTACAAAGAAATGATTCCTGCTCACGTTGTATGAGGACAAGGAAGAAACTGTTGTGTTTGTAGAACCTGCAGTAAGATGTGTCTCATTCTGCTTAAAACAATGCCAGTCCTTTAAATTGTATGTCACATATAACTACCTCCAAACATTACTAATCTCATGTCTTTGCATTAAAGTAACAGCTTGAACCAAACATGGCTGGCCTAAAGTTTGGAGGCAGTCAACTCGGTTCTGTCCAAGTCCTTTACTACTGCTACCAACACTTCTATAACTAATTACCACATTTTATGCAGTTTGTTTTAAACGACCATTATTTAATATGTTAAAAAAAAATCTTTCTGCTTACAATCATGTGCATGTTTCAGTCTTAACGTTACCATAGAGCTCAGGAGCTCAGGTTTTGGTTTGTTCTCTACAACCCTTTACCATTTACGCTCCGTCGTATAAGTGTAACTTTTTTTTTTTTTTTTTTTTTGCTATATCTGCTTTCTGAGAAGGTTAAATACAACATTTTTACAAGTTCCAGTCTAGCTTTCCCCCCATTCTTCCAGTCTTTGCATGAAGCTATGCTAACCCCTTCTGGATTTCAGCTCCTTTACAAAGATATGAGAATGACATCCATCTTTCTTCCCACTCACAGTGAGTGTCAAATATGTCAATAATACAACAGGAAAAACACAAACCTATGGATAAACCTGTCTGTCACAGGTCCAGAGGCTCATGCCTTTGCTCAGTACTGTTCAAATTGTTGTTGGACAGTATATGAAATAACAACAGAGAGCGGCAAGCAAGGTTGCCAAGGTAAGACATAAACACTTCAAAAAGACACAAAACAACATCAAACAGCTAACCAACCCAAATGTGCTATGAAGGGAACAGACATCCCCCTTTAAAGATGCAAATGTCAGTCTTTATCCAATAACAGGGTTGGTAGGGGGCTTGTTTGTGCCCAGGGGCCCATTTTCTCAATATCCATCTAATCAAAAAAACATTGCAAAGCGTCATTACCCAGGCACCAGAGCTGCAAAAAACAACAACCCAGAAACATGTCTGAATAACCTATTGGATTCTGCTGTGATCCATATTTGCCTGGAATAATAATAATAACGCTGGATGGCTGGAACAGTGGACATTTTCCATAACAGAGGAAACTGGTCATCATCAAGAAGACAGGGAGGTGGATTCTGGACAGCATTTGGGTGAAAGTATCACAGACGTCTCTCTCTCTCTCTCTCTCTCTCTCTCTCACTACAAAAACCCACATCTGTGCTCGTGTCCATTAATAATAACTATTTATATACTCTGAACTAAACAAAGAGGCAGGCTGCATCGCCCCTGGCCCGTCTGGAGCTGAAGATGGAGAAATCCTCCTCCAAAGGCCCCACAGAGGAACTTCAGAGCACAGCACTGAAACAGGACCCTTTCGACAGATCCTTTGATTTGTTATCACCATGTCCATCAGTGCATCAACCGCAGTGTGTTCTGTTTGTACACACTTTCAGTATAAACTTTTATAAAGCAGTTAAACAACATTATGATGTGATGTCATGTCTACATGTAGAGAGGGGAGTTGGAGGTAGATACATGGTTAGCTTAGCTTAGCATAAAGACGGAAAGGAGGGGGAAACAACTAAACTGGCTCTGTCCTAAGTTTGACAATACACCTACCATCACCTTCAAATCTCATTGATTGACATGTTCTTTTTTAATTTAAACCAACAATCCATACAGCAAAGACTTGAAAAAGACACATTATTTTTTAAGAGGGGATGGTTTCTCAATGAAAAATACTGGCTCTGTCACTGTGACTGTCTCAGTGACGGTGTTTCCTGAAGTTTTTTCGTCACAAAATGGTAGCCAAGTTTGGTGCAACAGTATCTATGAAGAGACCATAACCAGGGCATTTGTTTCCAGATCATATCAGGAAATTAAACAAAACAGATCAATTAGACAGGGTAGGCATATGGTGTATGGTATATGGAATACTTTGCCTCATAACTACTGAGTACTTCATGAAGTTACTAAGGAAATGACTCCTATATTGCTATAAGTGTTACCTGTAATACAAAAAAAAGTAACGCTGGAGAGTAACGTCAGGCAATTATTGATGGACATTTGCAAGAGCCACAAGCACTAGAGTTGTTCACCACCACTACACCACTTCCAATGTCGATTTTAACACCGAGGAAAAGACACATCAATGATCTATACCAGGTGTTCCAAAACGTTTTGGCCTGCGACCCCAAAATAAGGGTGCTACATACTGGGGACCCCCACTGTCCCTGGAGGTGGTTAAAGCACACTAATAAGCCTATCCAAACACTGTCATTAGAACAACACAAAAGAACACAACAACCTAAAATGCATGATATCATTATAGAAGTTCATTGTAAGAAACACAGTAACAGAACACAAGTCATCTCCATGTAGAGACTGAAGCATTGAGTAGACATACAAAATGTAATAAACCTACACTGGTGATGTCTGTGTGTGTTTTTCATTTCAACATACATCCCACTAAACAACTATAGTTTTATTATAAATTAAACTACTTTTGGGTATACTTTCACAATAATGGGTAACATATGCCATTTTAAATCATTTTGTGTTTTTATCTGTTTTGGAAGCCATCTGACGACCCTCCTCTGAGTGTCTGGCGACCTCTTAGGGGTTCCTGACCCCCACTTTGGGAACCCCTTATCTATACAATTTAGAAAACCTACAAAACATATTTTTTCATTAGATAATAGTGTACATGAAATTAACTGTCCATCGATTTTCTCACAAAAACACGTGGGATTTCCAAAATTCTGAACTGTTCCTTTAAAGTGTCTACATTTTATTCAGTTCTTTACAAAAGATTACAAGATCAAAGATAGTTACTGTCCTTCCTGTGGTCCATAAATGGAAAACCATTTTCCTTCCTGATAACATTTTACTCAGTGTAATATATGGAAAGAGCACATGCAGTATGAACCCCAGCAGAGTGCACCTTGTTGCTTTTTTTCCCGGGAAGTGCTTTATCCTATAGTCCTAGTGAAAGGAGTGGTGGGGGTGGGGAGTGTGTGTGTGTGTTTGGGGAGGGGGGTGTCTTAAAAGTTGGGCCAAAGCAAATGTAGGAAGGGAAAACAGAGCCCCTCTGGGACTTCAATCACTGTGGAGGAGCTTATTAGTGTAGCTGTGGAAGTGGTCAATGAAAGGGCAGCACAGAGGACCTCAGGAGCAACAGATGTGAGAGAGCAGGCTGAGCTCCTCACACGTTATCTCTCTCCATCTTTCTAAGTGAGGAAGCACATGTGATCTTTACAACAATAAAGAAATGTTGTTATCAATACCTGCTGCCAATATTTAAACAGCCACTACTAAACCTCAACTCAGTGTTGACTCATTGCTTGCACTAAATAAGATATTGTAGATTAATTGAATGCTCATCATTTTCTCCTTTTCTCTGAGATTATCAATCCATCCTCAAAGGGAGAAGACCTAATAGCCTAATAAAGTCCCACAGACCAATGTGACTGTTTTATAACACACACATTTGAAGGGCTTTATAATAAAAATAAAGTCTCGATACACAAATAAGCTTGACATGAGTCCAAAAAGAGCAAAGTATCCCAATCCCCTGACATACTTTCTTTACTCCAAATCCAACTTAAAACTTATACCAAGGTAAGGTGAATAATAATTCACATTATAACATTTTATTTTCAGTAGAAAATGTTGTAGGGTTGTTGAACAACTCCAGTGCTTATGGTTTCTCCAAAAGTTAAAACCTTGATAATACCTCAAATAATGGGTTTTGTCAATAGTTTAAAAGGAGATATACCTTTGCTTCTTGTTTGAGGACTTTGATATATTCTCAAGCGGTTAAGTTTTCAGTATTTCTAATAGGGACATAGTTAAGGAATTCCTGGATAATTTTGGTGTGTTTTCATTGTTAGTTTCAGAAGGATTTAGGGGTATTTTTGAAGGGATTGCAAAGAATAAAGGCACAATAACACTAAAAAACAACAACAAAGACAAACTTCCTGTAGTTGAATTAAAAGAAGTTATAGTATATTATATGTTTAATTTCATTTCGCTCCTTCCAAGACGTTTGAATTGAGTTTTAATAAAGCGCTCACCTCCTCCAGGATCTGGTCCAGTCGTCCCATGATAACGGGCTCCACCTGCTCCACAGACAACATCCACGAAGAGAGCTGCTGCTGCTCCAAACTTACTATCCTGGACTGCAACTCCGAGGTGCGCACAAAAACCATAATGCAAACTCCAAGGCACAGAACAGATAATGCGATGCAAACCGTTACGCCACAAAAATCTCTCCAATTCCTCCACGGCGGCTGTTTGGATGGTTTCTGCTGCTGCTTCGTGCCGTGCGTCCTCATGACTTCCCCCGCTTTGCCACTAAGTCCCCACTTCTGATCCTCCTCCATTCTAATCATCTAAGTTTGATTCTGTCCGCACGAAAATCCCTTTATTCTCCAGCTTCTTCAGACAGATGAGGAATCCTTACGACCTGGAAGTTTGCTTATGCACGGCTGTCCAACTTTAGAGAAAAGTTACCCAGATGTCCCTTTTCTTCACCAAACTTTCTCCAAACTGTCCTGATGCACTCAGATGAGCACTTATATCAACGTTAGAATATGAGACATTATGTGGATTGTCATTATTTAGTTATTGATGTTCCTGATTCACAGGGACCGGCTCTTATTAGTCCTTGGTGTTCAGCTCCGTTTGTCCTCACTCGCTGCTTCTCCTCTGAGCGCTCCCTCTCTGGCGCAGGTCAGCAGTCAGTGCGCGTCTCTGAAACCCGAGCTAGCCTCTCTCGCTCTCTCTCTCTCTCCTCTGCGCAGCTCTGGATGCCGCGGGCCCTTTGCTCTTAGTGCATGCTCCTCCTCTGAAAGGCTTTAGGTTAAATGCTGGGGCGGGATCCATGGCGGTGTTGCTCCCCTCTTTGATCCGCGCACTTGGCGAGGGATATTTTTAGGGTGCGCAAAGCAAAGCGCTCAGTCACACAGGCGGTACAGTGACGGCCTGCTGACAGAACGGCTCGGCTCCAGACCAAAACAACGCAGCACTCTGCAGTCCTCAGTCCAGATCCGTCTCTGTTTGTTAAAGGATCTGCTGGATTCAGTGAACCTGCTGCGCGGGCTGGGCAGAAAGAACGTAAAGTCTTTCACATCACGGAGCCAGTGTGGATGGTTTTGTGAGCATAGGTTTCACACCAAACCACACTTGGTTTCTTCAGGTTTTGCGGTACACAGAAGTGCAACAAAGTTCCTTTGAACACCGAAATAGAAAGTTGACACAAGTAGTCAAAATATCTCAGTTTGCTAGTGGGAGTTTGTCCTAATATAAAACAACTGAGCTCATTTATTTCACATAGATTTTGTTTGACTTTGAGGGATTATAGTGATTATTAAGGTACATTATAGGACTCGTGAGTAAACCTTTGTTGCTCGATGTAGACCTATTCAATTTACTAATGAAATTAATTCCTTTTTAATTTAGAGGATATTTCTGGTCAACCTTTTTTTTTTGTTAAAGCAGAGGGCCTGTAGACCTACTTAACTACATCTAATTGAGGCCCCTTGCCCCTTTCCAACTTCACAACAAAGCAAAATGAGAAAACCAGTCCACATCAATGAAAATTAGTATTGTTTCTTTAATTTTCTGGATGTACTGTGGTGCATTTATCTGGAATGTCCTTCTAATAGTTAAGTCCACTCGTGTTTGTAAAATTATTGAAAAAACACAAGAATTATCTTGTGATATAAGGCAGTTACGTAGTTACAATTGTACCTCTGAGTTCTTTTAACCAAAGCATAACATTTTTATTATTTGTAAAGGCAGGAATAATGGAAGAACTGGAAAACATTTTATTGTGCAAATAAACTCATAAATATTATGTTTACTTAATGTACTTTTGTAGTTTTTCCTTTAAGTATTTTTCCCACCTCTTATTGGACCCTGGTTGACCTTTGTATTGACACCTTCCATGAACCCTGTCTTCTGTGCCGTGCACAGAGACCCCCAAACCATCCTGCACTCTGCTACAATAAAGGGCCTCATGGTTTTACTCTATGTGAGGTAGTGAAAATCCATGTTGTATGTTTTTTATGTTTTATGTTTTATGTTACTGAGCCTCAACAAAAGGTAATTTTCTGTCACAATGTGATAGACAAAGTTTTTTGAATCTTGAATCTTTACATCAACAAACCCACTGGAAAAACATCTTCAACTTCATACTTTTGGTGTTGCTGATTTAAATAAATTGTGCATAATTGAATGCCCTCCCTCTCATGATATCCACTACACTTAACATCAACACCTGGAGGACTACAGAGTTTAATCACTGTGTGAATTTAAACTGGTGGACAACGGCCTTTCTTATAGTAGTATGAGCGCTGCTGATCGACAGATTAAATGGTTAAAGTCAAAGAATGCATTTTTATAAGGTCATTTTTCATGTAAATAATTATTTAACCATAGCATATAACTGCTTCCCTCCTCGCCTGCTCAATCTCCACCATTAACTCCCTTTGCAGTAAAATGAACTAATCTTAATGGGTGATTTCAACAAATATTGGGTGCCTTTGACAAAGAAAAATAAACTACTTAGCTCACTAATGCTGCAGATGCATAATTCCGTTGAAAATTTTAAACACTTTTTAGCACTTCAAGATCCGACCATCACTAAAGTGTTTGTCATGCAAGAGAGACGAAAAACAATCCCAATGCTCAGTTATCATTTTGACATTTAAGGTGGCTTGACTGATTCATGACGTCAACCCATGCACTGAGTTACATGGGGAAAAAAATAAAAAAATCCAATAGCTGTCAAATAACAGCCACAGACTGTCTGATAGCAGCACAGTGAGTTTTCTCCAGTCGTTACTACTGTAGTAAAGATGAAAATGCTCTGCAGTAGGAAAGAATAATCCATGTGCACGTTCACCATCAGTCACAAAGTGAAGTGTTTTGTTACAGATCATGTTTTCATATCATCAGATCATCATTGAGAGACTCAACATGATTAAACTATTCATAAAGTCATCATGTGATCAGGTGTTTGACTAATATTGTGTGAACTTGTCACATAGAAAATGCATCTAACCTGCTGTTTAGGAACCTGCAGCGGGTTGCCCCAGCTGTACGTAAGTTCAATACTCCTTACATTTTAGGTGTTGCACCAGCTGAGATAGTTCCAATGAAGGCATAAGTTATAACTTTAATCTAACCCCCTAGTAGGTATAAAGTCCTCCGTAAAATTTGGTTGTTATGTTGATGGTTTTAAGAGGTGGGATAACCGTGGTAGGTATAAGGAGGAGCAGAGGGTTTTACTGGCTGTCAAGCTTTGGTGGGTGTGTTTTCCGTCGTAGATGAAAGCTCTCTGTAATGTATCAGACTCTGATATGCGATTCCCTTTTCATTTTCATGAGCGTAGATAATTTCCCCCTTACAAAAACATAGTACCGTTGATTTACCTTTAATTTCACCACTCAATGTCACTTATTTTACACTAGCTGTAGATTCAGGTTGTAGCTGTTGTAATCACTTTTTCATGATTCTTTGATGACGACAACAGCTACACAGTTAATCTACAGCTAGATTAGTAACATCGAGTGGAGAAATCTTTGACTTCATCTTAAAGATCCCATATTATGCCCTTTTTGGGGTTCATATATCTAATTTATGTGCCTACTAAAGTACGTTCACAATCGCTAATGTTCGAAAAAAGTGTCTGTTTTCATGTACTGCCGATCGATGCAGCCCGTCTCATCTGCCTGTGTTTGCAACGCTCTGAATCCCCCGAGCAGGGTCCCCACGTGTGCCAAGTCTGACCTGATTGGTTGGCCGATCTGCTCTGTTGTAATTGGTCAGTCATTCGGACAATTCTCAGAAATGTTACGCCCCTTTTACCATATTGAGAATGTAGCTAATGTGCAGCATGAGCTTGTGCTTGCCACAACCAGCCAATGAGCTTGGATCAGTGACATCATCGCAGTGTGATATCACACTGCCAATTTTCAACGAGGGGGGCTAGAACCGAGCGTTACATGCAGCTACTGCTACTGCTAACAGGAGGAGGTAGGAGCAGCAGCGTTTCCGCGGACTTTGAATTTTTGCACATAGATGTGCCTAAACATGCACAAGACACCTGGAAAACACACTAAAGAGCATATAAAACCATAAAAAGCATAATATGGGACCTTTAAAGTAGGCTAATTTAACCATAGCACCCTCTGTTGTTGGACGATTACATTATCTCTGCACATGGAAAACAGCAAGATTACAAATTAAAGCCATCATACATTTCTGAGGGATCTATCAACACACGACAGACTGTTACAAGGAACGCAGACAGACCCACAATACGGACATGAAGTTGTATTTACTGTACGTCTGTTGGATACTGGCTGGGAGGTCCAAGTAATGGGAGCTGGGTATGGGTGTCTGATTCTCCAGTCTCAGAGTCAGAGTGAGCAGCAGTTGGGCAGAAGTGAGGGCTTGAAATCACAGTGGATAAACGAATGGTCTGGCATTGAGTGGAAGACTGAGCCGGCTTTTATACTGTGGAGTGTGTGGGTAGCTTGATTGCAGATGAGCAGCAGGTTTGCAGGCTTGATTGGTGGCAAGGTGTGTAGATCCACACCCAGCTCCAGGTGAACACACACACACACACACGCACACACACACACACACACACACACACACACACACACACACACACACACACCACGCACACACACACACACACACACACACACACACACATATACACAGGACGAATAAGAAAACACACAGAGGGAAAATAGACTGGGATCCTCATACAGACGCTAAACAGCCAGTAAAACCCTCTGTTCCTCCTCATCCATAAAGTAATCCCACCGTTGAAACGGTACACTATGACAGCTGGATTTCACGGAGGACTTAACACCCACTAGGTGTTAGGTGAAAGATTTAAGTTATAACTTATGCCTACATTGGAACTGTCTTAGCTGGTGCAACACCTAAAGTGTAAGAAGAGCGTAAACTCTGTCCTAAGTTAGAACTCCATCGTACATACCAGTACAGGTACCCTAGATGTGTTGTCTCTGAGCAAAACCAAGGTAAGATTACTGAGATGACATCACTATGATGTCATTAGAGGTACTTTTTTTCCCACATTTTTTTGAATTTGAGAATGTATTATATTTATGATGCAACATTTCGGTCCAATCTAAAATAACTACATTTCTGATGATCTGCCTTAAATGTTTCTGACACCCAATTTCCACATACTCCGTGCGTGCCGCGGTCCGTCAGCGCCATGGTTTTGCGCCGTCGGACAGCTCACGCCCTGCCCCACTGGATCCATTTCTGGAATGTGAGAGAGCAGACATGAGCGCAGCCATGAGCAGCTGTTCACACGTCACAGGTGAACTACAAGATTACGTGAGAATAAAGAGAAAAACGTGTATGTTACATTGTTTTTCTGAGGTTGCTTTGTTGTGCGTTTGGTACCTGTTTTGGCGTAATGTTGATTAGTGTGCATTTCCTTGACTGACTTCCTGTCCGGGTTGTTCTACTCTGTTGAGCTTGACGCGTACCTGCAGCGTACTCCGTCAAAAATAGACTAAACGCAACAGAGCGTAGCGGCGCTGCTGGCATACACCGGAGACGAACCATGGCAGTCGCTGTGGAAACACATTCATTGACTGGAGTGGCAGCAAACAACAGCGTAGTGCACGGCACTGATGGACTGTGGTGCACACAGAGTTTGTGGATAATGGGGGCAACAGTTCAGATTGCTGAGCCCATAGCTTAAGTAAGTCTATACAAGGGTCTATGCCCATTATATTTAGCATGAGACGGATCATTTACCATCACACAGGTCCATAATCCTCTGGCTTCACAGGAGGGAAATTCTCTCTGACTGAGGGCTGAATTCCTTCTTTTCCTGGTTGCTGGTCCTCAGAGGGTAAGGGGCGGTCAGAAGGAGAAAACAAACTGATCAGTTTGTTGACGCTGTTTCCCCCACAGTTAAACAGTGTGCAGGTCAGCTCTGCATGTCTTTGAAGTCCTCGTCTTACAGGCCATTAAAAGCCCTCTGAACCTATTTGTTACGCTCTGTAGATCTAACACATCTGACCTAAGCATTTCTTTAAAGCACAGTTTTTTTTGTAGAAGTTTCTTTCCAACTTTTATGATTGTCTTACTATTAAATGTAGCTGTAGACGTAGCCAATAAAGCCTCATAATGGCCATCAAACATGCGTGAACCCCTTAATCTGTGCAAAGGACTGTCAACCTCAAATACTAGAGACTTCTCTTTGCAATTAATGGCTTTGTTCACTGTCAACATTGTTGACTTTTAAAGAAACTCTAATTTATCACAAATGTGATGAAGATTCTTCATGTGACATCTAACATTTAGGAATCTCTGAAAATCAAAGTGAAGTTGAATGACCTGATTTTTTTGGTCCTAACAAAGAAGTGACACATGAACATGTTCAGGTAACACGCAGGAACAGGAATCGTCCACCATGGATACAATAAACACTTTGCTGCACTATTGTTTATATATTTATTCATATCATGAATAAAACTAAGTTCAAATGTACTTGAGAAATAACCTTCTTTTTTTTTTAATTGAGATGCTTAACAGAAGAGGTCACTGTTTCAGCGAGTCCACTGCTGATGATAATTTACAGCTAGTTAATAGTTTGAGCATGTGTTCCTGGTCTGCAGGGCCCGCACATGCTGTAAAGGTTTGGTGCTTGTCCACTGACCATTAAAAGGCAACATTTAAATTTACAACCTTTCTGTTTTTATGTGGTAACTCGCTCATGTCACCACACTGATTAATGCCAAAATTAAAGGGTTTACCGTCTTTAAAACATCCAGTGTTTACCGTTCTACTACTGGTCCATAAGAGATCTAACTGGCCCATCAAATAAAGACGGTGGACCTCTTGGTTGGCTTCTAATCGAACTCATGAAAAGGCACTTGGGTGGTTTTTCTTCATGGTCTCAGGTCACCACAGAAGACCTTTAAAAACACTAATAAAGAATGTCCTGCCTTCTGTCTCTGCACTGTAATCGTAGTCAGACCAAGAGATGTCCCCTCGACTGTCAGCCACATCTTAGGGAAGCCGTGCTGGTGCAGAGGTTTATACTGCCGTCCTGAACCACGACTACGTGATGACTCCATGCTGCGAGTCCTTGCAATTACAGCGTGGCTCAATGTGTGGCCAGCTGGCTTTGTAATTCTCCAGGCTGAAAAACACACTTGATCCTCAAAATGAAAGGTACATTTGATGCAATCATGGGATTCTTTCAGATCATAAGTGACTAATCCCGATGTTTTGACAGCTGGGATACAGGTTGGAGTTTTATAGTGACTGTTTTCCCATAAATACAGTCAAATACTTCTGTCCTACTGCATTTATTGGATCTTTATTGGTTTTCATCAATCTTGCCGTCAAAGTCTTTCGTATTTTCATTGGTCTGAGAGAAATATTACAAAAGGGTTCTTCTCTGTATTTAAGAGTCCATATACTTCTGATACATAGTCAGTCATACATATCTGTTTCATGACATCACATATAAGACAGTAACATCTACATATCACTATAAACACATCTCATCAGGTTGTGCTCACCTCAAAGGGGAATGGTTTGGTGTGTGTGTGTTTTCCCCCTTATTAACTCGGAAGTGAAGTCAAAGACTCTAAAGTGTCAGATTCGTTTGATGTTGCCATGGAATTGATTGCTAAGTCTTAATTGGACAGACCATCCAGACATTTCTTGTTTTTGTTTTTTTTGAGTAAAGCACAGGCAAAAAAAGATTTATTCTTCTCCCTGCTCCTTACCGAACATGGATTGGATTGTGTATAGTTTTTTTTTTTTTTTTTCTGTGAACATTATGTGTGTTGACATGTGCGGAACAAATAAAAAAAATGAAATGAATGAAATGTTTGTGTCTGAATGTAAAGCTCGGACTGTTTGTTTACACATCCTTACCTCATATTCAGTAATATAATAAAAGAAGCCAAGAAAACACAACTACATCACCTTTCTAAAATGACCTATTTTCTTGCTCCCTGCTCAACCCGACGCATCACAACACCGCAGCTCGTTACCTGCTCTTTGTGGGGGAGGAGGGCAGACGAGTTATCAGAAGTGAGTGACACTGACCGTACCGATTAATATCAGGTTTAAATAAAGACAAGCTGTAAAACATAAAGCTGTGTGCCAGTTTTCTTTAACACTAACCCCATCAGTAGGCCCATAATTGCCCCATAACCATCGGAAATGTTGAAGAAGAGGATGCAAACAAGTTGAGTGAAGATTTTGTTGTAGGCCACTTCAGAACCAAATAACCAATACATCAGAACGCTGTTTTTCAGGTTCCTGGGGTTAGTCTTTTGTGATTGGGGGTGGAATTGGTTGCAATACAAGGGGCACCAGCTAAAATCTTGCCTAGGGCACCAAGTGGGTTAGGGTAGACTGGTAGAGTTGGTCGTTTCTCTACCGGAGGGTCGGGGGTTTGATCAACAGCTCCTGCAGCCTTTGGGCTAGACACTTAACCCCAAGTTGCTACTGCTGCTTCGTCAGCGGTGTATGAATGGGGTTAGTTACTTCTGATGGTTTGTGAGGGTTTAGAAAAGAGACAACAACTTTCTTTATTGAAATGACTACAACACGGAGTAGATCCCTTTCTCTTATTGTCCATCTTTCTCTGGACTCAGCATGGAGTTTAGGTATGTCATTGATGCTGTTGTGCCACGGGTGGATGGATGATGTTGTTTCACTGCAGCAAATACACAAACGCTGCAATCTGTCTTGAGCTTTAAAAACAAGGCAAATGTCCCAAGGTCAGAGGGATGTTCACAGCCCTGCAGGGGAAGAACTACTAATCATCTGAAGAGGCCTGTCCTGGTAAAGTGGACACACGTGTCCACACCAGGCCCTCTGTCCATTAGAAAACACTGAGACTGAGAGGGAGCTAACAGATCATTTGTCATTGATTGGACCACCATGCATGGCACGATAAATCATTGAAAGCATTGAATTTGGGAGCAAGTGGTTTACCCTAAACTAAGGCATAAATCAGATTCAATTAGGGTAGTCACATGTGTTGAATGGGTTGGCACTTTGGTCAGTTTTATATTCTTCTTTATAGGGAACATGGGGTCAGAAAAAATGCTTGATATCAAAGATTTGATTCAGAAAAATGTTCTTTTATTGTTTTGTGAAATAAAAGGTCTATATAAGTTTTTTCCCCCCAAAAAACGAGTATGTTGAATACATTTAATTTGCAGATGTTTTACTCTATGTAATGGCCTGAACTTCACAGCTCCAGCAGACAATGTGGGGTATAGGACACACCTTTGTAAAGATTTGTTTACAACAGAAATATATATAGTCAGGTTGCTGTATAATTTGTTCTGATTGTTTTTTTTAAATTCATTTTTAATTTCTTTTTTATATTTTTTTTGAGTTACAGGTGTCATACTTGTCTACCACAGGTAAAAGTTAAATTTCCAAACTCTGTCTTATTAAGTAGAATTTGTCTTGTTCTGTGCAGCTTCAGTCTTACTTTGCGGCAACCTAATTCTTTTCACTGAGGAGCAGCATTTAAACGCTGGAATCACTCACCTGTTCACAATGCTGTTGTTCATGGTCTAGGCTTAGCTTTAGAGATAACTCTAAAATGTCCTGTGTTCCTTAGTGACATTTGGGTGCCTCTCTTCTAATTTGTCCATAAATGTGTTTCATTATTGAAAAGTTAGTAGATAGAGTAAGTGACATGGGCAGAATGCCAAATGCTAAATGCTAATTGATCTAACTAGCACTGTTTGATCAAGTCAAGGTCAAGAGGCTGATTTCTGAACAAGAAAAACCCCAATGGCAGAGAAAACTGAGGTTATTCATAAAAAGCTACAGTGGGTGACCATTTGTCCATTTGTCAGTCTCTCACAAAACTGTTAAGTTTTTGTATATAGGAATGAACAATTAAGTTTGTCTGTATAGGATCGAATTTACAAAGATGCTAAATTACTTAGCTTCTAGCTTTTTCAAGACTGGAGACTCAAGACTCAAAGGTGCTTTTACACTTCATGTCACATTCACCCATTCACATCTCATTTACACACCAATGGCAGAGGGTGCCAAACCGGGCAACAGTAACACTCCATGCACACACATTCACAGCCATCGGCGTAGCAGCGAAAGCAATTTGGGGGTTCAGTGTCTTGCCTACGGCCACTTCAACATATGACTGCAAGAGCTGGGGCTCAAACCCCCAACCTTTGAGTGGAGAGACACTCAACCACTACCACTGAGCCACATCGTCATGATGACTTTGAACTAGTTCTACAGTTAAAAGTCAGACAGGCTGTGTTTTGCATTTTCTGTTCTCATTACATTGTTTTAAATGATTGATCGTCTGTCATGGTTAATCTTCTTTCATTAATGACATAGACTGAATCAACAATTCAAGTCAGGTTAAGTGAAACCAATGTGTGTATAAAAATATGTATAGAGATTAAGGACTTAAACAAAGCTCACACGCACACTGTAGGATTGGCTTCATTTTTAAACAAATGGCTCTCTAATACAAAATACATGTTTGTCTGTAGCAGTGACTGTTTGCCCAGTGATAATCTCAAACTGGAGGTCCATCTGTGAATACCCCATCAAGGCTCAGTCAGTCAGTAAGTCTGCTTTAGAATAAAACAAGTGTTCAAAGGGCCACAAGATGCATCAGTCTTTCTCTTTTTCATTAATTTGTCTTTAATCAGCTTCACTGAACCCAGAGGAGACGAGCACATCAAGGACTCAGAGAACATAAGGCACCTTCCAGAAAACATCAACAAGGGTTTCATCTTTTCCTCTATAACCACAATATCAACCAGCTGTGGCTTATGAATGTCATAATTACAACCTCTCTGTTTCGGCACTGTGTTATTATACTGTAAAGGAGTCACGGGCTATACTTGTTCAAAGAGACACACAGGACTCTAAAAAGGCAATGCTGAGGGATTAGCTTTAGTGCTTTTTATTCAGGCTGATGGTTCTACACTACATCACCCCCCCCCCCCCCCCCCCCCCCTTTGTTATTAATCTTTTTCACCTCTGTATATTGTTGTGTTACTTCTGCCCCTCTTTCCTTTCTTTCTTGCTTTCTTCTTTTCCCTTGTCAATCACTATTGGATGGATTGCATGAAATCAAAAATATGTAGTTATGAGTTTGATGATCTTCTGACTTTTCCTCATGTACCGCCAACAAATTGATATCCGGTTCAGGGTGAATGTCTCCAAATCTACTGCATGACTTGCAATGCTTCAGATTTCTTGGTTACCCAAAGGCAGGGCTGGATTATTCCAGTGGCTTGGCCCAGGACAAGTATGAGTTATTGAGCGTTGACATACATTCATTTCCCCATCCCATTTTGCCAAGAGCCAATCTGTATATCTACACTGCAAAAATAGCCTTCTGTATGTCAGGGAGCGTTATCACAACACAGATCCTGGTTAATATGCCTGCTTTTCCTCACAGGATGATTTGTGGTACTTTTGACATTGCTAATCAGTTCATTGCTTTTTGACAATATGAAGGAGTTTACTTGCATATTTTATCACATGCACCTTGTCCTATGAAATTGATGTTGAAAGTATCTATTTACAATTTAAAGTAATGACAAAAACACGCCTCATTGACATGTAAAGAAAACTACTAGCAGCCTCTTGCAATCTCTTGTCACCCAGTCAGAATATTTGATTTTAACTTAAAGGTGCACTATGTAGATTTGGTAGTGAAATTTGACAGTTGGAGGAAGTGAAACAATGTTATGCTAAATTTTCTGAACAAAATACACAAACTTAATTCAAAGGAATAAATGGGTCCCTGGGCACTGTTTGGAGCTAAAAAGCTGCCAGGAGAGTTACGGTTTCACTGTTGCGGGCCACCACTTCTCAGGTAGCATTTTATCTTCAAACATTGTTCCAGGGACCACATTTTCCTCTGAGGACAGTTTCTGTATAGAGTTATTAACATAGACCACAGAATCTGTACATTTCTCCAACTTTCACATTTCTCTACCAAACCTACATAGTGCACCTTTAAGTCCCGCCTCTGACGAGGCAAATAACGAGTCATACTTTATGATTTTGTAATGGCACCTGGGGTGGCCAATAAGATTCAAGTGGGGACCATGCCACCCTCTGGGCAGTCCTCTGGTAACAGTGCTTCTTGTGTAACTACTGTCGCACACTGGGGCTATTCACATTTTTCACATGACGTCACACACTAATGGAACCGCCCACCTGGCAGCCAAGGAAGACTTTCTACCACTGTACGCTACGGATAAGTCATCAGTTTAGGTTGCCAACTACGTCTTTTTACCAGCACACGTGCAGTGCACTAATGCACTAATCGTTGAGGAGATAAGCCCAAGTTGTGCTTCTACAGAATTTAATCTGACAAAGAAAACCCAGAGAAGAGCAGAGTGTGGATTAATGCTATTTAGAAACTCTGCTGTCACATGAGGGACCGAAAGAACTGGCTTCTCTTAATCCTGCAATTAAATATTGTGTTAACTTGAGCAAAAATATAACAGCCATTAAATTAACATCACTGCCCCACAACAGTGACTGAAAGTGACAGCTGAAAAGGATCGAAAACGTTACCTAGCTTATGCTAGCTAATAAGCACTCACCTATGCTTTAATGATGAATAATTTCTCTTTTGACACGGCAGCATTATGGACCCATTATCTCTTTTTTTCTTTGGTTGATGTTAACGTGTCGTTTCAAAAAGATGGGAAAGTCAAACCCCCAGGCTGCAGCTCCAAATTGTGTTCAATTGTGGCCACTATACTTTCCGAATCTCTTTTTATGTCCGTACTGGTCATGTGACTAAAAGCTATGAATAGACTTTGGTCTGAATGTTTAAGGAAATCATTGCCACAGTCTGCTTTCTGTTGTTGTTTGTTTTGTTAAAATGACAAGTTCCTATTATCTTTAATCACTCTTTGCCAAGAGAGTTATTTGAAATACATTGACTTCACCCTGCGGAAAAGAAACGTAAAGGTTTTTTTTTTTCTTGAGGGTAATACGTCAGCTTGAGTTTATTTTTTAACTAAATCTTTTTCGAAAAAATCACTTAAGAAAAACCATTATATTCAATGAAACATCTTCATAGATGTCTAATACACACATTGAATGTTTTAATTTTAATGTTGTCACCATCTGGAGTTTTATTTATTTTTGTATTCTTGCTTTCTCTCTGCCTCCTTCTCTAGAGATGAAAAACACAGAGACACTCTTAACCATCTCCAACAACACAAAATGAGGCTGATCTATGTAACATACTGGGCCTAAGTGGTCTGAGTCCTCACCCCAGACCTCTGATGGTTTGCATGGTTTTCTCACTCGTCTATAATTATTCTCTTGCTCCACCCTTCATGTTATTTTCTTTTCAGATATTAAAGTATTGCTTACAACCTCTTCAAATAAATGAAAGGCTCCCATGCATGCTGGTCATGTCATTTAGCTTCTCTGTGAGCTGGACGCATGCCCCCTTCAGCTCCTCATCCTGCAGAGAGAAGCACCTGCCAGACCAGGGGACACTCACACAAACTCTACGTCTGCTCAGTATATTATCTGAATAATGAAAAACAGTTAAAATACTTATTACAAAAGTCAAAGGAATGATTCTGTTTTCTTTTTAGTCACAAAAGTGTTTCTGGACACACGGCATCATGTAACCTGCAGTAACATCTTCCAGTACAGAGCTTCTATTACACTTTGATTCACTGCTGGAGTGTTTGTTTGCAATCTCGTCCAAAAACAGGGAGGGGGTTATGACTTCATTGTGATTCTGCCAAGTTCATGCCCAATTGTATTTGTTCTAACTAATGGGCACAAGACATATTTGAATCAATACATTATTTTGGTTAATGGAATATAAGGGATGGTGAAGGTCGGGTAATTGAAGCTGTTATTAGCTCTGCGTTCAGGGTGTGTTGGAATTATTGGATTGATATGTTTATATGGGAAATTTCTCGTCAAATATGAACATCAACTTGCAAAGTTAGAAAAGATTTTGGTACACCGCCTTTTGGCTCACATGAACTTTATCACATTTTTTAGTGTTTGACAATTGTGCTTTCCATAGTGACCCAGATATTCATGAAGTGCAAAGGGTTTAAGATAATGTAGTGGAGCAGCAATAGTTTGACACAATCACTAATATAAATATTCTAACTGTTTCATAGATTGCTAGAAACATAAAAATCCTTACAGAGCAGCATGCACAGCCAAACTATTCAATGCAATTCAATTCAATGATTGTGTTAATACCATGCAAAAAGAAGGAATAAGACCATAATGATCTTTTTAGAAGCATTGTTTCAAACAAATTTACAAAGTCCACTCTATTCACACGATTAAAATAAATGAAAACAAACTCACAAAAACACATGCAGGTCCTCTAGAGAGAAGAAAGTCTACGGATTCATCATTTATAAGGAATGTGAATTTGAACACAAAAAAAGGCAGATATAGGACCCACAGGTTAGCTTTTTGGTTTGGCAGAGAAATAGATCAGTGCAAAGTCTGCATAACCATTATATGACAAGTATTGAAAGTAGCTGAAAGAGTGAACCACAGAAAGGTTGTACAATGAGGAGGTTACAATAGTTGATTTTAAATCATTAACAATTATGTGAAAAAGTTATTACGTAAGATACGTTATGAAACTTGAATTAACTATATACCCATCTAACATAGCTTTACCCAGCGTTGACAGCAGTTCTGCAGTATAAATTATGACGTTTATTTATTGGGCATAACTATGGGGGTAGAGGAGCAAAGGAGGTGGATGCAGTTACTTAGAACATGTGACCACCTTTACATAACTTAAGACTTAAACTATAACGCAAACTCTGTTGATCTCATAATTCATTTGATTTGTGAGTATTTAACTTATAAATGATAACTCTCCACAAATGGTTGCTAAGGCTCTCAGACAAAAGAAAGAAAAGAATCCAGCGGTATATCCACCACCTTAATCCAAGTTTAGCCTTTAGAATATCTGGTTGGTGGGTGAAGTGTCTTTCTAGTCTGTTTGCCTTTTAATTTCATTTAACAGTCCACAACAGTGATTGTCCCTGTATGAGCTAACTAAAATGCCAAACTTGGATTAGTCTTTGAAGGAATTGCTCAACAAACATAGCCTCCTTGCTAAGTGCTACCATATGGATAGCACAGACCAAGTGCTTATTAGAAGCCTTTGGTGTCATCCTCCACCCAGCAACCCCTTGTCTCTCTCTCCCTCCTCCCCTGTTGTTGTACCACATCCACTTTGAGGGCGGTAAGGTTAATAACTTGTAAAGGGTGACAAATTAGAACCATCGAGCCTGAGGTTTTATTGTAGAAAGTGGGGAGTTTTGAAAGGCACATGTGGAGCAAGGAACTCTAACAGAAAAACAAAAACAAAATAAGACAGCTGGAGCATATCGACTCTTGCTGATCACTTGATATTCAAAGAAACTGAAACTAAAGTGCCATGTGCATCATCCCATTGTTTTTAAACCAATGTCATTCCAACACAACTTATTTGTCTAGTCGTGTATTATAAATTGCCACTTTGAACAATATAATTTATGGTGTCTGCTTGGACTGGTGGGTTTTAGCCCATCCCTGGCAGTTTTCAACAATTAGGGTTCCACTTTGGTTAATATGCAAGTTCCGCTGAATCGCATCCCATGATAATACATGGACCGTCTACTCTGGATGGAGACACTTTCTCACGCATTATTTTATTCACTGTCAGATTTCTATTCATGATAACAAAGTCCAGACAAGTGCAAAGGAGTTCTTTACTTTTATTAACACAGACAGAGAAGTGTTTCGATTGCAATAATCGAAACAGAACCTCCTTTTTCCTGGACAAAGATGTCATTTGGTGTAAAAATTCCACACAAAAAAATTGTGTCACCTTAATGCCAAAACCAGTCTTACTATTTTCCCCTGTTGTGTTTTTTATGCCAAGGGCACTTATCCAACTGCTGGCTTCTTCCTAAAATTTGCAATCCAGAGCCGAGAGCGTTATTGATCTCTTCATCTAACTCCTAGTGGAATACTTTCCCCATGGTTTCCATAACCCCAATTTTTTCCTGACCTTTACCAAAGATATACAGTATATTCAACGTTGTAGCAGCAGGAATTTAAAAATTGAGCACTTGAGGGAAAATCAATTCTAATTTGATGAAATACAGGATCAAGCAAAACAATCTAATACCACTACCCTTGACTCAGTGAAGCTCAGGCCAAACAGATAATGTTGGTCAGTATAAGTGTAAGTATATTTGGCGTAATCTATATTTATATACATTGTTGTTTGTAGTCAAATAACGGCATTCTAATTTATTGGCCTGTGTTGGAAAGTGTCTTTTTCATTGTAATGCCTATGGGCAACAGTATGAATTAAAGCTTAATCCACCCAAGCTAATCACAAATGTATTAAACAAAACCACAAAGGAAGAAGTGATGCCAACAACCCCACCCGCCTATCATATATTATTACTGTCATTATTGAGAAGTTACTGCAGATGATAGGCTATTTCTGGACTGTGGAATTGGAATTTTAAATAATCCACAGCTGCATGGTTTAATTAGGCCAACCACAACGGTGAGTGAGCTCATGGATGAAGGTCTACTTTGGGAGACATGTAAAGTGCTGCTTCAGCACCTCATCCTGCCCGCTGGGGTATGTAACCACTTTTGTTTGGTCATGGCTGCTGGCTTCTGACTATGTGCTCAAACCCTAGTCAGTGGACTGATTTAGAGCCTAGGGTTTGGCATGTCCTGGACAAAACCTGGACCCTGACCAGTACAGTTTAGATGAATGAATTCCAACAGTACACACTTGGTCTGCGGTTGGTCAAGATGTCAGGCTTTGAAACAGACCATGTAAGCATCAACAACTGTTTTCTAAGCTTTTGATCATCAACAAAGGTCTCCTCAGGTTTTTGTTGTGTTTAAACCTAAGGACAGTTAATATTGGACTTTTTATAGTATATATGGATAGATAATATGTCATTGTTGGTTTACAATTTTTCTTTGCTTAGAGATGATCACATTATGATGCTTAAAGCTTTTCATTGAGCAAAAGCTTACGTGCTTATTTTCCGACAGTCTGACACAAGTGGTGCAGCATTTCTCTGTGGATGATGTAGAGTAACCAACCATCCCATATTATGCATTATGGTCCCATATAGTAAAAAAAATAAAATAAAAAATAAGCACTATCCCTAATACTCTATCCATACAAGATGCCAGTTTTGCTGTATGTTCTGTTTCCCATCAGCCTCATGGAGCTCTTATTAGTAATGCAGTTGATTTCAGAAAGACTTCACAGGTGGAGCGCTGATTTGTACAAGATCCATTCAACACTTTGCTCCATTATCCATGGAAATGGCGACCTTCACCCCTTCCCTTCCTCTTTCCTATTCCCACTGGCCCATTTTGGCAATTCAACTGGAAGAGAAATTGCATAAATCTGCAGCTCCAGGTAAAAGAAAGCACACAGTTTCCGTTTCACCTTTATGCTGGAATCATGGAAAGTATGTAACACTGACATACTGTAGGAAACTTCATAGCCTTCCACCAGCAGCTCTTTTTCTTCAGTTTGCTGGCTTATTAAACATAATGTTAAAAAGTACATTGTGTAAACTTTAGAGATGCTTGTAACCTTAGATTAGTGTTGTCTTAATGACAACAAATCCATACAAGACTGAACAACTCGTCAGTGTGCATTATGTACAGCTAAGTTAAAATGCTTTCCATCTTGAGATTGCATTTGTTATTAACTGGCACTATACAAATAAGGATTGAGTGACTGACTCTCTTTAGGACTTTTTTTTTTAACCCTTTATGCACACTCTGTAGACTTTAGGGATTGGGAGACAGGGACTGACCACCCTTCATTTATCGATATGATTTGCTTCTTCCTGTCATGTGCTGGAGAGAGTACTCCTATTGGATGTTGACAATGTTCCCATCATCGAACTTCACTAAACACTTCACTAACTAAGCCAACTATTGGCATGTATAAATTAGTTATTAAGTTTTAAACTTAGATTATGGATCAGAAAAAGGATACATCTTTTTACAAGCACATTATCTCCTGTAGCTCTTCTTTACCTTTGTAGTGGACACAACTTTGTCAGTCCTCTGTAGCAGCGTCCACTGCTCTCAGCTAAGCTTAGATGTCACAAACATTGAGCGACAGTCTGGTCAGGCGTTCTGGGAATGTTAGAGCAGCAGAACACTTTGCCTTCTTGAGATGAAGCCAGCGTGGCTTGGGCAGCAGAGCTGCCGCGCCCTGCACCACTGCCCGCCGTACCAGCTGCCTGCTGACTGTGCCAGAGGAGCTGGGAGGGCAGATCCCAGTCAGAGGGAGGAAAATGAAACCAGGCAAAGCCCCTCATCTCCTCTGACTCGTCAGAAATGCTGCTCAGTAGGCCAGCAGTGGTGTCACTGAAACCTCCCTATGGAGTGTATTCTCTTACTCCTGTCGCCTGACAAGGCTCCGCTTTGGTGAAGGATGTGTTACACAAGCAATTGAAGGGTTTCTGTAATTTTTTCTTTCAACTCTAATTTTTAATACAGCTTGGGGCTCAATTTTGGAAGCATTCAAAACATGTTTTTAATAACAAACATTTAATGGGAAATTTAAAAGCCTACTTGTGATTATAAGTTATTTTATAGTAATTCAATGATGATATCTGTAGAACGGTTTATCAATTTTTAAAGGTACAGTATGTAGAATCATGCTAATGTTTACATTAAAATATCTAACTTCAATTAAAAATGGACTAAACCCATGTTATATATATATTTAGTTGAGTACTTACATCACCTCAATTATTTCCAAAAGTTATCAAAGCCAGAGAAATCCGTAATGTTATAGTTGTAACGGGGCGTGTCTTGAAGGCGGCCGCCATGATGAGGCGCCATGACAGACACGAAATGTTGATCGTTGTCAAGGAAACACCGGATGTTACGTCAAAGACTGCTGCTACTGAAAGCTGCCGTTCTGTCGCTGTATGTGCTGCTGTGATAAAAACGTCATGTAAATTATACTTGGATACATCGTCAGTACACATATTGTCTTTCACAGGTCGGTTTTGCCCCTTCTTATTGATTCAACACGGAGTTCGTTCGTTTTCTCCCATATACCCTGTGAATCTTTACGTAATCTTTTGTTATTGTTTTAAGTGTGAGAGCCCCCTAGCGGCGGATTTTACATACTGTACGTTTAAGAGAAGCTGTAGTTAATAACATAAAAAAACATTTGGACATTATAAAGCATCTTAACGGATAAATGCTGTTGTAGGATTTTCTTTTATGTTCCCAGAGAGAGAACACTGACCAGATAACTTACATATTGGGTGTTACATCGTAAATTAAGCCACAAGTAAAACCAGCAGGCCCTGGTATGGGATCCATGGCCTAAGCATTCAGTGGGATATTTATAGATCTATTTGGCAGGACAGTTTGACTTTAACAAAGAGACCTCTGAGTGGAATTAGTTTCCTGCAGACTCCCTGAGCTCTCTGGTTTGGACACTGATCCAGGACGCTGGGATTTATTGGGAGATGGAGGACTAATAGCAATGAAACAAAACTTGACCCATGCAATTACCGTTTTGATAGGCTCTCAATGTTTATGGAGAGTCTATAAAGTTTGCATGAGAGCTGGAGGAGACTTCATATTTGTCATTTGTTGACAGCAACAGAGCTCAACAGCTCTGTTTTCATTGAATCACAATTTTATAGTCATACAGACTGTCTGATAAACATTGGTTCTGATAATATCGTTTTTAATGTGCTAACCATCGTTTGGGGATGTTGTCTGCAGAGCTTGAAAATGTCTCTTTTTTTCATGTCAGATTGTTTTGATGTATTATGATCACTGTAAGCCTAAGCGTTTGAGTCACACGAAAATCCTGTCACTTATGACAGTGACAGGATGTTGCTTGTGATCTACCTGCCTGCCCTGTTGGAACCTAAATAGAAACCGAGGGTCATCTACATGAGTCTAACTGTGCAGCCTTTTGGCAGCATTTAGGCTGCACCAGTGTGACAGCGAACCTGGCAGATGCGTATTTGGCATAGCTGCCTCAATGCAAAGAGTAACACGCAGGCTCATACAGCTTGCATAACATCGATATGAAGAGTTCCAAAAATTGCAGATGGTTCTTGACCTCTCAGCCATCTTGTTCATTGAGCAGCTCAGCTTGAGCTACGCATGCCCACTGACACAACCCGGATACAAACTGAAACAGTGTGAATGTGTCAGGGATTTTCTCTTTAGTTGCAATGGAGTGTTTATTTTATTTTAAAATATTACTCAACTACTTGTAATGCAAAGCTAATGTGTTACATCACTTGTTACAACAAAAAATCAGGAAATCTGAGTTTTAAAACGTGCTGCTTTGTGAAGCATTAATCCTAACACTGCCCAGGAATAAGGAATAGTTTATTTAAATTGCACAATCATGATTGCCACACCTTTTAGTCTGTGGAAAAAGATCGACTGCAACCTCTTCTGTGGCTAATGTTAACGTTGTACAGTAATGATGCTTACTCCCTGAAGTCATGCAGCAGAATTTAAGCAACAATGTGCAAATACTAAAGCCAATTTTAGGTGAGCTAAATATGCAAGAGAAGTCTTAGAAGCCACTGTTTATAATCTAAGGCATTTAATCCTTTCTGGATGGGCTGCTTCAAAAGAAAAAAAACACTACTCACTGATTGAATATTCATAACTGATACTTACAGGAGAGAGAACCAATGCCAAACCCTTGACAGCAGTGATTCTTAGAGTTATATGGATTTTTGGATTATACAGATACAAAGAAGACATGTAGTTGAAAAATGAGGCACTAAACCCAGAGCATTTAGGAAGTGACAAAAGGCTGAGTGTGTGCTGTTTTCCTATTGATTTAAAACACAAAGTACAAATAGCTTTGTGGTGAAATAGGCAAACCGTTAAATCAAGTTGTACCTTTAGATCTTGCTCTAGCTCAGGCTCAGGCTCAGGGTGATTTCTTACGTTCAGACCAAGGCTCCTCATCTACCCTTCTTTTGTATGAAATGCACATTCTAATACTGACCTTGCAGGCTTGATCAAAAGGTAATTTAATTGTAATGTTTAGTTAGAGAAACTGAACAGAGGAGTTCCGCTAAGACACTTAAGGTTAGAAAACATATAGACACCAGTTCAAGGGTCTGGTGAAGTTTGGAGCATGGCAATCGATGTTCCACGTCAGCCATCAGTCTTGACCTGGGAGCTTCGTACAGGAAGTTGTCTGCTTGTGCTCCCAGCAGCGTGACTGCTGCCTCCCCTGTGCCCGTCTTCTCCTTCTGGAGAAGAAAGCAGGAAGTGCTTTGATGCTCCTCTGGGTGCTTTTCATCTCATCACCACCCCCTCCTCCCCCCTCTCTGCTCTTCCATCTGCTTACATGGCTCATGTTTGATGGCCGAATACACAAAAAGGATTATTGCTGCTCAAGTAAAGCACAGGCCTCTCATCAACATCTGTCCGCGACAGCTTAAGTTGAACAACTAAGGAGTGCAAGTTCTAAAACATAAAATAGATCATAGCAGCTCTTGCATTGTGGAAATTTAGGGAAGAAGTAATTGTCTGAATAGAGTTTGTATCATTTTGACACACAGTGAGTGACATCAATCCTACTGACCTAAGGAGGTCTTTGATATAGAAGAGGGTCAGGTCTTTCAAGCCATTTAACAAACACCTGAACCTTTTAGGGCGTGATCACACTGGCAATCCGTACCGTTCCTAAACACGCTTCACCCCTAAAGTCCACTTCGTTTGACCAGCGTGATCGCTCCTATCGTGCTCAGGTACACTTCCTTGGCGCTGGCACGCTTCGGAGAGGTGTGTTTCGGCACGGTACAGTTCATGCACGAGCACAAGGGTACAGAACGTTGACAGCCTTCATTGTGGAGAATTCCCGGAGTGTTCTGGCTGTATCTGACTAAAATAACTCAAAAAAAGCCACAAAGTAAAGTATAAGAACAACCTTTAATGAAAGAAGCTATTTAAAAAAAAAATTGACGTGTATTTTGATTTTCTATAATGTTTTCACACTTGCACAAAACTACTGAAAACTTCCTGAAATGTTAGGGTTGAGCTAAGCAGTCAGTCAGTGGAGGAGCTCCAAATGTTTTGACTTCACTTTTGGGTTAGGGTCATTTCGTACATCTTTTTATGTTTATGTCTTGCACCAGCAAGTGGGGAAGTGTGGCTGATATTGTTCAACTGTCATAAAAGTGTAAGCTAATTGGAGAAGTATTGATAACGCCAGATCAGGCAGGCTACATTTGCTTGAAAAATGAATCACAATAATCCCTTTCGCGGTCAGTGAGTCCAGTCAAACTGCCCTGTATAAGTCCACCAGCCCAGCAGGAGGGGCCACGTGGCCAATCTTGTTCCAGCTAGTGCTTGAACACCTAACCTCACAGGGCCTAGGTTCAGCTCACTGGCTATGTTGGGAGAAAAATGGTTGGTGGTGTCACATAAACCAAGAAAGACTTCTCATTGCACCAGGAGGACTACCCACACTGGGATTTTGGCCTCACAGCCTCCATCCAGAAAACATGCTCAGACACTTACCCTCTCTGAAGCTTTTGACCAAGAACATGTCTGAGCCTTTAATGACTCCTGGACCTAGAAGGTTTTCTATGGACACACATGAAAGGAGATTTGTAGTGAAAATAAGAATCAGTGTCCTCTGTCACTTTTCTGCCTTTTGTATCACTGTAGAGTGATAACATTAGTTATTAACTGACTTTGAACTTCACTCCTCCCTGTCTGTCTTTAGGTTCCACAAGCTGCTGTTTTGTCTAGCTGATGACAAAGGCCGAAGGTAAAGAAAAGAACAAAAAAAGATTCATTAAGAGTTTCTTTAAGTGCATCTCAACTCCTGTACAACTTTCATTAACGCATAACCTCCAATGAGTCCATTAACATTTTTCTCCCTGAGCATAGCAGGTCTTTTATCCCTTCTAAGCCTTTCTGTGCCAGTAAATACATTAGCAATTTAAACACAAACAGGTCTAAATGATGGCCTGCAGCTCTACTGTCAGCTGAGAAAACATGAAAGCCCCTCTTGTAATCGCTGCGATTCAAAGGCCAATCAGTCGCCCCTCAAACAGTTTTGCCTGGCAAGGATCAGTGAAATACCTTTCTAATGTTCTCTGCTCTGCTTCACTTTCACCATACAAACAATCACTTTGCATCCCATGCTACCTTTATCACTGACGTGTCTAACTATAATGACTTTTAAGAATCAAGCATATTGATTACAAGGCAAATTCTCCTAAATGTAACAGTGCAAAGTATTTTCTTTTTTTTTTTTTTTTACAGATGATAATCCTGCTAACTGGTGATCCAAGTTTAGGATACATTAAAGTCCGACAATACCACACTGAATGCACATTTGGAAAATGATGGATCTCCATCTTCTACAAGCAAGCTAAACCTGTTTGTTCAGTTGTAAGCCACAAAGAGCTGAAGTGGACTTTACCTATGTTTATTGGCTCAGATTTAGTTGGCTCAGACTGCGCTGAGGGCTGAAATATTTCAGCTTCATAATTGTTGCTGAAAAACATCCAAGTCTGAAGGACATTGTGTTAGATGTTATCAGGATCAACAAAACACAGGATAATGAGCATTTTACAGTGTAAAGGGGGGCTCCTACCCTTTTCCTCCCATATTATTTTCCATGTATAGGTGTCTAGGCAACTAATTGATATAAAAGTTTTTGTCATATCCCAGTGATTGCTTCAACCAGCAGCCATATGACAGGCTAGTATGACATGTAATCAAGCAAACATTGCTTGATCAGAGTAACTCCACAGGCTCAGATGTTTATAAAAACTGTCTGTCAACTCTACAGAAGAAAATGTCACTGTTAGACTATTAAAAATGTTTTAAAACCAGAACTAGCTTTTATATTGTTTAATACCGCCAGACCTCATTTACAAAGCCACCAGGCTTTAATGTCAGAAACTGTGATTCTTTTTCAAGCAGAACAAGGGAACTGCTCAAATAAACCTGCCCAAACCACTTAAGTTTGTTTGTAGCTTTCTTGTGACTGTGGAGCTTTTAAAGGTTAGCTCAGAAACAAAACAGAACTATAACACTAACGACCTAAATGTACAAGCAGCACCAGACAATAACCTTCATTTTTCTGCAAAGTTTAATTGCTGTTTTTGTCAAGGCGGTCTGGTGGTTTAATCAGTGTAATGGATCCTTTCCAAAAGATTTTGTACATTTTAATCATTAAGATATTTGAAGATTACAAAAGAGCACAGGCTTAAGAATATTATAATTCCCCTTTTAGGTTTACTGTAAACATTTGTGAAAAGTGGAAATTAAAGGTGTTCTCATGACCACTGTTGCCAGATGTGTCTCATTAATGCAACCATAAACAATAAATGTAATCACTTTAATGAACATGTTATGCCATTATTTGCCTGAAGTCTCAAGAAAAGGAGGAGAAATATGGATGAATGTTCCAGAGCGGCACAGCTGTATGTGTGTGTTAATAAAGTTGGTCTGGGAACAGTTGCTCTATAAAGTCCAAGTGCCAGCAGCGACCCCCAATTAAAGGCTTTGCTGGTGTTTCTTTGGCATAAATCACAAGTTTAACCCCAGGAAGCTTTGGGTCCTGCCCTCCTCAGCTGTCCATGTTTATATTTAGTGCCTCAGGCAGAAAGATGGAGCTGTGGTGTAGGTTTACTATGAAACCCAAACTGCTGGGCTGTTTTATAGAGTGGCCCGTGCTTTTTTTTCTCTCTCTCAGTGGTCCATGTGCAGGTATGTACTGTATCAGAGACTGCCCCCCTCTGTGCTCCTGACATGGGAGCTAACACAAGGTTTTTGTTGTATAGTCTGAACCCATAATCAGCCGTAGCATTTCTTAATCTCCATCTGTCAACTCACAGTTACGGTCACTGCAGATGTTCTTGGGGCCTTCACCAGGTTCCTGTCTGCTAAATGAACAATATTACCCATGCTGCTTTGTGCTTCCTTATAATTCCTTATAACATATTGAAATACAGAATTTAAAACGTTTTTTTCTGACTGTATACAACCATGATCAAAATTAATTTAAAATATTGCTTGTATTGTTTTTTTAATTATACAACAAGGGGTCAGTTCAGACCAAGTATTTTGCGTGTGCTGATATAAAGTGCAACAGCATAGGGACTTTTAAAGGAGCAATATGTAAGATATCTACTGAATGAAATCATAAAATGACCTTACTATATCATCAGACATGAAGGACATGTTCTCCTTCTAAGTAAAACAGTATCCCAGCTTTAATAGTTGAGCATATTTACAGTAGAGACCATGTCAGTGAACTATGAGGGCAAAAAACAAAAACAAAAGAATCGCTCATTAATCGTAACCAAGGTAACATTTTCAATTTATCGTGATATTGATTTGATATCGCCCAGCCCTAGCTTAAAGGTTTTTCAGCATTAAACTGAACTGACCACTATAGAGCTTTAATACCTTAGATATGTATGTTATCATTTAAAAAAATCTTTAGGCTATGAAGGTAATTATCTCCATGCAGAGCTTCAGTGTGGATCAACATTTTAGGAATTCTATATTTAAGTATAGAGCCAACAGTATGAGAGAGTGTAGCTTACCCATACAGCTTCCTCTTTGCATACTACATCATTTCTGTGTGCTCTATTAAGGGTGTGAAGCACATATCAAGAAGTCTGTAACACAGTATGTTATATCCTCATCCGGCAACTTGACCCTGTTCTGTTCCTTGAACCTTATTCTTTTGAATTATCAGGACGTCTTCTGCTTTCCTTCCAAGAACATCTTATCAATGTCCAAGAATAAAGGGACAAGGACAGTGACAGTGATTGTCAGATTCAAAACTAAAATGACGCACACATTTAAAGCTTCAGGTTCATGAAAAAGAAGACACAGGGAACAGCGGATCTGATAGAAGGTACTGGATAACTTGTATGACGCACAGAACCTTTGGGACAAAGGAACTGTGGCTGAATATGACCAAAAGAGTATTTTATCTGTAACCCTGAGTTGATTCTGATAATATCCATTCAAACCACTTTAGCAGGGACATCAGGTATTGTTGTAAACTACAATACAGAGCGCTGAGGTTATAGCTACAGTGACCTAATTGTATTTCAAAGCAACATTATGTACCTTTTCTACCTTTAAATGGTAGATTCAATGGTCAATTTGCATGGAGCAGGCTGTCACCTGATCCATGTTATTTCTCAGGTTTGCATGCAAATAAATTAGAAAATCCATCTTACGCCAAAATTTAGTCTCTTTTCTTGTTTATCTCCAAGTTAGCTTTTTGAACCTTACAAACCTATCTCAACTAGCATTATAGATTGATATAATGGCAACAGTTAAATACACAATGCACATACTCCACATGCAAACAGTTTGCAAACGACCTGAACCTGTTGCGTTCAATTTGCACAAAAATCTGATACTGTACCCTGTCAATTGACAAGGTTGTTAAGCTTCTTACAACGCCTTTGCCGACTTCGCACCATTTGCTTTTAAAGGAAGAATGTGTGATTTTTTTTATGTCGCCGACGAGCACCAGCACTAAACCAAAAACAAACCGCTGTACCTGCTATTCTGAAGCCTCCGCTCTCCTCCAGCAGCAAACCTCCAACCCCTCTCAACTCGCGTTCGCACAAAGGAGTTGTGAATTAGAACACGCCATAATTAAGCACCATTAAGCCGATCGGCGGACAAAATTGTCCTTTGCTCGAGCTGCAATTGCCTGTTGGCTGCATTGTTGTGTTAGCAGGCTAATCTTAGCGCACTTTGGTTAACTCATAGCTTCATATTGCACATACATTGATACGGAATGACCGAGAGATCTAAAGACACTCAATCCAAATAAGCACAGAGCAGGCAATGTTATTCTTCTTTTCTCTAGTCCTTGACTTAAACAGCTTTATACGCACGGCCTACAGTCCATGTAAACATGATGTAGACACGGCCCGACAACAGAACAGCTGGCGGGACTCGCCTTGTCACTCGTTGCAGACAGTCATGACTCAGAGAGACATTTACATATAATATACTTGATTTCTGCTTTATTTATGTGTAAGATGTCGCACATTCTTCCTTTAAACAAATGCATGTTGAGGTAGGCGTAACAGCACTATATGTGCAGTTGCATTCATAGACATTCAGTGGGCGCCAAAGCGCACCAAACCAAATTCCTACACATTGTTACTTTAAATTGAGGTAAGTTGAACCTCTGCCAGAACCCACCAGTGGAGACAGGCTTTTCATCTTCCTTTTCAAAGCAGTAATGCATGTTCTACTCTGAGCTGTCCAGGCAATGTCCAACAACTGGCACTCTCTCTAGTTTTGCAACAGCAGGGGGCCGCCTGACATGGCAGATAGACTACACGGGGTTAAATAACTAAAGCTTTAACTCTGACTGCATTTTGCAAACTGATCCCACAAACAATAGCTTATTACAGAATGGTGTCTGGCTTATATTGAGATTGAGTATCTTACATAAAGCGGCACTTGACGCCTGTTCAGAAACAATCTGGGTCAAACCAGTCCAGACTGAAATGTATACAGTTTGGTTGCAGCAGTTGCCTTTGGACAGCTGATCTGCAGTGAGAGCATGTAATGTAGGATGTCCAGGAAGATTATACCAATCAGATGTGTTACACATAGTAGCCTACAGTCTATGTGTGGTTAAAGCAAGCAAAAATGATGAATGAATTAGTCTATAGTACAGTAGGTAGATTTAGGCATACTTCAGTGGGGGTACACAAGTACACACAAATACTACTCCTCCACAGCACTCTTTTAAATCTATTTTAAATGGTACAATGGGCTATTTTCAACATTCAGAGACCTAGACATGATCAAATTGAACCCTTTTCTAGAGCTGTATGTGACCTCTGGATGAACAGAATCTTTTTCATGGAATGTCCATTATGAAGTTGTACTCTGGTTTGTTGAATGAATGTCTACTCTAAGTAACTGCGTTAATGCGGAAGAATAGCGGACACTGTGAAAGCCTCTCATTACAGCTGAGTACTTGCTCTGTTGACTCAGGTGCAGTTCGTCTTATTAATGACCATAGCAGAAGTTTGTGGGTGGTAAATTTAGCCGAGACGGGTCGATTCATTTGTCTCCATGACTGACAGCTAAAGTGCATCTCTGACAAATGTAACTCTTTAAAAGGTAAAGTTATGAGCCAAATGAAAGCCAAATGAAGTGATGAATACTGTACGAGACAACGGGTTTATTTGTGTTTTTTCCACTCTCTTTTTCAGTGGCCTTGCAAATTGATTAGTAATAGCACTTTGATTGGTGTTAATGGCTTGTTTTAGTGGGAAAAATTCTCTCCTGAACTCTTCCCTGCAGCAGTCAGGAAGTCATTGGAAACAGATCATGTCCTCTGGTTGGACAGGTACACAGGGAACCATTTCTTCCACTCTCCTGAGTCCAGGCAGGTCACATTCATTCTTTTCAGTGTGAGTCAAAGTTGATCCACTGCCACTGTGTTGTTTGAAATGGCAGCAACTGTGAAGAGGGGTGACATTAGACGGCTACAGCCTGATGAGCTTGTTGATGATGTTAGCAGCAACATCAGTCCGTCGATGTCCAAGAAAACAGGGCGGACACTGGTGGACTCAGCCAAAGCACACAATGTTAAAAAAACATTATGGCCATTCAGTGCAGTGCAGTAGCACTCAGCTGGCCACTGTGACAGTTATGTGTTTATTATTAACTGATTTTCATGTGAAAAAGCAGTAATATTACACCATGACTTCAGCAGGTAATAAAGCATGCGAGAGAGTAAGTGGTAAGTAGTAATATATAATGAAAGTAGATGGAACTTTTTTCATGCAGAGGGAAATTTTTAAGAAGTTGAAGCACAAAGTATGAAAAAAATGCAAATATAAAATATGATAAAGGTGAAAGTGTGAAGTGAACATACACATTTTCAAAACAAATATAAACAAGACATAACTAACTCATTATAATAAGAATGCTTTAATTACTGAGATCTGGGAACACAATGTGATGAGATAAGATAAGACTGAGGGCAAATTATCACATTGAGAGAGCACAGTAAAGAGACAGGTTAAGACCAATCACATATAAACTATTGATTGTTTTTATATAAAAGCTGTGAATTAGCTTGCAACATTTTTACCTAGCAAAGATGTAGTGCAACAGAAGCAGCCACAGGGATTACAATAAAAGTATAGAAATTAGAAACAAGGAAAAGTTATCTTTGATGCATACCCTGTAATGTATGTTCATGTTGAAAACTCACCAACTATAGTGAAAGGTAAATGGACTTGTGTTTATATAGCGCTTTTCTAGTCTTCTGACTACTCAAAGTACTTTTACAACGCAGGTCACACCTACCCATTCACACCCATTCAAACACTGATGGCAGAGGTTGCTATGTAGTGAGACCATCAGAAGTAACTGATCCCATCCGTACACATTCATACGCCACTGGTGGATCAGCGGGAGCAACTTTGGGGTAAGTGTGTTGTCCAAGGACACATTGTACATGTGGCTGTAGGAGCTGGGGATTGAACCCCCGACCTTCCCGTTGATAGACGACAGACTCTATATACCAACTGAGCCACAGCCGCCCACACATAGTGTCCCATAATACACAACACTACAATGTTAAAGAGGCTATATGTAACTTTCAAAAATACTGCGTTTGTAGCGATACCGCATGGCCGTCAGGCGAACTGCACCAGTAACCTGTTGCTCACTCTCCCTCGCATGCTCGTCATACGTGCTCGTACATACACAAACGAGCATCAACATCGCCCCTGAAACACTGGATATTTACCGGCATAATGTTTACAGAGGAGGTAAGTGGTCATACACATGTGAGAGTCTGTGAAGGAGTCTGTGTGTCTCATTCTCCATCCTACAAACGACAGTCTCGGCAGGCACTGCCTGAGACCGGGAGTGTGTGATGAGTTTGTCCGCCTGTGAGAGCTACTAGGACGGATATAAGTGTGATAAAGGCAGCCTCTGGCTGTGCAGGTGAAGACCGGGAGTGTGTGATGAGTTTGTAGTTTGTACTGTTGATTTCTGTAAGCGGAGCGGAGTGAGGAGGACGTTGAGAACGCAAATAAAATGACACTGCCTGGAGCTTTAGCGGAAAGTCGGACCCGTGGCAAATGTTATACAGGCAACACAGATAGACAGTGAACATCTACTTTTTCACATCAGTTAAACATTCGCTTATTAGTGGGCGATAAAAAATGATTTATACATGTAAAAAGTTACATATATATGTAACTTGTAGCTGTATATAAATGCGGTATCGCTACAAACACAGTATTTTTGAAAGTTACATAAAGCCCCTTTAAGAAGCCTATTGGATCGAAATTGAGTTGAATTCTGTACCTAAAACTTAACCTACACTATGATCATATAAAAGACAGTTTGCTCAACTTATTAGAAAGAGAGAACAGAGGTTAACACTAGAATAATATGCAACACCTCTTTCAACACACTGTCCATCACAGAGCGTAGTAATATTTACAACGTTTAACCCTCACCCTAAGTTTTTTTATATGAGGGACTTCTATTAAAATGGATACTTGCTGATTTTTCCTAGACAAAGCTACAAAAAAATCTGTTGGTTTGTGTGTTTCCAATATTTATAAAACAAACTGTGTTTGAATTTACTAAATTATTAAAGTGATGTCAATGTGTTCTCATTAAACTGCAACCTCAGTTGATGAAAAAGTGTAGTCCTCATGGCAGTGGCTCTGGGTTTGAATCCGACTCGTCCTTGGCTGCATTACATTTTTTAATATCTCTTCCCAACATTTCCCGTCTCTCTTCAGCTGTCCTATCTGATAAAAGGCAAAAATGTCCCAAAAATAAATAAAGTGAGTCAGTTCCGTTTGAGCACAATGTGAGAATGGTCAGATGGTCAATGGTTAGGACAGAATTAGACACAGCAATACATCTTGCCATGCACAACAACTGTTTCCTGTCAATTCTTTATAAAACATTCCCTCTTAACTCATATTAAGACTGAAGATTATGTGTGGTTAAGCGTTGACAGAAACACTGTAGGCCTGATTAGCAAGCTTACATTCCAGCTAAGGAAGGGTGTACCTTTGATAATGATCGAACCACTGCTTCTCCATTCTTCAGCTCCTCTCTCTCTTCCAGTGGTCACTTCTGGCTCCAATGTATGGCTCACTTTTATGATGAACTCTAGACTTTAATAGTCAGCCCACAAACCAAAAGTTGTCATCACGGTGACTATGTTCTCTTGGTACATACAGTTTATGGATCCCATATCTCTGCATTTACTGCTTTTGCACACAATGTTATCATTACTAATGAAAATATGAATTTGTATCTGAGCTGTAATCAACTGCATAATGCTTTAGTTAAATGTTCAATAATAACATTTTCTATTTGTTTTTGGCAGAAAAGAAATCATTCCTGCAATATAATATCCACTTGTATTGATAACAGAACAATCATCTCTGACTTGTCTACATGTCTTGTGTTGATCAACAGGCTTAGTTACTAATATAAATTCAATAAATGAAGAGGGAGGAAAAGAACAATTTAATTTAATTTCATTATTATTTGCATTTGTTCTGCACATGTAAAAACACACAAGGCTCACAGAAAAAGATTCACAGTTGTATCCCAATCCATGTTTGGAAAGGAGCAGGCTAAAGAATAAATCTTATTTTGCCTGCCCCTCACTCAAATTGAAAACAATAGATATTGAAATGGTTGGTACAATTACAATCACTTGGCAACCAATACCACAGCAACATAAAAAATCTAGACAATCTGAGTCTTTGACTTCACTTCCACATAAAGAAACAATACGCTTTTCTTCAGTTCAGACACTGTGACTCTACATAGTTTATATCTGTAAAACAACAGCAGAAGGATGCAGCCAGAGAGGAAACCAACACCTGCCAGAGGTGTCCTTGAACTGACCACGCAGAAAAATCATCTTATTGTCCTCAAACTGCCGCCTTTTGTGATCACAAAAAACCTAACATCTCCAAATTGACACAATATCAGAAGGACACTGAAACTGATAACTTAGTGTCACCAAAGAATCCATGAAAAACTGCATGTGACGCACTGAAAGACAATAAAATCCTTTGTGTTACAAAAGCAGCATACAAACAGTGGCCTTCCTGAGTGCTTGTGTTGATAATGGGGATATCCTGTTGATATAGATACCATAAGCACCTTTCACTTGAGGTCAGATCCCCTTCTATTTACATTTAACCATCCATGGGTGGAGCGGGCAGCTCTTAAATCATAAATACTTATTTTTACCTGAGAACTCCCAGTTAGTGTTGCTCAATTCCATTTTCTGCCAATAAGCCGTCATCTCAAAACTTCCTGAAATCCTAAAATAGACTTAAAGCCATGGGGTTTAGATGATCTCAGTGTTCATTTTGGTAGCAGATCTGGATTCTGAATCTTAATATTTTAAAAACAACCTTAATTACTTTTTGTGGCATTAAAGTCGTTTTAAAATTGTCACTTTCTTGAAATTTGAAAATATAGTTTTGTTTGAATGTTTTCTTTTATGCCTGCCTGCATTTTAAATGTAGCTCTAGTGAAAGTTCAGTCAGGAAGACTATTCTGCATACTCATTTTATTGTTTATTCTCATGCTGTGTGACATCGCTTCACCACTCGTTTTTTGTAATCATCAGCTGTTCACATCACCTCGTCACATCTATCCAATAGCCCTGCTCCACTCCCTCATCGTTAGCCTATCATATTGCTGCTGTCTATTTTTCCACTTCTACTAGTTCATTCATGACATTGTTAAGAGCGACCCTCCACCTCCCCATCACCACCAAGCCTTCACAGTTTCATCCCTTCTTCATCCCATCAGCCTCAGATCCCATCATCAGCCACCATTTGGTCAACCCCAGTCTTCACAGTTTGAAGACAATATCTTCAGCCTTTCCGGTAAACCCCATTCTTCAGTTAGATCAGCTTTTATCCCATCAGCTTCAGATGACATCACTAAGCATCTTCTCATCAACCCCACTCTTCACAGATCAGCTTCTTCATCGCACACGCCCAGACGACATCATCAGCTGACACCTCCACCACCAGTGTGTGGACTCTATGGGGGGGTAGATCTTGTGGCCGCTCAGGGCAGCCATCTTTGATCACCCTGTAGAGTTCAAGCGCCAAAGATTCTCTGACAATCATTTAATATCACATCATCATAAAAAAATTATATTTATCATTGAATCATTTACTTGTCACTCCTGATTGAGATATACTCATCTTAAAAGCAATTGATGACTGCCACAAACCCAGAGGTCACAAAATGTTTTTTTGGTCATTTGATTAATGCATGTGTTAAAAATAAGAGATCCCAAGCCCTCTCCCGGATAACACATGAATCTGCACTGCTTGAATCCTTTTGGAGGATGAGGCCAGAAGAGCTCAGTGGAGCTTGTTCTCCTCGCTCAGTCATATCAACCATCTCTGATATGTTTAAACTAGCTCACTAGCTGTAGCACTGGAGGTTACCACAATCATACACAATAAAGAGTATACAGTGTTATATGTGTTATGAATTAGGCATGGTCATTTTAAGTCTATCCTGTAACAAGTGTTGCAGCATTATTTCCCAGTCTTTTTCAAGTTTCTAGTGAGTGCATGGTTAAGATTGGAGACGAGAAAGTGTGAATTACCCTTGACTTGATTCAATCACATTTTAAAAATGATTTGAAGCCCAGCCTTAGACTTCTCGGTCTCTTTCTCAAACCTGACATGGTTCAATATTCCTAAAATTCACAACACAACTAATATATGTTATTCATATCAAATCATCTCTGTTTAATCTGCTTTCATTTTCAGGACCAACAGCTGTGCTAAGGCCTTCAGCTTATATGATATGAATAAATATTCTTCAGACTCATTAATGGATGAAAAACTGCAGATTAATGTGGCTAACAAATCTGTTCATGGGGGTTTGGGCTGATGATAGCTAGCTGCATTATTTTCAAGGTAAGCTCCCAATTGTATTCCACGTATCTCAGTTTTAAGCACATGGGGAAAGCATTATTCCTTAATGTACTCTCTAATGACTCTGGAGGTCTGTGTTCCTACTTTGGTAATTCTCTTGTGTTCAAGTTTAAGACTTCTCTGCTTCCTGAGTAATCATCGGTGGTTTAACTTTTGTAGATGTTCAACATCAAAGTAGTGTAGGCATGCCCACGTCCCACTTAAGAACTGTACAATATGGAGCACAGACCTTTGACCTTGGCAGTGGTTGGCATGAGAACGACCGGCTATAACAGGCTTTCCGCAAAAAGTTACAGAAAAGAGACAGAAGCAGGCAGAATACGAAAAACAGAGATAAGTAAAATCTGTTCTTTGTTTTAAACTGTTACAAACCTGAAGCTATCTAACCTGTGAGGCTGACAGAAAGAGTTTCTAGCATCAGATTAAATACCACAAACTGGCTGTTGCCTACCAGCAAAAAGGTTCCTGGTTCCAATCCCAGCAAGAGCCAGATGAGCTTTAACTCACTAGATTTCTGGCATGTAAGGCACTTGAGACACACAAGACAGGTGGCGTAAGACAGGTGGCGTAAGTCCACGCTGTCCACGCTTGCAGCCTGAAAGCTCTGATTGTTAAACCTCTGCATGGTGTTATTTAATTACTTGATCTAAAATGTTACTAAAGGGCAATTATTTAAAATCCCCATGTTACTATCTTGTTTTGAAAAGGGCTTTTACTTTGAAAGACAAATAATTAAAGACATCAGATGACCATCCTTCTCCTATGGACTTTTGATACTGATCAGTTAGTGATTTGGGGTCTCCAAACATTGCTTATTTCTTCAATTTTTTGGAAAAATTCCTTTAGTCAAGAATAGAAATATCATCTAGGGTAAGTTCATAAATTAACTTCATAAATTAAACCATTTTAGATGTGACAAGTTTATATGCGAATATGGAAGTGATCTTAACGAATTGAACCTGTTGGACTGCAACTGACTAACATTGGACTAGGCTCCTCTGTAACTGTGTCTACAACGTTTGATTTCATTTAAAAGGAAAAAAATACATAATTTGTATTTACAATGTAAGATATATTTTTACTGTAACATATCATCTGGATTATAGGTATGTATTTTATACTTTTGTTTTTCTTTTTTCTTTTTCCTTCTGAGAGCTGGTAGCTTAATTTGATAAGAATGTAGGATAGGCGTTTATAAGCAGTTTGCTTCTGCCTATACCTTTTCAGTCACTACATAATACATGACTGTTGACTTTGTTTGAACTGTCTGTATTGTTTAAAATTATTGTATATGTAATGGCTGAATAAAATACTCATACTCATATATATATATATCTGTTTGTCCATTTCTAGTCAATATACCGATACAAGTTTTAGAACAATAAACAGATACAAGTTTTGACACGAATATTTTCTTCCAAGAATATAGTATTGTAGATCGTTTACAGGTTGTGAGTAGAGTGTGATGTATCGATTAATACTAGATAACACAGTAATGAGAATTGCAGGAAACATTTTGTACTACTTTTGAAGTAAGCAAGTTTACTTACGCGACTTTCATCCATAGAACATGCAAGCCAGCTACTTCTATGGGAGAGGGAGGGAGAAAAGTGCAGAGTTGGCTCTTCTACCATGGGAGAGGGGTCAAGTTCAGTCAGTTGAGAAAGTAATGTAAATCACTCTCCAGGCATCCCTGCCTGCATGGAGACGCTGCTGTTACAGTTCTTTTTTTAAATAACATCTCTTAGAAAGGCAGGAGTCAGGAAATATAGAAATGTATACACAGTAACAACAATATGTATATGTTTTTCTAACCTCAAAGTTTAGGTATAAATGATTAAACTAAGTCTCTCTTGTAGCCCTTTTTCAGTCTGTGGATGCATCGTTACGCTCTGCTGGAAATGGAAGTTTAAGAAAAATACTTCTGGAGAGGCTCAAACCTCAGATGTGTCCCCAGTGTGTCTGTCTTCTGTTTTTTCTTGCCCGAAGGGTGAGAGCTTTCCAAAAAACCCAAGTTCCAAGAGTCAAATGGTCTGAGGCCGCTGTGTTTCCTCGGAGAGGCGTTTGGCCGACAGTTTGGATGTTTAAGGTGGATTATAACAACTCATTTTAGAGCAGCAGTGACTCACGGAGTAAATATCCCAAGATAAAGTTGCTATATGTATCACCCTACATGTACATGTATTATTATTTATTTTGTCCCTCACAGCCCTTATGAGGTCAGTCTGTTTATCTCTTTGTCCATCAAACTTTAGTTCCTCTTTTAGGGTCCCCGGATGATGACTCAAACTGACTAAACTCATGTGTGTTGATATTATGTGTTGAGTATTTCCTCTTGACCAACACCTAACTAAATAGTGAAAAGGGAAAAAGGCCAATTGTTCATAAAGTCCGCTGTGAATACTCATGTTACCAAGGATAACATTCTTTATCTTAATGAGGTTTTAAATCAATCGTAAGGTTCTTGGGGACTTTCTGGCCATTTATCCATCAAAGCTGTAGTGTAAAAACTTTAATTTGAACTTAAAGAAGATCCTTAGACCGAGCTCACGATACAGGAGTACTTCAGCAAATGTATCCCTGATGCCACCCTCTGACAATCGGAAGAGAAATCTGGTGTCCTAGCTTGGTCAGCACTGATAAAAGTTCCAGATTATCTGGTAATGTAAGTGGTGTGCAGATCTAGATCTAGTCTCTAGTCTATATGTTTGATATACTTAGGAATTCAAACCTCAATAACTGTGTTCCGAACTTTCCATTACAAAATCTACAAGAAGACAGAAAAGCTGATTTGGGGTTCAGTTTCTTGGCCAAGGACACTTCGCCGTGTGGACTGCAAGAGCTGAAATCGAAACCGGGAACTTTAAGGATAAGGAAAAGTCAAAGCAGAGTTCATGTTTAAGAAGCTGCATATCACAGTTTATGCATCTTGTCATTTTTTACAAGTCAGAAATCTGCACTGACAAAGCAGATCTGTATACCTGTTACTATGACTACCAAACTACTCTACCTTCAACAGATTGCTTATGAACCCTTTCCCTCCTAGTTCACTGCAGATGGATGTTAATGTCGTTTAGCTTTTGACTTCATGCTAAAATATCCACAATCATAAAAAAAGTCTGTGGTTTGTTTGTTTTGCTTTCACATCCCAAGTTAACCACACTCAGAGTTCACTTGGAAGCAGACCCTGATCCACTCTTCAGGCAATATTGGTCTTGTTGTTTAGTCTACATCAGAGTTTGATTGAAAGCTTTCAGACCAGCCCAAAAACCAACTGATCTATATGGGAAACAAGTGAGGACATCAGAGTTCATTTGAACCAAACGACCCAACGATCCAGAGGTCAGTTCCAGTCAGACGTAAATCTGGTGTGTTTTCAGTCTCCATTATTGTTTCTCAATGAAGCTCAGTATTGATGTTTTCATCAACCTATTTGACTCTTAAAGACACTGGAAATGTAACAATAATAATAGTAGTATACATAAAAGCTAGTATATTTTTAATCCAACTTGAAATGATGTAATTGAAGTTTCTCCAAACATTTCTGAAATTGGGGTGAGGCTTGAATTAGGCATAATAAAACTTGTATATTTTCCAAATATGATGCACTTAAATCTGTAAATAAATCATCAGAACACCAGACCTGAGTGTCATCCACTGGAGATATTAGACAGCAGGGGTGGTTGAATGTGGACACCATTTATCTGTTTTTGGCTGCAGGAGTTGTTGATGTTCAAAGTCTAACCTGAGCAACAGATGTTAAGTGTTGTTTAAAGAAAGTTCAGCTCAAAAATTAATATGGCCCTAGCTACCATTACAGACCACCATTAATCATTGCATTTATTGCTTTGAGAACAGTTAGGAGCATCTCAGTTATAGCCAATAAGTAATCAAAAAACTATGATATGAACTATGTTTTAAAAAATGTTTTGCTTTATTTCCGCTTTTCCCTCTGATTTTGAATCAGGCAGCTCAAACATTTTGTTTTGGGCAGCAAATCTCTGATGAACACAAACTACATCAGTGTCTGCAGAGCCAGGGAGGCTCAGTCAGAACATGATCGTTTCTGTGGATGCTTTATGAGACTCTTAACTTGATGTACTCTCTTTTTCAAGCTCAATTTCCAGAGGCTTTAATTTTTATGATGTCTAATTGTCAAATTACATGGAATAAAAGCACAATCATTCTATTATTATTAATCTTTCAGAAGCTGAGTTGTTATTGACAGCAACACTTTAGCTGCTTAAGTTCACATATTGCAGAGATTTGAGCTGTAGGACAAATCCCCCTCTTACAATGTGTTAATTATAGAAGCTAAAAAACTTTTTTTTAACAGAGCAGTGTGTTCCCACAAGCTAAACCCTTCTTAACACTCCCACTGGATGTTTGTCTTTCTTCAAATAAAAAGGTTTTGATGTATTTAGCACCCAGAGCCTACTCAGGGAAAGAATAAATCAGTTCCTATTGTTAACCATCGAGGGTGTTGTAAAACAGCTGCCGGACAGCCAAAAACCCTCAAGAAAGTAACCTGGAACTGACTCTTTAAATGTTATTTCACATCCTCTGTTATAGCGCCTCTTATAATCTCTTTTAGATTTACACTATTTCCTCCGTGAGGTGTCGTAAAACTTGTTTACAGAAGTATTTCATGTGCTGCTCTGCTAATGTCCTCCTGAACCTTCACTCAAACTTTGTCGGACGAGGGCTGAAGAGCCCCAGATCATTCAGTTTCACAAGCAATGCAAAGCTAAAACAAAGTGAATTAAGAAATTAAACAGGGAGACAGAAAACTAAATATATATTCAAGACAACTGCCAATTCATTGATTCATTGAAGATTCAATAAAATATGGAACAATTCATTCAGATCCGATCCAATGCAAATTGATTAGTGAAAAAATTTACTTAACTGAATTAAAGATAAAGGGAAAGAATGGATCATTTTAAAATAACATGTCCTTGTTTTGAGGATGCCTTAATATTTTGTCAGTGAGTATTTGTATTCCCAGGAGTCTCACTCTGACAGGTTGGGTAGAGAAAAACTTAAAACACTTAAAATATTTAATTCCCCAAACAAATACCAGATATATATATAATATAAGATATTATTAATAAGACAACAATAAAAAAAGAGTTTTACACATTATTTCCATACCTTTTATTATTATTGTAATATCTCTGTGATTGTAAATATCAAGTCAATATGACATCCAGGCGTCATTGCGTCTCACTTTATATTTAATTACAGAAGTGTTGCATTCATAGGGGAAATAAAGTCAGCTCTGTTTTTCTGAATCAATAATTTAATCATCTCTAAATGACCAAAAACTAGGGCTTTCGTCATCGACTATAAAATGCCGATTAATTGAGGTCCGAAATGTATGCATTCATGTTTTTCTAATCGTGTTTAATCACATGCTATTTTGTCCCTTTAGGTGCACCGTAGTTAAGCCACCTCAGTGTCTCGCTGTAGTCATAGTGATGGCAAATAATGTCCCTGATTTTCCCTTGACTGTCTCATTTCACTTTAAAAAACTCTCTGGCAGCTTAGTTGACGAGTCAAAATTAATATCCACCTCATGACATCAAACATTTCACTTTGTTACCTTTCCTTTTAGCTGTTTTTTATTTCGGTTTCGATCCGTAACAAGTTTCTTTTTCAGTGGTTTGTTTAATGTCGTAACCTCCGATCTACCTGAAGTTCCTTATTTTATTTCAAAGTAAACGCAGGTTTGTATCTAAAAGGGAATACAAGTCGTCTAAGCCTAAAACAGTTCAAATATGCAAAATTAAAGCTTAACAAAAACGGTTTTAATGCAAAATAATGGAATTTCAAACATGCCATGTCAAATGTGATTAATCGCCCTTAACTATTGAAATTCAGACATTAATCCAGATTTTTTTTTTATAATCCTTTGACATCTCTAATGTAGAACTGATCATACTAAAAGGTAAACAATTTGTAGCTAACATTTTTTTTTCTTCTTTTTTTACCTTTACAAAGTAACTTTAACGAGGAACAGATTGTGTTTATGGGAGTTAAGAAACATGTCTGCTTTACCATGGATTAAAAAGCATTACCTTTTTTTTTTGCCATGTGTAATTTGAAACAATCCTTGCTTGTACTGAACTCAGATCCCAGCATCTTGAATGTTTCAGTGTTGAATGTTTCAGTGATGAGTTTTATTGTTTGAAAGTTTGGGCCATTTACTTACCTGTTCATGGTTCAGGAGCCTATAAGCTCACCTATCTGCTCAGAGTGTCAGTTCACTGCATGGTGCAGACAGAGACCGTGTTTCGACTCTGTCTCTTTGTAGTTTCAGGAGGACAGGGGGAGACCTCCTTACATGAAGAAGTCGCAGGTCTTCACCTCTCAGACAGAACAAGTTGGAAAAATGTGTGCGGTTGACCTGAGGGCCTCCCATTTTCTTCAGGGCTTTTTAAGCCTAACAAATTGCTTCCTGGTCACAGTCACAGTTCAAATGATGATCACTGACGCAGGAGGCTGCAACACAGCCATCAGTCATGGGTGAATTAGAAGTTTGTAATTTTATGCTTTTTAACTGAAATCTCAAAAAGACAGAGCGGAGACAGTGAATGTAAAATAGAACCACCAGCAACAGGTACTGAAACATATTGAGGAGGGGAGTAACAAAATCCATAAAAAAGTAATCATAATGGATCAGACTTTAAAAGGCGGATGCTTCCTTCAAGAAGAACGGCACACACAACATCCTTTACCACATCAATTTACCACATTGACTTGCCTAATATCTTCTGATGCCATTTTATGGATCTGAAGAAGCAGCAACCTGAATTGTAAAGACTTTTAGAACTCGCACCCACCTTTCATGCAATGCATGCATGAAACACTTTTAGTTTTACACGAGCATACAAGCATTGAGGCAGGTCTGAATACGAATACACTACTTGATTATTGGTGATGAAAATGCAGTCATAAAGAGTATTAAAAAAGAGATCTGTTAACCTAAAATGTATAGGATTATATATATTTTTAAAGTCGCATTCAAATGCATTTGGCTGCTTAGTTTGGAAAATGTGTCCCAAATTGTTCAGCTTGTTGAACCGTTTCCCATCATTTGCTCTACCCGACCTTTCACTGACCCTCAGCTTCTGCCTTTTCTCTGACTTTCAACAACGTCTCATCATCAGAAACAGAGCTGCAGGTGACAGACCAGAGATGCTGCAGTTCCCAAGGCAAGGGAAGTGCAGAGAACCCTGGCAGACAAACCTTCTTCCTGTCCCCTACAAATACTGTAATGTGGATTAGCAAGCAAGCAGGACCATCAGTCTATCAGTCAGTAGGGCCCCCCCTGCCTGGCTTCATCATCTGGCAGCTATCAGAGAGAAATTAGAAGACCAAATGCTTCAAGTGTGTCAGAGTGTGTGTGTGTGTGTGTGTGTGTGTGTGTGTGTGTGTGTGTGTGTGTGTGTGTGCGTGCGTGCGTGCGTGCGTGCGTGCGTGTGCGTGTGTGTGTGTGTGTGTGCGTGTGCGTGTGTATGTCCGTGTGTAGGTGTGTGTGCCTGCCCCTTACAAGCAGAACAGAACTGAGTGTGCAGGAACAGGAAGCGGGATTTAAAGGGGTCACAAAAACTTGTACTTTTAAGGGTTTAAGTGCAGCGCTGTAGAGGAAGGACGAGAGGGGGCTGGGACGGAAAAGGCTTTCATTCACCTAATATCCCCTTCCTCTGTCCACCTGCCCTGCATCTTTGACCTTTGAGAGCCTGACAAAGGAAGCAGACTGCTGTCAATGGACGGCTGTGTGGACGGATAATAGGTACAATGTGAAACAAGACACAACAAAGAATGTTTTTAAGCATTCAGGCAGTCATAGAGCATGTGGTTGTAATGATCCTAGGTACCAAAGACGAAGAAAAGAGGTTCAAAGTAAAGTTAACAAGCCACAAGTACCTTCATGCCTCAGAGAACTGTAGATAAAAGATATTGCTGCAGGATGCAAGATGCAGAGTGATAGTAGAGATTTAGAGGACGTTCACATCAGAGCTGTTCCCAAAAGTTCATCTCATTACCTTTGTTTATTTCCTTTCACTTGTTTTTTTTGCCAATGGACTTAAAGGTCCATTCAAAGGGCCTTTAGGTAGCCGTTGATTTTGGCGCACTATGTGGAAAAAGGGGTACCTTTTATCTCTTTGTTTATCTTGTCCTGTACATGTGTAAGTAATGTTTTCTAATAAAAAATCTCGTCCTACTATTCTTTAAAAGTCAAAAGTATGACTCTTTTTTTTTTTTTTGGTGTAAACGCCAACAAAGGACGTCTCTGCAGAATGATGTTACTCACTTCATCTGACGCCTACCCAGCTGCAGTGGTTACAAGCATTACGAATTACAACACTGCAATTGTCAGTCTTGACATGGTCTTGTTTGCTTTTGTAGGTCATACATAGACATCAGAACAAATTCAATCTGTTTCATTACTGCTTAAAATATCCCCAGAGGAGCTTTAAGTCTGGTACTAAAATTCCATATAAACATTTTCTTGGCAATATTGAATATTGTCCTATACATTTGAAATTTTTGCATAGACCCAACCTGCATTTGGGAGACGGGGGCCATGGAAGAGGTTGAGCAGTTTTGGGGAGGCTTGTGCTTTAAGGCATGAATTGTTTGGTGACTGAGCACACCTCTAAGACCTGGGGTTTGTTCTTTTTGGATGGTGCAGTCTGTGAACTCTGTTTCAGTGTGATAGGTAACATAGTTTGTCATCATTTCCCTACAAAATCAGAAAAAGTCATCAAAACTTAACCTGCTAATAAGCTAAGACATGACACCAGCAACTGAAGCAATCAGGAGATGTGCCCTTTGTGTGGGCACATGGTATCAATTGGTGTCCATGACCTCAACGATTTTTTTTTACGTGAAAATAAATATTGTGCGAGGACAATCTTATAAACAACAACAAGCAAGAAACAGAGCATCAAACAGTGCAGTGCCTGACAGGTTACATTTGCTCTTCTCTTGTTCCTCTTATGTTAACATCTACAATAAACAGATACTTTTCACAGCTTCATCACACCCGTTGGACAGATGTTTCCCCCATTACATTCACTATAACCCATGGGATTGCACGTTACAGTCAATACTTGTGTATGTGTACAGTATTTGGTAGCTGTGGTAAACATATACAAATTATTTTAGCCCTTTAGGTGCTGAACAACCAACATGTAAGTGCACCACAACAAGGTTTCCTAGCTGGTCAAATCTGGTGAAAAACGTGCTTTATTGATGAAAATAAGGTTTGGATTGATGCTTTATGTACTGTAAGGTTTGGGAGGAGACATATGAAATGTATACCTTTACTTTGTGTGTTATGTGTTAAGGTTACCGCTCTTAGCACAATTCTCCCAATGGCTTATGCTCACGATAATGTGTTCATGACAGCAGCACAGCTGGATCACCTGTCAGCTAGTGTGAGGCACTGTACAAATACTCTTCGACCTGTTAGACAAATGTCTGCACAATTATTTAGATTGATCGCAGGTGGATGTTGTAATGCTAACTATGTTTTTCAATAGAAAAACCTGTCAGTTTCTTCAACTGAGGCTGAATCCAAATTGTACGCCCTCACAGCATGTGGACGGAGGTTTTGCAGACTTTAGCCACATTGTGCCATGTTCACTGTAAGTCTCAAAGGATGGGAGATCGCCTGGCCCAATTAGCTGCAGGTAGACACAACTAAAGCCCACAGTATTAACATGCATTTTCTTTCTTCTATTATTATTACTTCTTGTTTTTAACAATCCAGTGTCTTTTTTGAGGCCTAAACAGTGCACGTGTTGTTTCAATAAAGCTTTTGTTTCATTATATTATTTATTACAAGTTATTTTCATTTCTTAACAGAGAAGTCTTCACCCAAAGTAGACTCTAGAGAGGCTCTGCTTGGGGCCCCGTAGTAGACTGGATGACTTATGGGTTTTTAAAACCTGCAGACTCCCTGAGGATTTGGGTCTGCATGATCTGTGATGTCCAGACATTTGGATTAGGTTGTACTTCCTGTGAATTTGAAATGTCTTATTTTTAGTTTTATATCATTACCAGATTTTAATCTGCATAACAGATTTCAATATTAATGGTACAAAAGACAATTTTGGCCAAAGTACTTTTCAGGATACGTTTTCTTGGACCAAAGTTTTTGGCTTGATGAGAAATCTTCTTGTAGTGGTGCAACTCAAAAGGTTGGTAGGACAGACAGTGCTGGGTGGCTGACACTGAAGTCTTGAGGTCCAACTGCTCTCAGGACAAAACAAATGTCTTTATCTAAAAACAAATACTTTAAATCTGCCGTTAGGAGTTTAAGCTGTTTATGAAACAGACTGAAATCAACAATAAGATGAATTATATCTTCATAGTTACTTTAATGCTTGTAACTGCTGCTAATGGGTTGGTGTGGGATGCAACAAATACAACGCTCCTCAAACAGCCTTTGTTATCATTTCTGTAGAAAAGATTCCCAGGCGGTGGTAAATTTGGAAGTTAAAAGAAAACAGGATGAGATTTTTTTGTCAGAAAACACTACTATAGCATGTACAGGACAAGCTCAGCAAAGGGATAAGAGATATAACTTTGTTCATAGGGGTCGCCAAAATCAAAATTAAATAAAAGTTCCTCACAGCTTTAAGATGCTCTGATTGGTAAAATGTGATAGTATGCATCAAAAAGCTTAATCCAGCAAAAAAAAGGTTAAATCATCGTTGGCAATGACATTACTTTTAAACTTGTCTGACCTTTGATTCGATGGGGGTGGGTAAAAACATCATCCCCACTCATCACCCAGAACTATTCATCACCTTCAGTTCGACTTTGACAGGTTTATGCATCCGGGGATCCAACCAAGACATCCACTTCCTCCGGTAGAGATAATACAAACCATATACCCCCAGTCCACTACCTGTACCTTCAACCCCCCCAAAACAGACAAACACAATGAGTGCATCCATCTCATGAGTAAGATTGAATTGATCCCTTTGGGAGACCTGTATTCCAGAATAGTAACAGGATACAGGGAAGGACATAACTCAATACAAACAAAGTTTAACTTAAGCCTGGAGCAAAGAAGGTTACATAAGGGTCAGAGAGTCTCGGAACTACAGCATGTGAGTTTATAACACACAGAAAGCTTTGAGCACATTGTTACACTAATGATGAGCGTGAGAACACACAGAAGCATCCAAAAGAAATAGCTGGAGCGGTTCAAAGCAGTTGGTTCAAATGTCCTAAATATACACAAAACTGATTAAGTTGAATTCATTCAACATATTTTTATTTAGAGATTGATGTTTAACAGGGTGCAGTTGCATGTAACTTTTTAGTTACCGGCAATCAACAACATATCATCATACAGTGTAAAATATGAGGGACCTACTTTCTTTGTGTGGCTGACTACACTACTTCCTGTTCAGTACTCAGGTTTGTTTATCTACGTAATGCAGCACATGGCTAATTTAAGTGATGAATACTTATGTGATAAAGATGGAGGACATTTAACAAAATTTGTCATTGGGGAAGTTTGAAACTACTCAAAAATATATTGGATAATCGATGACATGGACATGGAATCACTTTACACAGAACAACGTGAATCTTTGGGCTGATAGTGAGCATTTGAAGTTTTCAGTTCAAAACACTTCATCACCATCATGTAATTCTGTTTGTATTATACCTTTCTTTGAAACTTGAAGTATTCAAAAGCTCGTAAGCATTTCATTCATGCTCTACAGTCAGAAACATGCTATTGATTCTCGTACAGATATCTTTGTTGTGTTAAGAACTGAGGTTCAATATATTTTCTGACAGTCCTTTTGTCTGATTGATGTGTATCCAGAAAACTTTTTTTCATAAGACACATTGTGTCCTGAAAATGAAAAAGACCCTGAGAAGTCTCCAGTCTTAGCTGCAGCCCAGTTGCATTCAGAACAGTATTTTTGTATGGGGAATAGTGTATACTGCTGATGTGTTTTGTGTAATTCAATGGGAAATCCAGTGAATGTTTTCTTGTTTCTTTGTTAAACATGTGTAAGTGTACAATTCAATAAACAAAGAAATGAATATGTTTAAAGGCTCCCAGCAGCCACCCATTTAGGAAAAAACTGTGGTACATAGAAAAAACTCATTTTAACTTTAACTTCCTCTGACATGGATACTGAGGTGAAATAAAGCGGTAAGAGAGATAATCAGCTATAGATTGACCTAGAGAGCTGGAGTTAATGTAAGGAATTGTGTCACAAGGGGAACCAAATACATTAAATAAGAAAACTGGTGAAAGGAAACACAAAGGAAAGGAGGACATGTTCATTAAACCTTCCATCGAGGAACTTGATAAGATTCCCAGTTGCAGCATCAGTGACCACTCTCCTCTTCTTTCCTTCCCTCGCCCTTCCTCACTCTGTCTCCCAACAGAGATTGTCTCCCTCTGATTCCCCAACCTGCAAAGTCCATCAGGACCCGAGAGGAGGGAACCCAGTCACACACACATACCTCAGCCCCTGAAAAACAATCCACCTGAACAAAAGAGAGACAGCTGCTCAGGAGCAGGGAACTTAATCTGAAGAGCATGGATGCCGCCATAAAAGAAAGGAGAGGTGGGGGTGGTTCCTGAGGTATACTCAATCCCTCCAAGAGAAAGGACTTCCTGTGTGTTTTATAGAGTAACGGTGACTGATATTGTCACCTTCATCCCTAAATCTGCCATATGCATTCCAATCTGGGAAAGTTTAAGAAAAGATACAAACTGGGAAACATCCTCCACACCTGGCTAAACAATGACAAAAAAATGGTTTTGTCCTGAACCATCTATAGAAAGATGACAGTTATAGTTTATAAGCAATAGACAGAATAACCCACTTTTATATTGGTTTCAGTGTCGACATTAGCCACTTTAATATGCAACTTGTCCAATCAATCAATCAAGCAACCCAACAAAATACACCATTAGCAAGCACTTGGCAACAGGGGCAAGAAAAAATACTCTTAATAGGCTCTGAAATCTAGTGAAGAATCAAGGTCATTGGTGAACCGCCAATGCTTTGACGCAATGGACTGAGAATCTGTGGCTGTACATAGGTAAACCATTGCATGTTTTTTTGTCCCCTCTAAACTTTCCTATAGGGCAACAATAACCACATGGACACAATGCATGGGACGCTCCCCTCTAACTGGAAGTTACTATTTCATTTTATGTGGCAAGTTTACAAACTTAGACAATGCAAAAATGCAAGTAGACGCGTGCAAAACATGGCATGGGATTGACACAAATAAAGCAATGCAAATTTGACATCTTTGGAGGTTTGCATGACACTATGCTGTTAAGTCCATTCAGCATGAAGAGCCTCCTGAATTCTTGAGATTTCATCAGAACTATTCAATCCAAATTCCTTTCTTGAAAAATATTTTTTAAAAAGTTGTTTGAATATCTTTGCTTGCTTTCCCGCTTCATATGGACATTTACACAGAGTCTTAATCACCTTAGTTATCCTTTTTAAACCTTAAATGATGATATCAAACCGTGATGCTGACTCACAGCAGACAAAGGGAGACATTAACGAGCAGCAGACAAGGACCTAGCAAGTCATTAAGACCAGAAGTTATGAACTGTACGTCTATGAGCATTATCCTCACAGGTCACATCTCCTGATTGAGTCATTCACAGCTTGTGGAGATAAAGCTTATGCATTATAATGGCGCGATCTGACTTCAATACTGTGACTTGAGCAGTCAGTGAACATCATCCAGTCATTGTCTCTAATTCTCAGGCAGTAATGGTAGGATAAACATAAGCTCAAGTGATCCTGCAGTCAAACTCTCAAATGAATGCAGGGTAAAAATTGCTTTAGTATTGGTCCAAACATTGCTACAGACACCCAAGCAGAAAGAGTGCTGACCCCTGCATTCTGCTTAGCTTAAGTGCCTCTTGCAGAAGGCTAGCCTGATCTTTTCCGCAGCTGCTTGAATGTTGACGACTCGGCTGATGCTCAGCAAGCGCCTCTAACTTGAAAACACAAAACCCCTGATCCCAGGATAGTGTGGTATAGCTGGCAGGTCAGCAGCAACAATGCTGCTCTGCCTTGACCTTCTGATCAGTTTTTGGTGTGGATGCATCCATCATGGCAGCTGTTCCTGTGACAACAGCAGTGGTCTGTTGCTTAATGGTCTTTGTAGGCTGACCTTTGACATGCCTTGACCTATGCTCACTAACACAAGTGAGTTGACACAAAGTCAGATGTCAAACTACTGTTGTCTGTTTTTAGGTTTACCCCAGAACATGCTCAGGAGGTAGGAAAGACATCATTATCTACCACAAGGCTGTTTGGTAACATATTTTGATACTCAATTTCACTGAGTAAGTAAGTGCTGATGGGTCCTGCCACAGGTGCCCTCCAGCAGGCTTCTGAAAAGCTGGTTTGTTAGAGGAAAGTGTACCTTTACGGAAGGGGGGCTTTAAAGAGATTTAACCAATGTGACCACAGAGATGGCTGCTGCTGTTATGTCAAATGCTGCTTTGATTTATACTGCTGTGATCCAGGTATGTAAACTCAATTTAAGGTAATGTTTCCTAAGCTACCATCTATGGAGGGTGGCCACTCGCGCACATGACACGGTAGGTTCTGCATGATGGTAGGGAATGACATTCAGCCCATTTTGATAATATGCCAGAAGTACAATATATAAAGATTGGGAACGAGTCCCAAACCTTGATTCTGAGTCAAGTGTGAAGTCTTTGAGGGCCAAGTCCAAGTCAAGTCTCAAGTCCCATTGGTCTGTGACTTATAGTAAGGGGTGCTCGAGTGGACACAAGACCCAATCTCTGCTGATCATTCAAAAAGCTATGATATGTATTGATTTGTCCGAATCCATATGTTTATAGAAGGTACAAACATGGAACACAGCAGTAAAAATGTTTTTACATACAGTAGTTCATTAAATACTTAATCTTCTGATGTGAGTCTAACAGCCTGTCCTAACAGCACGCAACGCAAGTGAGTGTCAGCGACAAAATCAGCATGATTCTATTGTTTTCTATTGGAGTGTCCAAGCTGCCCGCGAGCGACACAGCGCGAAGCGGCGCAGTTTTTACCCCGGTGCCCCATTTCTATTTTCCTCTTTGTCGCTCGCATAGACGGACGAAGAATGAGTCGCTTTTCTGACTCAGCAGAGCTTGTTAGCTTGTTTTACAAAGGGGAGACAACGCAGTATCCACATCCGGGCTAGATATGTTGAGCTTTGACTTGTGTCAACAACACCGGAGAAAAACTTTTTTCCGGCTCATCGCAACCGGTTTATTGACGAGAGACAAGACAGAAGTCCTGCTCACCCTGTTAGAGTTCCCTTATAACAGCTCACTCACTATACATTATCCCTTACGTAACAGAATTTGTGCTTTCCACCCTGAGCATTACATTACAGAAAAGTAGTTGATGTGTGAACATAGTCTACTTAGTATTAGTCTGCATTTTAAAATATGTCAAATCCTTAATTAAGGCTTGGAGAGAATGTTCTTCTCTAACTTCCCTCTTTGGAGTACAAGAAAGAGGCACCTAGTTTGACTCCCTAAGCAACACTACATTTCTTCTCGGCCCATACTTGTAAGTGGTGCTCAAAGCATGTGACGCCCATTTGAGCATGCACCTGTTTTTAAATACACTGTGAACTAATCCGTTCCTCATGCAGCCAATGTTAGGGGACTGGTGGTTAATTGTGGGTTTAGCCGCTGGCGCTGACTCACAGAGAACTCTGTGTTTGATGAGGTCCAGCTCTGTTAGAGTAAGCAAGAGGCACCCAATCACCGACTCCAAAGTAAACACAAGTGCTCATGCCGCGTTGTTATGATGGGTATCAGCTGTGCAGCGCTGAAGCACACCAACACAACCATTCACCGATGCTATTGTAAGCTGCTTCATGTCCTACAGGGAAGGTATAAAAGACATTATGCAACAAGATGCTCTTAACTTTAGCTTTCAAGTGCCATGAGTCATGTTGCAATGAAGATTATAAACACTTGAACACAAGGTGATGGACTTCAGGTCTTCGCTGTAGGTATTTGGGTGAACATTAATGAAGAATAGTGAAACGATACAAACCTTGCAGTTCCTTGGTTATTTTCCACTGCCTTCCCCAGGCACCACAGCAGGCCACCTCTGATATCAGGGCATAAAACTAAACAGACAGATCTTGTGGTAAAAGTGCAGATGTCAACAGACACAAGAAATCTGAGTCATGGCTTTGATTTGTTTTTCATTGTGATACACAGATGGGGTTTTTTCCAGACCAAATTTAAATTACTCCATATTCTCTAAGGACTATCTAAAATATGTTGCCAGAAATTTTCTTCAGGACTTAAGCATATTCAAAAAAATAAAATAAAGAGAAAGGACAGCTTAAGTCTAGCTTGGGTTCATTTGAGTGATATAAAGTAACAAAATGTAAAGTGTGGCTTCATATGTAAATACATCTGAAATAATATGGTTCTTTTTAAGCCTTCCAAACACTTCATTCACACATTCTTTATCTGAAACTCTGTGATTTTTCTGCCTGAAACTCCTGGCTGATTTGAAGTCCTGCTCACATTGTTCTGTAGCACGTACCTGTTTGTTTCATACACTTTCCATTGTTCAGTATACTGCCTGAGTTACATGTTATGTTACATAAGCAAAAGTGAGACAACAAGCAATATGCGACCAACTCAAGAGGGATTTAGCTTGTGCGTTCTAAAACCATAAAAAGATCAGCCTTTCGGGGGCGCCTGTAGCCTAGTGGTTAGTTTGCGTGCCCCATGTTCAAAGGCTGTAGTCCTCCAAGCAGGCAGCCCTGGTTCAAATCCGACCTGTGGCTCCTTTCCGGCATGACGTTCCTTTCTCTTTCTCCAAGATTTCTGACTCTATTCACTGTCCTATCTCTACACTAAAAGGCATAAAAATCCCCCCAAAGAAACCTAAAAAAAAAGGAATAAAGATCAGCCTTTCACCCGTGCTGTCCCACCCCCACTGTACCTAAAGAGTTTTCATTTTGAGCTGAAAGATGCACTGCGGTCTCACCACCTGACAATGGTAGTCAAAAACAGGTGCAAGAAGTTCGTTCTGGGGGTTCCATCGTAAACATCCCGGGGGGGGGGAGGTCGCCAGGGGGTTCTCAGGGAGTCACGGAAACTTGGAGGGAAGTGGCGGGAAACTGGACCAAAGGTAAAAGTCAACTTCCACTACTATTATTAAAGCCTACATAACATTTTGATAGATGTTTTTTTTAATGTTATTGATCACTGCATATCCAAATGTGTGTTCTTTTCTATGACAATCTTTAAATATTGTAAAATAACACACAACAAAACTACATATTGAATGTAATGAATGATTAACAAGGGAGAAAAATGTTCTCCCTTGTTACTATGACTGTTGATCAATGTTGGGAGACAATTTATAAAAGACTATTTACAAAAACATACATTGAATGAAATGGATGAAATACAAAATGTCTAATTGTTAATAAAATAAGGAAACATGTTAAAAAGCTGTTTATTTAATTTGTTTGTATAATAATTGTGAATTGTTCCTAATATTTGCAATCATAACGTAAAAGGAATTTATAAAATGTGTTCCCACAAGAGGTTGATGCTATATGGGGGTCCTTGGCATGACAATGTTTGGAAACCCCTGCTCCAGACCACCAGCAAGTTACTGTCAGGCATTTAGTAAAGGGTCATGAATGGCTCGCTAGTGATGCATTAAATCAGTGACTGATGAGTGAAAGGCTTTTTTTTTGGTTTCCTTTGCCTATCTACAATTAGCTGTATTATATCCCAGAACGGTGCCACGTTTCATTTAATTGCATTTCAGTCAGGACCTCTTTGTCAAAATGGATACTTTGACGCACTTATTTATATTTGGCGGTATGGCTCTGTGAGGGATCTCCCTGCCCTTCCACGTGCTTACGTGGAAAGCATTAGGCAGGGATAGCACACATTCCTGCCCTTCCTGTGCATACAAGGAAAGCTATAAGGCAGGGAGATAAGCAGCAAACCCCCCCAGAGCAAGCATCAATGACAAGCATGACATTGATTAAGTCAGAATAGCATAAAAGGAGGAGCAGGGGAGGAGGCGGGATGCAAATGCGCTTGCAAATGCAGCATGCAGAGGGAGCAGAGAAGCATAGGCAGGCTAGAGCAGTTTAAATAAGGCGGCATAAGAACTATTCAGCCAATAGGCTGCTTTCAGCAGATCAGCTGGCCATCAGCTGATGAGGCTTGCGTGAGATCAGCTGACGCGAACTCTGGCACAATAGAGCGTGACTCCGTGGCCTGCCTGAACTAACACGAGGCTCCATTTCTGTGTATTTGATGCACTCACAGACTGGCTCGACCAAACCAAACCCGGCACGCCAATGGACGTCAACAAATGTTTTCCAGAGTCCAGTGTCTGTTAAACAGTAGTTGTCATATTGGATTATCCGCCCTTTTATAATCCAAAACTGAAATACTACAATAACAGTACTGGTGATACATTTTTTATTTTTTTTAATATAACTCATAAAGGTTTAAACGCACAATGAATTCCGCCACCAGGGGGCTCTCAAAATAATAACCAAAGATGATGTCGAGGCTGGCGGCAGTCTTTGTAGCAGTCTTTGACGTAACATCCGGTGTTTCCAAAGCAACGATAAACATTGTATGTCTGTCATGGCGGCCGCTGCGACAAGACACGTCTTGTTAATAAACGTAAGGATTTCTCTGGTTTTGACAACTGTTGGAAATATTTGAGGTAATTTAAGTACTCAACAAAAAATAACAATGTCTTAGTCAGTTTTTAATCAATTTAAATATTTTTGCACATTAAACATTTTATATATTGTATCTTTAAGTTTTCAAGCACAACTGTTTAAGAGTGATGAAACAAAACAACAAAAAAGTGATTTGTCACATATAAGTCAGTTCCTCAATTTTACCGTGGGTTGACTGGTATTGTGAGAATGCAAAGAAAACCAAAGATTGTTAGAGAATCCCCCAAAAAAATATTTAGAAGGACAGTTACAGGAAATATGCTCACCTGTATTTAAACATTATAATTATGTATTTCAACCTATATACCCGTCCTTTCCTGTGTGCCACAGCAGACACAATACATGTAAAACATGTATTTGAATTAGAGCTTAGATCGGGCCCAAAAAATCCAGCCCGACCCTATCCGAGCCTGTGCATGTTCTGTCTGAGCCCGACCCTTAAACTGTAATTACGATTTAAACCTGACAATATTTTAATAAGCAGGCCGTTATAACGGACGTTTTCAACTGCAATTCCGAGATGTTACTTCAGATCCATCAGTGTGAGTGACTGAGCTGTGCTTCTGTGACTGTCTGTGTTGTTACGCTCGCTCCTGAGCATGTCTGCACACTGCACAGCGTCTGTCTTTCCGACCCTCTGCCTGGTTCCCACCAGGCTTCTGCCTTTCTCTGTCGGATACTTTGCTGATACGGACTGCTCCCCTGTTGCTGAACCTGCTGCTTTGTGGACCACGTTCCCTATCAGCTGCTACATGGTACCGTTTCCCTGTGTTGAACTTTGTGTGTGAGCGTGTGTGTGTTACTCCCGCTCCACGCTCTCGTTCGGTCTGCTCAGTTAGTTTCTTGTGTGTCACTGTGTGAGGCCTGATAGACAGCACAGGATTGACGAGGGTGTCTCACATTGACTGGGTCAGTGCTTCAGCAAGCAGCATATACTTAAGAGCAGCCAAAAAAGCAGAAAAAAACAAACAAACACGGAGCCCAGCCCGATGCGAGCCCGCATTATGTATTCAAAAACAAAGTCCTACCCGAAGTCTTGCCTCGGGTTTTGTAGGGCTCGGGTCAGGTTGCAGACCTCTAATTTGAATGAACACACTAAATCCCTGTACTTTCATATCTTCAGTACATTTGTGTACCAAAAAAACAAGTGTCCTGCAATTTTAACTGCATCTCAGAAGGACATAAATGTTATTAGTCATAGCTGCTAACATTAGAATTTCACTTTACATAAAAGCTAGCTTTCATCATTAGTAAGGAAACTTGTACTTATCCTATTCAGTGTTGTAACACTGTTCAAATAATGCCCCTACATCCATTGTCTAGTCAGATGCTGACCATTAAGAAAAGCCGTAACATGAAAGTGATTTGTAAGAGTTCTTGTGTTTATCAAAATTGCAAACATGGAAGACAGCAGTAAAACTTTTTATCACATGGCCATGGTAGATACTTCATTCTGATTGGTCAATCTAGCATTGTCTGCTATTTAAGAACAGACCGTTGCTAAGTACCAGGCTCGACTCACAGACACTAATAATCAGATCAATCCGCAGACTTTTTTTTTTTTTTTTTTTTTTTTTTTGCAAATATAGATGTTTAACAGAGAAAATAATCACATTATTAATTGAACTTTATTCTTCATCATTCAAATCTCCCAGAGCTCATGAATACAAAGAAACGGTCAAGTGATTAAATGATACTAAGTCATAACTAGGAGAAAAGGTTACAGTCACTCCACACACCAGCACTTGAATCACTCTCAGTGACAATACAGGAGAGGTGTTTTCATTGTAAATCTCATTTTAACAATCTAACAAATGGCCATGTGCATGAAATGAACAAATCAAAGCCACATCTAGAAAGGTGTGCGTGAGTTTGCAAAGTGTTGAGTTGTATCATAAAAGCAGTTACCGCAGCCTTCCGTGCTGCACTGTTTCAGCACAGCAGTATTTTACACCTGCAGCAGACTCTAATGTTACATTGTTTATGCATTAACACATCTGCCACCTGAACTGAAAGCACCTTTCCTCCCCACATGGCCGACAGATGTGGGAGCCGAACAACGATTGCTTTTATAGGACATCTGAATATTTGATATATACGCTGTTGTGTTTTTATGAGACGGTGCTGTGGGCCTTAAGCCTCCATTGTTCTGGGCAGACTCATAGGAAACGACAGCTGCTGTTGTTTTGGATATACTCTGCTGCCGAGATGTTCAATGACTGTAATCTATACTGTTTGTCTATGCTAGTCTGTTAACATAAATAGTTTCACTCAAGGTGTTCAAACAGATTAACAAACACTCTTGAAAATGATTTTATTACTTGGGCGTTATCCCGATTAAAGATGTCTACCTTGAAAACTAGTAGATGGGTGGACTGTGTAAGGTCAATGTACTAAACTGTTTCCATATTGTTATGTGGCAACATGTTCTCGCTTTGACAAGTCCTAAATAAGACATCTTTGTCAGTTGCCCTGCACTTTAAAAAATTAGGATCTTGGTATCGCTCTAGTGTCAAATTTAATGTGCAGTGACAATCTGGACAAACTTCTTTTTTTTTTTTAAGCGGTAATGTTAGCAACATAAATAAGCAATGTCTGGTTAGATATCAGAAATAAAGCTTGGCAGGTTAAACATCAATTTAAGTGAGGAGCAGTCTTTTTTTGTTGGTGGGGGGGATTTTTATGCCTTTATTTTAGAGATAGGACAGTGGATAGAGTCTGAAGTTGGGGAGAGAGAGCGTGGGGAATGACAAGTGGGAAAGGAGCTACAGGTTGGATTTGAACCCAGACCGCCAGTTCTTGATGACTTTAACCTCTGTGCATGGGGTGCCACACTAACCATATTCTACCTGTGCCCTGTGACGAGCAGTCATTATGAAAATGTGATTAAGGCTGTGAAATGGTTACTGTTTGATTGTGTTTCGGAACCCAATATAGTTGGTAAGGTTTGGGACACATTCATGAATTGGATTACAACAAACGTGCAAAGTAAATGTAACTAACCTATGTTAGCTAACTTAAGATAGTTGAGAAGCTAAAAATAAGGTCTCTGCTGAATTTGTCAGTCCATTATGACATTAGAGCAATGTGAAGGGATGAGCATGACCGTGCATGACATAGTATGTACAGTACTTTTTCCATTCATTTGATTATTTATATGCAAAACATAACTGTTATTGAGTCGTAATGTGCAATGTTGTAAAGGCTTGCATAAATGATTCGAAAGTCAGATGGCCACCAATATCTGTACCAGTTTAACAAGAGCTAGACAGGCTTTTATTCAGGAATATAATTGAGTCTAACAATCAAGAATCAAGGGGATAATAAAAGACGCCCCCACACATAAAAACAATCACACACATCCTGAGTAAAGCTTTAGAATATAACCATGCTAAGCTGCACTGTCTCTCTTATACTTAATGGTCTTAAACAGAAGGCCAGACCAGAGGAAGATTCAGCTGGCCCTTTGGGGGGAAGCACTCTGGGTGACCCAGGCCTGGAAGTCAACCTCAGTCAGAAGATCCAAGACGGCTGTCTGCATCATCTATCATTCCTCCACAGTGGAGGACTAAAATATTACAGGGTTACTCTGGTTCCTCATCCTGCTTCATAGAGGCCTGAGGCCATTCTGCAGATGACATCATAAATTCAATAATCCTTCCAAACTAAAACTGTCTTTAACAAATGGTGGGTTATTTTTAGTTGTATGTTTCTATATGTAAAGACATTTTTACAACAATTATGAATGGAAACCTTCAGCTTTGGGACCAGATGTAAGAAGTCCAAATACAGGAAATGATGCATAAGGTATCAGGATGAAAAGGATTAAGGGACTGTGGTAAAATGTTCATGCTATTTCCGTTTCACTGTAGCATTGTACTCACATCATTGGAAAGTGTTCAAGCAATAATGGCTGACATGTTTTGTGAAGCAGAGAGGCAATGTAGGATTTTTTTTTATAACGAGATCTTTATCTCGAGAGACGAGAAAAGATTTCGTTATAACGAGATAAAGATCTCGTAATTCCCCACATGAATGCAATAAGCTTCCATAGTTGCGGCAGCGGAGCTGATTTTTGGTTTTCACTTTATTCAATGTGTTTGCTTCCAATGGCTCCGCTCCGCTGCGTCTCAGCTCCGGCAGTCCAGTTTATTTTCAGAATAAAACACTCCGTTTTGACGGTTCAGAAAAGTGACCATGTGTGTGTTTGTTTATGTGTTTATAAGGTTTATATAGAGTTTAATACCACGTACATTATATTATCTTGCGCTGTCGCAGGTGAATTTGTAAAATTACTGCGGAAATTCCTTTGTCTCTGCACTCCAGCTGTCCAGCTGTGCTCTCCTTGCTGCGGACGGAGAATGCTGCCGGTGGGTGTTGACGGACGAAGGTGCACGGAGCCATAACGGACCGGAGCGGACACGCAATGCACAGGTACAGTATCTGGTGTTTGGGGTGACAGCTGTTTGTTAAAAAATAACTTATACTGTACAGCTAAAAACAGCATGGGGTCAAATTGACCCCAAAGAACACCAATGCATACAATGTGTACAGAACATTGAAAACACATTATCATGTTAATTTTATGTTTACCCAGTTGTCCCCATTAAATTAGGAAAAGTCAGTAAATATGAAGCAAAACAATGATGTCAATCATTTATTCAGAGACGTTAAACATTGAATGGGGTCAAAATGACCCCAACGATAATAGGGGGATTAAGCTGTCACCAAAGTTACAAGTCTGTTTCCCTTCTACTTCTCTGTTCTGACAGTTGATTTGGCTACATCTGAATGATAATCTGATATAAAGACACACTAACCTAACATGACTATCAATCTTTGACTTTATGTTATTGAAGTTTGTAAAGCGATTGCAATGTCAGGTGATCAGAAGCTCTACAACTTGTGTAAAAAACTGATATATCTTATTAACTATTGGATGGATTGCGCTGAACTTCTTAAACATATCGATCATAGCGTACATGTACTTTTGAGCTGCTTCCAGACATGCACAAAACTTTTGAATATTTCCTGAAATTTTTGGGTTGAGCTGCATGTGTGAACACAAACAAACAAAATGGTCACCCTTACTTTACTCTGACTTTTTCTTGCCAGGCCTAAAAGAAAATTCCGGAGTGAAGTCAGGGCGAGCTGGTGTAAGGACACAAGCAGGAAATATTTAGGAAAATTCACCACAAGGGAGGAGGTGATCAGTAGATAATGTGTATACTATGTGACGGCTGAGCGGTGTTATCGTGCATATGAGGAATCTGCTTCAAACTCTTTTATTCAACATTATTTTCTTTCCCACTCTTTCGTTAATTCTGTGAATATGTTGGATTTCATTTAGCATTGGTGTGAAGGCAAAACACTGTCATTGCAATGATGAACACTATCTTGGATTTCCACAGCATCTAAATCATCTTGTATTGCCTTGTCTAGCTACAAAACTGGTTTGATTTCTTCTGTTTTAACTGCAGAAAGAAGTTAAAACAGAAACTAACCAAGAAGAAGTAAGCGACAAGGACAATAGCTGCATTGAGCCACGTGTTAAGTGCTCTTGCCATCTCTTTTATTGCTGCTGACCTCATGACATGGCTGCTGTCATGTTTACTTTGGAAACAATGAAGTTAGCAGCCTCTGAAAGTATCTTAAGTTTGTCCATTGGGACATTGGGAATAGAAATTACTTCTCAAGACGGGATTTCATTTGATTTGTAACGTGCCTTTATGTTTCAGACATGAGTCAGACTTTTTGGTAATGACTTAAACAATAAGAGTCTTTCATAGACTGGTAAGACATGGTTAATATCTCTGCCGAACACAAATCATACAAATCCTCCTTCAGTCTGAATTTCAAAATTTCAATGAGGAGTTTTAACTGGTTGTGTGATTTCTCCCTCTCTTGCTCCCTGTCCTGAGCTCTCAGGTGCTGCTTCTCAGCCACAGCGCAACTAATGAGCAAATCTGTGCCCATTCAAGTCCAATCAGGGGCTGGAGTATAAAGAGCAGGGGTCTCATTTATAAAACAGTTTGTAGAATCCATACTAAAAGTGTACGTGTGCCAAAAACCTGAAATGGCGTGTGCCGAAAATAATTCAGATTTATAAAACAATTTGTACGCACACCTGCACGCAATGTTCCCTTTATAAATCACGATCCACCTGGTATTGTGCTCACGTAGATCAGCCTCTTGTTATGCCCTCTACACACCCACGTTTGTCTGCGGCTGTGGCTCAGTGGTAGAGTCGTCGTCTCTCAACCAGAAGGTTGGGGGTTTGATCCCCAGCTGCTGCAGCAACATGTCCGATGTGTCCATGGGCAAGACACTTAACCCCAAACTGTCACAGCCAATATCCTCTAATATGCCAATACCACAGCAAGAGGAAAATCAGAGGGAAAGAGTGACGCGAGAAGTCAGAGTGTGTATGAGAGGTCGGGCAAAATGACAGAGGGAGCAGATGACAGTTTTGATGAGAGAACAGGTGTTGTGAATTAGAGACAAAATGTGAGTGTGGGTGTTGTGAGGGAGCAAGTGGACAGTGGTGCTTCAGGCAGGAAGAGGAGGGCAGGAAGAGCAGAGGTCAGCAGCAGCAGAAAACCTGACGCTGGCCCTGGAAGGAACTGCTGCTGTGTCTACTCCTGCACTATTGCTGTCCAGGATGAGGACGAGGTCTTTCTGCTCAGCCTTCTGCCACCCCTGAGGCGACTGGAAAGTTGAAGGAAGGCAGTGGTTAGTTTCCAGAACCATTGCAATATACAGTATATGAGGATGAGTTCTAATGTAAGATAGCAATGGTTACACTAGACCTGTTAAATGTTATCCCGAATATTACCCACACATTTCAGACCCGTCCCTATAACCTGGTTGTTCTGTGTTATTGTCATTTTACAGACCAAGACTCCAGTGATGTCTGGTCAAATTGTCAATTTGTTATGTGCAATTGTTTAAGTTGTGCCAAAAACATGCACTGGCTGTTTAGCTCTGGTTATTGGAAGCTATAGTGTTATTTATAAACTTAATTTAGTGCAGTATTTTTGTGCTATGTACCTCCATTCCTCCTCTTTTGGCATTGCCATCTACTGGCTAACTAAGCCATCCCAGATTGCATTTGCAAATCTGGCACAATGTGCAAGACAGTTGCAACTCTCTCCACCAGAAAATGTTAAGCAGCTTACATTTGTGTTCCTGCATTCTGGTCAGTTTTGATTCACCACTTTTAGTTTTTTTATACAGAACTTTATGATTCTTATCTCGTCTTTTTCTCCTGTTTGTGCCTTATACACAATAATGAAAACATTCATTGGATACTTCTATAAACATGTGGACTGGACAGTTGTTGCAGCCCTGCAAGGTTTCTTTAGCCTATAGGGCGCCACAGGAGTGACTCCTAAACCCCGGAAGTAAGTTAGCATTGAAGCACCATGGGGTCTATCCTCTCAAACTCAATGGGATTTTGAATGGGTTTGTGGTTAGACGCCTGGAATAAGGTCTGTGGTTAACACAAGCTTAAGAGATGTTGTCGTTTTGTCAGACGAGATAAACTACGTTAGGTAATACCCCAACTTGTGAATTTCTAAGTTTTTATGCAACCTTAAAAAGGCGGTTGCTAACAAGTGGCTAAATGTGACTACAGTTGTTGTCGGGGACATTAAATGTCATCACGCCGGGAACTCTCTCACTAGTCCGCCTTACAGCCTCTAGTCGTTTTTTCTAGTGCTTTTGCTAATATTAGGTCAATAAACAATGTATTAAGCTACGGTTTCGCTAGCTTGCCAAAACCGCTGAGTAGATCGTCCGAACATAACGGTCAGGACGATTATGAAGATTATCCTGCCTCATAGCTGGTTACGGCCATGGTTGCCACATATCTAAAATGGAAAAGACAAAAAGTAATGCAACCGTGCGTTGGTCATTAACAATTGAAGGTGCAAGAACAGCCTCAGCCAACAGGAGGAGACACTCTTGCTCAGGTGTCTCTGGCAATGTCCCCAGAAGAGACAGGCACTCTCACTCATGTTGGTGTCATCATGGAATTAATGCAACAAGAAGAAAACTCTATCCATTATGTAAAATGAATGCATATTAACAATTAGCACCAAATTACAGAGGGAAATCACTGCACTAGCCTAGAATGAATTAAGAGGGAGATATCAGACTCCAAATCAAACTTTCAAGAAGATCTAACTGTATTTCATGGACTGATAAAGAGGTTTACTGTTTTTCATATCAAACTGCTAAATCTGACAGTAGGTCTATTTCATTTGAAACTGATAATTAACATACTTATTTGTTACTGCCAATACGACGCATACCTTTAACATTATTACTGACATTGCATCTATAAATCTATCTTATTCAGTGTTGTTGTTGTTGTTGTTGTTGTTGTTGTTGCTCTGTTTGTCTCTGTCCTTCTTCCTGTATCTCCCTCTATCTCACTTTTCAAATCCAGCACAGTTTCAGCAGATGACTGTTCATCATGAGTCTGGTTCTGTTTGAGGTTTCGGCCTCTTAAATTACGTTTTTTTCTTGCCACTGTTACTTTGCTAAATGTTGCTTAGTGCTTAGGATGGATTAATGTTGAGTGTTGTTAGATAATGATTTACTTCTTTTACCTTCTTTTTGAAAAGTGTCTTGAGATAACATTTGTTATGAATTGGTGCTATACAAATAATGATGGATTGATTGATTCTTTGTGCCTCTCCCTTTGAGATGGTTTAATATACAGTCTGTCTAATTATCAGTATAAAAGGTGATGTAACATTAATGCTCCTGATTATCGCTGGCTCACATATAATTCCATTTAAAGGGAATGTTTATGACTATATTTTATCAACAAACTTATTAACCTCTGTTATACAGCAATATAGGCTTACATGTAACAAGTAGGTGTATAAACAGTGCTAAAGCAAGGTTATGAAATATTAAAAGTTACTATCACTAAGCTCTCTATGTAGCTGATCTTTTAAAAAAACAAGCTGTCTTTTATTTGACCAAATCAAGTTGATTGCTTATAGAAACATTGTCTTAACTTTCAGCATTCCTGGTGCCTGGTGGTTTCATTAAGATCTATATTGCCTGTTACATTTTTTGAAGCTACAGGAATTGAAGAAAACCCGTTTGTCGATCTGGTCAGGATATTCGCCACAATGCCTCACTCTGATAAATGTTGAAGATCTTGAACGATGCAAAGACAGAAGGAAGAAAAAGATCAGCTATTTCATCCACACATTCACATAACTTCACAGGCTTCAGTGTCTTGGCCAAGACCACTTTGACATGCAGACCGAAGAAGCAGGGGATTAATGGCAGAGCTTACCAAAAAGCTTAATTTGTTGAATTAGCACTCGAAATGTTTTTTCAAAGTCAAGCAGCAGTTGGAAAAAGTGATTCAAGCTGATTCTTTCTTTAAAGGTTTTGACACACCCACTTCCCTTTGTGTTGTCTCTGTGTTATGGATATTTCATCAAAGTTAAGTGTCATTAATTTGATGTTGATTATAAACACAGATTATAAAAACACTAGCCATGACTATTCAGTCTATAAATTTGTCAAGCCAATGAGTAGGCTGTTGATTTACTATGAATGAGTCACACAGTTCATGAACTGTGTAATGATACTCAATGTGAGGTTGTGAAGACTCTAAATTGAAGTGACATTTAACAGAGCTGCTCAATAAACTGCTCTGCTTCTAAGACAGAGAGGAAAGTGGGTGGGACATCTGAGAACGTTCTCACAGTGTTAAAGCGGGGGGTGGTCCGGAGAGTCTGTGGACAGTAGCGGGACAGAGATTTACAGTAGCTGGCTGAGACTTCCCCCTCCTACCTGCTGACGTGTGTTATTACAATGTGATTTATCCGCCTCTGACCCGCGCAGGTTGATCGCTCTAGCAGCACGACCCTGCTTCTTGTCATATCAAGCAAGGCCATGACATGAAAGAAGACACACACGCACGCACACACACGCACGCACACGCGCGCGCGCGCACACACACACGCGCACACACACACATTGTAATTTGTTATACCCGCAGGATTGATGTCTTATAATTAATTAAGCTTCAAATATGTTTGAATAAACATGTTTTATTTGCTGAGTTAAAACTGAGTAGTATTTACACACAGTTACAACAAAGGAGGGTTCTGAAAGTTATTCAAAAATATTATCGTCCCTTGGTAAAATTTTGGTTACAACTTTGGACCAAGACACTTGGAATAGATGTTTTGACATTTACCGTACTGGCCTGAATTTAAGAAGAGCTCCTATTTCCAAGACTCATTTTTGGAAAAAGACTTTAAAGACCAAACTTTATTTTTAAGGACACAATTTATTTGAAATTATTTATTTAATGAATTGAATAATTAATAATAACATTGAATAATACAAGTTAGGTTGTTGGTTTTTAGGCTCTTAATAAAATCATGTTTTCTAGATTATGTTTTTAGATTACATTGTCTCATTAAAATCAAATAAATACATTATTTAATCATTTCCAGTACACACTGACTTATTTCCCATCCTTCTGGTGTCCAGTGACGTATGGTGTGGAAAGGGTGTCGGAAATAAGTATTTATGTTAATAGAAGAACCGACAACGCCCCCTGGGGGGCTTGCACCCAAGGAAATACACAACAAACTGATGAGTCTTTGTTTCTGATGAGGCAGACACGTTTTCAAAAGATTTTAAGGAGTTTATTTAAATTGATCAAAGAAAAAAAATGCAAAATGAGGTGGATTAAAGCTGTGGAGAGGGAAGAATGGTAAATAGAATGATTACACAATATCTAATATGAGAATTAAAATAGATTTTTATTTATAACAAGACCTAAGATGGCCTAATATGAAAGTTAAAATGTGATTTTAACTCTAAAAATACTGCTACCAGTCCCAAATAAACCAAAACAAAACTGAGCTTAAGCCACTAGTGAAGAGGCATACTACGCTGAGGAAGGTGTAGGGGTGCTACTACATTAGTGCAGCACAGCAAACCTCACAGCAACTTTGGTGCAGTTGATTTGTGCCCCAGTTCCCCTTACTCGCATGCAAAAAAGTGGAGAGCCCTCACCCTGGGTGCCTAGCCTCCCAATTAGGGACGCACTCACACTAGGCCCAGTTGTCCCGCACCATGCTTAAGCACGATTGCCCCCTACCAGCACCGTGCCGAAGTACACCTCTTCCAACCATGCCTGGGCCAAGAAAGTGTACTGTGCTTGAGCAAGGATCGGAGTGCTAACAAAGTCAAATGAACTGGACTTTAGGGGGTGAAGCGTGTTTAGGAACAATACAGTACGAATTGCCTAGTGTGATGGCGCCCTAAGTGTCTCAGAGGCTGAAAGAACACAATAATATAAAACCATAAAAAAATACACAAGCAAAACCCAGTTGGTAAGATGATGACAAAATAACTCACCCTAACCAACTTATAAACACAAAGTCAAAGGAGATTACAAAACAAAGCAACAAAAAGGAATATTAGAGGGAGAAGAAAGGAATACAAATGATTACTTAAGGTCAAGTAAAGGAATAAAGGGGAACAACAAAAGGGGGCAAAAACAGCAGCAGTAAAAGTCAGTTTTTAAGTAGGTGTTTTTGGCCACACAATTTTCAGACACAACAGCTGTTTAGCTCAGTTAATTGGCTTCTCACTGATTCTCTAATTCTGTTCAGTATTTATTCTTTTCACTGTTATCAGGTGGGACTGTTTTGGCAAATGGTTTAAAAAGTTCACAGGTTAGGTGGGAGGGGGCTCTTGGGAATCTTTTCTTCACCACAGAGGATGTAGTGTTTCTCAGGGGAGAAGAGCTCTATGCCTCTTTTCCACTGCATGAAAACAAAAGAAAAAACTTGAACGCTCTCCTGCATCCTACACATATTACTATTACTGTAACAGAGTCTATTTGGAAACCGAAAGGTTGTCTTATAAGGCTCTCTGAGAAAATCAGGAAACACTTGAACACAAACATCCTTTTCCAAAAGGCGGCCTACAGTCATGTTGTGCCACTGCTCTGTGATAGATGGTTCCCAGGCCTGAGGCAATATTAGAGCTGAGCTCAGACTTAAACAGGGACCCTGGGCCCACCCATACTGTGGGAGCAATATGCCCACTGTTCCTAATGAAGCGTCCTGGAGAACAGAAAATATACACTGAGGAAACAGTGCAGAGGTTTACCTCCTTTTCTCTAGGATGGGACACTCACAAAGGTTCAGTTTAAGTGGAAGAATGATCTTGAAGGAGACAATAAAAAAACTTAAAACCCTGTGCAATCAGTGTCTCTTTGCTCTGTCTGTGTCCGATTGTTTCTGAAGCTGTTTGTTGGCGCCTTACTGACATTGTTTCCTCATTTCTAGGTCCTTGCTTGTGTTACTCTCATTATGTCGCTTTGGAAAAAAAGCATTTTCTAAATGTAACAGTAGACATGTAGAAGATGTGTCTCAATCCTTAAAATGCCCATTGGACATCTGTTCTTTTACACCAGCTTGATCCCAACTTTCAGACATGTACATGCAATGAGGAAATTGGCAGCTTGTTTCATTGTATATGAGAGAGTCATAAGATCCAGATAGTTTGAAAACAAATGTGCGAGTTCATTTCTTAAGCAAAAGAAAGTGTTGTTCTCGTGCAATAAATCAACTTCAGACATCAAGTTTACTGATGGCAGATGATGCTATGTAAGATGCAATTTGGGGATCAGTATGTTGCCATGGACAACAGGAGCTTGAATTGAACCACCAACCTTTCAATTAAGAGATAAAAGGCACCACCACTGGGCCACAGCCAGGCTTAACTGATATTTAAAAAAGAGCACAAGGACAGGCAAAACAAAGATGTGTTAGCAATTAGCTCAAAGCTCTGATTTGCTTTAGTACAGTTCAGCCACACCTGGAACAGTCTTAGCCTAGCATGGCTGAACTGTCTTAGTCTTGTAAAATGGACGCACACTGTTTTTCTTTTGTGATTATGGGTTTTTGTGTGTACATTTAGTGGAATAAATTGCACAAAAGGTTTGAACTGGAATTTCACCTATTGTGATGAGTATTAAACTGGTTACGAGTCAAATTGAAATTCAAATGTATACCTCTGTATGAGCTACAAAAGTTACCGGGATATTCAGAGAGAAGATTGGCAATTTCTATATAGTATTATTAATGCCTATTGCTGCTGCTATTAGTGCCGTGTCAGACAATGTGATTTACAGCACACAGACCAGATTTGGTCAGATAACTAATGCAGTAATTTTTAACTTTCACATTAGTAATTACAAGTTTATGATAATAATTTTAAGCAGCTTGTTACATTATGAACACTTGTCCTCTTCTTATCATACAAGAAGTTATTTAAGTAATTTCCTTGAACCTTTAAAGAAGCAATATGTAACTTCTCAGTTTTGGTGCGCTTTGGCGCCAACAGCAGGTCTCTGACCGAACTGCACTGTCGTAAAACGGTTACGTCTCCCCGTCTGACACAACGTGCATTTGTTGACAAGCGGGTGAGGAAGCCGGCAAAGACGCTGTGAGAAGTTGAAGAACCATGTCGACTGAAAAGGTACAGTAATATTACCAGATTTTGATCAAACCTAAACGCCTGCAGCCCGTTGTTTATTATGTGTAGGCCTATGTGTATTCAACTGTTACCATGATATCTGTAGTCGTGGCTAAATGGCTACATGTAAACATGCTAGTTGTAGATCGGTTTGTAAGGTTACAAACTTTTCTGAGACGACGTAAGATGGATATATTTATTTATATGTTTGCAAACCGGAGACATAACTTGTGATGACTTTCTGCTCCCGGTAAAGCTGCTAAACGTGAGACAACGATGACACCGGTAATGATGCAGCCTAACGTTATGTCTCAGTCTGTTATAAATAATATCTGCAGGGATGTTTATTCTGCCATCTAATAGCTTTCCCGTTAGCAGTGAAACAGATCATAATACTGACTTGTTGGGCAATATTATAACTACTTTGCAACCATGTATATGTCATAAGTTGCGTTATAATGGTCTGTTTATGCGTTGCTAACTGTGTCCGAGGTTTATGTTTTTCAATATCAGTTTTCCTTTTATTCTACACCATCCTGGAGCTTTGTTATGATGGACCTGGGGGGGGGGGGGGGTCTACACCATCCTGGGGCTTTGATATGATGGACCTGGGGGGGGGGGGGTTCTAGACCATCCTGGAGCTATGATATGATGGACCTGATCTCTGATGATGCACAGCTGTAGATACATGCAGGTAGGACGTTTAGGAGCAGCTTGTCCCTGTGAAATGTGAGTGAAGTTCAGCTCTGGGTGGTGTCTGTGCATCATCAGCACCAGACTCTGTCTTCTAGGAAGATTCTGTCTTTTCATCACTGATTGTAGTCTTGTCTTTTTCAAGGCGTTCACACTCCAGCTCTTTGATTTTTATTGCAGCAACTTCAGAACCTTGGACAATAATATCATTTAGTATTAGAGTTGTTTCATATTTTCAAAACTGTATATGTATATATATTATTAGCTAACGTTACTCCATGAAAACACACCTGTCGCGGCCTGACTCTGGACTCTGGCAGGGATGGAGGTTGCATTTGTTGCTGGAGATGATGCTGAGCTTCTCTTTAGAAAGCTGGAATAAAGTTTGAAGTCAGTATGTTAGTTTATACAGCTGTGCAGAGTATAGTAACGCTAGTTTCTATAGCAACATGAGGGCGAAACGTTCGACCAGCGAGAAAGTTTGCACTTAGCGCTGCTCAGATAAGTAGCAACCGGAGCTAACGTAACAATATACTGTTTGTATTATCATGCTACGGGCTAAACTTCTGCTGACATGGACCGACTTGGCATACGAACAACCGCTAACGGGTCGACATCTCGCCATGCATCAGTCAAAGTCTGCCCAAATAACTCCGACAAATAGGTTAGCATGCTAGCGTAGCTAAATCAGAGGACCCTAACGTTATTCTGCTATTCTGGTCGTTATATAACTTCATCTACCTGTCGACATAGACTGAATGTTTTTTGGTGAAACGACTCTATAACTATGATGCAAAGAAACAAGACACAAAGTTTGAAACGAGTTACTCACCAGTTACAAGCCCAGCGTCGGACTTGCAGCCCATTGTTTCTTGAAGCTCTCTCCAACGTGTAAAAGCCTGTCCAATATTTCCTCTGGTCCGGTCACGCTCACTTTTTCTCTTCTAATCTTCATCAGTCACTGTACTTTTGGTCCTAGCCTCAGCCATTGTTTCAAACAGCACAGACACGGGCTAACTAACTGGCCGCTTCATTGCGTACTCTGTTGACTGCAGTAGTGCCGTAAAGCGGTGCATACCTCTCGCGAGACAACCGCGGGACGCGGTTAAAAAGTTACATACCCCAGTTTTGAGCTAGAGGATAGTCAACATTCTCTCCGCTGAGAGCAGTTGAGCTCTTAGATCGATTTTGAAGCGACATATACTATAGGTGGAAAAGTTACATATTGTTGCTTTAAATTGAAGAGAACGTACTCATAATGTGTTTTTGATTCAGATTTACGTACTTGAAAATGTTTTAGATGGAGGGAGCCTGCTGCCTGAACATTTTAAAGCAGTTTGAAACAGCTGTAAGCGTTGGATCAGTATATCATATATGAATTGAATGCATTTGTGTGAATCCTATCAAAACTAGTACTTTCAATGCCTTAATTCCCTCTCCTCTGCAGGCTAACACACACACCATCTGCCCAAACATCTCTGCTGCTGTCTCAGACTGTCTGTGAAGTGATTAAAATACATCTGCCAAACCATTCATGATACATGGCTCCCCTTTTACCCACAAGCCTCTTCACCCTACAACCACTTGCCAAGTTCAACTAATGAACTTATTATCCCAGTTTGAAAAAATACCTAAATACTTTAAATCCATTTGTCAAAAACCACATGATTGCTCCCAGCGTAAAACTAGTACTTGGAGCATAAATCTTTAAAAGGTTTGGGCATTGAGGTATTTTTCTGGTCTGGTGTTCTCACATGGGAGCACAGTGAAATCAGCCATATTTCCTTTTAGGAAGAGTATATATATTTGGGTTTTTACAAAGGGGGGTAGTTAATAGCATCAGCTGTTTGCATCGTTGAAGTGATGTTGTGAAAAACAGATGGGACGCTCCGGTAAAACTATCGTAAAAAGGTTTTTAGGAAGACCTTGGATTTCCCTGCGATCTTACGACAGTTTTAACTCAGTGAAGTCAAGCAGGAAGTATTTAATCCACAGATGGACCTATGTAAATATCAAATTAATTCCTTTACTGGAAGCTCATACATAACCAAACTAGACTACTTTAATCGGCTTAAATAACTTTATTTCCTTCTTAAGTGTTCTTGCCTCCAGTAATTTTAACAGTCAAGACGTTTAAATGGGATGTTCAACCACAGTCCAATGCCTTGGTCTTGTTGTACTCAGACTGTGCCTTCTGATACCTGTATGCTAACTGGGTAACTGGTAATCTTTGGCATTTCAAAAGTATCTTTCCCAACGCTAAAAGTATAGGAATTGAACTGAAATCCAGACTTTCCTGTACATTTATCTCACCTTTTTACAAACCAAAAGATGATATCGACCGTTTCTCAATTCAGGGAATGCATCCTTCTAAGGGTATTCTCATGCCACCGACAAAGCAGCGGGAGCAACTTTGGGTTAGGTGTCTTGCCCAAGGACACTTCCGACTTGTGGCTGCAAGAGCTGGGGATCTATCCCGACCTTCCAGTTGAGAAATGACCAACTCTACCACTGAGCTGGTGATGCACGAAGGAAGTCCTCTGTAGACCAAACTGTCTCGTTTAGTTGGGCCTGAGCAGTCTACACAGGGTACCAATGGTAGGTCCCTCAAAGACAATGAACAAGTTTAAAGTACGGATCATTATTTTTTCTGCATGTTCAGCACTGATTTCCTTTGATACAGGATAATGTTCCATACATGGAGATAAAATGTTTCTTCATCTCATTTGTTATTCCTCTTATGGTCGCCCATCCTCCCAAGATTGATAGTTGAAGACGATTCAATGAAATGAGACATAGAATCAGTCTGGGATGAGGAACAAAGATGTTTCCATGTCTTTGATTTACAAGGGATTATGGGATGGCCGACATTCAGGATGTTGCAGTCATCTGATTGCCTTTCCTCATTTGATTGAGTATCTGCTGTATCTTGATCTAAGTTTAATTTGGATGAACTACAAGCATAAAAAGACTGCATGGATATGAATATTTATAGGATTAAGTTTCAAGAATTCCATGTGTCTTTAGTAAATCAATGGATATATATCATACAATAATCTGATTAAAATCCATATTGAGCTTTCCTCCCTATGATAACTATTACCGTGCATTTGATATTCCTATGTGTATCCTGATGTAGAACTATTGATGCTGGTTTGCTATTGCCAAAAGTGTCCAGTTCATTTACTCCTCTTATTTCATTATAAAAAATCAGCCTTAATACGAACAGCAACAATATCATGTTTTTTCCCTGGCTTGATTAGGCCAAAGAAAACCAAACTGCGGTTTTAAACATCCTCTTATTATTATTCATAATAGTGAACCTAAAACTCAAACTCACTTAAGAGATATCATTGCAATAAGTTCATCTTAGATCGTGCTAACACAAATAGCATTTAGTGTATTCTTCATTATCAGCCTATATACCGTTTACATGATTATGATCTCTTGAGGGAGAAAAGATGTTCAAAAGTAGTGCAGGAAGACTGCTCTTTGTCGCTAAGTATCATAGCAATATATATAATTGTCTATATATCCGTAGATTGTAAAAGGGCAGAAAGGGATGTTAACAGTCTGTGTACGTCAGTGCCATATAGTATATTTGTCTTACACCTTGTCAGTGCCAAAGAGTCACATTACCTCCTTATGTCACTGACAGGTTACATCGAAACACTGGCTAGCATGTACACCAACTAAACATGCTCCAACAACCCTGGTTTGGTAGTCATAAGATAAGAGTTCTGAACCACCAATAAACCCAAAGAAGAAAAATAGTTCTGAATGTTTTAAAGCATATTCATCCATCAGAACAGTCTACTGGGTGGTTAATAGAAGTGGACATCTGAGGCCTGCTTTTCTCATCTCTTCATCTCAGCAGTTATTCACACCCTCTTCAAGGGCTCGTCTTCAATGTGAGGCATGTCAGAAACGCAGGGTCTTAAAAGTGGGGGGCGGAGCTTAAATATTCAGTCTGCTATGAGTGGTGAAATCCTGCAAGAGGGAACCAGGCAGTGTCTTGAGTCTCTGGGGTTACTTTGCAACCACAACTCCGGCTCAATAACCCTACATGCACTTTAATTGGATGTGCCTCTTCAATAATTGACTTGAGATTCCTGTGGGTATGACTTTTGCGCATTTACACCCTCAAGTCAACCCAGGACAGTGATATGACCACATAGTAGAGTTAAGAATAGTTTGCATTAATAATTTAAAACAATAATCTCTCTACTATCTCCTTAAGGCCCCCCTACCACGTACATATACTTATGCTTCTGATTGGCCAGCTATATGAAAGCCTTCCAGGGGGCAGAATGCTGCAGGGCCACCAGGGAAGGACTGCTCTCCAGTGCTGGGACAAGAGAGCCTATGGAAGAGGTTACGTAGAGGCTTGAAGCCAGTTAGTGAATTTCTTGGTTTCATATCGGGGAACTATCGATTACAACAAGCTGTTTAGTGCACTATGCAAGACTTATCATGGGATGACTCCAACATACTTGTAAATTTCTCCGTTCGTGAGATGAATAAAGGATTATCTTATCTTATCTTATCTTATACATATACCTCATGACCTGACATTTTGCCAACGTTTAGTATGGGCGTTCATGCATTGTGACACTAAATGTGAGTTTTAAAATGGCGATCAGCATAATAGGTGAACTTTACGTAGTTGCAAGAAGTCTGATTATAATAAACTAGATTGTACCACAGCCAACAAGTGCATTCGGACTGCAACAAACAACTCCCATTCCAAGAAACAGGCTGCAAATTTAGAGTAAATGATGCAAACTCAAAAACAAATGCAGATGTTTGAAACTAAAAACAAAAACAGAAACATGCTGCAAATAAGAACCTTCTGTGTGATTACTCTTCTACTAGCACAAGTGCTGCTGACAATGAAAATGAAAAAACCTCATTGCAAAAGATGGTTTAGCAAAACCTTCTGTCAGAAACTGTTTCTTAATTTAAGTTTTGTGATGTCTTTGCCAATGTTGTACACTTTTGTAGTTGTTCCAGCTCCGGCAGGATGTACCATATTAGGGTCTAATTATCAAAAATATTCACTGCTTTATCCCCCTCTCTAGGCCATCAACAATAAATACCTTGGAGCGCCTCTACAGGCCTGGAGCCCTTCTGTTGTGAAGGATGAGTTTGCAGAGTTTTCCTTTCACCTGTGTTAACTTTGAACGGTGTAACTGCTTGCAAGGAGTTTAAATTTGTGTCACCAGGTAAGTGAAGTGTTCTTTAAATACCAGCAATTAAAAGGTTTCCACCATTAAAAAAATGTACAGGTTGAAAACAAAGGGGGTTGAGGCAATACAACCAATAAAATCCCAAGACAAAAATGTAAAAAAAAACATTCAAATGTCAGGGGACTTGAACCAAAGTAAACTGGCCTAAATCTAATCTGTGTGGATTAAAAACAAACACAGAGGTCTCCAAAAAAATGTCCATAAAACAAGTTAAAATTTCAATCAGGGGGGAAGCTCTACTTATTGTTCGGTTAGCAGGAGGATGGAGTATCACGTGGTTGGTCCATGTCGTTTTCAGCGTCTCCTCTTCTGCACGTGGACCTGCAGAGGCTCCTTCAGACTGCTGCGCTGCGGCTCCTCCGTTGGACGGCTGCAGCTGGCAGGAGAGAGAAATGCACCCCTTGGCTCTGTCTAACTTCAAGGCTTGAGTTCCATAAACACACACAGTACAGCTGGGTCACTTTCTTGTACTTAGCTTATTGTCGATTAATCACTGCCTCTCTTTCCGGTCGTCCCTGGGCTCGGTTGGCACCTCAGCTATCCGCTTCCCTGCCGGTAGCCCGTCTCCAGTAGCCTCACGTTTGCTGCTCTCCCGTTCTTCTGACTAACTCTCTTTCTACTCTACTCCCTCAGCTTTCCTTCCCTGTGCACCTGTCCACAATCGGTTTAAAAGGAAACCTGCCCTGTGTCCGCCAACCGTCAACTGCCTGGGGTGTTGTTCAAATAATCAGCTGTTTAAATGGCCCAGCCAGAAGAAACATGCACATAGCACCCCACACATGGAACACAATTAGGAATGTATAATCCATAACATAACCATGCACTATAAAACACCCCAAAACTCATGAAAATAATTAAGGGTAAGATAAAACTGACTAAAAACTGGCTGAAATGTAAGGACATGGCCACCTGTAATGACAATCCACTACCATGGCAGCTTGTCATTTAGGATACAGTGCGGTAAGGGGGATGCATGTTATTTATCCCAGTCCAAATATGGTCACTTCTGGCTTCAAAAGATAAAAACAAGATAAAGACAGTCATCATTCCTGATGCAAGGCTTCAAAAGCAGAGCTCACAAAAACACCAAGATGTATACATCAACCTCTTTTCTGCAGTCTATAATCTCAACACTTCCTCTATCATTGGCTGTAGCCATTGAAGGTTAATCCAAGATATCTGGAGAAGTTTCTTTCCATTAAATAAATGTCAATAGTGGAAAGCAAGCAGCTCAGGCTGTCAATAGATAAGTTGTCTCTGAGGTTGACAAAGCCTTTTCATGGCTTCCCACTTTCATCTCCCTCTTGAGTCTGGAGTGCCACAACACAGATGATATTACATTTCAAATAGAGGAGTGAGGCTTTCAAAGGAACATTAGCAAGACATAATTACAGTGTTGGGGGCTGACAGAGCGGGTTGGAGATCTGTAGCGGGTCACTTTTGTGGTTGGGCTCTTGAGATTTAAGGAAGGCAGAAGAAAAAAAAGAAACAAGTGTGCTGGGGAGAGGGAAAAGAGAATATAACTGAGTGTGTTTTTTCAGGGTCAACTTGCCAACAGTTTTTCTTTTTCATTCTAAGCTTTATGCCTTCCTCACTTCTCCCGAGGTACATGATACGGGCTATTGCAAAGGTTAATTAGGGTATCGGATGCTCGTGGCGGAAGCTGCTACAAAGGTCAAGCAGAAAGACAAAAACCTGAGGTGAGTCTGCAGAAAAACTCAGTGCATTTCTCTCCAGTTCTCTTAAAAACAGTGGCTTAAATTAGTCATCTGCAAGCATTCATCCACAACCCCTTTAACATCTGTGACCACTGAGCTGCTTTCTTATAGAACGCAGGACTTTGAGGTCCATGTGTCTGCTGGAATCATTTCAGAATGAGGAGGAAGACACAAAATGGAGCAAATAAAGTTAAATGTGATCCAGATTGACAGGTCAAAGAGGCAATTACAGGCAGACAGTACAACCCATTAGGACGCCTTTTCTCTGAAATAAAAATCAGTGTGGCTAATGAGTCTCTTTTTTCTGAATGTCAGTCATTACAAAGTTAAAAACACATACATGTTGTATAAGATCTGCAAAGACCAGGTCATCCTTTACATCTTTATTTCAAGACAAGAAGGACAGCATTGTGCAGATCTGTCAAATACTTTCACTCTTGGCCAGGTTCGTGGAGTTTGTTGGATTTTATAAATTAGAAAAAAGAATCTGTCTTTGTAGTTAATGGCTCTAACTATCTGAACAAGTCTGGGCTCCTGGTCTTCTAGTGAGATAAATTGTAGTATTATTGTATTGATAGTTTCGTCCTAAATAGCAGGTAGGCTATTGCGCTTGTCAAACCTCACTTGACAGCTCATTCATTGTTTATCATAAATGTATTTATTTGTTGGCCAGTGAAAAAAGATTGCTGGCTAGCCTCCAGACAATTTATGGTAGAAGATATCGACAACAATGTTTTTTTTTTATTACTCAGTATATGTGTCGGTCACATGCTACTCTCTCACCGGAAGTTTTGGCAAACAAGCGATGATCAGCTATGACCAAAAGTTCTCTGACCTTCTTTAGGTGAGGGATAATGTTTAGTGAGAGGCTTGTTATCGTGGAATGTGTCTTGCTCACCCTGAAGCAGTTCCTCTGTGACAACTCATTCACTATTCATTATCCTGCTATTTACACAACTTACTTAAGAAATCATTAGTTGGACACAAAATATTGATTGGAAATAATTGTATTTATTTAAAATTAAAGTAAAAATTTGCCTGCCAAAAAAAAAGTCAGCTGGAACCTTCAGTAAGGGCGTTTTCACATTAGGCACGATTGTCTAGGACCGTGCCTGAGCATGATTGCTCAGGTCCACTTCCTTGTTTGGTTGCGTTCACATCTCATGAATCGTGCCCGAGACCACCTCTTCAAGCAGACTCGGGCACTGTGCCTGAGTACGGTACAAGTACAATATGTGTGTGTTCACACTGATCAAACGAACTGGACATTGGGGTCATGCGTACTCGGATCCGGGCCCAGGTCCCTAGTGTGAAACCATCCTAAGAGCTGCATCCAGATAGTGAAGTCTGTAGCCTTCTTAAAAATGAGCCACCCCTTATATAAACCTGTTATATAAATAAATGGAATACTGGGTCATAGATCATCAAAGAAATCTGATGATTTCTTAATTCATCATCTCCCCTTTTTTTACTGAAGCGTAAAAAATGAAGAGACAACCTGTCACATCAGACCAGAACTTTCCATCTCTGCAGATTAATGTGCAGATGGAAACCAGGTTTGTTTCCTCTCTTCTAGGCTGTCGATCTGATCTGTTGATTCACTTTGATGAGCTCTGTTCCATGAGATGATGTTGAGCTCAGGTTGCTGACACACCTCAGGTTTTTGACATACCTGCTGAGTTTCAGGCTGCTTGCACATAGTGTGATGCTCAGGCACTCTGTGGGCATGTACTGATTCCCAATGATGCTCGTCTGTATGGTAAGGGGGAGGGCTGTCAGTGGAAGGCCAGACTGATTGTTAGAGCCAGGAATGACAGGGATGTTTTTATGGAAAAGTGATCTAAATTCCCTGGCTTCACATTTTGAAGTACGCAGGAATTTCCTTTTGCAAATTAGAGATATAATTTCTTTGGTTTACATATTTACTGAAGTTAGCCTTATATTTAGATGTTTTTAAAAAAGATTTGCCACAACTCTCTAGTTGTTTTGTTGCACCAGACATTAGTTCTATTAGTTATGATTGGATGTTTCTCACCAAGTTTCCATAATTCTGTGACTTGGGAATGATTTGACATCCTTAATAATAGATACAACTGTACAACAGAATAATAATAAATATCGTCTTTAAATTGTGTGAAACTGAGAAGGTCAAACTTTAACTGAGTACAAAGCCCTTAAATTTTTAAGATTCCCCTGGAGGAGTGGTGAATTTGGGGGCCTTGACGATGTTTCACAATATCAAATATGGTGCACTATTGTGGCTTTATGTGTCGAAGCAAACTTGAAGTTGCTTACACATGTGCTGCAAATGTAGATCGCAGTTTAAGTGCATTTGCTGACAGTTGCTCTTGCTCATTTGTCTTATTTTTTAGAATATTCCACCATCTTCTTCAAGACCTCAGCTTTGCAATACTCTGCACTTTCTGTACTTATTATTATTTCTTATCTACCTATTGTTGATATGCGTATTCATACTCTGTGTTACTATTACTATTTCTATTACATGTCTCTATATATTATTATTTTTTCTCCTGAGGATAAAGAAAGTGTCTCTGATTCTGATTCCTAAATGTCAACCTAGAATCTTTCTAATAAAATATACAAATAAAGAGATACACGAGGGGATTTGTGGGTTTTGCCAAATGCACACACTCTCTGTGCATTCGGGGTTAAGAGGAACTGCTTTCTTTTTGATGGTTCCACCTGCAGCCCCAACCACCCCTGTGTATCAGATATCTCGTAGCTACAGCAGCTTAAAAAAAGACTGTACATTCTGACTTTGATCTATAATAACTGAGGGGACTTCCTCTTCAGATCAGCATATTCATGTTCGTGTTTCAGGTTTCAGGGTTTTAAATATGGGGATAAGTATTTATACTTTAACTGCAATTAAAGCTTCAGTCAGCAGGGAAACAGCTGAAAGAAACCAGGAAGTGCTCATATCTATATATTTATGAGAGATGAGTAAAACACAACAGTGGCTTTTTCCTTTTTCTACTGTCTTATTACCTGCCTAGGGGCAAAGGGAAGCATCCGATGTCATCAAAAAGCTCCACACGTCAGCTGACCGCTATAAGAGTCTGTCTCCAGTAGAAGAAGAGTTTTATATCACCTAATGCATTTATCTCTATGATGTACCCATTTGGATACAATTAGATGTAAAGCTACTCTCAAATATATTAAATAAAAAATGTATAAATGACCCTACTCATGTGAAGTGAATGGGAATTATCAGCTCTCTGGATTGCAATGTTCACAATAAATTTTTCATGATTCACTTCTAAATTATTATTTTTTACAGAAAATGTGTGCAGCGCTGAGCACAGCAGAAACCAACAAGACAGTGTGAGAAATCTCTTTTATTGTTTTTAGTGTAGTTGGAAGTTCAACATATTATCTCATCACATACGACACCTTTGGAATAAAGGGGTCAGGAGTTTATAATGAATTGCAAAGTGTGGTCAGACTTTCAAAACACGTATGAAAGATGTGATCGATGCTGCAAATGTCAACAAATACTTTGGTTTAAAAGGGGGAAAATGTGGTATTGGTTCAATAATTTATGATAATTTATAATAATTATAATAAAGTAAAGGTAAGCTTCTTACTTCAATGATGTATATAAAAGGATTGTATCTGTTTGCCACAGCAGATGCGTGCTAAGCAACAGGAAAAGGATAGTCCTGTTCAAAATTAAGACTTTTATTGTTCATCATTGAAGAAGTCACCTTTTAGAAAGGAACTGTTACAAAGACATAAATATTCATCAGGCTGATTTGGGGAAATTAATTGGGATGATGAGAGAAAGGGGTTTGGACAGGCAGGTATTCTGGAGTGGAGGGACATGGTTTAACTGCAGGGCAGAAGGGAATGGCTGAATGTGGATGTGATATCATTTGGAAATGACTCAAGCAGGATGGCATCTGGTGGACTGGAAGAGAATGGCAGTGAATGACAGAGGGGCAGGATGTAAGACAGTTGCTGCACTAATTGCTTATCAACATTACTTGAATATCTTACGTATATCTGAAAGGAAGGAATGGAAGTTATCAATATGTTTTTTTTGTATCTGTAAATATCTTCACAGAGGTTTGCAGTTCAGGGTAAAATCTGGTTTTATTTTTGACCCTGTATAGACTGAAGTCTAACTTGCATAAGTGTGGGTGCCTTTAATACATAATGTGATGATATACAATGAGTACAAATTCAGCAGATTAACATTGTAATTTATTTTCAAGTTTACACATGACAATTCATTTGGGGTGGAAATTAATCCAAAAAGGAGAATAAGCTGATGACGAATATCAAAACCATTGACTATACAAAACATGGATCTCTCAGTGACATCAACCATTCGTTTCTAAAGCGAAATTCTGAAGCCCAATGATGGCGGTTGCCACATTGTAAATACTGTCTCCATTTTACTCTCTGTCAACCTATAAACAAGCAAAGTGGTGGAGCTGAGACAGGCCTTTAACTTCCTGGCAAACAGCTACAATGCTCCCATCTGTCAGTCAACTTCCCATTTCCCTTAAAATGCATAAATCCTAGACTTAAAGGTCCCATATTAAGCTTTTTCTGGTTTTATATGCTCTTTAGTGTGTTTTCCAGGTGTCTTGTGCATGTTTAGGCAAATCTATGTGCAAAAATTCAAAGTCCGCGGAAACGCGGCTTCTCCTACTTCCTCCTGTTAGCAGTAGCAGTAGCTGCACGTAACGCTCGGTTCTAGCCCCCCTCGTTGAAAAGTGCAGTGTGATATCACACTGCGATGATGTCACTGATCCAAGCCCATTGGCTCGTTGTGGCAAGCACAAGCTCATGCTGCACATTATCTGAATTCCCAACATGGTAACAGGGGCGTAACATTTCCGAGAATTGTCCGAACGACTGACCAATTACAACAGAGCAGATCGGCCAACCAATCAGGTTAGACTTGGCACACGTGGGGACCCTGCTCGGGGGGATTCAGAGCGTTGCAAACACAATCAATCTCAATCAATCTTTATTTGTATAGCGCCAATTCATATCAAGTGTTATCTCAAGACGCTTTACAAAAAGCAGGTAAAAGACCTTACTCTTTGTCTATTAATATTACAAAAGAGCAGGTAAAAAGACCATGCTCATTGTTATGTTACAAAAAGCAGGTAAAAGACCTTACTTATTGCTATATTACAAGGACCCAGCTTAATCCATCATGAGCACTTTAGCAAAGCAGCAAAAGATACATTGGTCAGAAAAAACTGCCTTATTAAAAGGCAGAAATCTTCGGCAGTGATCCCCGGCTCATGACGAAACAGCCTTCACAGCCTAGACTGCGCCGGGCTTGAAACGGGATAGGGGGAGATGGGATAAGATGCAGGAAGAGGGATAGGGAACAAGGGAAAAAGGGGGGGGGGGTGTTGTTCAGGTAGGCCGTCCACCTACGATCCCGAAGGGAGGGGGGGAGGGTTGTTTTGGCAGGCCGTCCACCAACGATCCCGTGGAGCCTAAGAGAGCTCAGCAGGAGCAACAATCCCGAGGAACCTAAGAGAGCTCAGGAGCTCCCAGAAGAAGATGTGGTTAGTAACTGGGATTTAAAGGTAGTGACATGCAGTAATGTCATATGAATGCAGAGAGAGAGAGAGAGAGAGAGAGAGAGCAGGGGATAAGAGCTCAAGGTGCCAGTTCCCCCGGTAGTCTAGGCCTATAGCAGCATAACTATGAGCTGGTCTATACCTGTGCCAGCCCTAACTATAAGATTTATCAAAAAGAAAAGTCTTAAGTCTATTCTTGAAAGTACATAGTGGGTCTGCCCCCCGGACCCCGACTGGTAGATGATTCCAGAGGAGCAGCGCCTGATAACTGAAGGCTCTACCTCCCATAGTACATTTAGAGACTGTAGGTACCACGAGCAGGCCTGCATTCTGGGAGCGTAATGTTCTCGATGGGTAGTACGGCACTATTAACTCTTTAAGATAAGATGGTGCCTGACCATTTAGAGCTTTGTAAGTGAGAAGAAGGATTTTAAATTCTATTCTAGATTTTATAGGGAGCCAGTGCAGAGAAGCCAAAACAGGAGTAATGTGGTCCCTTTTCCTAGTTCTAGTCAGTACTCGAGCTGCAGCATTTTGGACTAGTTGAAGAGTCTTTAGAGATTTACCTGAGCACCCTGATAAAAGAGAATTACAGTAATCCAACCTGGAGGTAACAAATGCATGAACTAGTTTTTCTGCATCGTTTTGCGACAGGATCTGCCTGATCTTAGAGATATTACGAAGGTGGAAATAAGCTGTCCTTGAAATTTGTTTTATGTGAGAGTTAAAGGACATATCTTGATCAAATAAAACTCCTAGATTCCTAACAGTGGTGCTAGATGCCACGCTGATGCCATTAAGGGCAGTTGTATCATTAGAAAAAGTCTCTCTGAGGTTCTTAGGTCCAAGCACAATAACTTCAGTCTTGTCTGAGTTAAGCAACAAAAAGTTTCTGGTCATCCAAGTCCTAATGTCCTTAAGGCAAGCTTCTAGTGTACATAACTGATTGGTGTCATCTGGCTTCATTGATACGTATAGCTGAGTATCATCTGCATAACAATGAAAATTTATTGAATGTCTCCTCATAATATTACTCAGAGGAAGCATATATAATGTAAAGAGAATCGGTCCAAGCACTGATCCTTGTGGCACTCCATGGCTGACTTTGGTGTGCATAGAGGACTCATCATGAACATGTACAAACTGAGATCTGTCTGATAAATAGGATTTAAACCAGATTAAAGCAGTCCCTGTAATTCCAAGTAATTGTTCTAGTCTCTGTAACAGGATTTGATGGTCAATCGTGTCAAAAGCAGCACTAAGATCTAACAGGACGAATACAGAGAGAAGTCCCCTGTCTGAGGCTAGAAGAAGATCATTCGCAACTTTAACTACACAGGCAGATGAGACGGGCTGCATCGATCGTCAGTACATGAAAACAGACACTTTTTTCGAACATTAGCGATTGTGAACGTACTTTAGTAGGCACATAAATTAGATATATGAACCCCAAAAAAGGGCATAATATGGGATCTTTAATATAATTAATATGGATGAGTTATAAGAAATAGTAAACCCCTGTTAAGAATAAGACATGGCTATTGACTTTCAGACCAAAATTATTCATATGTACAAGCCTGTCAGCATGTTTTATTTCTGCTGTAAAAAATGGGCATTTGAATCAGGGACTTTATAGGGGTTCTTTGTCTTTTGGAGACTATTTCACATGGACACTCAAGGAACTGCAATTATTTGCTCATTTGTATTGGCTTCACTTTTTAAACACAGGTTGGCTCTGTCAGAACAGACTAATTTGCTCCATCCTCTTGGGATCAGTGATACCAACAGGTGATAATAGACTCCCGATACTCGCTTCAGCATTCCCCTGCTAGCCTAAATACATAGTATGCATGTGCCAGCGTAACACATTAGATGGCCTGATTTATGAGAGCACTGAGACTGAGGAAAAAACCCTGAGACTGCAGGCTGAAAGTTCTGTGAAGCTGAGGAGAACTGTAAGACTGTGATAATTATGCAAGGGTATATTGTTAGAAGTGATATCTAAAGACATTGCACAAATTCATATTATTATTTTTATAAAAATATAAAAAGCAGATTTAACTTTTTTCAATAGTAGCATAGTGGTCCTTTAAATACCAGTCAACGTTCCAAAAATCATAACACTACTACCTTCAAGTACCTAAAGAGATCCTTTAAAACTTACTTTGATTCACTTCCTTCACTTTTATTTCTCAATTAAGTTGTGACTGTGACATGCAACATTGTCATGCCATGCAGGGGTTTTGGGGAGGGGCTGTCAAAAGCACAGCGCCCCCATGACCCAGAGTTTGCCAAGGTGACATTCCAGCCCAGGTTAGCACAAGGGCTCTTCAGTTTGGGAAGGAAGTGCTGATGGAGGAAGGGACAGGTGTCTTTACCCCCCTCACACAGTTGTATCCATTAATCAAGTGCTAGTAAGGCCCCTAGCGACCATGAGTGTGTCACAGTGACTGTTTTTAGAGCAACAGCACAGTATAAACGTTTCTAAGGCTGGGGCTTAAGCGTGTGGATTGCAACGTATGACGTGTCAGGCCACGTTATGCAAAACCGCAATACAAAACACTTCATCACAGCCGTGCAGAGAGGGGAACATGATCAGGCTGAGGACAGGGGGCTTAGACTGAACCAAGCGGAAGCCCACCTCATCTCACGCTTTTTTTTATGTGCTCTCACCAAGCATTTGACTTTCTCCTGGATTGTCAGGGTGCTGTGTTGTGGTTGAACTGTTTTGTGCAGCAGTAGATTCTGTGAAAGTCTATAGTCCTACAACAAAACACTATTGTTAATACACCAGGTTTACTAAGGAGTTGTAGGAGCTTTCTGTGAATTAACTTGTTTCCAGTCATGCCTGTAGACCATATATATGGAAGATTTTTTTTTTTTTAAACGAAGACAGAATAATAATAATAATGCATTAGACTTTTAAAGCGCTTTTCTAAGTACTCAAAGACGCTTTAAATAATAACAACAAAACAAAACAATGAAGAAATCATGTAAGAGAAGGAGGATGAGATTAGAGTTTGTTAGTGGTTGTAGGAGATGTTGAGGAGGATAATAAGAATTACAATAATCTAACTGGACCTGCTGTTGTAGCTAGGACTCTTTCTCCACAAACACCAAAAGAGATGAGGTGTGACACAGATGATCCTGGACTGGCTGACCCGAGGCTCTGTGGTGTTGAAGCAGTTACTTTGGAGCTTCTTTGCCGCCTGGTCAAGATCTGAGATCCTGTTTCAGTAGAGGGGAGAGTCTGTGTCTGCAACAGGATGCTCACATTAAGTTCATGGAAGCAAAATAAGATTTTTGTTTTCACTCGCTATTCCTGTCTATTAAGGTTTTTTTTTAGTTGTGTTCATCCTTGAATGCTCTGCAAACAGGAAGTCACAGGACAGCAATGATCCATTGTGAGTGTAATGTGACCCACACCGGGGGTTTAAACCAGTGGTTCTCAACTGGTCTAGCCTCAGGACCCACCACCAACTGTTTTATGAAAAATGGTGCAGTTTGGACCTCAGACGGTACAAAACACATGACAGAACAAAGAGATTAAACAAAACAAATATGTTTTTAAAGTGTTTTTCTTTTGACTTTTTCTCAGGCATACTTTCACGACCCACTGAAAACGACTCCAAGACCCGCTTTTGGGTCCTGACCCACCAGTTGAGAACCACTGGTTTAAACTGATTCAGAGTTGTATAGACCAAAGAAAATGTCAACACATTGTGATCATGGAAGTTTAGGGTCAAATTCTCACAGTCATTGCTGTAAAGTCACACATCTCCAAACCAGTGGATGGGAATACAGTATAATGTGAAATGACAAATGAAGTCTGAAAAGTAGAACATTACTGAAGATTTATTTCAAGACAGTTTGATTTGACTAAACCACTTTAAGCTAGCTGTAGGACAAATTTCTGTACTCGAGTATCCTCAGATAAGTACTCATACTGTAAAACATTATAGATTCAACAGAACAAATTATGATCCCAAGCATCATACAAATGATAGGAACATATGACGGGCATTTTCAATTGCTGACAATATTTACTTTTAATTTGTCACATGCAATCTACAAGAAATTAAATATAACACAATGTATTATATAAGGTCTAATCTCATCATTTCCTTCAATTAACGCATTAAAAAGAGAACTTAAGTATGATGTGAATAGTAATTATAAGAATGAAAATAGGACTGGACATTGTTAAGCATTGACCTTATTTAGCATCTTATTGGCGTGAGGCTGGAAGATCTCTCATTTCCAGTGCTGTCTACATGGTGTCTTTTTTCCTTCCACAGTTTTTATTTTCTTAGGCAGGATTGATGGTTGACTTCTTAAAGCTTGTGGGTATGACAGACTGAGCCAGGGTCAGGGCGAATACCATTGAGAACACCAGGGCTAGCTGGTTAGCAGATATTTTGAAGACCGGCCTCATAATGTTTGTCCCTGCTGCATTCTTGGTGTTTACTCTTTACCTTCTCAGAAAAGATGTTATGGATGAAAGTTGCATCTACCTGTCCGTTAACCTTTGTATCAACTCTTTTTTTCTTGCTGGGTGCTCATTGTCTCAAAGCACCATTCAAGTAGCTTGGCTCACGTGCATGGGGGGCACATGAACTGAACAAGGTTTTTCCTAGACCTTGCCACATGCCGCTGGGATCAACCTCCTGGTATTCTATACTCTTCCCACGGTGACTTGTTGCCTCTTTTGCGGCTCTATTTAGACTGCAGAGGCCTACTTTTTATTTTTCTATGTTTTCAGAATGCAGTACTGTTACGGCTGTATGTCTCCCTGTGCTGTTTGTCCCCTCTCCCCTTCTGTTGTCTCCAGCCCAGGTGAAGCTACTAATTGCACAACGAGGTTCACCTGTCCTCAGTGCTTAAAAGCCCAGTGCTGGCTTCAGGAAGAGAGGCTTTTGGAGTTGGGACTACTGTGCCTCTCAACCAGGGATTTCGTGTTGTTGTGTTTAGTTAAAATAGTTGCGAGTTTAACTTTGTTTAATCATTTAGTTTGTCTGTTAATAAATCCATTGGTTTGACTTTAGTAAGGTGTATAGTGTGTTCTTTGGGTCTATATGTGGGTTTGTTGTCAGCCCCATAGGGCTGCCTTATGGTCGGGTGTAACGCACGTCTTTAGGGTGTCCCAGATGGATCTGGGGTCATTGGGGTCATCGATGCTGTCGACAGTGGTATGGTCCAGACTGCGTCATGAAGTACAAACTGAATGGAGGCCTCGGGTTGGGCTGACCATTCCTTGTACATACTTTCTTTACATATTTCCCGTCAACAAGATATAAGCATGGTTTCTTTTGCACTGACATTGATTGCTATGTAGCGGTTTTTGAATGAAACATAGCAGTAAAGCAAACTATTTATTCATCCTGTGGTAATTTAAATGTTGATGGAATTCTCGCATAAACTCCTCAAGATAAGCCTGAATGAAGTCTCCGCAAACTATGAGCACAGCTTTAGAAAGACTGGTCTTGCAAGCAGTTTACATCTCTGTCAACGTTTGACAAGGGACCATGGGTGATCGCCTGTGGAGAAATGTAAAGTGCAGTGATAGTAACACATAATATTCCTCTCTAACTGCTGAGCATTTGATCGATTTAAGCTCTGGAGTACAACAGCAGGAACAGGATAAGTGCCTGTGTCCACTCAGGTTGGCAGCGCCAATTTTTAATACAAAAACAATGTGCTTAAGCGCTCGGCTTCCTGAGCCCAAAAACACCCTTGGTGTCAGCTGTTTTTTGTTGCTGCACCCACAGAGCTCTCAGTTGAAAACCGATCAACTTTCAAAACACTGTCATGCTAATCAGTGTCACTTCTCCTTCACTGACCCTTTAAAATCTGGACTTAGGATATCAATTTTGTCAACAACAACGGTGGAGGAGAAACTACTCAGACCCGTCATTTCGAGGTTACAATTTCCAGGTCTAGAGCTGATACTAATGACAGGACAGAATTCAGTTATTGTATCAGCATTGTTTCATGTTTTCTTGGTGATATTTCATTGAATAAAGGAAATATCAAGTGCATGGAGCTATGAAAACTGACCTTACAGTGAGGGAAGCAGAAGTTAACTTTTGTGACCTAGCAACAATGAGCGCCAGTGAGAAGCGTCCTGAAACTGAGGCAGCAAAAAAAAACACTGGCAGTGCACACTGGCCCTAACATTTCAATACTCCCGCTGGCAAACAAATCCTAATTCACAAAATCCAAGCTGGCTGAACACACCAGGTTAAATGGTAACATGTATCATAGAACAAATTTCTGTTTAACAAATGATATAAAAGCCCTGCATAGAGGTCAAACATTGGGAGGATGGCAGAAAAGATCCATTTTAAAAACACCTGTTTTCCCAATAATCCAAATCATTTAAGTGTAACTGTCCCTGGAGCACTCTTTGCATTTGATCATAATTCCTGAGAAGTTTCTGTCAGTGAAAAGTTTCAGGAGTATTTTAAGACTTCTTTGTGTCAATGTTTTTTTCTTTTAAACTATTGTTTGTATCTTTAATAAATCAAAACTTTTACAATGATTTATTCACTAGATTGAAGGGGTTGAAATGTCTCGTAATCAGAGGTCTCTGATCAAAATGTGTTGAACGAAAACAATTTACATAATAAAGACAAAATAGGATTTTTGACAGATTCAACAAAAGCTCAGACTCAGATTCAGATGGATCAGATTCTGATAAAATTAGGAAACCTTTATATATCTTATACTTACTGCAGAGCCTCTATATTTACCTGGTATTGTTGTGATACCCAGCTCACCAGATATGGGCTTCAAAGGGATGCCCACAGACGAGTCAAGCATGCCGACACAGCCTTTGAAACCCAACACTGTTATGTGATGTTGTTGGGGTGACTGTCCGTCATCATGACTCATAAACAAACAGCCCCAAATAAGGTAACGCATGTGACATGGAGGAACTTTTGAACCGACACTTACACTTAATTACACCGAATTAACAAACGTGTCAAATGAGAGGAGATTGAGATGTGTGTGCTAACATTTCAGCCACCTGCTGCAGGACAAATACTCTGCAACTGCTTTTAATCCCTGTACATGTCTCCTCGGGGCTGATTGGGAGGGACAACTAGAGAGCAGGCAGGACTTTGTGTTTGCTTCTTACACACGCATGGCCATTCAATAAGAAAAAGCCTAAATTATACTGAAAATACTGCTCAAATGAGAAATTTGATTTGCTGGCAACATTTAGTACACAACTTAAAGTTGAGTGTGAAATTTTTAGGCCCTAATTTTGTAAGAAACTTCTGTTTACAGCACAGTTTGAATACTTGAAAGCTGCTCAGGCAGTTCAATAAAACTATAAACAGTTGGTATAAAGCACCCATTGATGGGACTTTTTACTTTGTGTATCACTCCGCCTTAGCCAGGCGTTCTGAGTATACAGTAGTTAATTAACAACACATAAAGATGTGTTTGTCTTGACAGATCAAGTTGGTACCTTGGAATCACACAAGAAACTGTTATTTCACTGGATTGGTTTAATTTATACAGATACATGTATAGAACATGGAAGAGGGTCGATGACAATTGTTGACACACATACAAGACAACAAGAGGGCGGGAAAGTGTTTGCTCCGAACAGTCCAAGTCAATCTGGAAAGTTAGTTGTGAATAAATCAGGAAAAGAACAAAACAAAAACAATATACATACGACTGAACACAGCCGTGCTGGGAGTCAGTCCAGCAGCACTCCCTCTCGTGTGATGTTGCTGGAGTAAAAGGACGGATGGATGAAAATAAAGGAACAGATGTGTCTCTATAGATTTCTCCCTTTCAAGGCTGCTTCTGACAAATTGAGTTTGATGGTGTGAGGAAGTGTTTCAGGATTTCCACAGCAGATTGGTGGTACGCAGATTATTCTGCTGTGTGTTTCCATAATATCATGACAGTCAGGGACACTCAGTCTGGACTGTGGCTAATACTGACAGCAGATGCTACCAGGCTGAAAGAGCCACATCTGCGTCACTTCTCATCTTCCCTCTCATCTTAAGATCTTTTCATCTCTGAAAGAAAACTCCAGCGCTCACTCCAGATTCTGTCTGGTCCCAGTTTAGCAGACTGGAAAACTGTTCTATTTTATTATATAATCTGCTTACATAGTTTGACTTACTGTACCTGGTACAGTTTTTTATTAAGTTGTGAAAGTGATTGTTTAGAAATAAAAGGTATAAATGCTGCAGTCAAAGGTTTGTCCACTCATTTTATCTGACTATTAAATGATTGGATGGCCTACCTTCCTGCACATACTGTATTATCCTTGTGCACATATTGCACATGACATAAATACATATATAATTTAACATTTATCTCCCCTCTCAAACTACAAACTCATCTTATATTTCAGGTTTTGTCAGATATATTTGTTACTTTTGACAGAGCTGTTTCCCCTCTGCTTCCAGTCTTTCTGTAAGCACATATAGTTCTGGATTATCTCTTGGACTTAGACAGAACCAAGGAAGCTGTTATACTGGCCTCTTAACTGTCTCAAGACTCTAGAGTACAAGTATAAGGGTGGTATCTATATTTTGATTTAGAGGAAACCAGTGCTCTTGGGGTTGGGTGCAGATCAGTCAGATTTTTTGACAATAAAAAAAACAGCCTTGTCGTTAAGGTTGGTCAAAATTCCAGAAAGAACCTGCTTCATGGACGTCTATGATGTAAAAATATAAATTCATATGTAAATCATCTTATACAATAAATTGTGTAAAGCCAGTTGGGAGATTCAATGACAGACATATCAAACCATAAGATGTACCGGTATTAAAAAAACATGTGAACAGTCCTTTATTTCTATTTTCACCTGCATGCTCTGCAGTATACAGGTCAATGCCGTACACAGCGGTAACTTAATGAGGTAACCTGGGCTAAGTGCTTCCACAGGCTGCTGCCTGCTTGTTCGCCACTGATGGGAACATGGAGATCTGGCTGCTCAACAAACATCTGTATTTGTATGAGTGCAATTCTGTAAGTCACAGCAGTAAATTTTCTCTTTTTTGTTTTTTTCACAGACACACATTCACCATGGTCAGAGTGCTTGGCCGACCCACAGTGCTGCATGTCATGATTGATGAGCATGACTTCTTTTCCAGATGGATGCCTGACTGCTGCAGGATCTTACCTGCTGCCACAACTCAGTCTGTTGGAGGGGCTACAAAAGCACTCCATCATTGTGTGTGTTCACATGTGTGTTTTGCCCTCACGTGGCAAAGAGGAGCAGGTTGGTAGACAGCTTTCAGCGCTGCCTCTCTTTGAGCTTTCTGTGAATGGTGGGAGGTTTTTGATGCATTTGCTTTCCATAAGAAGCAGATGGTTGAGTCAGCACATATATTTCAATACGTGAGGATAAAAGACAGGTAAATCATGAGGGCTTTAAGATGTAACAGTATTCTTCTGTTTGAAAATCACAGCTGTTTTTTATTGCGTGACTCAACTTCCCCTTTTTAATCAGTGGTTATAAATGTAATGAATTACAAATGCAGACACAGCTTGAAATAGCATTCTGAACCATTTAATTAAGTCAAAAATATGCTTTCAAGTGGATTTACAATGTATTTTAAATCCACTAGTACAGGAAATATGTAACTTTTTTGCATTTCTTGCTTTATGTAAACAATGAATGAAACAGTGTTTTATAGAGTCTTGGCAGGAAAGAGGATAAGCTCATGAAATCCTATTAGGCCATGCCAGCACACTGTTGAGTCTCTCATCACTAATTACTCAGTGTCATGGAAAACACAGTCTTTAGGAAACATGCTGTCAACACCTCGCCAGGGAGCATGACAGCCAGAAAATCGGGCTCTTATTCAAAAATGTGTGACACTCAAAGAGTGTGGTTCACAGGTGGGGAGCTCTCATCATTAATTCATTTTACATGCCAGGCGGGCAGTTTGCCTTTCCATGCAGCTCTGAAGTCTGCTCCAGTACTGAATTAGCACTTTGCAGGAAGTTGGTTTGGGGCCTGCAGAATGGAAACACAACAATCCCCCTGCTCCCAAAAGACAGTACACTGAGGGAGAAGGTCGGAAACTACACGGCATTGTACCGTGAGCTGGATTGAAGTCCATGTGACCGAAGAGGATTATCAGGGTGTTACTTTGCCATGAACATCATTGATAAAATAGTTACTGTATAGCTCTCTGGCCATGATGTTTCAGAGAGTCAAGCAGAATATTCAACATGGATGACATGAAAGTGGAAACTCAAAACAATGGGGGTTATATACAGGTCGCTTCTAAACACATAGGCTGTATATGTAACCAGTGGACTTCTGTGTTGCTCACAAAGGAAAGATGCTGTGACACCAGGATGGTATTCTACGAAGCAGGATTTCTGGTTACCGGTTTCGGTTCTAATAATATGGATCACGTCCTACCCTGGAGCAGGTTATGTTCAGCATAAGAGATCAACTGGAATGAAACATCACCTACTGATCAATCAGATCTCTTGATCACAAAGGCATTAGAGCTGATCATAAGAGAGGAGGAGGGAGAGTGACTTTGTCTGCACTGAATGATTTTTCATATCAAAATGAATCATGTAAGATATATTAAAGCTTTCCAGTTGTTTTTCTATATCAGAGACTGAACAAAGCACTGAAGCCTACTACTTTTTGTACTTACAGAATTTAAACTAAGCAAACTTACTGTTGTCAATATTGATTTCATATCCTTTTTAAAAAGCCTGTATTGCTCTGTATACCATCGTGGAAAAAGCTGAAGTATTGTGTCGGAAACAGACGTGCCACATATGAGAAAATTATTCATTAAAGGGAAGAACAGAAACCATTATATTCAGGTCTGTAACTTGTGAGCTAATGTGATAGAAGCCTTAATTTGCACAGTCACACAGTCTGACATTTTCTCTGCCAGTTCTTCCGGTGTCTTTCACTGCTGATTTAAGTATGGGGTAAAAGTTTGACTTCATTCTTTTCTTACATCATGGTTCACTCTAACTTTATAAAATATTTGGTTATAGGATATGAAGCTAACAACCCACCTTTCATGAGTACGCAACCACAGAAACCCATATGTTGACTTATGTTGACAACCAGCCTCGTGTGACCATTTAAAGATAATCAAAAGATACACAGGGTATGTTGAACTGGCTTGTTAGTAAACCTTTAGTTTTCTTTTTATGGACCACATAACTATAAAAATAAATAAACAGTTAAAAAGAAGCTCTGCAGTTCTAATTCCTAGCTTTTGCTCATGTACACAAATGAAAATAAATCTATGTCATGTAAATTAGCTTATGTAACTTTAAGCTAGCTTTTAACAGGTAGCAAAAGACAAAGTGAACTTAGCCACAATGAAGTCACCCATCGGTTTGTAGAGGGTTTAAAGCCTTTGGCATGTTGGCTATTGGAGCCAGAAGTAACTGATTTTTACGTCCCAAGAGTAAACAAATTCTGAATATCAGAGGTCGCAAGATGGGAAACCAATAAAACACTGCACCTTTACAAAAAGGTACCACATAAGTGGGCCTTGGGTTTCTTTAAGGTGGAAGAAGAGCATAGCCCTTTAAACCACCCACTAATTCTGTCAAAATGATAGACAAACATACAATTGGAGTTCAAAACAAAAGAAATAGGAGCCAAAGAACGGAGGGAGCCACAAAATGGCTGAAAGAAAACTGTATTTTCAAAACACACAAAATTACAGAAAGCCAACTGATGGTGTTGACTCTCTGGATACACACAACCAACTGAGCAAATAAACAGTCCACCTCCCTATATAGCCTCCCAGCCCAGCTGATTGTCAACAGCCATCAGGTGAGGAGAGCATCGCAGGTGCAGTCAATAGCTTCTGACGAGCAAGGACACTTGTGACCTAGTTTCCTTGGGAATCTATCCATAACAATGGAGACAAGAAGGTAGAGCTGCAGAGGAGTGAGGGGTTAGCAAACGCAAAGTTGTGAGCTAACTCTAGCGCTCGCTTGTTCAGAAAGGTGCTTTCATAATTCGCTATTCCTGTGAAAATAACTGGGTTGCTAACCTCAAATTAACTTAGTTTATTAAAATACAGCTATATAGAAATGTGAGCTTGTCCACTTCTCTCATTCAGGCAGCTTGTTCAGCAGGGAAAGTAGCATACAGGTTTGACAAATTACTTAAATGTGTTGTCCTGCTTCAGTTAGATGTTCCAGAGAGCTGGAATGCAATTAAAATCGCACAAGACCACTCTCATTAAAGAACAGCTGCAGAGAATATCCATTTTTAAGTTCTTCCCAAAATATCAGCTGTACTGTAGGATGTTATTCCTGGCTTTCTGGAACAAACCATACATAAGAAACCAAGAACAAAAGCACCAAACAGGACAACCCCAGGGTCTTTAAGAAAACCTGGATCAACCCTCCCAACACAAATCTATCATAAGAGTATGGATGTATGTATAGGAGTCTAATAAAATAACATGGTAAGTCTATTTACACAGTATGTAAATCATGGGAGTGATTCCCCGCTAACATCTGTCATGGCTGCTTTGTCATGGCAGCTGCCTTGAAAGACATGGGGCGTTACAACAATAAAATTACGGATTTCTCTGGCTTTGATAACTGTTGGAAATATTACCGGTAATGTAAGTACTCAACAACAAAAATATATAACAGGTTTATTCAATTTTTGACATTTTAGTCACTATTTTCTACATGTTACACCTTTAACTTGGACAAAATGTAGTTCTATACAGTAGCACAAAAACAAAAACATGTTCATCACATTCAGACTGAAGGGTGGATAGGGATTCCAGGTTGCCATTGTAGCAACAGTCATTTTCTCACAGCCTTGCATGCAATAACATTTTTAAATAACATTAGTCCCCTTCAGGACATTAGTAAGATTACATAATTGCACTTAGGCTTCTTTTTTTTTAACAGTCTGTGGTCTGTGACCAGCTTGCTGAAAAGGTATTAAAAGAAGAAGATTTTTTATTTTGCAGCCTGTGTCCATCTCTGCATAATAACTGCAGAGAAATAAATCTGCTGCTGGCTTAAGAGAGTCATCCCCTTTTTCCCCAATGGTGCCCTCTACTGCTATTCCCAGACAGTTTTGGATTTGGCAATACGGAGCTGTCATGACCACCACAAAGACTCAATTTGCAACCAAAGCTTTGGGTCAAATGAGGAAGTAATCACACAGAGGTCAGAGGGCCTTAGAGACTTTTTTTACTGGGCTATATAATTTGCGTTGTGAAATGTAAAGAAAGGACAAAGCTAAGCTCTTTAGCGGTTTGTGTCAGAAACAATTTAGAATTCAGAAAGTTTAGAGGCTTCTTAAACATCAACAGTTTTACTCAGTGTTTAACCCCAGCTTTTTGGCATTTAATCTCTCTTCTGTTTTGTACTCATTAAACTTGTTGTGCATTTCATAAACAGAGACCTTCCTCTCTGTTGAAAAGCTTAGATTGACTGAGAGGTTGGTGTCGGTCAGAGCAGTTCCCTGAGCTAGGAGTGCTGGGAAATTAGCGGTCGTCTTCCCAGAGGCCAAGCAGGACAGTTTGGTCTCCTCATGGTCGCACAGCAGGAGTCAGGTTACATTCAGAACATAACTGACATATCCAGATGCCCATTCATTTGGGTGTCACAGCATTCCACTTTCATGTTGAAGGGACATAAATTACAACTTCTGTCAAACCGGGATGACACAAAATACAGGCGAAGGAGAGCAAATGTAATACATTAAATTTCTTCTTCAAATTGAGACGCTGATTTGTTTCTCTGTTAAAGAATACTTTAGTGATGCTGACAGTATTTAGCCACTTAGCTTTCTCAAGTTGGTTAATATCCTGGAGCAGGCAGTGTTGACCTATTAAACACAGACACCCAAATGTGGCTGTTTAAAGTCCCCCGCTCTGGTTCACACACACACACACACACAACACTTTTCAAGGCCTTTCCCAGAGAGCTCTGTATAATAAAACACAATTCAAACCCACTTATAAGGCTATAACAGCCATGCACGAGTATATTCACATGGGTGAGCAATACAGATGGTGTGATATGGCAGGTGCATTTGACTAATGCAATCACAGACAGCTACAACTACCACCAGGTGGAGCAAACACATCTTTAGCAGCAGTCAGAGATGGATCAAAATAGTTTTCTCAGTTTTTAGCTCAGTCCAACACATTCTTATCTGAGATGTGTCATCCCCTTTTGATGTTCTAATAATAAAGTCTGTATTTTTGACCATGCTGTGCAATGGTGGATTATTGGGTCTATGTAAATAATATAATGCAGAGTTTGTTCTAGACCTGCTCCTTTTGTCAAGGGTCTTGAGATAATATTTGTTATAAATTAGATAATGTGATTGTATTACAGCTGCAAGAAGCTGAGAAGAAAGGAGACAGTGAAAAACATTGTTATTATCTGAAGTCTGACTGATCTTATTGTTGCATTGTTAGACGGCCAATGATAGCGCACAGGTGAGTTTAGGAGTAAATACAATTCAGCGATTAGACGCAGAAATAGCAGTAAAGATAAAACAATATAACCATAGTGAGGCGAAACAGCAACTAGATAAAGTTTGTTCCAAAACAAGGGTGAACCTTTGGCTGGCTTTCATCCACGTACACAAGGTTGGCCTGCTTTCTGTTGTACAGGCAGCTGCCAAACAATGGTGGTTAGCTGGTGCTATAGTGTGCGTTATAGTACACACCACATACTGCAGAGAGGGTGCACTTCTGGGGGTGATGAGCCCAGGAAGAGGTGCCCAGTTTGAAAGTCGTGTTTACAGTACAAACTGCAACAAACAATGCTATACTGACTCTACCTTTAACATGATGCTTTATAACAATGTTATTACTTTCCATTTAATAACACAGAGGGTTTGGTTAAGTCATTTTATTCTGAAGTTATAAGACTTTAAATGACGGCACTTTGAGGAATTCTTTCAGGAACGAAATAAACTTTTTTCAGCTGCGCTCTTAATGTCAAATATTAATCCTCTCCAAGAACTGCTGTTGAAAACGTAAATCTCTCTCTCTATTTGTATTTTATAGTTCCCTTTTTTTTCTTTTTTAAATTGTTTAATACATGTGATCATGAAGATGGAAAATTACAGGAAAAGCTAGACTAACAAAAAAAGAAGAAGAAACAGAAGTTTGACTTACTGGCAATTTTTGTATTACCCAAACAGGTTTTTGTGTGTAATAGGACATAGGAGAGGTTATCATGTAGTATGGAGAGGGAAAGCCAAAAGTGCAATAGAGAGAAAGTGAGGTAAATATATGAATACATGTATATCCAATGCTTTCATCCAATGATACAATGTTGTAAGCTCAAGCCAAATAGACTTTACTAATTTTTTCATGATTATTCTCTCTCTTGTTCAGTATGTATACAAATATTATCTGCATGCATTTGGGCTCAATTGCAACAACCAGGGGTAGAGGTGATTTAATGTGGGTTTGATAACTAATAAAGTATTTGATTTTTTTTATTTTTTTATAAAACTTCCTGTTTTCAGTCAAACTCAGTGGAATTCAAAACCCTCGTCTATTTAAGTAAAAAAAAACTTCTACAGAGTGAACATGCATAGTTTTTAGCCATGGATTTGATCATGGGTGGCAATGTGTGCTCCCAAACAGTCTTTAACAGGAACAGGAAATGCACATGGTATGTCTATGTGTTGCCAAGTTTAAATACCAGCACTAAAAATACCCGGCTGGAATGCAGGATTTGGCAGCAGGGACAGGTCAGTGGCCCGGGCTTTGTCGCCACTCTCAGGACCTATTTTGACACAAGAGGGCCGTCCATCAGACGGAAACCTGAAGCCGGCTCCTTGATTCAGCTCCACTCTGATCTTCTATTTTATTCTGACACACTTTTCAGGGGGCTCTTGAGCAGATGAAGGGGGAATTTAGGGGTGTTTTTTCTGTGGTCGTTGAGGAAAATCCTCTGTAAGGCTTATTTTTTTTCGTCTGCCACACAGCAGCCCTCAGCCGTCTGGTAGCTAAAAATACCTAGAATAGGTATCCAGGCCTGGACTGCCCAGCAGATCATGTTGTTCAAAGTTAAAACTACACTTCCTGCTCCACCCCCTCCACTGCATCCTGTCATCTCAGTGAGTTGACTCTCCTCCAAAGAACAACAGTTCTTTACATTCAGGTGACAAAGGCTTCACGTTGCCACAGGACTTATAACAGGAGGGAGTCAGGGGATGTTTTTATAGAGTGACAGAGTCTGCAGAGGGAGGAGGTCAGGGTGGAGGGTGAGGGGCAACAAAACATAATATAAACTTAATTAACTAGGAAACTCCTTTCTTCCAAACAACATGATCTTTCCTTATATTCCAAACAAAAATGGTATATAACTTAAACTAAGCAAACCATAGAAAAAAACTTTCTCCAGTAAAAAATGTATTTATATTTCAACTTTAATGTGTTACAGGTTTGAAGCCACAGAAATATTATGCCCTATGATAGTGCAGATAAATAAGAAAAGAATGTGATAGACAAACATCCTATCTGTCAGGAAGATGTATTACTTTCCCTCTTACAGCAGTTTTGGAAATAATCACATAATATAACATGAAATGTCTCTTTTTTTTTTGGGGGGGGGGGTAGTCACCAAATCCTCATTAACCTTGAGTTCTTTTTCCTGGAAAGGGCATTGTATTTCAGGAAGGAGACTGCTGTTTTTGTCCTAACTACGACCAAAGGTCAAATTTCGCACTATTCTGATATTCTGTGTGAGAAAGCTCTGTTTACATCCCATACATTTTACATTTTACATACACACAGAGACACGGTGGTGGCTTCACACATTTCGCCTTCTCGTTACTCTGCACATCTTCACCACCTGCACGTATTTATTGTGTAAATTATTCAAGTTTGGAAATTACGTCGGGGCATCTCTGACACGATCATTAGGCCTATATATCCTCATAATTAGTCACAGAGCAGACGGAGTTTGTCACGAAAAAATGTGGCCAACAATTAAAAGTTATTGTTCATTGATCAAACCTTTGATTAATAATAATATAGAGTGAGGGAGACTGCTGACTGACGTGAGCACTTTGACAATATATGAATCAGTGTGGGTCCTGTAAACATAAACATTGCAGATATACCCGTGCATAATGATGAACGGTGGATGTTTTGGCACTGTAGGAGGACAGCGTGAATGCAGCAGCAACGTGGTGCCATTTTCTGTTTGTTTCTTAAGTTTGTGACCCTCCTGCTGCAGCAAACTACCGCTATGTGCTTTCTAACCTTCACTTCATTCACAAGCTCCTCCTTTTCTGGGTCAGAAAGTAAATTTTCTTCGTCAAACTTCCGGTTTTCGCCGCGATCCAGGGCTGGAAACCTTTGATCTGCCCCCTCGTTTGTATGTACTTTCATTCACGAGCTGCTTTGTATTGACCGTTTATGGTTGAATGTGGGCGTGTAGAGGTAGGAACATGGGGCTAACCTACGTGCGCACATTTCCAGGTGGATCGTGATTTATGAAGGGAACATTGCGTGCAGGTGTGCGTACGAACGGTTTTATAAATCTAAAATATTTTGTGCGCACGCCATTTCAGGGGTTTTGGCGCACGTACATTTTTAGTATGGATTCTACGCACTCTTTTATAAATGAGACCCCTGGTCTGTTTGGCTGGTCTGCGAAGATGACTGAGAACCGGGAGTCGTAGGCAAGATTCCTCACAAGCTGATTTTGTCCCAGGGTCTACCTGAAGTAGGACAGAGACATAGGAAGGGCATACATCAAGTTGGATTGGCTTTTCTTGAACCACACTGATTGATTTTGTTGTGTCTAAATGGTTTGGTAAGGAGTTTTGTATTGCTATTTCTAAAGTATATGCAATAATAACCACAAATTCTGATGAAACTTCTTTTCCATACACTGCTGTAAGAGCACTTTTCACCCACAACCTGTTGAATAACTGCTGTTGAAAACTGGGAAGCTTTATGCTCTACTTCTCATCTAACACTCATCAGCCAAGTTGTGACTTGGATAATAAATGGACACTGGTCATTGATTAGTTTTGGTGCTCATTGAGTAATGATTATAATCTTGAAGCTATTGTGGCCTGTGTTTCATTTCCTGACCATTTCTCATTCACCGCTGAATCATGAGCGATTGTTGTTGTGAATTAAGTTCATATTTCATTTCCAACCTTGTCTCACAGCACTTTGTGCAACAGTCCTGAACTCATGATATATAGAATTATATACATGGAAATCAATCTTCATTTTATTCTTTGTCAGTCAGCATAGATTGCATATTGATTTATGTTCATTTGAAGCATATGTATGCCCACAACATGAAGAAGCATTTATAAGGCAATTAAGTATATAATGCCAGAGAGTCTGCTTGGGTGGCAGGCAGGGGCTCAAATGCAGGACATGCATCAAGGAGCAAAAAGTTCTGCCGCAAAAAAGACCGAAGGTCAAACTTGTTTCTACCTGTTTAAAATTGGTACCTAAAGTAGCTCTAAGTTCTCCAATCCAACATGACCAGCCTTTACAAGGTGTTTACACACTTGCACTACATTGGGGACACATTGAGTTTCAAATCCTATTTTGGAGTAGGTTTTGGACTTAATTAACCACATTCCTTTAGCAGTGTGTACACAAATGTGTCCGATGACCTAAGCTACATTGAAGGACCACCTGCAGTTATAAGGCCACAGATGATGAATTGCTGAATGTTGTCTCCTTTACTGCGTCAACAGGCAAGGCGGGAAATTGCTTTGGGGGCCCAGGCCAGTAAGGGACCCCTGAGGGCTGCAAAACTTTAAACCACATCAGTGGCTCAAATTTTGCAAATTTTTCAATGACATGTATAAAACCTCCCTTAGAGGGCCCCGTCTGACAGCACTCACTCTTGTTGCGCAGAGTTGCATGCATTATTCCTGTGCTAACCTAAGTTTATTAATGAAAGTCACCAAATTAAAAAGAAGTGGTGTTGTCTATCGGGTAATAAAAAAAGAAGGAAGAGGGGAAAAAGAAAGCAGGGCGCAACTGCAGCAGATAATGACATTTAAATGTAATAGTAATGCTATTCTAGCCTTAACTATCGGGGAGAGAAACTTGAATAACATAACTTCTAAAAGCCTTACAATAAGGCTATTGTCTTTTGAAGTTTGGACACAGGTGAGAGTGGAGACTGATTAGCAGTCCATCAGAGTTCTTGTTACGACCAATAAATAAGGACCCAGAAGCAGAACACGGACAGAGGGGTTGACTTGTCATGAGGTTTATTACAGAGGAAGGGAGATGGAGATGAGACTATGGCCCAATCTCGATGTCCACCCTCACACACTCACTTACTTCGATGCGCGTTCCCGGTAAGTCTGTGAGGGCTTAAGGTGCATTCACACATACTCCGTGCGCCCCGCGGTCCGTCAGCGCCGCGCACTACGCCGTAGTTAGTCGCCACTCTAGTCAATCATTGTGTTCACACAGCCGGCGCTGCGGTCCGTCTCCGGAGCGTGCAACGAGCGCCACGACGCTCTGCTCCGTTTCAAATACGCTGCAGGTCTATTTTCGACGGAGTACGCTGCAGACACGCGTCAAGCTAGACAGAATATCACAACCCGGACAGGAAGTCAGACAAGGAAACGCACAGAGCATCCGGTCAATTTCAAAATAAAACACAATATACGGACTCGCGATCGTATTTTTCATCACTTTATCAACGTAACGTCAAAACAGGCACCAAACGAACAACAAATCATCCTCAGAAAGACAAAGAGACATGTTGTCTGCACGTTTTTCTCTTTATTCCGGCGTGATCTTGTAGTTCTCCCGTGATGTGTATACAGCTGATCATGAGTGCGCTTCACTGCGCTGACGTTCCAGAAACGGATCCAGTGTGAATGGGCGCGCGCCGTCCGACGGAACAAAACCGTGGCGCAGACGGACCGCGGCGCGACCGGAGTATGTGTGAATGCGCCTTTAAGGTGCATTCACACATACTCCGTGCGCGCCGCGGTCCGTCAGCGCCGCGCACTACGCCGTAGTTAGCCGCCACTCTAGTCAATCATTGTGTTCACACAGCCGGCGCTGCGGTCCGTCTCCGGAGCGTGCCACCAGCGTCACGTCGCTCTGCTCCGTTTCAAATACGCTGCGAGTCTATTTTCGACGGAGTACGCTGCAGACACGCGTCAAGCTAGACAGAATATCACAACCCGGACAGGAAGTCAGACGAGGAAACGCACAGAGCATCCGGTCAATTTCAAAATAAAACACAATATACGGACTCGCGATCGTATTTTTCATCACTTTATCAACGTAACGTCAAAACAGGCACCAAACCAACAACAAATCATCCTCAGAAAGACAAAGAGACATGTTGTCTGCACGTTTTTCTCTTTATTCCCGCGTGATCTTGTAGTTCTCCCGTGATGTGTGTACAGCTGATCATGAGTGCGCTTCGCTGCGCTGACGTTCCAGAAACGGATCCAGTGTGAATGGGCGCGCGCCGTCCGACGGAAGAAAACCGTGGCGCAGACGGACCGCGGCGCGCACGGATTATGTGTGAATGCGCCTTTAGTGCTGTCCCACTGTTCAATTGTCAAGTGCGTGAGGGATCTCTCGCTGACTTTTCCAGCCTTTTTTGCACCCTGTCCATTAGTGGGCATATCTGCAGACTTAGCGCGAGGGTATTACCCATAGTTCATAGCATTGTGACGTGAAACACAAGAGTCCCAGGGGAAGCTCACAACAAGATAGGTAAACAAACGCCATAAAACCAAAAAAAGGGAGCAGACGGTAAAAAAGCAGGAAGACGAAACCACGCTCTATTTACAGTCTACCAAAAAAGTGTATTTTGAAACTACAACTAATTAAGAAATCTACTGCAAGTCTATTAACAAAAACAAGAGAGACAGAGAGCATATTAGTCCCGTTATATTTATATATGAGATAAGATAAACCTTTATTTATCCAACAACGGAAATTCCTATTTAACCATTTCAAGCCCTTGCAACCTCGTGCACTCAATCACTTTACAGGTGACGTCAATTAAGTCAGTAAGGGCTCAGGGTTTAGGAAGGACATCGAGATTCAGCCGATGATTCAGGAGGTTTGCAGATTGAAGGGGAGATGGCTGATCAGAGCAGAGTTGGGATGTGAGCATGGTTCATTGAGAGGCTTTGAATCCAGCGGGCAGGTTCAGGCAGGTGGGTGAGTGGTGATCCTGAAGTAAAAGAAAAACAGGATAAATATCAAAACAAAACTTGCACAATAAACTCTTTTAAAGTCTATCAAAAAATATTTAAGATTAGCCTGAGCCCTGGTCTACCGTTGCTGAAACAATGATCTGGCGATGGATGGAGAGCCGGGTAAATACTGCTGAGTTGATGAGCTGATGGACAGTAGGTGTGCAGGTCTGAGCAGGTGGATGGAATGAACAGCAATCAGGGAGCCACAGAGTGTTAATTGGAAAAACAATGCCCACAGAGACAGACAGAGGAATGACAGTTCTATGAGTCGATATTTTATTCTTAGGTGACTGAGACTTGTTTTTGTTGTTGTTTGCAAATAGAGCCATGGCCATACTGACAATATATCATTTTCAATCATACAAAAGATTGATAGTAACTCTCAGGAGAGTTATTTACCCCCTCCTGCTTCTGGTTATGCTTTTCTAATCTATTCTTCTTATTTTGACCTCAGGTTCTGTCACTCTTTCCCTCAAAGGTATCATTTCCATGCAGCTTCACTGCAAAAGTTCATTCTATAAAGACACGCACGAGTTTCTGGTGAAACAATCTGTTCACATGTTGAGACAAGGAGAAGCTCAGTTGTTCAGAGTAAAGGTGAAGTTTGACAGGGGTAACAATGTTGAGGGTGTTACCTTCATCATCAAAACAATATCTATATTCCATTTATATCTGACTATCCTTCATTGTTAAGCTATGAGAACATGGAAGATTCAAATTACATCATATAGTGCAGGGTATATAAAAACACAGTAACTTAACTGTGGAGACCTTGAGGAGTTGCTCCGTGACATAAATTAGAAAGTGTTAAGTAAGAGATCATAACAAGTCAACAATTGACACAAATGACTTAGGATAGGATTTTATTGAATTAAAATAGATTAGGCCCTCAGATTCTAGGGAAGGAACTGCGTATATACCAAACAATAAACTCTGTGGCCTCAGATTACACTGAACAACCATTCATGAAGAAGTTAAACGGGACCACATGATTCACCTACAAACCTGATTTAGTTTTGCTGCCTCACATAGCTGTCACAATCTGTTATTTTCTTTCTTCTCAGACTTTCTCATTTTCTCTGTCATGCAGCTCAATGTGTCTTTTTTCTTCACGTTTTTTCTCCACTCTTTAGTTCTCTTTTCTTTTAAGCCCCCATAGACAGTCTGATGTTTTATTTTTTGGATCTCTTTATTCAGATCGATAGAATTTGACAGAGAGAGTCTGTGATCTGGGGCCTCATGTATAAACGGTTGAGTACGCTGTGTTTGGTTTACGCACACGTCAAGATGTATAAATATCAGCATGACGTGATGTGCGAACCCTGACGCAAACTCTAGACCAGCTGAGAAAATGTGCAGGCCATCCCACAAACTCTGTTGTGTGACATTCCCAAACTATTTAGTTCTGAAATTGCCACATATGTCATAATAAACTTGCCACTCAATTTACTGAACTCTGTTCATGAAGTTGGATAAATACAAACACATCTCTTCACTAGTTTGGTCGTAGGGAGCTAAGGTGTTATGAATGAGAGTCATTTGTATTAAATGTTGTGTTGTGATTGTGTTCTGTGTTGTGGTTGTGCGTCTGTCTTTGTGCTGCCTGTACCACAGGGTTGGAGTGACGCGGGAGGTGCGCGCCGGCCTCTGATTGCTCTGATCGCTGGTGCAGCGGATTGGTGGAGGATCGATGGCGCCTGTTTTAAAAAGAGAGCCGAGGAAGTGGAACGGCCCTCCTTCTTGTTCACTTTCAAAGAAAACCTGACTCTCGCCGTTGAGATTGTGTTTGTCTGTTGTTTGCTAATTGAAAAGTATTGTTTTTTTTGTCATGCAGTTCTCATTTTGGTAGGGGAGAGTAGCCTTTTCCTTTTGAGTATTTTCTCCTGTTTTTCGTTAGGGAGTTAGGTAAGATGCCTGTATTTTCTTTAATTTTTTCTTTATTATAGGTAAGGTAGTTTGGTTATCACTTAGATCTTCTGTTTATTATTTTTCAGGCGCTCTCCCTGAAGTTTAGTTCATTGTGTTGCTAAATAAATAGCACATGGAGAACTGGAAATTCGTTGTTTGTCTGATTAATCCTTGAGAGTGAATAAGGAGAGGGTCACTTTATGCTACGGCTGGTTTCCCTAGGCTGGTCATAACATAAGGTTATTAACATTAGACGAAATTGAAGTAACTTAATAAAAATGCATTTAGCAATAGCATTTAGTTGTCCAGCTAGTTTAAAGACTATCTTAAAATTAAAGTTTGCTTAAATTAAACCTGATAAACTTGGGCTAATCAGTCGAAAAGCAGATGCATGGAGTGCTGCATGGGTGTTGAAAAATATTCTGGTAGTTCGTCCTTCTGGTGCTCTTCAGTGCAGGGATCCAACTTAGAAGCTTTTGAAAAAGTCTGAGGCACTCAGAGGGTTAAGTATAAAAAGCCTTTAATTCAACTGGGCTAAAGGTTCATAAAAACATGGCAACATGTTTCAGCCATATAGGCCTTCATCAGGGCAGATACAAAATGGCCACCAAGCTACTTCCTTTAAAGGTTTACAGCCAGTCACATGATCAGTAGCTGTCACATGGCTTAGCAAAAAAGGGTTACACATTTAAAGAAAGAAAGTTAAACATCAAAATGTATACATGACACCAAGGCAGATGAGAATTACAATGTTTTAAAGTGTTTTAAAGTGACTAAATAAACAAGCAAGTTGCTGAAAAACAAAACCAAGACACCTAGAGGAAAGGAGAAAAGTCCAGTTCCCCATTTAGACCTGGATATTGCATATCTTTCAATGTATAAATCCAAAAGGACTCTCTTTGTAGGAGCTTTTTTAGTCTGTCTCCACCTCTGATTGAACTTGGTATATGATCAATACCTGCAATTTTTAAAGAGTTACAGCTGCCATGATGAGCATCTTTAAAATGTAAGGCCATTGGATATTGAGGGTTTCCAGTTCTAATGGCATGCTTGTGTTCAGCCAATCTTGCCTTCAGTTTACGTTTCGTTCTGCCGATGTAAAAACAACCACAAAGACATTCAAGTCTATAGACCACATGTGTAGTATTACAATTTATGAAAGACTTAATGTTGAACTTACGACCTGATGTTACATCTGTAAAAAAGCTGGTATTTGTCATGTTATCACAGTGATTGCAATTACCACACTTGTGGTTGCCTGTTCTATTGCCCATCCAGGTTTTTTGTGTTACAGGGGGAAGATAACTTTTTACCAGTTTATCATTCATTGACCAGTGACTGTGTGAATTGGCGGCTAACACCCTAATACGTCCGTGCTTGTTGCGGTGACAGCAACTAATAAACACAAAACGTTTCCATGCAAATGCCTCAAAATCCTTTGTAAGCAGGACATCCACAGATGCGTTCTGCTGAAAGTTGCCAGTTAACGCGGTCACTCTTTACACCGTAACACCTCAGGCCATTTCTTTTTAGCTTTTTAGCTTCTGTATACAAATGCCATTTAATAAATCCTAACGTTTGTCAGGCCTCCCTCTAACATGAGGACTATGGAGGTATTTTTCTATGGTCAGTAGAAGAGGACTATTGAAAAATTGGTAATATCAGTAAATTGCAGTGGGCTGCAGTGAATGTAGAAGGGCTTCTTTACAGTATATCCCAATGTTATGCTAATACAGCAGTGAGCAGCAGTCAATCTGTTAGAAATCTTCCTAATCCTGAGGATTTTTCCATCCAAATTTGATCACTTGCTGTTAGGTACTTTTAATTTGTGACGGAAGATGAAAATTTGTGAATGAAAGAAAACTGAGCCTGGATCAGCAGAAGCCAACAAACACCAGGCCAAACTCAGGACCCTAAACAGCCAGCTACCACCAGGCCAGGCTCAGGCCCAGCAGCAGCTAGTTATTACCAGGCCAGGCTCAGGACCTAGAGGCAGCCAGCTTCCATCAGCGGTTCAATTATTTGGTTATGGAGGGACATTTGAATGATAAACCATCAGCGTATGTGTGCGTCACATGTGTTTTATCTGAAGTTACAGGCTAAGTTACTGCTTCCATCCTCTGTCATTCAGACAATCATTGAAGATTGTCAGTTTATAATGTTAACCAGTCACACTTACTTTTCAAACTAAATGAAAAGTTAGTTGCACCTGGGGTTCCAGAGTAGTTTCCTTTTTCATCTTTCGCGATAAGCTCACTATTGTAATGAAGTAGCCTAAACTAATGCCGAAGCCCCTCACTTGTAGCCTTGTGAGTATTGTATCTGTGACAGCAGAGTTCTTGCTGCCCTCTCACTGCATACAGGGTCTCCTGTCCTGTCTCCACAGTTAAGAGTGTGTTTGCTGAAGCTAAACTAGAGGTAGGCTAAGAGCGCGGTCGCTCGGTGTCGTTTTTCTTTGTCAAGTTTCAGGCAAACAACCAGGACGCTGCATTCACGGCTGGATGATCAGCATTGAGGGGCACATCATCAGTGAAGGCATCCAGCCATCTTTCCTGTCCGGGCTAGCTGCTGTCTTTTCCACATTTAACATCTTTAATCTTCAGTATGAAGATGGTACGGCAGCCACCCTGGAGTTCATTCAAAGGTTAGATGCTTACATTAGGGATGGCAATGATTAATTGATGATCGATTATTGTGACTTTGGTCAATCGCATGAAATTTGATTTATCAGACCTTGGTATCAAAGGCTGGCGAAGGTACAGTACCTCTGCAGTACCTCTGCATCCCTGCAACTTCAGTCCCTTCAGTGCAGCTGTTTTCTGCCACTGGACTGACTGTAACCAGGCTGCGCTCACGTCTCACCCCGCAGCACCAACTCTGTACAAACACTCTTGTTTTTCATACGGTTCATCGGGATCAGCCTTGAGCGGGGCACAAAGGCTGTACAGGGCAAGGAGAAGGACAAAAAGAGTGCTTCCGTCAGCCCTCCGGTCTCTTCAAAAGACTAATGGACTTTGAGTGGGACTTCATCTAGTCAGTGAACACACACACACACAATCATACTGACTCATACTGGACTTTCCTCGACTACAGAAGTTGTTAGTCGAGTATTAATCAATTAGTTGATTTAATCAACCAATGTGTAAAACTGAGATTCCCCACGAAGAATCACTGTGTTCACCAGAGATGTGCTCATAAGTTTCTTGGAAATAAGTCATTCAGCATGAATGAATTCTGAATGATACTCAAATGTCCCTCTTATGTGACCTTAGGTAAAAATGGAAGCATGGAAGTGTCCCTTCAGGGCACAGGTTAAATATATTGGTTTAATAAAGGGCTAAAAGAATAGAAAGTTCACACCACTGCTACTAATAGAGCTCTTGTTGTTGGTTACTCGAATGTACTAGTTGGTGATACTAGACTTTAACTTGATGATTTTTAAAATATTTTTTTGTTTGTGTTAAAATCTTCTTAGACAGACATTTTTGCCTATTTAACCTTCATGTTCTTAAAGTTAATTTCTTTATTTGTTTTTTTACAACTTTTCTTCTTTTTTTTTTAAGTTTGTCACAGTTTCAATAAAGACAGACATGGTTTGAGAAGACACTGACGTTTTATTATTTGTCTTTAGATTTTAAGTTGCAATTTCAAAGGCAATGTTTATTTATTATATTAAAACATGGTGTTACATGTTCTTACTGCAACATTTGACTCTGTTGACCATAAGATACTGCTGGATAGATTGGAAAAGTGGGTAGGACTCTGGCATGGCACTGCTCTGGTTTGCAGCTTACCTTCAAGGCAGACAATATTTTGTTTCAGTTGGTAATCATGTATCTGAGTGTAAAATAATTACATGTGGAGTCCCCCAAGGGTCTATTCTTGGGCCTCTCCTTTTTAATATTTATATGCTCCCCTTTCTCAGATCATTAAATCCTATAGCATGTCTTATCATTCATATGCAGATGACACACAGCTTTATTTAACAGCTTCACCACATGACCTCTGTCGCATTGATAACTTGGTTGGCTGCATTGAACACATCAAGGACTGGATGTGTCCTTTTTTCTTTTTTTAACAATTGAACGAGGAAAAAACAGAAATAATTGTATTTGGGCTGAAACAGGAGCATTTAAGAGTCAGTGCTCATTTGGAATCAATTTCACTGAAGCCTACACATCAAGTTAGAAATCTGGGTGTTGTTTTGGACTCTGATCTTACTTTTAACAGTCACATAAAAACAATTACAAAATCAGCCTACTATCACCTCAAAAACATAACACTATTCAAAAGATTTATATATACAAGATTCTGAAAAACTAGTTTTTTTATCTTCAGTAGGCTGGATTATTGTAACAGCAACCTCACAGGTATCAGCACAAAATCTGACACAGTTACAGCTAGTCCACAATGCTACCGCCAGAGTGCTCACTAACACCAGGAAGATCGAGCATATCACACCAGATCTCAAAATGTTGCACTGGCTCCCTGTGTCCCAAATTTAAATCATGCAAGTTGTTTTTAAATCACTTAATGGTCCCTGAATACCTCTCAGACCTACTCACACCGTATGAGGCACCCAGACCTCCTCAGTGTGCCGAGAATAAGAACAAAGCAGGCTGATGCAGCTTTCGGTTTTTATGCCCCCAAATCTGGAACAAACTGCCAGAAAATCTGAGGTGTGCTAAAACCAACCCGGTATCATGCCAAAGCGTGTAATAGACACTTTGGTCCACTAGAAGATGTGTGTCAGTGTCACGCATTGCCTGTCTTCAGCGTCAAATGTACACGCCTATGATCGGTGCAATACCAGCAGGGGGCGATAATTTACTCACTGCCAACAACCATCGCGGACAAAAGAGAAGCGTTTCAGTGTATTCCAAACCTCCTTCCTGTCAGGTAAGAGTAATACCGCGGGATTAACAACATGTATTTAGCATGAAAAACAGTCATAGGCAACCTCAAATTTTTCAAACATGGGTTAATAATAACGAAGTAATAAATATTAATCCTGCGTTATTACTCAAACTGAATTAGTATTGTTTTTTGGTTAGCTTTCAATAGTGTAATTCAAAGAGATAAATAGGGTTACCATAACGCACTCATCTGAATATTAAATTCTACAAATTTAGCATGTAAAGCATAGCATTAGTGTAGGCTGGAATTACTTTATCTAGAAGTTTTGACAAAATGTTTACCACACCAAATCTCTTGTAAGAGAAGGGTCTTAGCAAGGCTCTATCTGTATCTATTTACAAGTTGAATAAACATGACTTTGTTTCCAATGTGGCCTTTCTTATTTATTTCTTTAAAGATTCATCTTGTGACCTCACTGAGGAAGGGTTGAAAGGCTTGCAGAGCATCATTCTTCGAAAGCGGAGCAACATCTCAGAGATGAAGAGACGTGTGAGGCGCTGTTACTTGACAGCTTTGTCAGAAGCAGAGGATGTCAACTTTCTGGACGATGCCTCAGCTGAGGATTATGACATTGATTCAGACATTTCTGAATAGACACTCGTCGACAAGAAGCTGACTCATTGGAATTCTCCTTGATACTAATGATAATTGTGAATCTAAAGCATAGCACTGTTACCACAGATAATAACCGAGCAGGCTGCCCTGTCACATTTTAAGCTACCCAAGCATATGGCAACCATTTTTTCGTTTTTCTTTATCTATTCATCTATAATCCCCATCCACGAGAGAGGCAGATAAATGTTGGGACATCCCCCGCAGAAAATGCACATGTGACGTCTCACGTTAAAACTGAAGCTTAGAAGTTAGATACCTGTGTCTGTGTGTGTATACACCTGAACAAAATCTTAAAACCGGGGGGAAAATTACTATTCATCAAAATGCAAAAAGAAGAAACAGGAGCAAGAGACAAACAACATTAAGTGGGCAATTTATAGAAAACTGCATTTAAACTCAAACAGGCTGTTCATCAGCTGATCAAAAGTTTAAGACCATAGCCTTAAAAAGTCAAAATTCACGCTAAAATCTGTGTCATTTTCTGTCAGACACTGTCATGACCTCCTGATGGCAAAGGCAAAAAGGCTTTCTCTCTTTGAACGTGGCAGGATTGTTGAGCTGAGCTCGTCCCAAATTAAGGCCCTTACTGATGCTGACTGCAGCCAAATAACCGTAAGACGACATCTGCGAAGGAAGTGCACAAAACACACAAAACGTTACAGTTGAACTCCATAGCTGGTCGTGGGGAACAGTGCAGACTGAGAATCTCTATTTCTGCAAGAAACAAACACAAATAAATGAGTTTTAGAGGAAATGTTCTTGTATTTTATGAGCGGTGTGATGTTTTGTATCTACAGTACACACAAAGAAATAGGGGTATCACTTATGTACCCAAAGGTACATTTATCGGAAAAGTACCCTATAAGGTACATAAATGGTCCTTGAGGCGATAATCCTGGACCTTTGGTTTGTTGTAAAGGTACAAAGTCATAGCTGACAGCAAAGGGTACATAATTGTACTTTATCAAGCTGGGTGTACAGGAAATTGTAGGAGCAAAGAAGTGCTCACAAAATTGTGATTTAAACAGAGGACTGGGTTTATTGCAATAAAACAGGCTAGCCTAAATTTCCATTACATTTTTGGTCTGTGGGGCTTTGAGATAATTTTATTAGCTTCATTAGAAATTTAGCTAGGTGGTTATTTCAGCTAGTCTTTACATTAAATGGTTATTATGCAAATTATTATTAAAGAATTTAAAATATATATTTTTTGTGGGATGATAATTTGTTTTTTCTATGAAAAACAAGCCAAGAGGTTACACTTACATGGCATTACTTCAAAAGACCAGCAGGGGTCACTGTACAAGCCCTGGTTTCCCAAAAGGATTCGGGCTTCACTCTTCAGTTCAGTAACAATTTAAAATACTACAAATGGCAACTAATTTTTATGCAATGTCGAGCTTGTCCACAGAGGATCTAATTCAAGAAATCATCGATGCTGGAATACAAATAAATGAAGAAGAGGCGAGAAAATTCAGAGGTAAGTAACTAGACCTTTAATTTCTGTAAATATTACTGTTAAAGTTAGCTAGCTGGATTTCTTTTACAAGGCTAACTCCGGCTATTATAATTTCATTAACTTTAACTAAATATCTCAAACATTTGGCTTGTTGCTAAATAGGCTTTCATAATAGCTATTTCAGAATGTTGTTCTTTCAACTTTGTGGGGTACGTTTTATTATTAGATTAATTAATGCTTTCTACTTATTTTCGCCGTTACTGGTGGTTAAAACCAAACGTATGGCTCTATGTTGAGTTTTTATTATAATGTAAAAAATGCTCATCAGATATGTATTTAAAAACAGAAGCAATAGAGTTGATAAGTGTGTTAAACCATAACACCGGAAGATGCTCTTGCTTAGCAACAGATAAGTAGGTATTGATGTCCTGAATCTTATAATTTGAATTTGAATTTTTTGATGGCCATTACTACACTTGTGTGGTGGACAAAACAAATCTACGGCTGTGTCCGAAATCACTCCCTATTCACTATATAGTGCACACGCCATTTTGTAGTGCTGTCCGAATTCTGAGTTAGCATGGTCATACCCTATATAGTCCACTCAATGTATCCCACAATGCATTTTGAAAAGTAGTGGACACAGGCGATGGTCACTATCCGAGCAATATGTACCATTATGCATTGCGGTTTTACGAGCGGAGAGTGGCGTTTCACTCGGTTGCGCTCAGAGGGACGAGAGGAGCGACCAGTGAGATCACAGAAACACAATAAAGTTCATATTTGGAGCGTTTTTACTGAAATCTTTGATCTGTTTAAATAAAGAGTAAATATCGTTAACGTTAGTGACGGTAGATTGTCCTTATGATGATGACAGACACGAGAGGAGGGTCTGTGAACATAAATAAATGAGTTTTGGTCCAAAAATATGTTCCATTATATGTAAAATTCAATATTTTATATGTATTTATTATTTGTAAATGTTTTGTGAAAATCCACTCAGTATAATAGAAGTTATCACTGAAATTCATGGCGTTATTTACCGTTATTATTGATCCTCTGCCGTTGTTAAGCTGCATGTTTCAGTTGCGCGACAACAATGACGTCACTGTCAGCGGCCGGCGAGTGAGCGAGTAGTGTCCGAAATGTTTTTTAATTTTGCTGAGTGAGGGCACTATAGTCCACTGCATTAAACTCACTATATAGTGAGTAGGGAGTAGGGCATGAGTGAGTGATTTCGGACACAGCCTATGTATTTGAAATGTTTGGCATAAGTGATGTTAAGCCTGCTAGCATGTTTCCAGGGAGACGAGTTTAGTCAAATCCCAGGCAGATGGACATTTTTTTGTATACCTGTTACGACTGGGTGTCGTAATTTGTATGTTGCTCTATGTATGTTGCTCTCTATGATGCTCTATTTCTTCTGGGTTCGATATCAGCAGACACATAGCCTTAGTGCCTCCGTTCCGTGAGTCCGAGGTTGATTCATACTTCAGCACTTTCGAGCGCATAGCTGCTGCACTAAGCTGGCCCAAGGAGTTCTGGTCACTTTTGTTGCAATGTAAACTTGTTGGGAAAGCCCAAGAAGTTTGTGCTAGTTTGTCTATTGAGCAGAGCCTTGATTATAAAACATTAAAGAAAACTGTGCTGCAGGCATATGAACTTGTGCCTGAAGCGTATAGACAAAAATTTAGAAACAGTGATAAAACTGCCAACCAAACTTACATTGAGTTTGTGCGTGAAAAGAGCGTGCTATTTGATAAGTGGTGCCAGGCTTGTAATGTTAAAACCTTAGAGGAAATGAGGGAGCTAATATTACTGGAGGAGTTCAAAAAGTGTCTGCCTGAACAAATCGTTGTCTATTTGAATGAACAAAAAGTGTCCTCATTGACAAACGCAGCTTGCCGACGAGTTTATTTTAACTCATAAAAGTGTGTTTTCTGCTCCGATACCTCGCGGTTTAAATTTAACATCTGAGCGCAGATTTAAATCACCTAAATCTATGCATACAAGCGCACCTCCAGCTGCAGGTGAGAGTCGCGAGTGTTTTTATTGTCATGAGCCAGGTCATTTGATTGCCGTTTGTCCAACGCTTAAGAGAAAACAGACAAAACCCTCCAAATACCCAGGTGTTGGTTTTATAACTCGCACGTCAACCAACATGCTGGCTGAGCCTGACGCTGAACCTGAGCTAAAAGACGTTGATCCTAGTTTCAAAAAGTTTATTTCTCAGGGCTTCGTTTCTGTGACTGGTGAGGAACAAGATAAAGTTCCCATCACAATTTTGAGAGACACGGCTGCCTATCATTCGTTTCTGTTGGCAGATGTCCTGCCACTTTCAAACGAGACTTTGTGTAATTCTGACATGTTAGTGTGGGGAATTAAAATGAGCGTTGTCCGAGCCCCACTGCACATGGTGCATTTGCATTCACCTCTAGTGACTGGGCACGTAAAAGTAGCCGTGCGTCCGCGTTTCCCGATAAGTGGTGTCTCGTTCATTTTGGGAAATGATTTAGCGGGAGGGAAAGTGTTTCCTCCACCCGAAGTTGTTGATAATCCTGTTTCTGCTGCGTCTGCCTCTGACCCCCCTGCCTCATCTGTGTCAGATGTGTTCCCTGTGTGCGCTGTTACGCGTGCACAGGCTCGAAAATTAGGTGATGAAGACGCAGTGAATTTGTCTGAGTCGTTTATGAAAACTTTGGATGATGATGAGAAAAACTGTTCAGAGACTACTGAGAAAGAGAAACCAAAAACATGTGAAACTGTGTCTGACTTGTTTCCTGCTGAGTCTGAGCTAAGTTTAAATGTCACAAAAATAAAATGTTGATAACTGCTCAGAAAAATGATTCTTCTTTAGATTTGTGTCATTCATCTGCAGTATTCACAGCTGACAATCCACCTGTTATGTTCTTTCTGCAAGATGGTGTTCTAATGAGAAAATGGAGTCCTGATGCAAGTGAGTTTAATTCTGTAAGCCAGGTTGTAGTGCCCAAAGATTACCGGCCACAGGTATTAACTCTCGCTCACGACTCGAGTCTAGCCGGACACTTAGGTGTTAAAAAAAACTTACCAGCGCGTGCTGCGTAATTTCTTTTGGCCCAGATTAAAAACCGATGTAACAAACTATTGTCGTTCTTGCCACATATGTCAGCTTGTAGGTAAGCCTAACCAACCTATTCCACCGGCACCCTTACACCCGATACCCGTGCTCGGGGAGCCTTTTGAACATGTGTTGATAGATTGTGTGGGCCCGTTGCCAAAAACCAAATCTGGACATCAGTACCTGTTAACTGTTATGTGTGCGGCAACACGTTATCCTGAGGCTATCCCTCTTCGCAATATAAGAGTGAAACCTGTTGTTCAAGCGCTGATAAAGTTCTTTTCAACATTTGGATTACCGAAAACCGTACAAACAGACCAAGGTAGCAATTTTATGTCTAAAATATTCTCACAAGTTATGGTAGAGCTCAACATTAAACACAAAAAGTCCAGTGCTTTCCACCCTGAGTCACAAGGAGCATTGGAGAGATTCCATCAGACCCTTAAATCCATGCTGCGTAAATTCTGTTTGGAGTCCAATCGAGAGTGGGATGAAGGTCTCTCTCTTCTTCTCTTTGCAGTGAGAGAAACCCCGCAGGAATCGTTAGGTTTCAGTCCGTGTGACCTTGTATTTGGCCATACCGTTCGTGGTCCCCTGCGGCTCCTTAAAGAAAAATGGTTGTCTGAGTCTCCCAAACCGGAGCATAACGTGCTAGATTATGTCAGCACCTTCCATGAGCGTCTCCATTGTATGTGCGAGTTAGCTCATGAAAATCTGGCCCAGGCCCAGATAAAAATGAAACGTCGTTTTGACAAAAAGTCAGAGTTCAGAGATTTTCAGTCTAGAGACAAAGTCCTTGTTTTGTTGCCGTTACCTGGATCCAGTCTCCAGTCCCGGTTTTCAGGCCCGTACCTCGTGGAGAGAAAAATCAGTGAAACTGATTATGTTGTTCAGACACCAGATCGAAGAAGAAAAAGCCGTGTTTGTCATGTTAATATGATAAAACGCTACTTTACCCGAGAGAATGTTCCTCAGCCATCTCCTGCTGCACTGGTTCTCTCCGTTTCGTCTGCTCCGGTAGAATATCACCTCTCTGATGACGGTTTGTCAGAGAAAAGTGGTTCGATACCACCGGCTCATTTAAAAAATTCAGAAGTGCTAAGCAATTTGGATTTTTTTTTGGCTCATTTGTCTGATTCTGCGCGTGCTGACTTAATCACTCTGATAGACAGTAACTTGTTAATCTTTTCAGATCATCCATGTCAGACTTCGGTTTTGTATCATGACATTGACGTGGAAGGCCATAGGCCCATTAAGCAGCATGCGTACCGCGTTAACCCCACGAAGAGGGCTCTGATGCAGCAAGAGGTGAGTTATTTAATGGAACATGGATTAGCTGTCCAAAGTATGAGCGCATGGAGCTCGCCCTGCGTTCTTGTCCCAAAGCCTGATAGCACTGCTCGTTTTTGTAACGACTATCGAAAAGTAAATGCAATCACAAAACCTGACTCTTTTCCTCTTCCCCGTATGGAGGATTGCATTGACAGGGTTGGTTCCGCAAGATTTGTGACCAAGCTGGACCTGTTAAAAGGTTACTGGCAGGTACCTTTAACGCCTCGAGCATCAGAGATATCCGCCTTCGTTACACCTGACACATTCCTCCAATATACCGTAATGCCATTTGGCCTGCGCAACGCTCCTGCTACGTTCCAGCGCCTTATGCAGCGTGTCCTGAGTGGTGTTAATAATTGCGAGGCATATCTTGATGACGTGGTTGCTTACTCTTCTAACTGGTCCGACCATTTAGCCACCCTGTCAATTATTTTCAGTCATTTACGTGAAGCCTCGCTTACAGTGAATCTTGCCAAATGTGAATTTGGTAAGGGCACTGTAACGTATTTAGGAAAACAGGTAGGACAAGGGCAGGTGCGTCCTGTTGCAGTGAAAGTGCAATCGATTATTGATTTTCCGGTGCCACAATCAAAAAAAAGTTTGCGACGTTTCCTCGGAATGTGTGGTTATTATCGGGGTTTCTGTCGCAATTTCTCCGATGTGGTGGCTCCGCTTACCGGTCTTGTTAGCCCGAGTAAAAGTTTTGTGTGGTCACCAGCTTGTCAGGCTGCTTTCGAGTCAGCCAAGGCATTATTGTGTAGTGCGCCCGTCCTCGCTGCGCCGGATTTCTCACGGCCTTTTAAATTGGAGGTCGACACGAGTGCGCTCGGTGCAGGTGCCGTCCTTCTGCAGGAGGATGAACAGGGCATAGATCATCCCATTTGCTATTTTTCAAAAAAATTTAACAAACACCAAGTCCACTATAGCACGGTGGAAAAGGAAGCCCTCTCCCTGTTGCTCTCTCTGCAGAACTTTGAGGTTTATCTCGGGTCCACTTCACAACCGGTCCAAGTGTTCACAGATCACAATCCGTTAATCTTCCTCAATCAAATGCGAAACTCGAACCAGCGACTTATGCGCTGGTCGCTTCTGCTGCATTTTAACCTGCAGATATTTCACAAAAAGGGCTCAGAAAATGTAATGGCCGATGCATTATCTAGATCTTTCTTTTGAATTAAACATGGGGGGATGTTTAATTCTTGGGAAAGGGGGTGTTACGACTGGGTGTCGTAATTTGTATGTTGTGGTGTTGTGTGTGTGTGTGTGTGTGTGTGTTGTTTTTGCTCCTGTATAGGTTGCGGGAGCCGATTGGCTGGACCGGCAACTGATCAACCTATCACAGTGAGGACTTCATTATATAAACGGGAGGATGACGTCGCTGCGGTGCAGGGGGAACCCAATCTCCCATTTCCCAACCGGTCCGCCACGTTTCCGTGTTCATTTGTTAGGTTAATTTGTGTTAGAAAGAGTGGGGTGAATCACTGTTAATTTAACCTTGTCTTTTCTCCTGTTTTTGTTAGTTAGGGAGGTAAGTTGGCTGTCGTTGTTTTCTGTTTGAGTTGTCAGGTCAGTTCATTTAGCCTATCCAGTTAGCCTCCGTTTTGTTTGTTATGTTTAGCGATTCACCCTTATCTTTATTTATCTCATGTTGGTATTATGTTCTTGTTAATCTTTCCAGTAATCAAAAATAAATATCATTTTTGATTTAAACTTTACAAAGTTTCTCCGTGGCTGCTTGGGAGGTGAGGGATTTGGGTTTGTTTTATGTTATGTCACGGCTTCCCCTAGACGGGGCATAACAATACCAAATTGTACTTGATACAAAATTGTGAAGAATTTAAGGAAAAAACTGTAACATAGATAAGGGTGCATTGTGTGTCTGCTCCGGTCCGTTATGGCTCCTTGCATCCCTGTGTGACAACACCCAAAGGCTGCGTTCTAAATGCGCAGCAAGGATAGCACAGCCGAACAGCTGGAGTTCCGGGACAAAGGTATTCCCGCGGTAATTTTACAGATTCACTCGCGACAGTGCAAGATAATACGATGTATGTGGTATAAAACCGTATAAAACCATTGAAAACACATAAACAAACACACATTCGGTCATTGTTCTGAACCGTCAAGTGTTTTATTTTGAAAATAAACCGGATGTTTTAATGGTGTATCGGTGTCTGACTTCCCGTCCCGCTTGTTCTTTTCTGTGCTAAATTGATGCGCCATGCTCCGACAGTCGGCAAAAATAGAAGCCTTGCATTTCTCCTATGGAGGGCTCTGGACTGCCGAAGCTGAGATGCAGCGCAGCGGAGCCAATGGAAGGACACACATTGAATAAAGTAAAAATCAGCTCTGTTGCCGTAATGGAGCGGAGACGGACCGAACACGAATCTTTATTATAGAAAGAAAACTCCTGATATTTGCCGGAGGAGCTCTGTGTGAACTCAAACAGCGGAATTTTTTTTTCTTCACCCGGGGTTTCTCCTGCTACACCCCTAGTAATTTTTCCGCAGCAAGTCCGAGTGAGCTGATGTGAGAACGCAGCAGGATATTCTCCGGGGAATTCACCTCTTCGTGCATGTAATTAAATGGCTTCATTATGTTTTCTGTTCGTCTGTCTTCGCTCTTCCTTTGATGTTGTCAATCCGTTGGACTACACGTAGCATTGATATAAAGGCAAATATTGTCATTATAGCATCGTATTTTGACTCTTGTGCTTCGTCAGCTACTTCCAAATCTTTTTTTTTTTTACGTCACGTCTTACCTCAGGAGACCCCCCCCCCCCCCCCCTCCTCTCTGACAGGTATGGTCTCCCACTGTGAGGTTCATATGTGAACAGCCAGGTCAGGAGAATACTCTGCGCTGTCCTCCTGTAATTAACTAGATATTTTCAGGAATGCATATGTAAAAATGGCTTTGGAAACAAATTGTTGATATGGTATGTGATTGAAGTGATACTTATTTGCATTATTATGTGATACATAGATGAGGTTCTTTCCCATTGAGAGCTAGGTTTTATTGTTTTTTGTGCACTATTTCCACTTGTAAAAACAGCACTGATACGTTTTTCTACATTGATTGTTGCTTAAGAGTTTTTATCAAAGTAAATTTCAAAGACACTGCTGAAAATAAATTGATCAAAAACTTTTCAAACCATTTGCACTAGGCTGCAAAAAAGCTTTGATAACTCTCCAAAGTATTCCAAAATAAGGTTTGATCATTACCTAACATGAGTCACGAATGCCTGGGAAAAGTGGGCCAAACAGACACAAAGTAAACAGTCAGATAGCTTTTCCAGCTGCCTCTTAACTGTGCCACCTGAGTGTGGTTTGGAAGATGACTTTTCAAGGGGCTGCTCTGCTGGGAAACAGCTCTGAGCCAATCCCACATGCTGCTTCTGATGGGTTTGTCTCACAGGCCCGGGTTAACCCATGCTGGATATCCAAATGGGCTCCATCTGACTTTAATTATGGCAAGCATCACAAAACCACAGGATGTTAGGGAGATCAAACACATTGAATTGGCTTACTGGTCTGCTAACACACTTTAATATGTGCAGATAAATGTAATCACGTAACTGGAAGAAGAATTGAGCTTGTCAGTGGATGTATTTCACATCAATAAATCATTAGCACATTAATGTTCAGACATTAGAGTAAAGCTGGCCATTAATAGTGTTTCCCACATCATTAAGGTTCCAGAGGTGTACTCTTTACGTCTCTCTCTTTCTGCATCTTCCTCTATCCCACTTTCCATGTCCAACACAGTTTTGGCAGATGGCTGTTAAACAAGAGTCTGTTTCTGCTAGAGATATCTGCCTGTTAAAAGGCAGTTTTGCCTTGCCACTGTAACTTTTGCTAAATGTTGCAAAGTGTGCTCATGGTGGATTAATATTGGATCTATAAATAATATAACTATAAGGTCTAGACCTGCTCTTTTCGTGGTGTTTGTTGATATATCATTTGATTTTAAATTTTATAGAGCAGATTGATCCGATTCCAAATACATTGACCCCATATCTCTGGGACCTCCAGAACTTTGGTTACAGTCCCTCTTCCAGGAACGTGATCCATTGACACGAAATGGTCGCCACAATCTATTTCCTTTGCCTCTCCCGCTGGTCATTCTCCACTTCCTGCAGACAAGATGGTGAGCTTATTAAAGGGGAGAAGGTTTTACTATTTAATCTAATGTTTTATTCACAAATACAGTTTTTTTTGTCATGTATAATTGGCTAAAATGTGCATTAGTTAATGATTGATACATTATGATGGGTTCACATGGGTTTAAAGGTCATTGTTGTGTCAAAACATTACGTTTTTTACATGTTTATTAGCTGACTCACTCACAGACATGTCCATTTCCATATCTCATGAACCATTTGTCATAGAAAGTTGAATAAGGTGTGAATGAAAATGATTCGCTTTTTCTTTAGGATCAACTCTGCCTGATTTGCTATTTGGCTTATTCCAACCTCCCCCAGCACCTGAAAAAAGCACCTCTCCCATACCCTATTCCCCACTGCTACCCCCCAGCTGAGAAAACTGCCCCCACTTTCGCTTTCCCTCCCCAAGGGTACTGCAAGGGGTGCCTGGAACTGAGAAAGGATATGAAAAAGCTGCAGGTAGAGGTGTCATCACTGCAGAGAACGCTCCTGTGGAAGGTGGATCATATTATTATATCAGGCAGGTTTAATGCCATTCCAGAGGAAGACTGAGTTTGTTTGTTGTGCGAGTTAGGTGAAATTGAAAGTGAGATTCACTTTCTGTTTTACTGTCCGATGTATGATAACATAAGGGATGTTCTTTTTAAAAAAAAATGTCCTCAATTTACGTTGATTTCTTTTGGCTGGACGATTATGAAAAACTTGAGTTGTGTTTCAAAAAAGGAACCATGCCCAGCTGGCACTGACCGAGGCAGAATTTCACTGGAGAGGCTTAGCACCATCCAGGCCAGTGTAAGGGGTTAGGTTAAAACAGGTGAAAAAGCTGGTCGACTGGTTCCAGCTTGCCTGAAAGGAGGCCTGACTGAGGGGGAAGGTCACATTCCAAGAGGTCCGTAAAGCTGTGTCCACTAAGGTAAGTGTTGTGGTTTAAGTTTTTAAAAATGTCTTACTGCTCGTATTTGCATATGCATGAGGAAACTGGTTTATCATTTAAGTGTACTTTTCTCTGTCCAGCAATGGCAAAGCGTCACCTTACCCAGGCAGAGAGAAAGCGTGAATGTGACGAAATGTGTAAAGACGTGGACACCCCTAACAGGTTCTATGTAGCCCTGTGACTCTTTTGAGGTGAGGAAACTTCTACACTGCTCTGAGACCAATATACCAGTGTAAAATACTGAGGCACACCGTCATTACTGTGAGTGCAGCCCTCACCATCACACAATGCATGACACAATTGAAAATTCACTGCCAATAATTGTGTATTGCAAACTGTGCTGGGATACATAGCGATGCTGACTGATGCGCCACTTTTTAAAAATAAATCTCCGTCTCAAGATTATAATGGTGCTTTTAAAGCAAACGGTGGTATACTGTTCAGTGAAAAAAGCTTGTGGAGCGTTGTTTGATTGAAAGACTCCTCAATTAAAGTTAACAAGTGAGCAGTGAAGGTTGGCAGCGCGACTCGAGGGACAAGGGTCTGTACACCAAAACTCATCAGAGCTCAACTACCGTACTGTAGCTTGTAGGAGTGCAAACTCCACAAAGTGGAGCCACAAAGATGCACAGAAACTGCACGTTGTAAACTTCACTGAACATAATAGAAATCATCATGCAGGAAGACCGTTTAAAACTTTTTTCTCTCTGGGAGACCTTGAAAATCAGACTGCTTCTTAGATACCGGTGAAACTTATATTCTGGATATTACGGTAATAAAAAAACAGCTGTTGTATGTGTGTTTTTTTTCAGTGTCTGATACATACAACACACATTTTGTTATGCCCTCTGTGGCATCTGCCTTTAAGTGAATATAGCCAAACATAATTGGGCTTTTTTCCGTGTGCTGTTAATTTTACAAACAACTCTCCTTTTATATCAATTTCCCTGGAAAACTTTGCAGGCAAAGGTTGTGTTTGCTGCTATCCGCTTGTTTGTCAATACATTCACCATAGAACTAGAGAAGTGGTAGCTGGTGGGTTTTCGAAGCAGATTCATGAAATGTATTCATTTTTACAAGTTCAACATGTTTAATGGTGCTACTCATGACTAGACGTCACTCTCCGCTCTAAAATAGTGTCGAACTGATCGATTACGCCCTAAAGGTAATGGTGCTGATCCTTCAATGAGGAAAAATGTTAAATTCTAGATAGTCACGCAAATAGTTACTTTTGTGGCTTTTAACTGTAACAGTATGTAACGATATGGGGTGCTGTTGGGCGCCTGTGAGTATGCCTTTGAAAATTAGGCCAACTTGTATTTTTTGTATATTTTATCCAGTAATCAATTTCTGCCTACATCACTGGTCCTGAGTGTTACAAAAAGTTTAGTTAAATAGTTAGTCCCAGGAATAATGATGGGAAAAATGGAGCATAAAATCCCCTTGTACGCAGACGATATTCTTGTTTTTGTCTACTAGAATATCAATTGACGCCATCTTGACAATTTTCAGTGAGTTCAGTACCATGTCTGGCTACTAGATTAATTTTAATAAATTTGAGACCTATGCCTTTGAAACCCTGAATAAAAAAAGATGTCCTGGACAATTTTCCTTTCAGATGGTCAACCACTGGTTTTACATATCTGGGAATAAAAATTCCCCCAACTTGAGAGATCTGTGGACTCTTAATTTGGCCCCAATTTGCATATCAGTTCAAAAAGATCTGAAGCGTTGGCATAACGTCTCGCCAGTGTTGCCAACTTGGCAACTTCCTTGCTAAATCTGGCGACTTTCCAAATCCTCTTGTTGACTTTTTTGGTCAAAAGCTACTAGCCACAAATCTAGTGGTGGAGACTGACGTGAAAGCCCGTATTGCTCTGCAGTTATTGTCCTCAACGAGCAGCGGTTGCTGCCGTGAGCCCCTCCCCCTTCCCAAGGCACTCACAGGCGATCAGTCTCACAGTAGCCTCGTGCAGCAGTGCCAGCTGCAGTCAGAATAAAGAGGAGACCCACACCACTCCTTGTCCAGAGTCTAGACTTCAGACTGCAAATAAATTGCGCGTGCGCGAGGCCGCTGCTGTTCCCGCCTTGGCTTACAGAGCGAGATGTAAATGTTTCTTCACTGTCACACTAAAATAAAACACTGCATCTGACTCACACAGCCTTTTGATTAAATGTGATATTCTAACATTTAACAATACAGGACAAATTTGATTTATGTAATGTGGATCTAAAGCATTAAAGTCATGAAGGTATTTTGTGAAGTGATGGCCTATTTCAATGGAAAAATAACAAAATAAAAACCAAGAATCAACAGAAGAAAGTTCTAAACATATTAGGGTGTTTTTTCTCACTTTTTATTTCTCCCACGACTTTATTCTTCTCTCCAACAGCGTCCATTACAATTACATGCAAATTGCAAATTATGCAAATAAGGCAATGACGTCATTTAGTGACTTCTAGCGACTTTTAGGACAGCCAATAGCTACTTTCCTTACTGAGGAGTTGGCAACACAGCGTCTCGCTCTCCTTATTGGTTGAATTAGTCTTATTAAGATGAATGTCCTCCTTCTAATTTTGTATCCCTTGCAGATGCTTCCCCTGTATTTACCCAGAAGAATTAAGAAGGTTTGAGAAAAGGCAATTTATTTATGCTGTGTAGTTTGATGGAATCACAATACCAACAAGTGGAGAACATACTGGCGAAGAGAAAACATAATGCAGCCGTTTAATTACGTACACGGAGATTGTAGCAGTTCCGTGCATACACTCCAGTCACTGGATATAAACGTCACCACCCTCTACAACTGGCTCGAGGTGAATTCTCCGGACAATATCCTGCAGCGGTCTCACATCAGATCACTCGGACTTGCTGAGGAAAAAATACTAGGATGCTGGGCGGAAAAATTTCAGGAGTTTTCTGCAAGTGTAAAAGCACTATAGGAGAGCTAAATGCATGGCAAAAATCTGCCAGGAGCAATACAAGGCAGTTCAATCAGGAGACACTTAATTGAGAATGAAAAATTATTTATTTAACAATGAAATGTGCAACAATTTAGAATTAAATGTGCAAAGTCTTTGGGGATTAGACTCCATCGTGACGACTTCATGTACTCGGAGGGGTCATGAGGCCGACAGCAGGATAGGATACCCCCCGATGGAGTCTAGACACTGGTGGTGGTGAAGAGGAATGGAAGCTGTGATGAGGAGTGGGTTTCTGAGCCTAAATCTGGACTCAGCTGAGCTGAAATGGAGGTGACTGGGGCGGAGGAGGGTTGCAGCGGTTGCACTGAAAAGACAAAACGACTGTGGAAGAAAGAGAACTGTTTAAGCATTTGGCAGCAGCAGGATGATTGGTTGAGAGGTTGTGCCCAAACTGGTTGGTTAATTACTTAAAGGTACAGTATGTAGAATTGCATGCTAATGTTTACATTAAAATATCTAACTTAAATTAAAAATTGACAAAACCCATGTTATATATATTTTTTAGTTGAGTACTTAAGTACTTGAGTACTTCGCCCGAGTTCGTTGGTTGTCACGGGGGGTAGCAGATAGAATCACTCCCATGATACCCCGCGAGCCTCGACGTCATCTTTTGTTATTGTTTGGATTGAGAGCCCCCTAGCGGTGGATTTTACATACTGTATGTTTAAAGAATAAACGCCCATAATCAGCTGATCACCAGTGCAGGGAGACAGAGGAAATAGTAGGGGGAATGGTTTAGGTTGAAGTGAAGACATGAATGAATGTGTAAAAGATATAACCAGTCTTCCTGCTTGAACTTATGATGAGCTCTTTTTGACGGGACACAGCAGATAAGAATTTCTGCCCTGACAAGGTCACAAGGAAGTGTAACACACTTGTAGAGGCATACAAAAAGGTTCCTCGGAGTCAGAACCAAACATGGAGAAGCAGCGTTCATTTTCTATGCTTCGTACAGTTAGGTCCAGAAATATTTGGACACTGACACAATTTTCATAACTTTTGCTCTGTACGCCACCACAATGGATTTGCAATGAAACAACTGATATGCAATTGAAGCGCAGACTTTCAGCTTTAATTCCTGGGGTTGAACAAAAATATTGTACGAAACGTTTAGGAATTGCAACCATTTTTATACTCAGTGCCCTTATTTCAGGGGCTCAAATGTAATTGGACAAATGAACATAATCATAAATAAATTGTTCATTTTTAATACTTTGTCGAGAATCCTTTGCAAGCAATGACTTATTGAAGTCTGGAACCCATGGACATCACTAAACACTGGGTTTCCTCCTTTGTGATGCTTTGCCAGGCCTTTACTGCAGCTGTCTTCAGTTGTTGTTTTTTCGTGGGTCTTTCTGCATTAAGTTTTGTTTTCAGCAACTGAAATGCATGCTCGATCGGGTTGAGATCAGATGATTGACTTGGCCATTGCAGAATGTTCCACTTCTTTGCCTTAAAAAACTACTTGGTTGCTTTGCAGTAAGTTTTGGGTCGTTGTCCATCTGTAAAGTGAAGCACTGTCCAATCAACTTCGCTGAATTTGGCTCAATCTGAGCAGACAACATATCCCTATACACTTCAGAATTCATCCGGCTGCTTCTGTCTTCTGACACATCATCAATAAACACTAGTGATCCAGTGCCATTGGAAGCCATGCATGCCCATGCCATCACACTGCCTCCACCGTGTTTTACAGATGATGTGGTATGCTTCGGATCATGAGCCGTTCCAAGCCTTCTCCATACTTTTGTCTTCCCATCATTCTGGTACAGGTTGATCTTAGTTTAATCTGTCCTAAGAATGCTGTTTCAGAACTGTGCTGGCTTTTTTAGATGGTTTTTGGCAAAGTCTAATCTGGCCTTTCTATTCTTGAGGCTTATGAATGGTTTGCACCTTGTGGTGAACCCTCTGTACTTGCTCTCGTAAAGTCCTCTCTTTATGGTCGACTTGGATAATGATATGCCTACCTCCTGGAGAGTGTGCTTCACTTGGCTGGATGTTGTGAAGAGGTTTTTCTTTACCATGGAAAGGATCCTACGATCATCCACCACTGTTGTCTTCCGTGGACATCCATGCCTTTTTGTGTTGCAGAGCTCACTAGTGCGTTATTTTTTTCTCAAAATGTACCAAACGGTTGATTTGGCCATCTACTAATGTTCCTGGTGTCTCTCTGATGTTATTTTTTTGCAGCCTAAGGATGGCCTGTTTCACTTGCATTTAGAGCTTCTTTAACCGCATGTTGTGGGTTCACAGCAACAGCTTCCAAATACGAAAGCCACACCTGGAATCAACTCCAGACCTTTTACCTGCTCAACTGATGAAAAAATAACAAAGGAATAGCCCACACCTGTCCATGAAACAGCTTTTAAGTCAATTGTCCAATTACTTTTGGTCCCTCGAAAGAGAGGGGGCTACATAATAAAGAGCTGTTATTCCTAAACTATTTCTCCAATTTGGATGTGAATACCCTCAAATTAAAGCTGAGAGACTGCACTTTCAGCCCATATTCATTATTTAACTGTAACTTCAGTATATTTTGGTAAACAGTCAAAATAACAAAACTTGTGTCAGTGTCCACCGCTCAAAAAACTGCAGGTCTGCTGAAACTCCCAGTTCTTTTCTATTAAAGTGGAAATCTCACCTGTTTACAACTGCCTCATATTAAAAGATTTTACATTTATTTTGATACGATTTTAAATCACAACTCTGCACTGTAACTTTTAAGCTAATTCTTTTTAATTTAACTTTTTACATTTTATCTTCTGGTTTAACTGCTTCTTTTCTTATTTTATTTTAATGAATTATTATAACAATTTCTAGTCATTCTAAGTTGCAACTGGTGAAGGTTGGGCTTTGTAGGGTGCCCCTGAGGGGGGTATCTGGAAGTCTGAACCAGCCTCCACAGGAAAAATGTTGCCTCAAATTCTTTAGCAAAATGAATGACCTCTGTTTCATGACATGACATTCTGTTTCCTGTGATTGGCACACCAGAGTGCCTGGAGGTGCGCAGACCACAGAGACTAGTGACACAACAACCAGTTCAGTTACCACACCTACTGCCACCCCCACTCCATCTCGCAAACGCTAAAGGGTCAACAAGGATGTAACGCATTTCCTGCGTGAGTCTGAGGAAGCAAGCCACCTGCGCCACCAAGAGACTCTGACACATCTCAAGCCTGCTCAACAGGGATCTGAGTCGCTAATTTTAAGGCTGCTCTAAAAATTTTAACATGGCACATATGACTGCCATTTTTTTTCTCTCAGAACAAGCTGGCCTCAAATTGTTTGACCTTTTTTTTGACACAATGTTGACATTTGAGAATTTTTTAAACTGAACTAAATTTTGTAAATAATGTGTATATAAAAATAATTGTTCCATACCACCTGTATTTGAACAATAATGTCACCTTTTTAATTTGTCTTTCATGTATTAATGTAAATTATGTTAATAGAACTACAAAGATTGTTTTCTTCCTGACACGTTCTGTGGAAGGGGAAACAGTTATTTGTCAAAAAAATCTTTTTCTTTTTAAACACAAAGGATTTACAATGTATCAAAACAGCAGCAACACATTGATATGGAATTGCATAATAATTTAAAGCATCAGGCAATCTCATGTTTAAAAGAAATGTTTTTAAAAATATACACAAGTGGCATACAGTTAGCATATTTTTACACTCTGCAACTCCAAGACCTTTCTAATGTTTTTAGGGTACATTGGTCATTGGCCTCATTCACCAAACGTTCTTAAGAAGAAATGTGTTCTTATATCATACTTAAGAAGTAGAAAAAAAATATTTTCTTATGTCGGAGTTGTTCTTAAGTAAGTGCATAATTTACGAACTCTCATGAGCACATTTGCGCACATTTGAGTGCTGACCGGTTCGGGCAAAATGACTGGTTATAGCATTTAATTTAAATATAAAGTTAGGGTTTACATTACAATATTTTGTTTCATTATTAATAAAATATTGAATACATATTTTTATCAACATACAACTCCTAGTGGTCTTTTAAAATTACACTACACGACACTTCAACTCACCTACATTAATTATGTTAATTGCATCTCATGCGTTTTTTTGTGTTCCTTCCTGTGTATCCATTCCTCACTCTGCTGAATAAAATAGCTTGTTTGCTGCTGCAGATTCTGCTGTAAACGCCAGCCATCACTGAGTTTGTCTTTGTTTCTGGTACTAAAACAGCACCTACACAAATAATGCTGAATTTTAAGTTATCTGGTTCTAGTTCTGTTTCTAACATGAGACAATCATCAACATACAAGCTGTGCTTGTTTGGATCAAGTCCTGTATTTCACATTTCAAAGAATCACAAAAGATCATGGTTTGGACTTTAAAAAAAGGTGAATATTATATATGGCTATCACATTAAACAAAGTGGTCTCCCCGGTTGAAGAGATACAGCCTGACCATGACACTGAGTGAGCTTGCAGAAGAAGGCCCTGCCACATTCTACAAAACCATGCCCATTAGTTTTGAAGGGATTTTAGGAAGTACCTTTAATTACCAGCCCTCTTTGTTTACAATCTGTCAACTTCAAATGTAAGCAAGCTGATTATCAGCTCTTATCTTTTTGCTTATTCTATGTAACCGACAGAGCATTGGAGGGACAGGAGTGAAAGTGGCCACATCCTCTTTAGGACATTATTCAACAGGCGTTTGAAAGGACTGCCCTTAACAAAACAGGAATGTTGCACCAATTATATGGTAATCATTTGGGAAACACAATTTCAAGTTCTACATGGACAGCATGCCTGCAGAAAGGAGCATGCGATTTGGAGATAATACAAAAACTGAACCCAAGAGCTAAAGGTTTGCAACAAATTAGCTTTAACCATAGCAGTAAATGAAAGGCATCATATGTCCTGCTCTAATCGGCTGTGCAAGTGCTCTTTGTTGTACCAAGATGAAAACCTCACAGATCAGACCTGGGGCTCCATTGCACTCACCCTGACCCTGCAGGGACCGGATCACACAGCAAAGTACAAAAGCTCTGTCACCCCTTAAGCTGTCATGATATTTGTCCGTAAAAAGGCAGGAGAGGAAAGGCAGGGTTTCCCTCTCATGTCAGATGTGTGTAGGTGACGACCCGGTCTGGGGAGAAGGATGGTAGGAAGTCCCACCCGACCATCAGCGGGGTCACTTTCCCAGGGTGAAAAAAAACAGGATGAGCGATGAAATGTACAGACAATTATGAGAGTGCCTAAATATATATTATATAAGACCAACATATGACTTTACTGATGATGGCTTTACGCAGAAGTTGAAATATAGATTTTCTCTTTGCTGCCTTTAATGTATGATTAAATGCATACAAGCGTTCTTACAAATCTGGCTGCAAATGCAAAGAAAAGCATCTTCCAACCACAACCTGACACCCACGTAGCTTGTCAAATAGCATTTCGAACTGAAGCAGATGCTGATTACTTGCAGCCACTACTGGCCAGATAAAAGCTGTAACGAGTCAGCAGTCAATAACTGTATAAACAGCACAGTCAACAGAAAACTACTGAACAATTATTTAGCTGGAACTCTTGTAGTATGTGAGATTAACTGCAGAGGGACAGATGCAAGCACAAAATCATTCACACACATGACCCCCTCTGGGTTTACATAATGGAGATAATAAACAGTTCTGGGTCATATCACTAAAATGTATACAGACTGTTACAGTTGCAGTGTTTGCGTCTGTGTGAAAAGGGTGTTAGCACACCACACAAAAAACAGCTCGCATTTTGTGTAAACAGCTGAAACCTCATCAGTTAGCAGAATGGAGGGGCTTCAAATAAGTACAGCTGGCTCATTGCATTGCTCATTGCATTGTTGGGTCTGTAAGTGTTCAGAAAAGATGCAAAGACTTAGCATCAAGACATTCTAGGGTGCATTCAAATACAACCTCTTAACTTGTAAGGAATTGCTGTATTCTTTCCCTTTAGTATATTTTATTTGTTAGGTACGGATACAATATACATAGCTAACATAAAGAGCCATCCAATGCAAGTATCATAGAGGTCATAGCGGAAGCTAATTTGCAACACCCGTCCCTAGTTCTTAATGAAACGACAACACTGCATGATGTATGTTCTCGATGTCTGCCACAATCTTAAGGTCAATCAGACAACATAAAGATAAACACCTCTTGGAATAAACAATCTGAAACATGAATATGAAGGCACATTGTCTAGTACAAAGCACATCAAATGAAAACATCCTTTTGATCAGAAATAGAGCACCTGGATGGAGCACTGAGAAATAATGGCCAGGCATGACATGTCTCTGTTGCTTGGATACAAGCTCATACTAGAATAAAGGAAGTGGTCGCTTTAATGCTAAATGATTACCCAGATATCGCAAAAGGCCTTGGGATAACATGGAAACACCCCCTGAGCCTGAAAATAAACTGACATACTGGAGCTTTTCCTTTATCCTCAGTGGATGCTCATTTGTCACAGTGCCTTCATGATCATGGTTTAAAAAGCTCAGCTTCGTCAGATGAGGCGGAGCATTTTGGCAGAATTATTAATGGATATAATCAGGGGAGATGGGGGATTATTATTTGTGAAGTAATAGACCTGCAGCTCACAGGTGTTTGGAAAGTACACCATTTCTGTTGTACAAGGGGTTCCCAAACTTTTCATTTCACAACCCCGAAAATAAAGCTGCCAGAGACTTGGGACCCCCACTGTCCCTGGAGATGGTTAAGGCATATAACGTAGCACACAGACACACTAATACGCCAATCCAAACACTGGTAACAAAATAACAATGCAAAGGAATGCAAATGTTCATTTTCTTCTCCCTAAACGATAATGATAATAATTAATGGTTTCATTTGGTTTTATTTGGAATTTAACTCAGTTTTTGTATCTATTTTTGCAAGAATGTGTAAAATACACAATTTCAATGATTTAAAATAGTTTTTTCTTTGGAAGGCATCTTTCTATTCGGGGGTTCCCGACCCCACTTTGGGAACCACTGAAGTAACAACAACACACAACAGTCATTCCATGAAGCAGGATTCAGCAGAATCCTCACTTATTTCGATAAATCTGGCTCATTTAAGTGGGAGTTTCGTTCCATCACTGTAGCTTATCCTCGCTGAGTTACCATGGTAACTTATGCTGGTGAACAAGTCTGCTCCGGACCAGCCTAACTGTCGAACTTAGTTTAGCTGTGTGTCAAAGAATGTCGGACAAATAGAAACAGACTCTTAAAAGACCGTTCCGTCAGGTGAGTTTCAGCGCTCACGTCATTCATGTCATGTTATAATAAAACAAAAGATCATAAAACGTGTCTCAGCTTTGTTCATCATGAATAAAAACCTTCATTATATTGCAAAAGTCACATCTAATGCAACTACCCGTGGGAAAATATGAAAAAAAAAACAGCAGCAGGTGTTGTTCGATCTTATGAGCTGCTACTGGATGCTTCAATTTCCCTCCTGATTAATTAAGTATTTAAAGAATTAAGTATCTATCTAACTATCTTGCCTGAACGTAAATGTGTTAATACATTAGCAATGAAAGGTAAGGTTATTTGTGCAGCACATTACATACAGAGGCAATTCAAAGTGCATTAAATTAGACAGACAGACAGACAGACAGACAGACAGACAGACAGACAGACAGACAGACAGACAGACAGACAGACAGACAGACAGACAGACAGACAGACAGACAGACAGACAGACAGACAGACAGACAGACAGACAGACAGACAGACAGACAGACAGACAGACAGACAGATAGATAGATAGATTGTTAAAGATTGATCAAATCTACATCTTCTGCAAGTTTTGATTATTGTCAAGATTAATAAATTACTTTGGTAATTGGTATACCCGTGTGTCTTCCATCTTTGCCACTGCTCAAGAGCCGGGCTGTGACAATAGATAGATAGATGGATGGATGGATAGATACTTTATTGATCCTGAGGAAAATACAAAACTTGTGTAAGAGAAAGAAGTTTCAATAAATGAGCACAGAATAATATAAAGTGACATGCACATGTAACATGAAACTTGCACATTTAGTCTGTGGGTATTTTTCTACCATGCCATCTCCTTGGCTTATTATCTGCAGTTTGACCTTTTTGTTAAGTAATAAAATCTTTAAATTCTTCGCACAGTTCAAACAGCAGCGTTTGTTCAGCAGCTGAAAAAAACGGCACTCTAACTCTCCCCTCTGTGTGACTCATTTGATCGTCTCATTAATCCATTCATTTGGGCTTCTTATAAACCTCGGGTGCGTGCACAAAGCGAGACTATGCACGCCTGTCTTGAGTCAGTTCTGATTAAATAAGGCTGCATTGCGTTCATGGAACGACTTGAGGCTTAATTGGGAGATGGTGTTAGTTTCAGTCTGACTTTTTCAGGTGAGTTTGGCTTTCTTTAGCTACGTTGATGAAATACCCCCAGGTTGCAATTTTTTTTAGTTGAGACTGAAGTGTATTCAGGCCGGCTTCACACACAAAATAACATTTCTTTCATCCAATATGAAATATCTCCTGCAGCCAAAAAACAGGAGAAGGTAATCAAAGAGAAAAAAGGCTCTCCTCTCAGCGTTCTCCTCGAAAGTGATGCAAATTAACCAGTCTGCTGGTCTCACGCACCTTATATACACTGTTATCTGTCCTCTTGGGCCAATCAGAGAGGCGCTCTGTAATCAGTGCCACACTGACTTCAGGTGTAATCAATATCACCTCCCCCTGGAGTGAATGAGACTCAAGCATGATTGAACAAAAGAGAATACTAACTTAAATGTCCCACAAAGCATACATATCATAGACATACATCATATAGACATTCCCTTTTATTTTACTTTAAACAGAAGAAAAAGTTTACGTTTTAGCATGTTAAAGTCAAATTAACTAAAGTGACATTTAAAGAACAAAATGATCCACACATATTTTTATATCAACATTGACTTGTGAGCTGGAGGAATGTGCACCTTCTTCTTTACCTAAACATGAATATTTATCAAAAAGAATCAGCAGGGGAAGAGTAGCAACATACAAAAGAAGCAAACATTCCCACACTGTTGAGATTAACCAAATTTATTCTGGTATGGGTTTGAAACATGGGTATGTGTGTCTTTAGGTAACATAGATGGGATTTTTGTTAGTTTGTCGACTTTGTGCAGGGAACTTTGATCTTTGCAGTTCAGACACAAACCCCACTCTGGATGATCAGTCCAGGGCTCTCTTTAAATAGCTGTGTGAGAGACAATAAGACAATTGCTGAATATAGTGGATACGTATGGAGTACAACTGAGGCGCATGCATGCACCTCTTAACTCATAATTCCAAGATAATTGTTTCATTAATTCAGAAAAACTGAGCAGTTTTTTATATACTCATGTGAACACACTTCTGAAGGTCTAGGTAACAAATTTCTGTTGGGCCAACATTTCGGCCAACGTTTGGCCTGTAGCTTCCGCAGGTGCTGGACGAAGCCTGAGGACGCGTTGTTCGCTCACAATAAAATATAGTAAAGTTATTTTCTGTGTGCCACAGACTTTTGATTTACCAAATTTCTGTATTTAAGTTTGGGAAAAGACCTCACATTTGCCTAAGTATGAATAAAACTGGCAGCTGAGCTGCATTTAATAAGACCATGACCTCTCCCTTATCTTAAAGGAGCAATAATGTAACTCTGACATGTCATGTTTAATAAGGGTACTGCAGTCCAAATTCCAAACATTGGAGAGAGCTGCTGTTCATGAACACAAGTTCTCAACTCTCAGGAAATGATCCTCGTAAAGACAGCTGGATAATTGACACAGTTTTGGCCTACTGTTGTGTTCTATCAACATCTTCTTGTTTGACACCTGGTGTTTTTTTAAGTTTGTGTTGTTGGGAATAGAAATAGGATATAGGGAGAGTTGATTTTGTTATTATATTTTATAAATGAGAATTGTAAGTCATCAGAAATATTTACTTTAACTGGTTATTTGAGCCCAAAACTAAACAGTCAGGGATCAAAAGTACACACAAGTAGGAGGACAGGGGTCTTCAAATACTTTTCTCAGTAAACTACAGTATATATTTTCCACTATACTTTATTCTGTTCTGATCTAGAGTGGTCTCTTAAGCCCTGGTTGTTTTTTATGAGAAAAGATTTGTTGTCTTTGGCCCTGCTGATACTCAGACTAAGTCAGGGATCACGCATCATATCCCGTAAGTTAAGACTTTAATGTCCAGCTTCTGTCAATCCAGACTCACTGTATCATATTTATTAGAAAACATACACTGCACAACACACGCATCAATTCTTCCTCCTGCAGCAGAGACACAAGAACCAGGTCCAGTCTTTTCACTACTTTAGACACAAGCTTTGTTTAGACTGTATCCAGCTGTTTTCTCCATCACCACAGTGCATGCTGACTCAGAGTGTCCATGCCCCCCTTTTTAATCCAAGAGGCGCAGGGCCCCCCTCTTTCCCTGAAGCAGAAGTGAGGCTGCGGAATCCATCCGCCCAGCCTGTCTGATGGAGGATTCTGAAGCAAGCAGTGTCTGCTGCTTGAGGAAGTCCAGCAGTCTACCTGACCCCTCTGATCACATCCCAATGGTGGAGGTCATTAAAGAGGATCCAGGATCCTGCAGAGCCCCACACAGTGACAGAACCTGCACATGAATACACACAATAAACAGAGGGGCCTGCCCATTTGGATCTCAATAACAGAGTAAACCAGAATTTCCTGTAGGGATTAATAAAGTATATACAATAACATAAAAAATGTATCTGTTTGGTAATCTTCACAGGGGTATTTTAGGATATTGTGGATTATGTCACAAATCTAAGCGAGCTATTTCTAAAACGTCAGAAACAACAAGGAATGTTTGCTAATTGAAGAATCAAAGCTTGATCCAAACGCAACTGGACCTGGTTGAAGTTGCCTTTGGATCAAGCTTTGATTCACCATGACCTGGATGACTGAGAACCTACACAGACATCTAATTGAAGGATGACCATCCGTTTCTGTCATTGTCTTTAAGAGGCCGATCACTCACCATATCACAGAGATTCAGATTAGAGCCGCTCTGACAGCAAGAGGAAACAAGAAACAGAGTAGGGAAAGAGATGTAATTAAAACAGTCTTCACACCTTGCCTACACCACTACACAGGTTTGTTTTATTTAAAATCAGTGAACTCACTGTCAGTCGTTTACAAAAAGAACCACTTAGTTACAGTTAGAGAAAGGTTGCACATATTGGATAGGAAAGCAGCTTTTAGAAATGGACAGCTTTAAAGGAAATAAACAACAGTCTCTTATCCATCCACTTGACCTCCTCCGTGTGTGAACTTTTGACCTCTATAAGACCACCGGACCTCTTCCTTTAGATGGGAAACAGTCAGAACTCTAACAGCTTCTGAAGCCTTTGTCGCTTCAGTGTTCATATTTCCTTTAAAGATATTTGCTGAAATAACTGATTCATTGTTTTTTAAATGTAATTCTTTATTTAAACAGTGAGTCTTATTGAGATCTTGAATCTCTTTATGGAGAGAAAACCTGTGTACAAAACACAGAGGTTCTTGACTGTTGGGGAGCTATTTATTCTAAAAGTCTTTTTTTTGCTATAGTGTTAGCAATTCCCCTATACACTCATCTACTTCTTATTATTTTGACCTTAAATTCTCTCCTATCAGAAGCATAATCATTCATTTATTTGTTTAAAATGAGCACAGTGTGTCCAATATCAGATCAGATGAGCTGAACATTTTATTTTTCGGATGATGTTTTCAGCAGGGTTGCATATCTGTTCTTAACTCCAGGCAGTCCTGTACTGTCCTCTAGTGGTGAGAGTGAAGTACAACAAGAGTGAAGGAAGCCATACTGCCTATACACAGTAACTTGATTTTCACAATCCTATCTTGTCATATTGTTAATGATTTTAGATTTTAATTTAAATGTAATCTACCCCACTCATTTGAACCCTCTACCTATCTGTGATGTAAGAAACACATGCCCTTTAATTTCATTGTAAGTAAAACACAGATCGGTGGGTTCCAACAATCATCGTACAAATGCAGTCATTAGTTTCCTGTTTGAGTAAATGCTGTAACTTTAAATGTTTGTTAACAAACTGCCAAGTCGTATCAATGTTATATAATTACTGTGCAGTGTGCTTTTAACCACCTGCTAGTATTTCAATTCTAACATGGCCTTAATCCACCTCTGTGTAAAATGATTATGACATTACTATGACAACATTTCCTGTTCTTATTTCTCCTTTAAGTGGTGTAATGCAAACAAGATGTCCTGTAGCTTGTACAGTAGTTGTTGCCTGTACATTCCTCACTTGACTCCATTAGGTTTTAATAAGATCATTAAATGTAATGCTCTGTACCTTTTACTTGTTCATGTGGTCTCATTATTTTAAAGCAAAGTGGGAAACGTCATTGTCTTCTGCACCAGCTTCCAGGTACTCTAGCACAGAGGTTCTCAAACGTTACCATGACAAGGACCTCCATATAGCATCCATCTACATTAGGGACCCCCCTCCAGGTGAGTGAATAACCATGGTGACTGTCTGTTTGTCAATCAACGATGTCCCGCCCCCTCTATGAATAATACTCTTCTAACAGTAAAACTTACTTTGACCATGTGTCCCAGAATCAACATATTCTGTATTATGTTTGAAGTTCACATGTTTTTAAATGAGTGATAACTGTGTGAATGTACCTGAACACTACAATAGATTTAAAGACACAAAAGAGGACAGAATACTTAATCATTAGCCTATTTCAAAGTGGAGCAGAAAACCCTCAAATTGTGCATAAAAATGGATTAGAATGTAGGAAAGACTTTTCTGATGTTAAAAATGTTCAGGGGGAGACCCCCAGACCCCCAACAAAGACATTTTTAAATAGACTAAACTTATCAGCACAGTTTTTGTGCATTTAAAAACATTATACGAGGTAATAAGTGGTTGAACTGGTCAGTAAATTTTTAACATCAGTATGAAAAAAAATCGTGATATGATATTTTTTCTAATTTCACCCATTAATTTGAAAATATATACACAAATATGATGGTGTTTGGGCTTTTGTGTGGTGTTCTAATGCCAGTGTTTGGATAGGCCTAATAGTGTGCGTGGCTGTGTGCAATGTCAAATGTTTTAAGCACCTCCAGGGACAATGGGGGTCTCCAGTCTCTAGCACCGTTATATTGGGGGTCGCGGGCTGAAAAAGTTTGGGAACCCCTGCTCTAGCACACTGCATAATATGCGATAATTAAAACATACGAAACAACACAGAAGTATACATGGAAAATTGTAGATTAGAAAACGGTGTAAATTACAAGCATCATACCACTAAACCTTTTTCCAGTCCTCAGAAACCACACAACAATTGTCTCATTCTTCATCCTCCAATACACTGTTAACTATTCTAACTCAAAGCCACTTTACACTCATGTAGTAAGATTTTCATGACAAAATAAACTCACAAGTAAAGCTTGTCCCAGATGGTCTCCACTATGAACAAAAGATAAAGCATGTGATGCTGGTTTTATGGTGATTAGAGGTTACTGTTTCAACAGAATCATTTCACACTACAGAGGCTTCAGCACAGGCACAACATATGGTGGGCTTTAAGAGACATCCCAGTGAAAACAGTCAGCAGGTTCTGCTGCAGTTGTTTTTTATTTCATTGTATCAAGTGGGCCTTAAATTAAATGAGAGCCTGAATCCACAATAAAGAACAGAACCCTGAATTCCCATGATTTCCAGGGCAGAGGCTTATTTTTTTTGTCACACCTTGCTTGATCAATGTTCTTCTACTTGAAGAATCACATTGCTGTCCTCAGATAGTCCACCTTATTAACAAAGGGACCGTTTTCCTCAGACCTAACACTCAGAGTGGGAAGCTATGATGATGTAGAACTGCCCTGTTCCAGGCAACTGAACATGGATATTGAAAATCCAGAGGGCTGTTACGCCCCACCCTATGGCAGCTCTAACAGATTAAATGGTATAGCACCTTTCAGGACCCAAGGACGCTTTACATGGTGGAGGGACCAAACAAAGAGGAAAAAAGGAGACAGGTAGCAAAAGGATGGGAGACGGATGGAGAGGCAAAGTTAAGTGAGGTTGTGGAGAACAGACGGTGCTAGAGAAGTCTTTTGAATTTGTCCAAAGATTGGGCATTGCCGATGTCTGAGGGGAGAGTGTTCCAGAGGGTGGGGGCTGTGACACTGAAGGCCCTGTCTCCATAGGTGTGTAGTCTGCTGTGTGGTATGGACAGCAGGCCAGTGTCTGAGGACCGGAGGTTTTCGGGATGTGTTGTGTGGTTGAAGGAGGTCACAGAGGTAGTGAGAGGCTACGGGCATGGAGGGACTTATAAGTGAGGAGGACTATTTTGTATTTGATCTGCATCTAGAAGAACTGCCGACAAACTGACCCAAATTTAATATGTAAACAAAGACAAACTTTAGCCAAAATTAAAAAACACAACGACACACAAGGCATACGACAAAGCACCCACTCCAAAGCGTCGGCCATCTGCAGCCAGCACATGGGTTTCTGAGCAGTGTCCCACCAACAGGTGCTTTTAATTGTCAATCAGAGGATTCACCTGCATGACTCAAAGGCTACAGAAGGGGGGAAGGGACAAACAACATAGGGAACTACATAAAGGCACAGGGTAGCCTACATATTCCATGTTAACGCACCAAACATAGTAACAAATGGGCTGCTTTTAAACAATAGCTAACATTAACATTCAACTATTTACTAACTCATTTCCTATAGTTTGTGATTTTCACAAGACATGGCATGCACAGCTTCCAAGCTAATGCTAATTTGCTAACTTACCATAATGTGACAATATCCAAGGTTTACATTCAACAAATCACTGGCTTAATTACATAAATGTAATGTACTGAGGTACATTAGAAAAACACTATTCTTTCTTGCAACAGCAGTAAACACTGGTGTTATAGCTTGTAAATGGTTGAACTCTAACATTAGCTGTTGTAAAAGGGAAACTTAAGGTTGATGACGGCAACATTAAATAGGCTACTTTATTGGAAATGTGACTCAATAACCCTATGGAGTTTCATACGCATTACTGACTGAAAGTTAATTAAATAGTCAGATTCCTTAGGCTCACACAAATAGTAAACCTGGAACACAGCATCTCAACATTATAGAGGCCTTTGAGCTTCCACCCCATGAATGAAGTCAGAGGTCGCCTAAATAGCAGTAGTGTTGATATGGTTTTTCTTCTTGTGATAAAGTGTTGTTAGTTTGAATTAAGCAGGATAGTAGATTACCTTATTGACCTACAAAACCAGTTCATCCCAAAACGGGTATGGCAGTATGCTGCTGGATTCACTATTATGGCATTCATGTTGAAGAAATGGCCAAACAAATTTAGAAGCAAAATGTTTTCTTAAATATCAAACTCAACTTTGTTTACCAAGTAGGCCCTATGTTGACACATAGCAATACTCCGGTTCTCAGTAGGGGCCATACCTAGAGAGTTCTATAGAGGATATAAAAGCAGACAAACTAAGTCAACAAGCTAAACATATCCAAGCAAGCTCAAACAGATGAGCTGCAAAAATACTACATTCATACAATAATGCAAAAGCAAACCTACACTTCACTTACATGGATGTGCTCTTTAAACTATGTTTGAATAAATGGTTATAAAATAAAAAGTTACTCTCAGCTGCACAGAGGTTATTTTATGTGCTAACATTAAGATGGTAGCCTTGGCAATGGAGAGAACAAAATAAAGTGTACATTGTGTTACACTTAAATACATACAGGCTTGTCTTAGAGATGATTACGTTGTATTGCATTCTTTCATGGCTGTACTAAATCATGAAGACACTTGTTCTGTGACTGGTTGTTTTGTTGTGGTTTGCGCAGCACTTGTTTTAAGAGAAGGCTTGTTCTTATTTTATTTTTTACATGGAAGGCCTTTTTTATATTTTGAGGGTCTTGATAATCACCAGGAGAGAAAAAAAATTAAGAGTTGCCTCAACTGATCTGGCTCGAATAGCTACAGCCTAATCCTTGGGGGGAAATGCACCACATCAAAATCAATAAAAGTGCTTGTTTTCCACTTTAAGTCTCAGATTGTTATTTTAAGTGTCTGACAACATTATGGAATGCAATAAAGGAAGTGGATCTGGCTGGCATTCCCCTTCATAGATCTATTTGGCATATCAAAGACAGAGTCAAGAGATCTGATTGGCTGCTGAGACTCTTTCTTTCCCCTGTGATCCCCTTTTATGATGCATCAAAGAGGCTGCCAGGATTATCTGTCTTATTCACTTCCCACAGTCTGCATGTTCAATTACTGTTTCGCCAGGCTACCTGTTAGACTTGGAAACGTGCAGAAAAACTGCCAGGGAGGCAGGGCAATATGATTTCAAATAGAGCCCACATATTCTAAGGCCTTATTAGAGGTCAGTTTATGGTACCACTGCATCTACAAAAGCTTTTTTTTTTATTAACATTGTTTATTTTTTCATTGAACACAAAACACCTTCACCTCTAAGCACATCGCGTTTCTTTCCACCAACATTTTCCCTCTTGAAGCCATGTTAGGGGGGCGTTTGCAATGAATTTTCCCTCCACTGAATTTTTCCCCTCAGCAGCATCAGTAGCACTGAGCCAGCCTCCGACCAGACTACGCTGTTCCTGCTTGCTGTGTGTGTTTTTTTTCAAAGGTTAGGAAGCAAGATTACGCACAAGGACAGCGAATAAACAGAAACAAAACAAAGCGCGCCGTCTTTCACCGTGGGGGATTCCGTGTTTCGTGAAGGAGAATCTCTGGCACGCGCCGATTCACGTGAAAGGAGTGCAAAACAGGTATAAACTTGGAAGGGTTTTCATTTTTCATGCCTCGGCGCATATCCGGATAAACGGGGGGCGCTTTACTTTCCATGTCTGTTGTAATTACACACATGCATAGGATTGGAGGCTACATGAAAAACGAAGGGGGCGGGCGGGGTTTAGTAAAAGAAATGGGTCGTTGTGGTTAATCTCTCTATTGTACGGTTACAAGCAATAGAGGCGCGCGGAATGTGGAGTGAATGATTTTTACTAGCTAAAACATGTCGACCTGGTTTAACCTAGCTAACATTAACCCTTAGCTGTATGCGTGTCCCTGCTAAATTTGAGCTGATGAATAAAATCCCCTGTATGTGTCAGCTATTGTCGCTGTGACAGTTGTTTGTATAATGATAGAAAAATCCAGTTTTACGTCTGCGTAGCGACGTCGAAGAGCTTTTACTTGTTTGACTGTAAGGCTAGGTACGGTACAGTAACGAGAGGCTTCATGGCCCCGGTCACATTCCCGTATTTTTTTCATTCGGCTCATGCGCCGAACACCTCACTCACATACACACTCACCATATCCCTCCACCTTCCGTGCTCTTGTGTGTTAATTAGTGCATACATCCAGATTATACGTGAGTTTGAGAGGCGCTGCTGCAGGCCGCAGCCTATCAGAGCGCTCATTGCTGGAACTTGTTTACATGGAGACCTCGGGGGAGGGGTTGGGGGAGCGCTAACCTTTCCACCATACGCTGTCAGTATGTATGGTTTGAAGTAAAAGGAGAAAACGACCGACTTTGTTAAGGCAGCTCCGTTACAACTGTGGATGTGACGTATATATCTTTTTTCTCCAAGGCTGTTTTGTGATTCTGGAGATGTTAACGTTGTCTTTCTCATGCACATTTTGTCAAAGTCCGTCACTTATCAAATAGAAACAAAATATGTAACTATAAATGATAAAATTAAAATGTTTCTGTTTTGGTTTTTATTTGAACAGGTTTAAACTACTTTAACTATTAAATAAATCAGTTATAAAAATTGAAATCTATACATATATCAAACCTTGACAAATAACGCCAGAAATATCGTTTTTCCACAATGAAAAAAAAAGCTTTGACAATATATTGATGTTTTTTTTCTGTGATAGTATGAATTCAAATGTAAAGCACTTTGTTTTTTTAACCCTCTGTGTGGCTGTGCTTTGTATCAGATAGCAGGATGTCTGCCAGAGGAGGAAAGAAGAAGGCCACCAAGCTGTCTCGTTCAGCCCGGGCGGGTGTCATCTTCCCTGTTGGGAGGATGATGAGATACCTGCGCATTGGCACGCACAAATACCGCATCGGTATGGGGGCTCCTGTCTACATGGCAGCAGTTATAGAGTACCTGGCAGGTATAGTTCAAGCTTCATACCAGTTTCAGTGATAATGTTTTGATTGGCTGTCAACAAGTTGCGCAAAAAAACAAACACGTGAGTTGATTGTTGATTAATGGCAATCAAATAGTAATTGTTATAAATTGAATATAATGCAAAAAAAATCTTAAAATGCTGATGTTGATTTATTTGTAATGCTTTATTATATTATTTGTGTAAGTATTTAATTATATGTAAATGACACATAGACAAAACAAAGGTAATCATTTAAGAAAAAAACTGACACCTACAAAGCATTATGATCAAAAGTTAATTGTAGCACAAGATCTGTTATTAGTCTTTAATAACTGTTATAATATTAGATAGCGGCGTAGTAACGGGATGAGTTACTTCTGATTCACTTTACATAGCAACCTCTGCCCTCAGTGTGTGAATGGGTAGGTGTTATCTGTGGTGTAAAAGCGCTTTGAGTAGTCAGAAGACTAGAAAAGCTCAGATCATTTGACCATTTACATGAATCAAACCAACCAGCGTGTCATCTCCCATTCCCTCTAAGAGCCAGATGCACCTGCAGACGGGCGCGTTGCTAATTACAAAGGTGGATTTGAGTTTGTATTCTAGATAGACCGAACTCTGGCCGGCTCATTGAACTTCTCTGCTTTCATTGTGTCCCTAAACACACAGAACACACACAGGACACTGTATGAAATGTGTTGTTGGCGGATTAAAGTTACATTTTCCACAACATTAGAAACACACTGACATGTTCATACAGATATGTTAATTGATGTTGTTTGTGCATAACATTAAATGTAGGCTGTGAACATTTATTTGCTTATTTTCTTTACTGGAATCTTTGGCTACATTCTCCTATTCTGCGTAATGGACTCAGGACAGTCTTATATCTGTGGGCTCTATTGTCAGTGGCACTAAGTTATGCATAAGATTTATTATAAATCCAACTCTCTGTAGCATGAGAGTGTGTGTGCTTCTGCATGTGTTTCTGTGTGTCTCAGACAGAACGTGCGCTCGTAGGAGGGCTGCGAAACAAACAGAGACAAAAGCTTTTCCTCTCCCAGCCCTCTACTCCATTAAAAACGTAATTTGAATGTTTCAGCAAATGCACTGATATTAAACTGTGGAGTAGGTGCCCTGTTGTGCATCCTGCGTGTGGATTAAGCTCAGTAGACGTGCGTTGTGAACTAGTATGCCCTTCTTTTTAATGCGTCCTCTTAATATCTGGAACACACTGGGACACAGACTTTAGACAGGTTTTAGATGGTTGAAGGCGCAGTCATTTTCTGCATCCTCAAGATAGGAGAGGCTTTTTGACTGAACACACCTCATTTTAAAACAAACACACCCCTTTAGTCTGGACACAAATGGGAGCCTGGTTAATTTGCTATTTAAACAGCCTGAGCACTGGGCATTCAAATGACAACTGTGTCAGGAGGAAAACCTGCTCTGCACGCCAAGACGCTTTGCATCGGGCGTACCACTGTATATGGCCCTGCATGTTTGATATATCTTTCAAAACTGTATTTTTTCTTTTCTCAGCTGAGATCTTGGAGTTGGCAGGAAACGCTGCACGGGACAACAAGAAAGGCAGAATAACTCCGAGGCACATCAAGCTAGCTGTGGCCAATGACGAGGAGCTCAACCAGGTAACACAGTGCTTAAAAGTGTCTGATGAATAGTTGTGTGTAGACCTACGTATGAAGTCAGAGACAGTTCAGAGGGTGATATCATTACAAGAGAGTAAAGAGGAAAAGTGAGCAGAAGCTGAGTTGAGATGCTGCTAATGCATAAAGACCCTCTTATTACGTTCCAATACATTTTTATTTTAAAAAAAGAAAAAAAACTTCAACTATTGAGACCTATAAATGCACAGGTGGAACATTCATCACAATACATTGAGACATTAAGTGTTGATCTCTCAGTTAGAGGCACGACATTCACACGTGTCTCTCTCTGCCATCAGCGTCTGGTGGATCAGGTTGCATGGTGCTCATGATACAAGATTGAGCCACGTTAAGTCTCTCAACACATTAAAATACAGCACCGATTGTACAGTGTCCAGAGAAAGCGGTGGCGTAGCAGCCAACATGAATAGTGTTTGGCTGTGCTCACTAATTATTTGCTATTTATGATTGTTTTATTAGTTGTAAGTTATGTCCTTGACATGATGTGACTTGTTTTTGTGTGTGAGGCCTGTGTGCTTGATTGTGAAGGTTTTGGGCTCACAGCAGATGGCGTGTGTAGCAGCTAATATTTCAGAGGGTGTGAAGTATCCCAACACCGTGGCTGATCTCTACTGGGAACATCCACTCTTATTTCACATCTGCTTGCACGGAACATGTCACTTAAAGAGAACAGCCTCCTTGGGATTACATTTATGTTGGAAGTGTGTCCGTAGATTTGAAATATTTGTTTCTGAAATGTTTTCTCTTTAGCTCCTGCGGGGGGTCACCATATCGAATGGGGGGGGTCCTGCCTCGAATCCACCCAGAGCTACTGTCCAAGAAGAGGGGGGGGTCGGGTGAAAGTGGACAGCCAGGCATCCGTCCCAGAGAAAGAGGAACGCTCAAAGAGCAAGAAACCCATCAAATCCTTCAAAAAGGTTAAAGGCAAAAGAGGCCGAAAGCCAAAGGTCAGTCAACCCATCGACAGAATATAACTGTGGATGGGAGGGGGGAGACCAATAAAAAAGCCCCCGTATGATGCAAGGGACATTCTTTTAAGATCCGACCTTAAGGTCAAGAATTTATTTACAGCCCCTAACATCAGAGCCTGACTGATTATGCCCTGTGGGGTTTCTGCATATACTGTCTCTGCACGTCTCCAATACTAATTATTAAAAAAAGATATTTCCCAAAAATGCTGAATCTGCTCAGTGGGTCTCTACTGAATAAGGAAAACAAAATGTATATTTTTATAAAGCTAGAAGAGCTCAGACTCACTTAATCAAAGAACGTGTCAGAATCCCAAGAGGCTGTGGGATTATTGGAGACTCTTATTGGATGTCTTTACCCAGCAAGTAGTGAGGTGGGAAACCTTGCTATGTGTTTGTTTCTGTGATAACTGAAGTTTGGTTTAACTGTTCCTTTTTTTCTTTTTCTTTTCCTGCACAGAACGCAGACAGCGAGTCTGTACCAAACTCCACAGTAGAAGACGGTCCAGGAGAAGGATTCACCATCCTGTCAGCAAAGAGCCTCTTCCTTGGACAGAAGGTAACACTCCCGTATATTTGAATATGAGAAGTGTGTTTCCCTGCACTTAGCTGATGACTTTATGAATCCACAGCTTTCACTAACAGAGAGTGAAATCGGCAAAATTGGATCGATCAAGGTGGAGGGGATAGTTAACCCAACAAATGCAGAAATGGACCTCAAAGACGGAGTGGGTGAGAAGGACTTGTTTTTTTATTTTTTATTATGTATTTCTTATGAGCCACTTCCTTCATAGCATTCAGTTGTGTGCTCACCCACTGCTCTGCTCTCTTTTAGGCACCGCCCTGGAGAAAGCCGGAGGCCGAGAGTTCCAGGATACAGTCAAGGAGCTACGAAAAGCACAAGGACCTTTGGAGGTGGCATCAGGTACACAAAGTCATGTGACAGAAATCCATGATCCGATCCCAACCGTGAGATGTGTGATCTGTTGCACCACTACTGAGATTAAATATCATATTCTGAAGTGTTTTCCAAACAACACAACATACCTTGACACATTCAGAGACCTGAGCAATGTGTGTGAAGTTTAGACTGCCATACTTCTGTCTTTGCACCCTGCAGTGGCAGTGAGTCAGGCCAGTGGGATGGCAGCCCGCTTCGTCATCCATTGTAACGTCCCTCAGTGGGGTTCAGAGAAGTGCGAGGACCAGCTGGAGAAGACGGTGGAGAACTGCCTCTCAGCAGCAGAGGAGAAGAAGCTCAAGTCCGTGGCTTTCCCTTCACTTCCTGCTGGACGGTGAGCTCCACTCTCACTCAAAACACAGAAGTTAAGGTGTTTACGTGTCAGCCAGTACTAATTACTGTCCATTTAGGTTTGACGTGCAGCTCACTAGGGATCACATACTGGTACTTCTGACATGAAGTTTAAAGAAATGGCTGCTTGACGGAGACTCTCTGCACTTTGTCAATCACAGGAGTGTCTGTGCTCTTTTACACTCGATCATTATTTGTATAGCGCCTATTCATAACAAGTGTTATCTCAAGACGCTTTAAAAAAGAGCAGGTAAAAGACCTTACTCATTGTTAAGAAAAATGGGATAGGGGGCGGTAGGATAAGATGCAGGGAGGTTTTCTCCTTTGTATTCCTCATGTTGTCCACACTTACTTGCCTCTGAGGTGGAGGTCGGAGCAGGCCGTGCATGAATGAGGACGGCGGTGGTGGTGGCTGGTTGTAATAGATTACGGCTGGGGAAAAAAAGATTGAATGATTAATGAGCCCTAGCAACATTTATGTAATTAGGTGAACAGAAAAAAACATTCCCTTTACCCTGCTGGGAAAGATGAAAAGATAGAATAAGGCACCAAAGTTACATTGTCATTGTAATATAAGAGCTGTATACTGTTGGTATTTAAAAACATAAACTATGAAACCTAAGGGCGCACTCACACTAGCAAAGTTGTCCCGTACCGTGCTTAAGCACAATTTTGAGTCATGTTTAGTCAGATACAGCCAGAACACTCTGGATTTCTCCACAATGATGGCTGTCAACGTTGTGTACCTGCGTGCTTGTGCTCGTGCATGAAGTGTACCGTGCCGAAGCACACCTCTCCGAAGCGTGCCAAAGCCAAGGAAGTGTATTGTGCTTGAGCACGGTACAGAGCGGTCACACTGGCCAAACGAACTGGACTTTAGGGGTGAAGTGCTTAGACACGGTACGGATTGCCAGTGTGATCGCGCTCTAAGTGTTGTTTTTACCACCAAGTCTCATAGAAATGACCTAATAACATAATGGAAAGCATCACTACCAAACTATCCCTTTGTTAAGGTAGTATTATTGTCAGTTTGTGTTAATGTGTCTGAGCCAAGCCAACATTTAAACACCACACAATAATAGTCACACAATAATACATAAAACTAACCGATCGAAGCAGCACAAGACCAACAACTCCCTCGTTCTGCTGAGTAAAAATAAGAAAAATACACATTACCTGCACAGTCTATCTCGGGAGGGATCCTTTCTTTAACGTTGTCAGACACTTGGAATAACAATCTGAGCCTGTCAGTAGTTAACAATAGCATTCTGGTGGACTTTGTTTAGGTACATTTATCCTGAAGGGATGGGTCTGTGTTTTGGTCCTGATTTCCCTCTTCCGACAAAAGTCAAAACAGGCCCAATTATCTCACCAGATTCTCCTGTGGTGTGAGGAGTGTTAAGAGTGATTTTATTCTCCCCGATCTGCTCGGAAGACGATCAGGGCCGCCCCGATTTGAAATCAGAAATCCTGTTGTGTGGTGAAAACACCAAGGACAGCCGAGCACGGACTCTGTGAATTGTAACGTGGGACGGAACAATTGCCAACCAGGAAGCAAGCTGACTGAAGCAGGAAGTACAACTAACATAACCATGGCGACGACAGCAAACGCGAAGCATAAAGTTAGATGGATGTCATAAATTCAGGACCAACTTGATGATTTGTGGTAACAACACAAGTGTTTTTACAACGTGTCCTGTAAAACAAACCACAATGGATGTACGAGCTAACAGCTAGCCACATTTAGCTTGACCATCATGTGTGTTACTCTTAAGTTGCGTTTGACCATGCAAGATGACACGTTTTGATAGTCGAGACTCTGGTTGTTGGTGAATGAATCGGTTAGTGTGTGGTGTGCTGAGTTGGTCGTCTCGTTGCACACCACACACTATAAGAACTGAACTGTTAATCTGTCATGATTTGTCGTCGTGTGTGCTCTCACAATTTTCCAACTCGTTTTAAGATTTTAAAAAGTCTTTCAGTGTGCATGCAGCTGTGACGGTTAGTGTAGAACAACACTTGCGGTATCACCATTATGGTTTAGATCAATGTTGCTTTTAGCTGCAGCTCATGTTAGGGGTTCTTCACTAGAATGTACTGCTCACTTCTCCCTCTTTTATCCCGCTGACTCTCACAGGAACGGTTTCCCAAAGCAAACAGCCGCCCAGCTCATCCTCAAGGCCATCTCCAACCATTTTGTGTCGTCCACCAGCTCCTCTCTGAAGAACATTTACTTTGTGTTGTTTGACAGTGAGAGCATTGGGATTTACCTTCAGGAAATGGCCAAGCTGGACACCAAGTGAGGATCCCTGTTGAAGGAGTTTGTTTTTCTAACTGTTGTTTGTCGCCGCTGGTATAGATAGGTGGTTTGACAGTAGGGGTTTTTCATGTGGAATCTGTCTTTGGTTTAAGAGGAAAAAAAAATATTTGTGAGTGGAGTGCTCTTCACATTTGTTTCATTGTTCCTTCAAAATGTTATAATTCTTTTTAGATGAGATAATTTAAATCTGAACAGTTTATGGGTCCTTGTTTCATTGATGTTTTTACATTCCATGTACAATTATAACAGTTTTCTTTTTCCTGCCTCTGTAGTTTCTGATACAGTTAGTTTACTAAAAATCTGTGGTTCTCGTTCTGCTTTGAAATAAAAACTCGGTTGTTTTACACCAGAGAGACCTGCTCTGATTTTCAGCACTTATTCTTTTCTTCCTTTCTTCTTTTGAGAAGTTAAAAAATGTAACATCTTACGCTTCTTCAATCTCAAATGTTACAGCATCAGAGGTGACTGTTTGAGAACTCTCAACATAACAGCAGTAATGAAACAGCTTTGACAGCACTCAGTTTAACTCTGCTGCCTGCACTTATTGAATCTCTTCACAGCTTTGCAAAATAATGCATCTTCAAAAAGTTATTTTCAGACTCCAGTGTGTTTGATCTTGTAACATGTGGTCGTTAAAAATGATCCTCGCCAGCCATCGCTAAAGCTGACTTCATGGCCGTCACTGGAGGGGTTAAAGGACAAACACGTAACAGCACAAACATGCAGATGAAGTGGAGTGCCCGACAGATCAATATTCAACTGTCTGTATTTGAGTTTGTTCAACATGTATTGATGAATGTTTTGATATAGCTTAGTGATGACAATTTTATATCAAACCATCAAAAGGTCATCTTCATTGTGACTTCATGTCGAAGAAAAACTATTTTCTTGTTGACTCAATGACAGAATCGCCTGGAGGGAAAAGATTCTAACTTGGCACAAACGTCAACTTGATGAACTTACTAAATAAATGGAAATAAGGGTCAAAGGTCAAGGTCTTTGTGACCTTGCATCACTCCCATTCTTGTGAATGAAATATGTCAGTATTACCTGGAGGGGATTTCATTACCTTTGGTATATTTCTTTTTTTGATGCAAGAGGAAAAAAATCCAGAAGGAGAGGAAGAGACAATCTCTGACCTGAAGCCGAATCACTGACCCCTCAGGCTTTCATGACGTCAGCTGTGCAGTGAGCGAGTCTGTGAGGGCTTGAGATGGAATCAAAATGAGGAATCGGACACACTATCATGACATCATTCAGTGACTGGAACTAAAATGCTTCCTCAACCAATAAGAAAGAAAGGCCACCTCTATTGTGCATTTGTATTACTTTCATGTTTGTATATACAGTATGTTAGAAAAATATCAAAACGAGGGCTGGATGAACATGTCCCCATGTAACCAAGTTTGCAAAGAACTCTGGGTAAGTCTCAAAAAGAAGTGTCGAAATGCATCACCAGAGTCCTCGTGCACCCAGTGATTGGACTGTGGGACATCGCTAAACACTCGCACACTTCCCTGGACCGCGTCTGAAAGTCTGTGAGTCTGATTGTGGAGATTAGGATTTAGCCAATGAGAGACGTTCTCTTGTGTAATGCCCTTATCATCTGAGATTTTAAATAGATTCATAACTTCCAAAAACATTTTTTTGGGGCTAATCAGTCACTCCCTGCTAAGTGCTAAAGCTAGCTCTTTAACTCAGTAGAATGCCAAATAGAGCAGCAAGAGATTCAGTCAGTCTCACAGATGACGGGAGTAGATCCTGAAGTATGTACTCATTCAAAAATAGAATTTGAATCCATGGATCGATTAATCGTTTTGAATCGAATCGTGAGACACCCAAAGATCCCCAGCCCTAGTTGTACTTGCACTAGCCACTGCATTAATAAGGAAGCTCATTCATGAAACATAAAAACACTCACTTTTTAAAAAATGTTTTAAGAGGAGACTCTTAACTGAAACATTCGGTGCCACAGAGGAGTCCCTGAGGTAAAAAGTCTTTTGAAGGTCAAATAACACGACAAAGAGCAGAAGGAGCCCATTCTTTACATTATATTTATTACATAGTAAAAAGTACTTTACCTTGCATTTATATATACACATTATATTCATGTAATTTCCTGTTCAAGCAAGAATCAACTCCTGATATATATGGAAGAGTCCCATACAACAAAAAACACACAGCTCACTGACTGTCTCATGTTGGTGGCTCTATAAGGCTGTAGTGTTACCTGACTGACAACACACACACACACACGCACACACACACACACACACACACACTGTATCTACAGTATGTATATTAGACTGCGGCAGAATCATCCATCTCTGCTTTCTGAACTCAATAAATAACATTAAACATCACTGAGACGATCTCAGGGCCACTTTGAATGGATGCTTTGCCGTCTGTGCACATGTACACGTATCACTCCAGGTCACATATTTGGCATTAAAACGGTGAATTAGTCTTCATCAGTTTGTCAGGTTCATGTCATTGTACACAAGGCACAGTCAGCATGCAAGAAGGTCAGCAGGTTTCTATGGAAACGAACTCTAGTAACGTAATACCTGACCGTGAAAAGTAACTGTAACTAAGTATTCTAAACACCTCTGAATTTATAGCAAAGAAGGATTTCATTTTAAAACCATCTGAATATATTTTTCTTTACGTCGTACCAAATCAACATTTTAATATTTGAGCTTCTTTCTTATGTACGGCCTCCACATTTAGTGATGTTAATTCTGATGCTATGTGGAGGGGATGGCTAACACTTCCAGGCTTCTGGTGTAGCGAATGGGTTTCCAGATTATAAACAAAAGACTTTTACTTGTGTGTGCTGTCATGGTTGACAGCCTGACTCGAGGCTAACGCTAGTTTTTATAGTGGTCAAGACATTTGGGCTCGTTCCTATCAACAAGAAACTGCTGCCAGGTGATAGGCGGTGTTCTCCAAGGTTCAGATGGAGCTGTTACTACCTCAGGGTTGGGTGGTTTAATCAATATAATGCATCACATTTTATCTTTGAATCCTATTTTGGTTTGAACATTTTGGCCAGCTGCTCTCCACACACAAGGTTTCTCTGAATGCTACAAATGTGACTGTTTATTTCGACTCAGACTAAAAACAAACTCACTTTTGATACCAACACTTTTCCTCTCGCCTACAGACATTATGTACATTTGGGACACTGTTCCTTGTTATGTTTAATGTGCCTGATATACAAGAGTATCCTCAGACACCCAAATATTCAGGCTTGTATTTGTTCTGCTGAGATTTGTGCGTGCTGTTCTCTTTACGTCCGGCTGTTTAAGCTGACGCATCTAAAACAAGTTCTGAAATAACACCATTCAAAATGAAACGCTGAAGTATTCATGCTACAGAAGGAGAGAAGGATGGTTTCAAAGTAAAAAAAAAAAAAAAAAGCGTTATGCTATAAATTCATTGATCAATTCAAACATGACGTAATCATTCATTATTCACATCAGCAGTCAGGTGTTCACTTAATCCCACTGCAGCTTCCGTAGGTTTCCTTCTGATATGATGAGCTAGAAGTTATCAGTTACATCGAGAGCGCCTCAGGCTCTGGGGATTAATCACGTGTGGACTGATGTACGCACTGATAAGCACAAACATAAACTGACATCACAGATTTGTTATCATAAAGCATAAACGTCCCTATTTGGATCTCTAACTCTCCTCTGTACAGGGGGCCGGGCTCGCTCAATTATCTACACGTAGGAATGTTGTAGACGTGACGTATCCGTGTGGGGAGTTTGAAACAGGCTTCATGTGCACACAATCCCCTTTTCCATTTTAGTATGAGAAGTAAACACAAGGAGTCTGAAATCAAAGCTTTATATATCTGTGGGTGGGGGGGGGCTCATGATGAATTAAAAAGAAACAACAGCCCAGAGTCTGTGTTTGAGGAGATCAGAGAAGAACTGTGCCTCTCTGACACAGAAACTAAGTAGATTAAAAATGAAGCTTTTTTTTGTACAGTTTGACCCAGAAACTGATTCCTTAGTCATGGTTGATTCTATCAGGTCTGTTTGGAACATCTGGGACATCTGATCTTTAAATCAATAACATGCAGTATCTTATATCCAAATAACCAACTCGTGTGCCCCCGCCTGTTATCTCCAAATAAATATGAAACACCGGTGTGAGAAGTAGTTCAGGAGGTCAGCCTGGTCTTATCAGGTACAAATCTATAGGGGGGGGGGGGAATTCAGAATGAGGAAACACGGGAGTGACCGTGCTTAATCTAGGTCAACCCCACTCTTCTCTATCAGGTACGTTCAGAAGTCTTTAGCATGAGATTTTAATACAATAATGAAAATACAAACAGACACTCGTCTTATCCTCTAAAGACCTGCTTACTGATCTGAATTTATTTTTGTTGTTGTCTAAAATATATATATATATATAATGTAATGAGTCTAAAAACACTGAAACTGGAAAGTTAAACGTTCACAATGTACAACATCATTTCTCTGCTGGAAACACTACGTTTCTCCCGTAAGAGTTACAACCCAGGCTGCAGATTGAACTTTTTACTTACAGTATTAACTTTGAACTTTTTTTTTTTACAAGTCTCATATGTGAAGTGGGATTTTTTCTTCAAATGTGGTATAACTGAGGTGTCACATCTTATCTTCTCGTACATTAAACACAGTTTTCACTGAAGTCTCATGGGTCCAGTTGTTCAGTGGGGTGGAGGTCTGGATAGATAACAGATTTGTGTGGAGGTGGTTGGGGGTACTTCTCTTACTTGACCTCGTCAGACGGGCTTGTAGGTCGGGGACCTGACAGAAGCGGTACAGGGGACGTGGCCTCAATGAGGGCGGGGTTCAGGATGATTGGCAGGGACATGGGCGGGACTCCCACCTGCAGTGGAGAGGCGAGTGGCTGCAGGATGAGGGGGGACTGGCTCAGGGGGGAAGAAACTTGGGCAGGGGACGTGGTTAACGGCACCGGCATGGGGGACACTGAGGGAGGGACTGGAGACGATCGGTCTAATCCTGGAAAACAGAGATAAAAAACAACACGGAAAGTTTAACCCAATTCTTTTATGAAACACCACATACAGACAATAACAATTCAGAACATATGCAACTAGAGGCCTGAGAGAACACATTTCACATTCAAATGTTTGGCACAGTATTTTGTCATTTTATAATCACACCATGAATAAATAATCCTCTATTTCATTTACTGCCAGAGTGTAACATAAAAACTATCTGTCTTTGAAATAAAGACGTACATTACTTAATACAGAATATGTATTTATTCCTCTAAGACTATGGCAGTGTTTCCCATACATTGATTAATCCGTGGCGGCCCGCCACATTATCGCCAAGGACCGCCACGGATACATTTGTTTAACTATTTCAAATGTGTACAATCGTATGTCATTCCATAGTTGCGCGCAGAGCTTTGATGCGCTCAGCCCCTCCTCCTTGCTCTGAGCCCCGCTCTCGCTCTCGCTCTCCTTCTCTCTCTCACACAGACACAGACACAAACACACGCAGTAGTAGCTGCAGCTTCTTTTCCCTGCTCCTCTCTCTGCTGTAACTGTGAGCATCGCGGGGCACGCTGAGACACACCAACATACATACAGTACATTGCTGCACAAACGGACACACACACACTGGAGCGCCAGCCACCACGCTCACATTTTTTACTTTTAGTGCAAAAGCACACAGTTGATTCGTGATCCATATGGACCGAGTCGGGAACACACGTGATCCGGTCAAACGGTCGTTTCGACTTTACTCCGTTAACTCTCACCGTGTCTGCAGCTGACCGACCTCCGGGTCAAAGCCCGACAAGGAGACTGTGGAGCATGCACAGACGCTTAGGCCAGTTTGGGGCCCATTGAGGTGTAAACATGCAAGAGTAAATCGACTCTCAACCGCATTATCTGGGTGAGTTAGTTCGACTTCAAGAAATTGGACTTAGTTTGGGTCAGGCTAACAAAATAAATCAACTTTTTCAACATCATGTAAACGTACTGAGTGTTTTACCGTTGGCACTGGCTTGTTGGGGCTCCTGTGGGGACGCTGGCCTGCTGGGGGTCTTTGTATCTGCTGGGGCTACTGGGACTGGAGAGGGTGGCTGGGCAGGTGGTTGTGACACCTGAGGGGATGGAGGCCGGCCTGCTGGAGGCTGTACGGGCTCAGCTGGAGGACTGGGTACTGGTTCTGGAAACATAACAGCAAAATAACATGTAAGTTGTGCCACAGCATCACATCAATCTACTCACCTCCTCTTAAGAATTAACAATGTTAGCAAAGCAGACAATGAAGTATTAATATTCCTTCACCCCTGCATGTCTACCATCTACCTGGTATGACTGTCTGTTTGAAGAGCTCCTCCCTCAGGTGAGGCAGGAAGCAGACGATCCGTTCCCACGTTATTTCCCAGAGGTCTGAGTATCCCGTCCTGGAGTCAGCGCTGTGGAAGATCCCTGCGGTGTCCATCACCAGCAGCATGTTCTTCAGAGACTCTGGTATAGCCTCCAACTACACAAACAAACACAAAGGAAGCACAAGAGGAGGTCAGAAGGTCAGTTAGTCAGTCACTACCAGGTTCTGCACCAATTACATTTACTGTAAAAGTTTATTCACCACATGTGGAGCTAAATAAATTCAGGAATTGACCATTCAGACCAATCTGTATAATCAGGCTTTGATCAGCTCATGTCCAGCTTCAGGATCCTCACAGCATTTAACTAATGCATCAAACTGCTATATGAGTATCCTCACCAGTAAGTCACTGGATCCTGCGTGCATATACTTGTCCATGAAATCCAGAATGGTTAGCCAGAGGGCAGCGAAGGTGGGTAGAGACAGAAGAGGAGAGAGGTGCTGGAGGAAAACCTGGACAGAAGACAAACAATCTCTTTGTTAGCTTAGGGGGAAAAAAACTTTTCTTGGATGTGAAGTGTGTTCATGCTGCAGAGTTTCATTCTTTCCCTGCTGTGTAACAGATTCTGCACGCTTTTAGGCCAATATAACTGTCAGCTTTTGAATACATGCATAGTAATGTCATTCATAAAAAAAGAAACTGCACATACAGTTTGTAATGCTCTGTCACACTCAGACAAGAACCAGTTTCACACTGCTGATGTCGTCTGAACTCATCAAGGAAAAGCTTCTTATAAGCGCTAACTCTACTCTAACTTCATCAAATGATCTTCCTCTTGGTTTCATGCTCCTGTTTACATTAAATCAACTGATAATGTCAAGTTAATAACAAAAAGGTATCACTAAATATTTCCCAGCACAGAGCTGCAGGATGAACATATTCATCAAAGGAAATGTAAAAGCTTTATGGGTCTATATTCAATATGGCAAAACGATCAATCCGTTAAAAGCTTCCAAATAGTCTGATGGTTTGAGCTGTTACTGTAACGTTCATCACATATTTAATGTCTGTTTTTGGTGTGTGCTGAAATGTGTGATGTTTTGAACCTTTGACAGGAGTGTGCAGGCTCTCATTCTGGTCTCCTCCATACCGCCCACATCTGCTGGGCTGATGTTGTCAAGCAGCTTAGTCAACAGAGGGAAAAGCACCTGCAAACAAACACACACACAAAGTGTATTGACAAACTTCTCTAATCTGGTAAACAAACAGGTGTTTAAATGAACACAGGTGTAAGCAATGAAATGAAAGAATTCCTTAAGATTAAACCATCTGACCACATCCACACATTTCACACTGGTCTGTGTCTCTCTCTTTCTGTCTGTCCTTCTCACCTTGTTGAAGCACGATTCCCACTCAGTTGCGTCAAGTGTCTGCAGATCGTGGACCAGCAGCGCCCTCTGGAGGTAGGTGAGGGCCTGCATACGAACTTGTCGTCTGGCGTCACAGCACAGCCAAGCAATGCCTGGAGTGGAAAATGGTATCAATGACATGACCTGCTGTGGAGATTTATACTGACCTAATTAATCTGGCCCCGGTGAACTGACTGACATGGACAATAAAGTTGAAAGCATATTGTACAGATATAAGTTTAGGTTTAAAACAAGTGCAAAGACGTTAATAAAACATTATCAGCAACTTGTATTGGGCTGCATTAGACTGTGTATCTCCTGCATAGTGTAATGGTTTGTACCTTGCAGAAGCGGGCACCAGCAGCTGGTCCACAGGGTCTGGGAGTCGGCCTCGATCTTCTTGCCTGCAGCCTCTAGATGGCGCTGCTCCTCTGCCCAGGAGCTGTAGATGCTGGCAGCCCGGGTGTGTAGTGTGTGCATCAGGTCTAACAGCTGCATGGCCACAAACACCAACACACATGTTCATAATGCAAGTTTATAATAGAACTAGTGTCTGATTAAAACTTTTAACATGTTTCATTCACTGCTAGCAACAAGCACACTGTCCCTCATGTGTTTGTGTCCTTTAATATTTCAAACAATAAGATGATGGGCTTTATATCATGTGAGCATTAACAGCAGCCGATGAGCTGTTGACAACAACCCTGAAGCTTTAAACATCTTACAGTGCTGGCTGTAATGAGGTGGAATCAGGTATCAGGTTTTCTTATTAAAAGTTGATTGTGTCTTAAAAGTCAAGTTTTAATCTACATTAAAAACCAACCATTAAAAAACATCTTTGACAACATTTATTTAAAATGTTGAGACAAATATGAAATGAAGTCTCATGTTCACCACAGGAAGACACAGAGAGTCGATTTAATGCTCTCAGTGGACCTGAGACTCTCCCTCAACAAAGATGGAGCCATAAAAAAAGAGTGAACTTTGTCTGTATGATTGTTGAGAAAGGGGAAACAAAGGGTTCACAGCTCAAATTAAAGGAACATACCAGTGTATTATTATCTTTTCCTGATGCCTTCCAATACAGGGCGATACCAGGGTGTTGCTCTCCTCTCACATTGTTTTGTTGTTTCAATGTGTAATAAAAGACACCAACACTAAAGGTCATAATTAAACATATTGGCAATTCACTTACGTGTCTTCTAACAGAGAGTGAGGTGACATGATTGACACCTTGAAGGTCATCGTGGTAATATTAATTACAATGTAGCTACACGCTAAAAAAACATATCCAACTCAATGAGCACTTAGAGACTGAACATCATGCTGATTTTAAGGTCCCATATTGTGCAAAATACACTTTACAATGTTTTTTTTTACACTAATATGTGACTCTAGTCTGTCTACAAACCCTCCAATCATGAGAAAAATCCATCCTCTCCGTCTTTTGCCTGCTCCACTTTTCAGAAAATGTGTGCTCAAACAGGCCGTTTTCAGATTTTCCCTCCATGACATCACAAAGGGTAGTAACCCCTCCCCCAGGTGGGTGACACTCCCACAGCTAGGTGTTTGTTCTGCCCTCTGAGTCTGCCTTCTCACCGTAAACAATAGGGCATGAAGCCAGAAAGCCAGAGCCACCCAAGCCCTTTCAGAGAGCGACGTGGTCAGACACGTGCCTATTTAAAGCTACAGACACAGAAACAGCCTGTTCTGAGCAGGGCTGAAATAGAGGGTTTTATAGGCATGATCAAATACAGGATCAGAGTGGACATATTGACTTTCAGACCCTGTGTCTGTCTTCATCACACACAGTCTATGCCTATAAGATAAATATACACTGGTATTATTCTTTAACCTTTCATCCCAACCCCAGCCAACACCACACAGGACCATTGGGATACAATGAGAAGGGGTGTAATGCTCTGCTCAAACAATGACATGAAACTTATCTGACAGACATGACAGATGTAAGCAAAGGTTCACTACAACATTTTCATCGTAGGCATGATACGAAGTTACACCCGTCCTTAGTGTCCCTTTGAGAGCCAAAGCCATGGTTTCCCAGAAACATCTCGATGCCACAATCATCACTGTTTAGGGGTACTGGTATGTGATTTTAAGTGAACTATTTTAGTGCTTTATGGACTAAATTCAGCTACACTTAATAAAAAACACATGTGGAAGAAACAAGATGTTTTTAGGATGGCTGTGCTCGAATCAACAGAAGAGAGAAGGGTAAAGAGTGCCGCTGTACTTACATCCTGACTAACCTGTAATGACACCGTGTGGTAGCTGGCAGGGACACCTTCGTCCTCTTCATCGTCGCTGTGGGAGCGTGATGGACGCTGGTTGGATGCCCGGCTGCCACCTCGTCTGGTGCTGCCTGCACCCTCTTTCTCCCTTCCTCCTGCCTTCCTCCTCATCCGGGACTTGTCGTATTTGTGGCTCTTCTTCTTGTCGTGGTTGCGATAACCTGAGGAAGCAAAGTATCCAAAAATGACCCGGTTACTTTATCTTTGTCAACTTGAGGGTTTTTGATTGACCAGATGTGTTTACTGATTGTTTCATCGATCATACTGTCTGCTCAAGATTTGGCAGAATTAGCAAAACCCACAATTTTCTTAGCACTGTTAAAAGAGATTACTGAGAGGCTATTAGGATGGCGATGGATGTCTGTGGTTTTTATTGACTTTGAAAGAAAAACTATAGACCTTTTTTTTATTGCTGGTTGCTGAACTCTCTCCCACAAAGCTTCACAGAGTCATTGTGAAATGTTTTCTGTAGGAACCTGAACCCTCTACTCCCCCAGCTTCATGAAACACTACGTGTTGCACACTGTGATGGATTGGCCTGCCTACAGTGCTGCTGTGCCATTGTCTTCCACATCATCATTCACACACTACAGGATTACTGCTCAAACTATTCTAAGATGCAGGTCAAAATATAATCAGACCAAAATAATGAGTACTGGCTTATTATAAAAATCTAATTAGTGTTAGTATTAGGCAAGACCACACTAACCAAGACCAAAGTGCTCCGAGACCGAGACAAATACATTAGGGATGGAGACAGAGAGCCTGTCAGTGGATCTGGAGTCCGACCAGTCCGAGACCGAGTCAAGACGGCGTAAAAATGCTTTTGATTCTGAGACAAGACCGAGAACTTCAAAAAGTTGTCTCGAGACCAAGACCGATTTCAGATACAACACTACCTCTAACAATAAGAATTGACTGTCCTATGTTACCAGCATGCAGCCGTTGCCCGTGCCCCTGAGCTAAGTGCTATGTGCCATTATCATGCAAAAGACTTCTTATTAATCTTTCAAACACCTCTGACAATGGCATATGAAGTCAGACCACAGAGGCCTAACAGTGTATTAAAAGGTTTTGCATTTACTATTCGTATCTCATACAGATTAGCGCCATCCTCAGCCCATTACTTTGATCGACCCATCTCTTTTGTTCGTCTGTGTAAAGCTCTGTTGACAGAATGTATCCATAGCCTGCAGCAACAGGATCAAATGAATAGGCCGTCATTAGTGTCAAAACACAAGTGCACCACTGCCATTTGCAACCCCTAATCCCTGTCTGTAGATCGCAAACGCATCAGGGAGAGATGAATGGAAAAGGGAGAAGAGTAGGTTAGAGGGGCAGATGAGGAGACAGATAAAGAGAAAGGAGAGGAAGAGGGGGGAAGAAATGTAGGGCAGGACACGTTGAGGTGAAAACATGACGGAGGACAAAAACAAAGCAGGTAGATACAGGCAGAAGCAGACGTTTCTACAAACTGCTACACAACACTTGATGTTTTAACTCTCTGCCCTGGAATAACAAGAGCAAACAGTTGGAAACATTTTTTACGATGAACGAGATTGACTGATTTCTGTACTGTCTGTTTCGCCTCATACCTTTATTATGAGGCCCCAAGGGTGTTGAATCAAATGATTATGTAAGAAGAAGTACCAACATGGACAGCTACACTCATACAGGAGTGACATAATACACTACAGTAAGGGGATAAAATCAAAGCTTCTTAAATAATGTTTAGTTGTATAGTTGTGTCTTTAGATGGTAAGATGCAGATTCTTTATTCTTATTAAGAAACATGTTTATAGAGATATTTAAAGCAACAGCTAAGTAATGGAGACACTCTGAAAACATTTCCATGAAGCCTTCTGAGGCTCTGGAGAAGCTTTGTCGAGGACAAATAACCCTGCCAATGTAATCTAGGTTATATTAAATCTAAGTTAGTCCGTCTCTGATTACATCCTCACCTGATACATGTTTAAAAAAAACACACTGATGTGCCACTTTAATGAGAAAAGCAAAACTATACATGACATGGAGAAGTACTTCAGCCTCTAACTGACAGGCTGAGTAAACTCTCACCACGCTTCTGTGGTTACATCTTGTAATCGTCTATTAGATTTAGATGTATTCTCTCTTCATTATCTGCTGCTAAATCCCAGAAACAACATACTTCCAAAAACCGAGGAAGTAGTCCCCGTATTCACACTCCTTCTTTGTCGTTTTGTCTCGCTGCACATGATGCGCTGTAGAAGACGACGATAACGCACACACATTCGCTGAATGAACCGTGTGTGTTTGTTAGCTGTTTAATATTTCCAGAGAGGTTTCTGTTTAGTGTAGGTTATGTTGAAGTCTTCATATCAGGGGTTAAACATTCTGGTATGAAGTGATGCAGCTTTTTATCTTACAGCCTGTTCTACTCTGATTTCTTTTAGAAGCAGCTTCCTTAATTAAAAAAAGTGAAAACTGCTTGTTTTGTTGCTTGGTGTATATAGTGAAGATAACTAAGGTCATGAAACATTATTACCATCACCTCTTTTTTGTCGTCGATCTGAAAATGATCCCACTTGTGACACAAATCTTTGATCCAATCTGAATCGTTCCATTTGTGATCCATTGCACCATCGGTGCCTTCAGTAATGTAATCCTTTAAATATCTCTAAGGAAATTGTGTCTCATGGTCTCACCTCCGTTGAGGCTGGCCTCCACAAACACTCGTATGGCTCGAACACACAGCTCAAAGTTGTCAGGCGTGACGTGGGCGGCATCACGGACGATGAAAGAGAGCGTTTCCACACACTTGATGAGAGACTTGGTGTCGTGCTGGCCCAGGTCCTGACCCAGAGTCAGACTGTATTGGTTAACCAGTGGGTGGTTCAGCTGAGCTTTAGAGCCCACTGTTGGGATCTTACTGGTCTCCAGGTCATCTCTGCCAACCTGGTGAAGAAACAAAATTATAAATAAGACAGAAGATCCAATTTGACATTTGAAGTGTTGTAACCTCTCAAAGAATCAAATCAATTCATGAAGGACTGAAATCATTAATGTGAGAAACATGACTGATTTTTGAATGACTGTGCAAATTAAAAAGACTACATCTCGATGCTCGCTGTTTTCTGTACATGTGTGAGGATGTGGGTGCGTGTGTTTGTTCTGACCACGAGCCATCCACTGCTGGCTACATCCACGTCGGTAGTGGAGCGAGGGATCCTGGCCTTGCTGTGATCGGTGTAGACCTCGGAGTCAGAAGTGTAGCCACGGTCTAAACCTGCTTCACTTGGATGATGAGACTGCAGCTCGCTATCTGACTGAGCGCCTAAAGAGACACAAAGCAAAAAGAAAGAAACAAATCCTTTATGTTCTTTGACTGTTCTGTTGCATCACTGTTTACTCTGTGTCAAAATCAATGGCAATAAAACAATATGCTCTCAGTTCTTCATCAAGACCTCACTTCATTTCTTTAGAAAAAAGCCCTACTGAGAAACTATTTGCTTTCAATTGAGAGGATAAATGTAGAACAGCATGTTTGATGGAAGTTTGGTTTAGTATGCTCTCATCAGTGTTGAAGTTTTTTTACCCTCAGAAACAAAGTCAAGATGCTGAGAGGAATACTGAACCTGTATCGTTGTCAGTGGTGGTGGAGGCGAGCTGAAAAGAGGCGTGAGGTTTCACTCCCGCTCCGATGCACTCCAGCAGAGAGAAGAGCGTGTACCAGTCGTCTGTACAGTGGATGTTGGCTGCGTTGGTTTTCAGCAGCTCGTGGAGGCCAAACGCCACCTCCCTGGTGACCCGGGACAAGACGTGAGGCTTCATCATCAGCAGGTGCCGCAAAGAGAGGAGAACCTGTGGGTGCATGCAGAGAGGGAGGAGATTAGAGCTGAAATATAAGTATGGTTATCCTGCTGTTATCAATATGGATTTATAATGTTCATTCTTTAACTCTAATTTCACTCATTTTAAGATAACTTTAATAACAGTCACATGACAAGAGAGAGTGGGAGAAAATGCATAGACAGACGGGGGAAGTTTGATCCCCACCTTTCTGAAAACATTTAGTTAACTACATTTTATTTTTACATGATGAGGCCTCATTGTTTGTTTTACATACAAACTAAAGAACATGTTGAGATGTGAGGCAGATATCTCTGCGTTAAATGTGTCATGGTGTGAAGATGTAGGACACTCTTCTAACATGAGGTCAGGTCAATGTGTAAGGACTCGATTGTCAAAGTCTTTGTTTAGAAACAATGAAGGAGTTTTTAGGACATAAGTGTTAGCATGGACATGAAACATCAACACCCCTAACATCCATGTTAGTGACACGAGTATGACCTGCAGAAGGTTTACAACATCAAACTGACTGCTAGGTCATCAAAGTAAGGGCAATGACATGCCTCCCCCTCCCCTCTGGTGTCAGTGACTCTTCAAGACTAAAAGACTGACTGTAGGATTCGCTAAGTGACCCTGCTGACAGGTGCTTAACCTATCACAAATATCAACAAACAAAAGCATTAACATCTGACCAACATGTGTACCTGAGAGCTTATGTCCTCCCGTCTCAACAGCCGGATTGCGAGTCGTAGAAGCCCAACCACAGCCCTCTCTACAAGGAAGCAGCTCTCATGTGCGTGAACACAGAGGTGGCAGAGACGGTCACGTACCGTCTGCCACACACATGACACACGGTCTCTGCACACACAAACGGAGAGGGACATGTTTGTTGACTAAAACATCACAAACAAAAAAAAACAGTGCTGTGAAGTAATCATTGACACATTCCCATAATTACCGATTCTCCAGAACGATACGCAGCAACATCTCCAAGCAGAAGGCAGCATCCTCTTCATCATACGTCTCTTCATCTGGGGTGACTGATATCAGAGCCTGAGGAGGAGACACTAGTTTGTTTTCTCTGTTGCTTGTATCAATGACTGAACCATGACCAAGTTCATATGTTTGACACCATCACCATTACCCCATACTAGGTCACAAACACCTCGAGCAAATACATCTACCGAAGCAACTAAAGTCAATACAGGACAAGACAACTAAAAGATGCCAAGAAATGTTGGTAAGAAGTAACCATTACCTTCATTAGCTCCTGAAGAGACTCCAGCTGCAGGAACTTACTCTCTGTGATCAGCTTTTCTGGGTCACATTGCTGAAAAGAGAGAAAACAACATGTTAAAAATGATGACTTGTACATTATTACAGTGAAAACTGTCTGAACGGGTGAAATCACAAGGATTGTATCGGTTTAACAGAGAACATAGAAAGTACTTGATCTGATATATTCAAGTCAGTCTGTAAATATTTAAACAACTGAAGAAACAACCTAAAGCAGATGTACGTTAGAAATCTTGTACTACAAACCTGTTTCAAAAATGGTTACGTTTTAAAACACTTTTAGAAACTGAAAAGTATTGTGCATCATAAACTTTTTTGTTTACCTTTATACAGAGGATGGCGGCCTGCTTGGCCTCCTGGTTTTCCGTGGACGGTCCTCTGAGTCCTGACTGCTCTGCTCCGCTTAATGTCAACCAGTTGACAAAGCTCAGCACTGCTGACTCACCGCTGTCATGCAACAGAGTATACAAATGTATTTATTCTCTCTAGATTTTTGGTCAGGATTGTTTCACTAAGCACAAATCTCATCTTGGAAGAAAGACTTATACAGCAGATCAGATCTATGCGTACCGATTTGAAGGTGTTTCCTCTCTTTGAAGTGAAATTTTTCCATTTGGTTCCACAAAGTCCTCCACCTGAGGAAACAATTGTTTTAGCACTGGACAGTAGGTGGCAGCAAAGTATGTAAAAGACAGTCTCTATTAAGCAGAAGCTACAACCCCCAGAATGTATCTGCAGTCTTTTTTCAAAAGCAGACTTGAATCATTCACTGACAGAATGTACAAGAATGTTTGGAGAGTAGAAAACAAGTCCTGACCTCGACCATGGCTTTGGGGAGCAGCTCGGCTCGAAACAGTTGCAGCATTGAGTCCATGATGTTCTTCCAGCCCTCCCTCAGGATGTTGCCGTGCCGATGGGCGAGGTCAAACACGGTCTTGGCTGCTATCTGTGCCTTAATGTTGCTGCCAAACACTGTAGGGAGGTTTTCCACGGACTGCAGGGAGAGGGGACACACCAAAACTCAGTCAGTGGACATTCTGACACAGTCACTGTTATACCTAATCACTGATCTGATTCTGACTGTTCTTATACATGATCACTGATCTGATGCTGACTGTTCTTATACATAATTACTGATGTGATTCTGGCTGGCTTGAATAGACTTCAGTTTACATACACCACAACCATATTTTTTTATTGATGTACAGAGGGTTAAAGAAGGGAGAGAGAATGTTTATTTATTTATTTATTTTTTTCTATTTTATATACTTTATTAATCCCCTACGGGGAAATTGTGGTTCGCACTCTGTTATTTTTAGACATGCTTCTCACACACACAGGCCTGAATCACACACATGCACAACGAGACCTGTGGACATGCATTAATGGAGAGATGTCAGAGTGCGGTGGCAGCCCCTTGGGAGGCGCCCCCTGAGCTGGTGGGGGTTCGGTGCCTTGCTCAAGGGCACCTCGGCAGTGCTCGAGAAGTGGTCTGGCACCTCTCCAGCTACCAGACCAACTTCCATATTTTGGTCCGCATCGGGACTTGAACCGGCGACCCTCCGGTTCCCAACCCAAGTCCCTACGGACTGAGCTACTGCCGTTTGAGGGTGTTTACTACCACTGTACTTCAGGAAGTCTTAGAAAATGTTAGTTTATGTAATACTAGATTAGTCCAGCAGGATGCTGGTGGACTGCTCACTTACCTCACTGCTCAGAGTGGTAAACTTGCAGAGGGAGATGATCAAATTGTCGAAAACATCACTGAAGCCATAGTGAGCTGCTATCATTGCACATTTCCTGCAAAGAAAAAAAATACCATAAGAGATTGTAAGAGATCAACAGATGGCATTCTTAAAGATTTGAGTAATGAAGTTTGTGTCTACTGTTGTGAACAGGGGGACTAATTACAGTCAGACTAACCCATGCTGAACCTCTGAGGCCCTGTTCAGTGACCAATCAGCAAACTCTCTGTCTCTAGAAACGCCTGCACTTTTTCAAGCAGCCATTGTGAAAACAGAACTGTGGGATTTTTTTTTTTTTTACAGATTTTTTTTTGGGCTTTTTATGCCTTTATTTTAGAAATAGGACAGTGGATAGAGTTGGAAATCAAGGAGACAGTCGGGAGTGACATGCAAAGAGGAGTCGCAGGTTGGACCCAAACCCGGTCCGCCTGGCCCGAGGACCACAGCCTCCGCTTGGAGGACTACGCCTCCGTACATGGCAACAGCTAGGCTACCGGCGCCACCAGGAATGTGCTTTTTTGCAACTGAATTCATTACTTTGGTTGCTTGAGTAGAAATGTGATAATATTTCTGGAGCAAAAACAGTTTACTTTTTGAAAAAGCTGTGACAAGTTACAGCCAGAAGAACCCTGTGTTTAATCAGCGTCAGGAAAAATGACCTTAAGGAAATACAGTGTTTGTGAAAGAAATTTGATGCATGTTGTTTTGCTCTACATTTAGGTACTCATTCAAAGCATCCGTCTTTTCTACCACCTTAGCTGCAGAGTATTTGAAACTGTGTACCTGAAGCCAGTGATTGCCTTCTGGAGGATGTTGTCATCCATACTCTTATCAAAGACATAAGAGAGGGCAGCGATGGTGGGACCCCAGGTCATGGTGAACAGGTCATGGTCATAGCTGCCAGGTGGCTGGCGAAGGAAAACCCCCTCCGATGTGGCTCCACGGTGTAGCAACACACTCCACACGTAGTTCTCCTTCACCAACCCAGTCTGCTCATCCGGCATCACAATCTCATCACCCCTACAGATTAAAAAAATAAAACAGATCAGCTGTAACATCAGCCCGCTCATGTCCCCAAATACAGGCAATGAAAAAGGCTAAAGGGAAACCTTTGTGGAATCTTATGAAAGGATTACTAACGACATGATGCCTAAGTGTTACCTGTAAAAACTAATTACCTTTTTTTCACAACTTTTTGAGGACATTTATCTTAGAAATAAAAAAGCTAAAATTCTTAAACTTGAAATGCCTTAATAGAAGCAGCCTTGAAAATTGCACAAGTGATAGGGTGTCAAATTAGCTGAAGTTTGAGGAACAAACTCTTTAATGAATAGTTGAAGAAACAAAATATTCTGTTTGCAGAGATATGAAAACTTTGAAATCATCAGGACACACTGAGCAGTTTAGAAATAGTCTGATCATTTAATTGTCCAGCAGAGCGCGCCCTTACTCTGCAGTTTACACCACCATCAGCACTATCTGAGGCATAGGGAGCAGAGATCTACTGAGGAGCAGGCATGCTGCCCACACTCGAATGTGTTCACACTTTATTATAGTGTTGAACTTTTTTTAATACAATTATTAACACAGATGGAAGTCTTCTGAGTACAGTTAGCTTAATCTAAATGGCCAACAGGGTACCTCGTGCACAGTCTAAACATGTTGTCAGGTGCACATGGTTGCAGGAACATACCATGAAGAATGAATCAAAACTCTGTGGCACACTGAAAATAACTTTACTGTATTTTATTGTGAGCGACAACAACACATTTTGCCTGTAGCTTCCTCAGGTTCGCCCAGTGACATACAGTAAAGTTATTTTCAGTGCGCCACAGAGTTTTGATTCATTCTTTTGAGCACACTTGATCATCGAAAAGATCTATTTCATTCAATTAAAAAAATTCAGCAACATATATCAATAAAGTAATGAAAATCGATTGTTCTTCCCAACACTCTCCAGAATGAAGCTTTGGGTTTGTTAGACAGTTGGTTGGACAAAACAAAATGATCTCATAGGTGAGAACCAGTTAAAGAATATGTGTTTTTTTTTGCTTTTGATAGAATGGGTTAGGGCTGTCAGATATTTGTTTAAGATTTTAAAGGTTCTTTTTCTTTAGTTGCTAATGATGATGAGGTCAATCCTACAGTGAACAGCTTACTTGATAGCAACGTAGATGTCCTCCAACATGTCCTGGTCAAAGTCTTTGTTTCCATTTACTCCCTTCAGATTTTTCTTGAATTGCTGTTTAAAGAAGAAAAAAAAACACAGTTCAATCAGTTGTGAACAAATCTACTATTCGGTTTCCTCATAGAAACTTTATTTAAACACCATTAACATGCCAGTCAGTAGCTTAGCTTTACACACCAAAGCCTCTGGCATTCAGTGCTTCATTAACGGACCAACAATTAAAACACACTCGTTATGTGTTACTTAATATGCTTAAGTTGCAGCAGTAGAGAAAGCAGGGATTAGAGCCCAGAGCCTCCTGTAAATAAACAGAGCCACACTGTGATGACTGACAGCCTCAAGGCTTGGTCTCGTGGCAGGGTTTGTCCTACTAGCAGGTTAGAAGAGGGGAAACGGGAGCTTCTCTGCAGGGACACACAGAAAATAAACACCGGCAGCGAGAGAGCCCGAGAAAGCATGAGGGTACAGGATCAGACATCTATTTGACATGCTCATATCAGGGGCATACACATTCTTACACTCGCACATAAATATAGCTTATTGCTTGGTATCGCAGAGGGAACAGTAGCTGGCAACAACAAGCTTCCAAATCAACAGCTTGCTGTGTTTTATGGACATAATCCCTCTGACCTCACCTGCACCTCCCTGAAAACATACATCTCGCTGTCAGATCCTTGAGAATAGGATCTCATTTACACACTGTGATGCATGCATAGTTTTCTCATTTCAAAAATAACCACACTGCCAACACATGCTGTGGCGAATACTACAAATTGCAAGCTGCTAAGTAACTGAAGTGCTAGGCGCCACTTTTATTAGGCCTCTCCGCACTATTGTGTTGAAGCCTCTGCCTGTTGTCTGAGCCCTGAGGTCAACGAGCTTTCTTCACTACACCGCAAGTGACCTTTGGAGAATGTATAGGGATATTTAAAACAACATAAAACAGCAGCTGTATGATGCGGTATGCTCGATCTGTTCTACAATTTATGAGTACATAAAATACAGTGAGACGAGAAAGAGAGAAAGAAAGACAGCAAGAGCTTGCTACTGTTGTCAGTGAGAGTGGCCCACCCACAAGCTGCCCCAGAGACCCTGTTTAGTCTTCATCAGCTGTCAATCAATGGCAGAAAAAAAACAGAGAGACAAAGACTGCAGACACACACACACACACACAGACACACGTACACCCTCGCCGCCTGTTTAGGATGAGTTCACCTCTCAGACGGACCACCACTGGCTACAGCTGTTGGCTGTGGGTTTTCTGAGCCGCCAAGCCTCACCAGTGCAAACGCTAACACTAACAGAGGAATGTAGTACCTTCAGACAGACACAAACGGCGGCATGTCCAAGATGCTTCGACACTCATCGGTTCTTTTTGTCCTTTCAGAATAAAATCTGAACACTTACATTCGTTTATCAGTAAGATCATTCAATTGTTTATTCTGAGGCAGCTATTTTAAAAACAGTACTGCCGCACAAAGACGCACCGAGAGATAAATTCACTATTTCAGTAAACAGAGGATGATGATGAGTCTAGTCCTGCCTCTGTCTCAAGCCAGAGGAAGTTATTATTAAAACACAATGTTCTTTCCATTTCTTAAAGCCTTTAAGTCATTTGATCTTTAATCTACTCTTTGTTTTTGTCCAAAATGACATACAGGAAGTACATTATACTACCGGTATTCGGTATATGTTTTGTCTGAGGTATTTTGTAACATAAGTTCTTGTGAATTTTGTAAGTTTTTGGCGCTGGTCAGGGGACCGACATAATTATTTGTTTTGTTCTTACTCTTATCTTAGTGTATATTTAATATTAAGTTTGTATTTATATCAAATGTGTTTTCCCCTCTACATTAATTTAGTTTTTGCAACAAACAACTTTCATCTGCTCTATTTATCCACGCACGCGCACAGACACATACACAACGACTACGCCTCACGTTTTGAAAAGTTCCACTCGATATTCTGTTAGTTCAGAATCAGCAGCAAGCAGCTGTACATTAACATTTTTAAAACGAAGCCATGAGAAGCTAGTTCAGGCGCACGTGCTCTCTCCCTCTAGCTCTCTCTCGCTCAAGCAGGTATGTTATGAATAAATGAAAAATGATATAAAAACAGGTCAGAAATATACTTGGGCGGCCCGCCCAGGTATCGTCTATGTGTGTGAAACACTGCAAAAATAAGACTTGGTCTTAAGAAAGCATATTTGTGTCGTCTGTTCACTGGCCCTCTACCCGATGAATACCACACATCGTTGTGCCTTCATCCTGGTTTTTGCAGGACAAAGTTCTATAGAAATGTTGAACAGAGACACCACTCACCTCTATGGTCATGGGTATGTTCTGCTTGCGGACATTGTGGTTATGCTGGTCAGTGTTCAGCATTATCACAGCGTAGGCTAAGGCAAATCCTGCATCGTTGGTCATGAAAGGAGAGCCGTTGACTTTCTGCGAACACACATACAGTACACACAACGTTACCACCAGTAGACTGTGAATAATCTGAGGCTGAAAACCAACAAACACAAAACCAGGGAAATGTATCACTCTGTATTACATAAGAACAGCTATCCTTGTTTGGATCACCTGACCTTGCATATACGGCTGATATTCCAGTGGCTCCCAAAGAGTGGAAAACTCATTTACAGTGTCACTGACTAAAATTACTCATCAGCTCTTTCAAGGCCTCTATGTCTATGTATGAGCGCAGTCTAAGAAAAGGACATTACTAGGAATAGTTTCCACATGGCTCCTCCTGCTATTTTGAGGAGTCAAATGTCCCCTCGCTCTAGTTTGTCCTTTGTCCATCGTTGTGGATATGTGTGCGTGTCTGCTTTAACACTTGTGTCATCCTACGACAATAATCTCGAGGGTCAATCGTGCGACAGTGTTTTAGATTTGCTTTGCTGGTTGGAGATGGGTGATATGGTGTGTGGAGCAGGTAGGAGTAAGTAAATCATACGGTTTGCAGATGTGGAACAAAGAAGTCGTTGTTTTGTAAGCCACTAGTCAGTCAAAGTACGTGATATGAAGGTCGGGTGAGTAAAAAGAGTGTCATATACAGTTCTTTGTGTTTTTGAGTCTTTAACAAGTAAAAATGGAATAAGGAAGAGTTACTTTCATGCCTACTATCTGTCAAACAGGTCAGACGTGGATTTGAAGAGACATTTGGCCAAACAAATTCTACATGCAAATACTGAATGTAGTCCCCAGACAGTCTGTATGAAGGGCTCATTGGTTTCAAGTTGGCAAACTCTGCTAAAGAGTGCCCGGATCTTAGATGTTAGAGTCAGCCATAAAGCCATAATCCTCTAATATCAGCAATAGTTAATAGATGAGTCTTCTCAAAGGCTGAGTGAATGTAAATCTTGTGCCATAAAAAAAACGAGATTATTGGCATAATTTTAAGTTTGGTCTAAGTGGAGTCTCAGTAATCGATCTAGAAGTAAAAGCTGGGTTTAAATCTGGAATAGAAAATGGGATTTGCAGATGGAACAAACTCTTCATCCTGATTGGACACAGGTCGTACTCTGCTCATGCTGCTGGTAAGATTCTAAGTAGTCAGTTTACATCCATAGTACTCTTTAGTCCAAAGAAGAATCTGTAAAGTTAAAGCTAGTTATCTTATATGTTACTTAAGTTAGACTTCAGTCCAAAGTATAATAGTGAGGCACACAGATCAGAACTATGTATTCATCAGACAGCCTCATTGCTGGTGATACACACTTAAGAATTGTTTCTTCATATTTCAGAAGTCAAGGAGAAGTGCCTTACATGCCAGTTGTCTGTGAAGGTCTCCAGGAGTCTCTGGATGACGGGAGCCTCTCCAGGAAGTCTGAAGGCCTCCAGGTAGAGCCGCAGGGCCTCATCAATACGAAGCCCCTGGAAGGTGAACGTGCTGCAAAAACAGATGACCATCTTGTAAAAAACAAAAATCACATTTCAATGGTCATCAATGATGGGCTGGAATTTCGTCGTACTTTACAAAGCTGTCCAGGAGCTCCATGTTCTTGCGATCGCTGACGTACTCCCCAATCATCTTTTTGTCCAGTCGGGGGTTTTCTCGGAGCCACTGGGCCACCTGGTTGTTGTCAAGAGGGTCATTGAGGAGGCCTTTCTCCTGCAGGAACTGGATCCCCTTCTTTGGCTTCTGGTTAAACTGCTCTGTGCCTGTGATCAGAAGCTGAACACATGGAGAAAAAAGACATCTGTGAGTTGTGGTAGGAAGTTTTTTTAACATTACTTGTTGATATTTACTTTAAAAATAAACGTAAAACAACAAAAACCTCTCACCTTTTTCTTTGTTCTGATATCCAGCAATTCCTGGGAATCGGGTGAGCACGACGAGAAACGATGAGGCTTTTTCGGGGCTCTCTTCTCAGCTGGATGAAAACAAAAAAACTGTATTTTTCGACTGACTGTTTCCATCATAATGCTTAATAAAACTTCAAAGCCGAAGCTAGAAGGCTCACCAGTTTCATTGTCTCCTTGATCCTGTCTTCCCAGTCTCATCTTCTCTGCCATCAGATGTCCACTGGTTGGTGGACACACTGCTGCCATCTTAGATGGTGGAAGACCATTGGTGCTGCTCACTCTATTAAGATCTGCATAGAAGAGGAGATCAGTCAGGGTTCAAATCAAATAAATCAAATACCAACAAGAATAAAGAATAAGGTGGTGCTTTAGAATGTAGTCAGAACATTCCTTAAAGTCAGTGTTTCTAAAGGACATGTTAGATGTGTCGGTGGATGCTTTCACCATTTGAAGCGTCTGTTCCGTTTTTGGTGGAACCTTCGCCTTCTGCCAGCATGGTTTCCGACTGGTCCTGTTGAGCTGTGTTGTTGACAACCTTGGCCTGGCAGTGGGCTTCAGTGCTGTCAATGACTGTGAGCAGAGCCTCCAGGGAAAGGAGGTGTGTGGTGTAGAGCTGTCCTGACACTGGAAAAGCATTCTGTAAGGAGAGAGGGAAACAGTTTTACAAACTTCTGGATTTGATTTGCTGTAAAAACATCTTTAGAGGCTTATCTCAGTTTATAAAAAACAGACTTAGACACAGCAGAAAACCTTTCTCAACTTAAAATCTATTATCACACAGATAGAGTATCTGTATCAGGGTCATATTGATCAAAGAAATACAAAAAAATACAATTAGATCAATTTAATTGATGTTATTGTGAATCTTGAAATCTGCTTACATTGCCACTACACGTCATGGCTTCTGTAGCCGGCTACAGCAACAGAGTATACTATAAGTATCTGGGGCCCCAACAAGAAGCAGATATTTCAAAGCTTTTATAAACCTGGAGATAACTTCAAAACAGGACTGATTCATGATTTATCCAATCAGTGATAAAGAGCACTACCTTGTAAAGACAATGGATAACGTAGAAAGTCAAAATGTGCATCCATTCACAATTTAACATTTTATCTAATGCTACTAAATTGTGATGGAATTCATTAATTACTTAAAGTATAATTATTATAAAAGAAAATTCCACTGCCTTTGCACAAAAAATATTTCATGATATTTTAAATACAGTCTTCATCATCAGTAAGCTTAACAGAAGAATGTGCAACATTTTGTACATAACCATAGGATTAATGAAGTTTCTCCTGTGTAAATATCTGAGTCATCACTGTAGACAGTGAGTGAGAAGCGCGAGTCCTGCTGGCTGTGTTGTTGTCAGAGTCGTGTTTACATGGACGGGAGGGCCGGCTCCTCCCCTTGTGTTCACAAGCTGTTTAAGTCAAGGACTAAAGAGAAGAAGAACATACTCACTGCTTACTTAACTGTCACTTAATCATTTTTAGATCACGATCATTCTGTGTCAATTTATATGCAATGTGAAGCTAGGAGCTAACTTAAGTGCGCTAACATTAGCCTGCTAACACAACAATGCAGGCCACAGGCAGTTGTACCTCGAGCAAAGGACAATTTTGTCCACCGCTTGTGTTCATTTTTCTTATTTATGGTGTTTTCAATTTGATAACTCCTTCCTACAAACACGGGGGTTGGAGGTGTGTGGCTTTAGGAGAGCGGAGGCTTCGGTATGGTGGAGGACCGGAGGTGTCACCAAACAGCATTTTTTTTTGTTTCATGCTGGTGCTCACGGGCGACATCTACTGGATCCAAAAAGTTGCACATTCTTCCATTTAAGTGATCTTTTAAAGGGGGCTCTTTACCTTCGACAGCAGCTTGGTGAGATCCTCGAACATATTGGAGCAGTAAAAGTCACAGTCATAGTTGATGTAGAGCTCAGTGACGAAGCTGGGGATCCTCCACAGCTGGACGAGAGCCTCCAGAGCCATCTCCTTCATCTCATAGGGCATCTTAATGTTCTCTGATGTAATGATGTCCATCATTTTCTTCAGGTACATCTGCCAGGGTTATGATAACAAGTTCACCATCGTTTCACCAAATAGCAAATGTGTCACTTTAGACAACTTTAGGTTCTGTTAATGGTCAACTGATAGAACCTACAGATCATGTGATGTTTATGAAACAGGTAAAAGGATACACGGGTTGTATTCTCACCTCGAGCTGAAACTTTAGATGTAATCTCATACTTTCAAAAAGCAAGAAGCAAACTCGTATGGAGGCAGCATACAGGTTCATACGGTCCACACTCAGCAGCTAAAAGACAGAAAAAAAACATCAGAAAATCAGCATGGAGTCTGGTTTTATTTCCTTCATGCAAGATCACATTTTACTGAAGTTAAATTGTGTTTACCACTTTGATTTTTGAAGCTAAGAGTGATGGTAAAAACCCTGCCACTGTGTTGTGATAGAAGAAATGATTCAGGAAAGATTCAGCTTCAACATACTTCTTGCCAAAGATAATAAGCGAGGTTCAAAGAAGCAGAGTTTTCTCATGCTCCCTGGACGTGTTCTCGACCGAATGTTTAGTCATTTTCATGGTCAAATACAATCAAACCAATATGAATTCAACAACAAACATACAAATAAAAAATATGGGCAAACATTTCAACATTCTTCTTTACCTGGAAGAGATGTCTGCAGAGCTCATCTTTCACCAGTCCCAGTAAAGACGGGTAATTAGCAATGTGTCCTGATTCAAGTGCTACAGTCAGCAACTGCAGGCCCATGTGCATCATGGCGTCAGTGTTGTGGCGGTCATGGGGGCTGGTCAGGGAGATCAGGAAGCGAAAAAGTTCCCTTAGACATGGCAGGCCATAAGGAATGATGGAAGCTCCTAGAGAGAGGTGTAGGTGAAGGAAAAACATTATTAACGTGCAGATGTGACTTTTATATGACAAGCAGAGAAGATTTCCACAGTGTGTAGTTAAAAGACCCAATCTCAACTTTAATTTACTTATTCTTGATACTCAACTGTTAGCCTTTTACTTTGTATAAAGAGTGAAAGCCTTCGAGACTCGTGTGAGGTTTAAAAACCTCATTATCCTCACCGTCTCTTTGTGTGGACTGTGTGAATCGGACACCTCGGGGGTTGACGTAGTCCATGTCGTGGACAGACGCGCTGTCTGACTGCTCTGTGACGGAGTCTTTGTCCTCCAGAACCTCTGGGATGGACTCCACTGAGGCTGAGTGAGCTGTCTCAACCGACCTGCCCTCAGACTGGACACAAATGGAAACATGAAACTAATCACGAGAAATTGTGAAAGCTAAAGCCGCACATTTGTCCACTAAAGAGAGACAGTCATTTTGCTTGAGTAAACAAGTACAAAAGACACCTTGGCAGCTAAAGGCTGAAAAAGTTGATGACACAAGTCATACAATGTATGTGCTGTAATAAGTGATAATGGCTTAACAGGATATTGTTGGACATCTTGATAGTGTTCCAAACAGTCATACCTGTGCATCAGGAGAGCCCGGCTCTACTCCAGGTAGTGTGGTAGCAGCGCTAGGGGTGGTTACAGAGGAGCTACAGTTTTCTAAGTCAGACAAGTCTTCTCTGGAGGTGGCTTTGGAACAGGTGTCCAGGCCGCTGTCTGTGGTTGTAGGACTGGAAATGGACGAAGCAGCACTGTCTGAAGCTGGCAGGCTAGAGGCGGACAAGCCTGGCTCAATAAAGGGGACGCCACCTTAAGGGGACAGAGAAGGTCATACAAAGGTGTAACATGCATGATGGTAAATGGTAAATGGACTTGAGCATGTATAGCTACTTCTGACTACTCAAAGGGCTTTCACAGCTACCCATTCACACACTGATGGCAGAGGTTGCTACGTTAAGTGTCCATCAGTATTAACAAATCCATTCATACAAACTCATACGCCGCCGCCACCAAAGCAGCGGGAGCAACTTGGGGTTAAGTGTCTTGCCCAACGACACATCGAACATGTGGCTGCAGGAGCTGGGGATTGAACCCCCGACCTTCCGGGTGAGAGACGACCGACTCTAGACACAAATGTACAAACGTGCAGATTTCTGGTCTTTCTATTTGCAAATTAATAAATCCTTTACCTTTTACCCTGCAGACAAAAAGGTGACAAAGAAGTCATGTGCAGCATTTGTTGAGATCACAGGTTTAAGAAAGTCCTGTAAGCTGAGGGAGGGTGATTGATGCCTGTGTGGTTATTAGAAGTTTGTGTGTTTTACCTGAAATGTTGTTGTTACTGAGGGTGCTGGACTGCGCTGGGTCCATCTGACCGGAAGAACTTCTGACCATGTGGCGAGGTGGCCTTGGCGAGCGTTTCTGCTTTTTCCATTTGGATGACTCACTCATCCCACCAGCACGCATCTTCAACTAGAGGAAACAGATTGAATCACTGAGTAACACGGAAAATGAACTTCACTGCTGGATCATCACTTCTTGATAAAAGCCATGATCAGATAGGATGCTATGCTAGGATAGAGACCTTCAAGTGTTGTCCTCAGACGATAAGAGATGTAGCTGATAGCATCTGTAAGTACCAGGGTTAAAGGCTTTCACACTCAATGCTATGAAGCGTTATTGTAGGAGGAGAAGCTTTTTCTCGACAGCATATGAAAGACCGAACTGTAGAAAGCCTGATGTGTCTCTGAAGGTGTTTAAAGTCTGGTTTATTACACTGTAATAACATACTAAAGCAACAACAAAACAGGTATTCAAATAAAGCATTTACATGTTGGTAGAAACTTCAATTGTTTCAGACCCAGAAGGAGTTTAGGAACATAAAAAAAGACAACCGAGGTACAGAGTGAGCTACAACAAATAACATCCTATTTGATCACAGCCAATGAACACAGCTGCTGTGAATCAACCAGCAGAGAATTCCATAGGACACTGCACAGAGAACAGCAACAGCACAATGTGAACATGCTTACAAATACTTTAGATTAATCTGTCTCTTATTCTGCTTTGATGTGTCCCATTGTTTTAAACTTCAAGGCCCTCTCTCATGACCACTTTTTTTTTTTTTATGTCTACCTGTATAGTGACCTTCTCTGACCGTTCTTTAAAATAATACATACAAACATGCTCTATGCTATAACGGCTCAGAAAGCACATGGGCGGCATGATAGATGAGAAGTATGCATGAATGGATTAACCCATAAAAACAGAATAGTTCAAATGTAATGTGAGAATTCACAAGCACAGACATGTTATACTGAACTAGGTTTAACGTAGGTCAAGAAACATCTGCCAGATGTTTGATCTTCAATACATGAAGGTCATTTCTTCATTACAGCACAAGTCAAGTTCCTCTTCTAGTTTTAAATTCACAGACTAAAGAAGTGGGGGGTTAATGAGGTCTTAGAAAATGGACAGGGGGGACAAGGGGGGTAGGGAGAGAGGTTCTCCAGCCTAAATACTGAAAGTTATCTTCCTTACCTGCACTCGTTTGTTTTTCCACAAGATATTGTAAGCCTCAAAGAGAAGGGGAGCGGGCATGTGCCCGTGATTAGTGATGGGTAACATGTCAGCAGTGGGACCAACACAAGACACACTCGAGTATACACAGTGATGCATGATGGGAGGGGGAGACGGGATCCAAACAGAGTACAGGGGTTTGGGGACAGACACAGCCACTATAGGCTCTAACCAGCAGAGAATGAGCAGCCAGCTAATGTGTGAGTGATCAGGCAGACAGAGCATGCAAACAGCGACAACAGCTACAACTACTGCTTCCAGCTCTAAATTCAGGCTCTTTCAGGGAATGGGATTTATGCTTTATTACAGCAGATTTTAACCAGTAGGTTTAGAAAGTTGGTTTGGCAGAAAGACATGAACTGTCCTCCACTGATGTAGAGAATACTGACACTTTCCAAACAGCCGCTTCACACACACACACACACACACACTCAATCTGATGTGTCCACTCCTGACTTGTATCCTGACATTTTTAAATTTAAGTCCATACCAAAGTCAGATTTTTGTCAATAGAAATCGAAACAGGCTGTTCAACACGAAGCTTGAACTGTCAGCTCCTGGTTAGCTCAGTTTCAGACCGCTAATGTGTCTAAAGTAGGGATGTAACGATTCACTCACCTCCCGATACGATACGATTCACGATACTGGGTTCACGATACGATTCTTTCACGATTTATTTTACAAAATGAGACTGAAGAAAAATTATAACTAAAAAAGATTCCTTTAATTTTTTCATGAAAGCACCAATGCACCTCGTAATCTTTGGCTCTTACACTCGTTTGGGTGAGCAGGGCTACAAACCTGCTTGTTAGTATAGTTTGGCTTCACAGCTGCCATAGTAACGCCTGCTTGTTACAACCAACCGCCTCTGCTCTACAGCTGCTGACACTCATCACATGCAGGGTCCCAAATTAACTTTTTTACTTTTTGAATGAAAGAATTCACTGGTCAAACATATTTTTTAACGGCAGAAATAACAAATAGGGTTTTTGTGTCACATACACATCTGTTACAGTACATTTAATTGAGAAGGCATTATGTTCTGTTGAATCAATCACAGATTTAAGTCACAGATTCAATCATTTTATCAGATCAGGGAATTGAGAAATTAAAAAATATATTTGCTGGCCTTTATTTTTTAAATAGGTATACCCAGACCCCCCCTGCTCCCCTCTGAACCCCCCTGCATTACAACATTACAGACTAAAAACTAAAATCCTTCAGAGAATAATACATTATTATTCCACAAAACAAGTGTTCTCTTGATTTAGCTTTGACATTATTAGACACTTATACAATATAATCAGCCTGTTCTTTATTAGACGTGTGTGTATCTCTGACTGCTCCTGCTGCGCGTGCATTTAGCGCGCACTATATCTGCAGTGTTTATAACGCAGCGCTGTTTCACAGAGTCTGAGTGGAGACGTTCACAGACTGAGACTACAGCAGGTGAGAGGACGTTGCTATCGTTATGTTAGCTGCAGACGACTGAACGGAGAAAAGTCGAACCGGCCGTTTGACCGGATCACATGTTCCCGACTCGGTCCGTACGGATCACTGATCAACTGTAGGCTACGTGCTGATGCACTTTAAGTTAAAAGGGGCGCGCGCGCGCTGTGTGTGTGTGTGTATGTGTGTGCGCGCGTTTGCGCTGAAATTGGTGTGTCTCAGGCAGCGTGCTCCGCGATGCTCTCAGTCATGACAGCAGAGAGAGGAGCAGGGAAAGCCGGCTGCAGCTAAATAAAACGTGCTTAATACTCATAGCATAGTTTTTATGACTTTCTGGTCAAATATTTACCCGCCCTGTGGCAGATAACCCTCTGAAATGTACTCAACAAACGGAAAATCTACCCGCATTTGGCGCTTGGCGGGTGTGGATTTCGGACCCTGTTACTGCGATTCATTTTTCAGAGAATCGATGTGAACCTTGACAGCTTTGAATCGATTTTTAACTGCCTCACGATTAATCTTTACATCCCTAGTCTAAAGGCTAACTCTCTTAATGTTAGATTATCCTAGATCAGTCGCATTCTGTTAGACAGATATTTAAAACTTACCAGACAATTATCTTTGAAGTCTTTAAAGCCACATTATGGAAGTTGATGCATTTAAATGGCAGCATTTCATGCTTACAATATCCTGGAAGCCACTGCTGACACTAAAGTCTTTAATATTAGTATTTGCAAAAAAAAATCTCTGAATGAAGGAATTCAGGGATGATCAACAACGTTCAATAGCAACCCAATGCAACCTCATGCACTCCCAGCAACCTCATGCACTCCCAGCAACAAGCCATGTTAAACCTGCCTATGTCAGTGCACTACGCCAGAAGGCAAACCACACGCACAGTTAAGTACCCTCTCTAGGCCACTCTGACTTGAGTTTCTATGCTGCTCTGCAAAAATAAGATCCTGAGTGTCCAGGATACAGGATGAGGTCTGAGGGAAGCAAAACAGGCAGACACAGAAAGATGGGCAACTCCAAGTGAAATCTCAAAGTGTTATAGAGTTAAACTAAACGGCAGAGATGAGATAGAAGGGAGCTTCATAGTTAGAAACATGTGACAGCAGCAGGAAAAGCATAAATATGGGTGTTCAGACTTGAAATCCTTTCATTGCATTGCTTAATGAGTCATGGTCATCTCCAAGTAAATCAAATTGTACTGATCACTGACTATGCAGGGATAATGTGGCTGTGATGGCACCTCTAAGGAGTGAAGTGATGTTATGTCATTTACTGTGTTTTAGAGCCATCAATAGAACATTCAGACAGAAACAAAAAAAAACAGCACAATGACGATGAGAAAATAAACAAGACAGTAAAGAATGGACAACAAGCGAGCAGATCAAAAACACATTCAACATGTCACTTCTGTTACCTTCTTCATGTTGGCTCCCACATAACTCTTGGCCTCCTCTTTGAACTGTGGTAGTCTGGAAGAAGAAAAAACACACTTATATGTATCAATTAGACTTAAAAAATATATTTTCCGACATAAACAGAACCCTTAGTTGTTCATTGCCGAGGCATTATACTTATAGGAACTGTATACTTGGAAATAAAAAAGGTATACAGTATGCAAAGTATCAAAACAATGGTTGCAACATGACACTTTTTGTCTTTTTGTGCCTTTATTAGAGAGACAGGACAGTGTATAGAGCCAGAAATCAGGGATAGAGAGAGAGTGGGGAATGACATGCGGGGAAAGGGCCACAGGTCAGGCTCGAACCCGGGCCACCCGCTTGGAGGACTGCTTCCGTACATGGGGCGCACGCACTAACCTCTTTGCCACCAGTGCCCCGCAACATGACACTTTTAATGACAAGAGGAGAAATTCAGATTTGCGTTCAATGTACATTCCTGTCTCAACTAGCAAGACAAAAAGCCGACTTAGTCCACAGGGTCTTGATGAAGGTAGTTGTTAGGCACACAATTTTCTAGCTTAAAACTAAACTAAAAATGTAAATTAAACTCTCCAAAAAATGTGCACACTCAACCTGTTGTTCACAAGTGATGTTATTTATAAATAAATAGCTTATTGATCCGTTGTCAGCACAAACCATCTCTCTCATTGGTTTCTATCTGGCTAAAACATGGTGCCACACCTCTTCATATGGCTCTGATGTTAGATCCCAGTTCATCCTGATGCATCATATAATAGAGTCTGCTCTGTCACTGTTGATTATCCAGATCTTCTTGTTATAAATGACACATTTGTGTACAGCATCACTCACCTGAGTATTGATTGACCTAGTGCTGTGTTACAACAATCAGCATCACATGACAGTTTTCATTTTGGAAAAGGCTTTACAAACTACACCACAGGCAATCAATACAACTACCTGTACTTAATAAACCTGAGTCTTAAACCATTTTTAAGTGTCCAATGTTCAGCTTCAAAGGCTCGTTTTGTCTAACAGTCCAATAGCCAAAGAGATTCAATTAACTATCAGAAACTATTGACCAACAACCATCAAACTGGTTGTTGAAGATTTACTGATTGAATAATTTGCCGTTTGTTTTGGTTCTTAATGAAACTATTTCTCGTGTTCATCTTTCGATTGACTTTCAAACCTGGTTATTGTGCGTCAGCATACTCGTTGAAAGTTTGATTACCTATTTGAGGTACAGGGATATATAAAAAAAAAAAGTGTCCTAAGCTGCTTGAGAGGCAATATCAGGGGGAGGAAATTGAACTTTTAAAACCTGAGCAAATAAACTTTTTAAGCGTTTGATGAGCAAGGCTGGCTGCTGTTCTCAAGGCATCACAAAGAGTATGTTAGTGTGTGTGTCAGTGTGTGTGTGTGTCAGTGTGTGTGTGTGTCAGTGTGTGTGTGTGTGTGTGTGTGTGTGTGTATGCTGATGTGGACTCTCAGGCTTGGCTGGAAAATGAGATGTCACTAGCAGTCACGCACACATACACACAGACAAACAAAAAAAAGGAGCCTGCAGCCCCCCTCCTGACATTAAGTCAGCGTTAATAGAGTGTTGTCTTGTGAGCCCGATTATTGGATGATCTGTGGGTCCAACAGATTAACATGCCTAATACTTTCAGCAGGCAATCTAAGACTCCTTCTGAGGAGCTGAAGAGAGCTGCTGCTCATTATTCTCTGGTGGATGGTGGAGAGGGGGAGGGGGGGGGGGGGGGGGGGGGGACCCTTTCACATCTCTATTATCCTGAGTCTGTGGAGAAGTGGGGGGCTGGGGTTGAACTGGAGCAAAATGAGATGTGTGAGGTGTGTGTGTAAGAGTGTGAGCAGTATCATAGTAAAACGCCCTCTATAAATTTTGATCTCATGTTCATGTGCAGGAATGTCTCTGTTTACGACTGTGGCTGCCGCGCTTTTCTTGTTAAAGGATATGATAACAAGGTGCCATCTAAGAGTCCTGCCAGTAAACAAAAACAGGCCAAGAATGATTGGAGGGAGCATCGGTGAATGGCGACAAGCTTGGCAAAAACCAACACTGGACTTCTCTGGAGGGACTATAATCATCACTTTGTGATCAATCTTGCATCAAATCGTCTCAGTGGAGACACGCACGCCTTCAGATGGGAGGTGGAAAAAAACACAACTGTATTTAAGCTATGTTTGTTCTGCAGGTGAGCTCCTTTACATGCAGATGAGCTCAGAGCTCTTTTTTTTGTGGCTGATTTTCTTGATTGCTTCTGTCTGGGATTGCTGCATGTGTGTGTGTGTGTGTGTGTGTGTGTGTGTGTGTGTGTGGGTGGGTGGGTATGCTTCTTAGTATTTATGGGGCTGGCAGCTTTGCCGTTGGAGAAGAGACCAGCTTCATCTATATGCAGATCACGCGGTGTGAAGCTCAATTGGCTCATCCGCTTGTCTGTGACTGAATGTGACTGGCACTCTGATGCATCTGCACAGGTTGGTTTGCGTGTGTGTATGTGTGTACATACATATGCGTGTGTACGGGGTGATGGGTAGAGAGAGGCTCTTGTGCTAAATGCCAAAGGGGAAATCATGTTATGGCATTAGTGAATCAGTGGCCCATTGACCCTTTGCACAGTACCAAATGAAATTCATGAGCTTCGAGGTGAATAATGAGGCTTGAGAGACCGATATATGCAGATAACCACAAATCTCTAATCCAGAGGTAATGGAGGAGTGCAGGGGCAGTCTGTCCTGCTCTTCATCTGCAGTGAGACGACCTGAGATTTTTGTGTTGGAGAGTTCACTTCACTTTAAAGCAGCGGTCCATACTATTCTAGTCCTACGAGAAGTGTTTTAACTAAATATTTGACTTGAATAAAGTGTTCTTCAACATTATGTTTTAACATGTAATAATACTTTGCCAGGCACTTTGGATATTGCCCAAGTTGGAGTACATAAAAACTTGAAAGCTTCACCTGTGTCTAGTTAATGCTCAGCGTAAATGTCTGCCATAGACTGCCGCCAATTCCATCCGCCACTGTCTCATTCATTTACCTGGAGAACAGTAGCTGCACCATGTCGACCAGTGTATGTTCAGCAGATTTCCTGAGGAGCTCTGGAAGCACAGAAGAGAAGTCAGAGATTAGACCCAAACAAAGAGGCAGAGAGTTTAGTCAGAGTTAGAGGCTGCATGACAAAAAGACACAATATCAAGTAAAGTCCTAATGACTTGAAGCTGAGAGAGATCGAGAAACATGACACACAAATAGTGAGAACAAGGCTACATCTATCAATGAGTGCGTTTACATGGACTTGAGTATCCCGGTTAGATTGGGGTTTTAAGTATCCCGTTTTTGTATTTGTGCATGTAAACATCATATCCCGATTCCAGAAACCGGGATACGCCCTTATCCCGGTTTTGAGAAACCCGGTTTTGCTACCTGGAGAACTCCGAAAGAAAACGGGATACTGTGGCATGTATACGCCTTACCCCGGTTTCTGACAACTGCCGACACCTGCGCAGGCGCGGACTCAGCCAAGTGACGTACACGCAAAACAAACATGACAGCGGCAACGAGAGCGTCTTATTCCGGAGCGAGGAATAAGTTTTGTGTTTCGCTAAAAAAAAAGAAATGTAATTGAAGGTAGGCTATAGTATAGAGCCCACATGGGCAGAATAAATAGGCTACGACCCCAACCGGCCCGCAACGTCCTCAAAAAAAAAAAAAAAAAAACAATAAAAGCCTAAATGAATCCTGAGACGAATGATGTATGTGTGGGCAATCAACCGGTGTTATGATGAATATGGCCGAGGTAATAAGTGCAGGATGGGGCCGCAGCGGAAAGGAGGAGAATCAGAGTGCCGTGGGGGAAAATAACGAAAAGTGAAGCGCCAGGAAAACGTTGCTGCAGCTGCTGTTATGTTCATAGTCTGTTTGGTTTAGAAGTGTTGGATAATGAAAGAAAAGAGCGCTGAAACGCCTGTGAAAATGTCTGAAGATAGACCAAAGGTTCCCTCCGCGTCTCCTCACCCGCGACGGATAGCCTACGCATGGCGGGGCTGAGAAAAAGACGGTCGGACCGACCGGATTATTCATCCTCCTATCCTGGTGAGATCGCTTCTGTTTTTGTTCTTTTGTCTTCTGGTATACCAGTGATCGATCGACTACCTCTGTTGGATTATTTTGTTACTTTTTTGGATTGGCTGAGTTTGTTTTGGATCAGCGAACGGCTGCGTCGGCGGATGGCTTCCTTCTTTTTCTGTGGACTAAAAAGACAATTTAAACTGAACTTTCGTAGATCATATTGCATATTTCGTTTGTTTGGGACTTTTAGTTTATTTTGGATTCATAAAGGGGTAAATTAAAGGGATATGTTTGTTATAATTCATTTTTTTATTTGCACCATGTGGCGTAAATTAGGCTACTTCGAGAATATAGCCAAGGATTAGGCTACCAAAGATTTAAATTGGTAATGTAGGCTATATCTGGTCATGTTGGACAGGCTATAAGAAATATTACTACGACCCTGTCCCACCAGTCACGATTGCGTATCATCACCCATTGCTCCCTTATGCAGTGGCAGTGGCAGACTGACAACCAGAGTTTAGGGCATGTTTGATATTTGCTGTTAAACAGTGCTTAATTTTTGCCAGATCCTGCCGGAACAAGATACGGAACCTACCAGATTGGGACCGGCACCTATTTGTTGGCATTTAATAAACCTGCAATATAGAAACCACAGTATTCTCATGTTTCTCAGATTTCTAAATGTCCGTGGTTTGTGTTGTAGTAAAAAATAAACATCACGTGCGCCTGCGCAAATAAGATGCAGTAATGAGAAACCGGGATACTATTGTTGATCATGTATACAGGGATATGAATAATCAGGTTTCTCTCTGTGCATGTAAACGCCATATCCGGAATATGATCAAAACCGGGATAAGGCTCATAATCGGGATACTGAAGTCCATGTAAACGCACTCAATATCTAATTCAAAGCTTCTTTCAATGACTCGGTAGGCTGTGAAACAGAATTGCCCTTCTGGGATTAATAAAGTTGTCTAAATCTGAATCTGAAAGATTTCAATAAGATGTGTAATAAATCAATAGTCTTTTCTTCTGGGTAGTTTAGGGCACAATCTTGTCAGGTCATAGGGTTTGATGAGTGATTGATGCGACTTACCACTAAGGCGCATCTCGAAGCAGATCCTGAAGCAGGACTGCATGATCTCACACACAGACTCGTTGGTCAGATGGGCTCCGACTGGCGTCAGCAGTAGAGTCCTCAGGACCTGAACATAGCACAAAGAGACTGTTTTGAAATACCAATCTACAACCGTTAAGTTAATCCAACAATTGAATCAGACAAGTAAAAATAAGTAGAAAATAGAATTGTCTAGTAAAAAACAAAACATCCTCTGACCTAAGTACCTGCTTCATGCATCCTGTTCCTTTAACAAGCATGAAGGGATTTAGTGAATATTTAAGACATTCATTTGTTCTTTGACAGACAGTTAGAAACAGACAATTCCTGAAAGCAGCCTTGTGCTGCTGAGTATTACAACCACAACTAGTGCTGACACTGCATTTAAGTAGAAACTTGCTTGTTACTCTAGAGTCTCTTTTGTTGAAATATATCAGACAAAAACATTAATTTTCTTATCATGACACAAAATTTTACATTATTTTGATCTGATAGCTTCACGGTTATGTCCTGCGCCCCATGTACAGAGGCTGTAGGTGTCATCGCAGCGGCTGTGGGTTTGAATCAGACCTCTGCCCTTTGCTGCATGTCATCCCCTACTCTCTCCTCCCAACACTTCCTGTCCCTCTTCAACTCTCCTATCCAATAAAAGGTTTTAGCAAATATGTTCTTCTCTACTCATTTGCCTTCTTTCTTCCATGCTTGTTGTCCAGGAAATAAATCATAACTTCTCAATAAATTTCACAAAGGACTCTTGTTATCAGGATCTGCTCCACTGTACTGAATGAACTTGAAATAGGGACTGAGTCAGCATGGGCGTGTTTGCTTCCTCCAACAGGACAGTGCAAGAAACCTTTAGTGACTACAAGTGCAAACATTTTGTACCTGTAGAATTTTCATAAGCACGACTTCATCACTGGCGGGGTCTGTTCCCACAAATCGAGCATGTGTGACTGCGTCTGCCATGTTCTCAATGGCCTCTGCTGCCGCTTCATGGTTAGCATCTGCAAACAGACGAGAGAGATCATGAGAGTTTTCAATGGGAGAGCAAACTGAAGAGAAGCAATGTTACCAAGGGAGGAACGAGTCTTTGAGTTTTAGACTCTTTATGCAGATCATAGCCAGCTAAACATAAACATGGAATACATTCACTGTCCACTTACGTCTACTATCCGATCAACAATCCTACAAAAGAGCTCTGCCATGATTTTCTCTTTGACACAGTTCTTCCTGTTCAGGATTTGGGGATGATGTCAGAGAGGTTTAAATTCTAATTCATGTGTATGGATATTGTTTCACATGTCACGTGGTCGTGTTGAACTTCACTACATTGTATTGAAAAGTACATTGAATGTGCAATATTTTGATTGGGTCATTTGGCCTGAAAGATAATGATTGCTACCATTACAGACATTTTCTTTTGCCACGGACTGAAATGATCTGTTGAAGAAATCTCATAACATTTTTTATTTTATCTACGAGTCATTTAGACACCCAAATATGTAAATAAAAAGGTACAGGTTTAGAACATTTAGAATTTAATTTTTCATTTCATATTTCAGCCGGACTTTGAAGTCATTATGGTGTCTAATACAACAAAAACCTAATCTGAATGCATAACCTTTCCGGGGGTAACCGAGATGTATGATTAATGAGCCATTACATCTATGTAGTAGGGGTGATGATTGTTGGCGAACTCAGCAACCAATAACACATCTCCAACAGCTTCACACTAAACACAACTAGACAAATCTAGTACAGCCTGTCCACATTGTCCTTCCTACCCTGGGATCTAATGACCAGATGTGGCCTTTTGTTGGAGGTAGGCTGGGACAAATTGGCTGTCAGAGCAACAGGAGCCAGTGTTTTTGAAACCCGAGCGGCTGGGCCAGCTATCTGCCTGGAGCCAGCCTGTTTTCCTTTCCCATCGCCCTCAGGAGCAGCAATTCATTAACTAATAAGCACAGGGGGGAAAGAGAGGGGAGCGGAAGGACGGAGCGAGGGAGAGAGGGAGGGAGGGAGGCAGAGAAAGGGAGGTGCAGATGAGGATTTGTGAGGAGGTGGGCAGCTCAAGGTTTAAAGTGACACTGCACCTTGTTTAGTGAGCATATCATTACTAGTATAGAATTAATAAATGGTAAATGACATCACTTTAATAAATAAACTACCACCGGCAAATGTTTGGGACATTTTAGTTGTTGGAGGGTTGTTAGGCAGACCTGCAGTGCAGAGATCTTAGCAGTAAGAAGTTAATGGCTGAGATCAGGTTTACGTGTTGTAGAAGCAATTTCCACAGAGCAATGCTAACATCCCTCCAGAGGGCGAGGGCAGCAACAAGCGTGCAAGTTGTGCTGAAAACATCCAACATCTAGACACAGAAACTGGAGCCACAGGGGGATCCAACAGAATGTCAGAAGTGATATAAAACACTAATCCTTCTCTTGGCACACAGTCTATACAAGCCGTGTCCAGAGGAGGGGTGGAGGGGGCATTGTTAAAATATCGCTGAGGAAAAGAGAGGCTCAGTAAAGTGTGTGTATGTGTGAGTGAGTGTGTGCCTGAGGGTATGTGGGCAAAGTCAATGGGGGGTTGAACCAGCTGCCACATAAAGCAGTTAAAGTGATATCAAACTCTGGTCACAGAAATCAAAGAGTGTCGTGAGAGAGCGTGAGCAGAGAGCGCAGAGTGGCTGGTTTTTAAGAGTGCAGCACACAAAAAGCTCTCCAGCTACATGCTGCATAAGGGCCAATGCATCTTTAGAAACCAAACAAAAGGGACTGCTGCCTTTTTTTTTTTCCATGGTCCGAGAAGAAAATGAGTTTGTTCACCTGTTCATTTTCTGAATGGCACAAGATCACCTTTCAGCTAGGCTGCTGCCGCTCCCAGCATTAGCAACTTGGTGGCTGTGCACAGGAGTTAATGCATAGAATACATGAAGTGCTAGGACTTTGTCTGGGTTTTTTTTATGGCAAAAAAAAAAAAACTCTGTCTGTGTATTTCATTTTCATCTAATAAGTAAACAAATGAAAAATAACAGAGGAAAAAACACACTGAACTACAGACAAACGTTGTTTTGAGGTTCAGCATTTTTCCTAAGAGGTTCAAACTAAATCCTAAAGTCTTGTAAATAAATGATTTGATGAGGAAACCAATCAAATACATCGGGCCCTGTTTTCCTTACTTTTTCCAAATAATATTTTAGTTTTCTTTATTTATTTCCCAAACTTTATGCTGTGAATTTCTTCGTTTCTTTTAGGTTTATTATATATAGTTTGGATGCATCTCCACACCGGTCACTGTTGTCTTCTGAACTGCATGATGTTTAATTTATAAAAAAAAAGAGCCGACAGCTGTCATACCTGCTCTGCTGATGGCTCCTCTTCAAAATGACTCAGCAGTTTTATCAGTCCATTATTCAAAACTAAAATACTACTTGAAACATGTGGTGATTTGTTTCTGTTTTAACCACAAATTACTTCATTTATTTTGGATTTTGTTTTGGGTTTAAGTAGGAGGCCGTTTTCTCTTTTCTTTGTTCCCCTTCATGTAAAGTCGTTTCTCATGCTGTGTGCTTCTTTCTTTTCCTGTAACAGTGATTTTATTTAAGAATAACAATGTATGGAACCCTTAAATCATGGCAGACTACAGCTGTACACTAAGCTGATATACTCTGGCAGTGGCTGCAGGTTAAGCCTCAGCTGAGCCTCGCTCTGAGCCCTACGGGGGCTAGTGACCACATGGCTGCGAGCAGCACGGTGAGGGGCTTTGCTGACTGTGCTGGACACGAGGAAAAGAGGGAGAAGGAAGATGGAACGGGGGAGGAGAGATGAGCATGGGGAAAAGAGAGGAGAGAGAAGGGATCTGGATATCTGTCAGCAGCTAGGCTAAGTTTACTGCTCCCTCCATGCCAGTAGACCTCAGGCCACAGATTGAGAGGAATTATCTCCCACTAAATGAAATGAGTGCAATGAGCGGGTATGAGGCGGAGATGATTTCCTTTTGCTTTCTCTTGGACCTTGGTCATGCAAAAAAAATCATAATAATGGACGGTGGATGGTGACATGTTTTAAGAGTAGGGGGGAAAATGTTTGGCGTTAACCACTGTAGTGGAGGATGAGATTTAACGCTACAGACAGCATGAACAGGAGGGGAACTGCCTGTGGGTTTTCTGACTGTAAAGTTAGAGAGGGATCACAGTGTAATGTGTTCTGTGCCTACCTAAACTGATCCTAAATATCAACACACTGCATCCTTTGCTGAAGGCTTACAACATAAAACAATCAGTAGCACAATTAATTCAGCAAGTATCAAAACGCAATGGCAACAAGACTCTCTTCAGACGCCATCTGTCTTACTGCAGGTTACTAAACTAAAACAAACTGATTTTTTTTTTTAAGGTACCTTATCACATAAAAACCCTGAAACATTGTTGAAGAAATTTGAATTTAAAAGAGATAAGAGAGATTTAGTAAGATCATAATGGCCACAAAAGGCAGATTTTGTATTTCTTCCAAACCAGTAGATGGCAGTACTCGACAACAGCAGCACTGAAGTGCTTTCTGTCTCTTCAGAAATATACATTCAAACTTCACCTGATGATTCTAGCTTAAATATGAAATAAGTATTTTAGGCATGAATGATTAATAATCAGAACAGACTTAAAGACATCGCTCTGGTTTTATTAAGAATATTTGTTTTTAGGAATAAATGATGAACGTTATTGTTAAAATATTAGTTTATGATTTGTGTGACTTGCTCTGAAGTAAACGTATGTGAGCTCATGCAAATCTAACTAAAGTGTTTTTTTGACAGCAACAATTGTCCTTATGTATATTATTATGTATGGACGATGTCTTTGCTCGGGGGGCCTCGGTTGGCGTTACACCATCTAGTTGGTTTGCAGAATATTACGAGCACTGACCCACCAATTGAGCTCTTTACGGTTTCCTTCATGGTTCCCTAACAAATCCTGATCCTGATGAATACAGAAAGGAAACATCTTTTTCTTCTTGAGCTGCAGGCTGAGTTGCAGTGACATCCTTCATACAGCATGATGTTGGACTCACCTTTTAGATTTATTAATAACAAACTTGTTGAGTGTTTGATATTCAGCAAAAATACAATTTTGAACCACTGTTGTCTCTTCAATAAAAAGTCACAGGACATTTCAAAATATCTTTTTATCTTCTTGATAACTCGTGGAGATCTATATTCTGTAGTTTAACAGTTGACTTGACGACTGATGCGATTACTGCCGCGTAGAGAATAACTCAACATGAAAATCTAAATCTTACAGTCACTGTACACCTTCATGGAAAAATGTCTCGAGTCTCCTCAGGGAGACACATTCTCCAAGATCAAGTTTCAATACTCTTTGAACTCACATTCAATATTGCATTCTCACAGCCTGACCCCACCCCCACCCACAGAACCAGAAATGGATGCATGGCTTAGTAAAAAAAGAGAAGGAGGTAGTGATAGCGGGCTGCAGAGACGTTACGCTGTTTGAGGAACGAAAGGCAAACTGAGATAAAGGAGGGTTTATAAATTTTGTCAGATTTATACATCTTTACAGCCAGTGCAGAGTGAGATCAACTGAGCTGCATCACCTCGGTGGTGCTCCCCTTAGAGGAGTGTTGATGAGATGCTAGTCGTGTTGAGATGGCGTCAGGGGTGTGGGGTGGGAGGGTGGTGGGATTAAGGGAGCTGGTGCTGGGTCTAGGGTGACAGACAGAGGCTCTGGGAGTCAGGGGCTGATTTAGTTGGTGATCGTTGAACAGATAGTGTTTGTGCTTGTATGTGTGTGTGTGTGTGTGTGTGTGTGTGTGTGTGTGAGCTTACAAAAACAGACCTCTTTTTCAGATATATTCTGGAGAACTTCAGTACCAGTCTGAAAGTGCTTACCACAGAGGCTCCCCAGTGGGGAACAAGAACACAAACCCAGTACTTTTCAATAGAGGGCTACAATGTTCCTGTAGTTGTTTAGCGATGACTGCAGCTGTTTTGACAGCAATGTTATGTTGACTCAACTCCTGCTACTTAGACCAACATCTGGTGACTTAACAAAACTGGCAGACACACTGTCATATTTCCATGATGATGCGGATGAAGACAGGCAGTCCTGTGCATACGTCAACACAAGTCAGCTTCTGCATCACTTATCAGAATGCTGAACTGGCATGACCATTAGCCGCAGTAATATGTAGCATCGCGTTAGAAAAGATGCTATCTGAAGAGAGTGACCCCATTTTAAACAAATACAGACATGTGATCAGTATCTGGATAAAATATGTGGACATTACACATGGCCACCAGCTTCCGTCTGCACTATTTTGATCTCTATATACAAAAAGGCAAGGTAAAGACAAAAGACGAAAAATTACTTCAGACGTCTTTTGGCTGAAAGCCTTGTTGAAAAAGGAAAGGCTAAAAGTAAAATTAGTTATCACTTGCAGAGTTTAAATTTCCATCACATGACTTTATTTTTACACATCACAAAGTCCTGAAACTTGAAGCCGCTGGGTGGGCTCTAATATTTTTTTCTCGGCAGAAAAAAAGGGGCTTATAAGGGACCGTATAAATGTCACTTTCATTTGACTTAAGCCCCTTTTACACATGCACTGCTCTAACCTACATATTCCAGGTGCATGTGTGAACACAGACGTTTATCCTACCAGTCTCCTAATAAAATGTTCACAAGTAGTCGGGTTGAGGTAATGTGTTAACACAGAAAGTAATATTCAGGAAAATTCAGAACGCCCAAGTGGGCGGGGCTGATGACGTTTATATCACGTCACCGATGAGAAACCTGTGGGACTTAGCAGGGATTTAAAGGCAAAGCTCTCATAACATTAGACTCTGTTGCTCCATCCAGCATCTTGGATATGTTTTTACCAAAACACAGAGACTTCTGCAACTTCTTTTCCACATCATGTGTCCCCCCCACCCCCATCGAAAAACAGGGAAAGTTTCCTAGTGTGAGGGAAATGTTTGAAAGGGCAACTCTGAAAAATGTAAAATGCTTGTTGTCCTAAAATTGTGTTGAAATTTCAGGGTTGCATGTGTGAAAGGGGCTTAAAATCTGAAAAAGCTACACATTTGAAGAGTCTCATTGGGTGTGGTAGTGCTATATGATAAAACCCCTTAATGTGTTCATGCCACACTGTGTTGCGTTATAAGCTCTGATCTGAATTATATAGTTAAAGTTGTGTATAGTTTACAAAACTTTTTTCAAAGACATTAAACCGATGACAGATGATTGACATATACAGTAAAAAAGAACAAGCTCCTGAATCTTAGTCTTGTTCAGTATCATGTGCTGGTTTTCACCACATACAGTAACAGTAGGAACACGTTCACGGTCAATTTAAATATAACAAAGTAGGGAAAAAAACACGTGAAGATTTCTCACCTATAAGGCCATAGGAGAGGAACTTGTTGACGGAGGTAAGGGCAAGGCCTGTGATTGGTCCGGTTGTGTCTTCAGAGCGCACCACTTCTAGGAAGGGCCTCAGGAAAATATTGGGTTCAACATCTGATAATTCTGAGGAGGAAACAAAAACAGATACAACAGTCAGCATTGTGAACACTTTCTTACTCGTAGGTAACTTCAGAGCCATCAGTTTATTAGATATTTAATCGTATACTGATGCTTTATCATTATCTATTTTAACACCAAGCACCACGTATTCAAAAAGAGACAACAATTCCCTTCTTTTCAGCTTGAACGCTAAAACTGGGCAGTTTTACACCACGTCGGGTTCCCCCTGTGAAGACGCTGACCTCAGACATTGCTGCTCACACAACAAGGCCGTCCAGAGTGGTCAACAGTGCTTTGTGGAGTTTAATGTACTTTTCCCTGCACTGTGTATAAGGGTCTGTGTAAACAGCACTGTTGCCCCGAGGGGCCCCGATCACTGAGGAATTAACGTCACAGGATGCAGAGAGAGAGGGAAGAGAAAAAAAGAAGGGAATTATGAAGGGCGTTCAGATGGGAAGAGGGAGAGAACAGCTACGAGACACTGAAAGAAATAGTTCAACTGTTTAGGAAAATGATCACTCATTTTGCTTCCCCAAGATAATAACTATTTAGAGTTTACATCATTTCAATCGATGAGACAAAAAATACATCGCAATACCATTTTTTTAACAGGAGGAGGGCGCTATCTGCTTTTGGTTTTGCTTGTTTGATATCGCTAGCTGAAGAGCAGAGGTGTACAGACATGGGCAACACGAGTGAAGATCTGCGATGGCGAACGTACCGTCTTGTTTCAAAGCGGGCTGTAGAAGTGTTGCAAGAGACTGATGGACCTCACAAAGAGCACAACCAAGATGATGCAGCACGGCTACACTGAGAAGCTCAAAACACCAAGAACATATTCATAGATTACTCTGGGGAGCAGATTTGAAACCCCCTCGCCCAAATGAGTGCATTAGCCACAGAGCTTACTACGTGCAGTGGTGTTTCATGGATCTGGGCTAACGTTAGATGATAACTTTAGGGCCAGTTGTCAAGACTTAACTTCCAAAATCTTTAATGTAAACTTATGTTGGGTGACACCAAGTCGCTTCTAGAGAAAAATCAGAGTCATTTAAAACTTTACGATGTATTATTATTCAAAATGTAGAATAATTTTGAATAATAATATTTTTTGTTTTGTTTAAAAATCCTTATTTTTCAATCAAATCTTAAAAAGATTGTCTTTTTTTTTGTAAGACATTCTCAGTGTAACATTTTGTAAAGAAAAAAAGAATGGTTGTTTTATTACTAACTCTACAACCTCAGATTTAAAACCTATTGCTTTTACTTATGATGAAAAATAAGAGAGAGAACATTTAGTATCATTGAGAGAGAATTGAAATCTTTCCTAAATTGACTTCAATGACATTTCTTTATAGGAATCTAAAAAGTTGCAGAAGATCTTGATAAAATCTTATTGTGAGTATTACTGTGATGAATATCGTATCATGAGTTGAGTCAATCTTTTCTTCCCTAGTGTGTGCTGCAGAGGTCATAATCAATTATTTACTAAAAACATTGCAAAGATAAAAAAAGGTTATGCCTTCTTAAATGAAAAATGTTAATTAAGGAAACATTCTGGGCGTGACTTTGAGTATGAATCCTGTCTCTGTACTGCTGGGTCATCCCTCTCAAGATGCTGTTGTTTGTACTCGCTCCAGCAGACTGTATGATATCCTCACATATGCTGCGAGGAAGAATATCTTTCTGTCAGGCCAAAAACCGCCCTCAAAGGCAAACTGGCATGAGATTATCATGGAGTGTTTTCCTCTTGAATATTTGACCTGTTTACTTCACTCTACAAAAGGACGACTCGTGCAAATATGGACTCCATACCTCCTTTTCTCAAACTCTACTGTGGCTTCGACACTTGCAAGCATTTTGTTTGACTAACTATGGACGCTGCTCTCTTTTGGAAAAACAAACTATGGTTGATGATGGTGTTCACACCAATGTTTTTGTTGTTTGTGTAAAAGAAGAAAAATCAATAAATATATTTGGGGACAAAAGGTTAATTGATTATTAATAAAACATTATCTAAGAGACCAAAAAAACGGATCCCTTTAATTTATGGAATCCAGTCCTTGTGCAGTCTAAGATGCAGCAGATCTTCCTCTTCATAGACAAAGGAGCAATGCACTGTGGGAAACCCCGTTCAGCCAATCCACCCTGACTTCAATAGCCTCCCTTTTTCTGGAGAATTCAGAGAGGACGGGTCAAGGAGGAGGGGGGGGGCAAAAATACAAAACAGGTAAAAAAACAACAGAGAAAATTAGTGGAGTCACGCAGGCCGTTGTGAAATGTTGTGCCAGAGGAATGCTTGCCACAGCAATACTGTGAGGATTATGGCTTTCTTAAGAGCAGCTCCACTCCAGACGAGAAAAAACAACTTGGACATCAAAAGCGCCGGGGAGAGCGTCCAACCAATTTCCCAAGTGCACATGTGACCGCCTTGCATTAGCGTGTGATATCCAATACCCCTGCGGCTTGTTTGGATATCAAATATGAAATAATTTGGAAATTTACACAGTCCCTTTATCAGCCGCCAGGTCACTTTTGGGCCTCGCTTTCAAAAGCAAATCTTGCTCTCTTCTTTTCTGAATATTTTTTCATCTGGTGTTTTATTTGAGTTATTGTAAAAATCTGAAAGCTAAGCAGTTTTGGCTCAATGGTTGAAGGGTAACAGTGTGTAAATTTAACTACAACTACAAAAAACAAATCATCCCAGTGAAAGATATAACAAACACACGACTTAAGCAAAGTCTAAATATAACTCAAAAAATAAAACTTAAAAAAAGGAGTTCATTTCAAAGAGAGGGATAGCTCTGTTGGTTTGATCCATCCATCAGCTGCTAGAAAACTTTTTAAAGAGGGTTTTTGTGTCCCATTACTTTACAGTGTAGTAAGGGGGGGAAGAAAGGTGCTCAAATGAATCTGTCAATAGACCCTGATGAAGACTTCATCAGACGCGATCACCCTGTAAGTGCTGTGGCTGCGTTCCCAAAGACCACAGATTGGAAAACTCAATTGTGTTGTATTGATCCGACTGGCCATCGGTGAACACAGGGCTGACTGGAGCGGTCTGTCAGTGGCCACCACCAATCTTCTTATATAAAGTCTAAATACAGGCTCTGTACTTCAACTCAATCTCCGGGGCTTGTGGAGTGGAGTGAGATAAATAACGACGGCTACAGCTGTGGTGAGGCAATCATTCTATAACCAGGTTAACCTCTGGCTGACATTGACCAAAATAAAAAAGAAAACGCAGGATTAAAGCAGCTCAACCAGGCGTGCATGTTGCCATCTAAGGGCTGGGTTTGCTGGGTACAAGTCCTGATTTAAGAATGCGTACAAGTCCAACTCGAGTTCAGCTTAATTGGTAAAAAAAAGAGGTTTGTGAAATGAGCCCATTACGATTCACCATGAACCTAATCCTATCTTTCTTTACCACGCAGGAGCTCCATCTCTCTGTTTGGAGCTGTAGTGAGAGTATCCAGCCATGTGTGGATTACCTCTCCAAATGACCCCAGCAAAGAGAGAGGGAAGGCAGGGGTGAACCTTTGCCCCCCAGGAGAGCACCTCGGGATGAGGCCGGCTCACCGCAAAATAGAAGCCATCTTTAACACATGCACATGTATTGGCACTGGAGCAGAAAAGGCTTAGAACTCAGGGAGCAACAGCAGGAAACAAATCAGGGCTGCAGATGCACCTTATTGTCAGGAAAACAGGCGAAAACATCTGCTCAGAGAACATCTAGAAATAAAACATAAACAATATATATATATATATATATATATATATATATATATATATATACAGTATATATATATATATATATATATATATATATATATATATATATATATATATATATATCCAACCAAACCATCTCTATAGAAAAAACACAGAAAATACTCGATGTGAAGGCTCTAAGGATCTTTCCAAAGCTCTCTAAACAGAGCCAGGCGTTACGCAAACAGGCCAGTCTTCCACGGAATCACAGCGTCAAAGAGATGATCAACAGAAGCAACGTTTCGAGTGCTTTCAAGTGCTGGTACAGGAAAACAAAGAAAGATTTACATTCTTACGGTACTGGAATTGCTCTTATAAAAGCAAATGTAACAAAGAGTCCACTGGATATTATCCAAATGGAACAAAAATGTTGAGGAATTCATGTGATGGTTACATTTAGGGTTAGAGATAATCTTTGCACATGTGTGAGCTCTGAAAAAGATAGCAGAAAAACACAAATAAGACAGTCTGATGCTAATAAATCCGGAGCTATAATGAAAATGAACGCAGAAGCTGATGTTTAGATAGTGCTGACAACAGCTTTCCTTCTTAAAATGACAACACGAGAAGAAGAGATGTGCCAACTGGACAAAAGATCTGTAATCAACCAAAGCTCAGTTGTAAAGTATAGTCCAAACATGACTAACATGAATCTGCAACTCCAAATGTTCTGGTTGTTTGTGTTCTTAAAAACAGACTTTAAGAAGTGCTAATCCTAGAGACACGATCTTACAACACACCCTGTGATACTCTTTCAGCTACTGTGATTGTCTTTTGTTGTAACTGTGATTCAGTTAAACTACACATAGCATCTATATATAGGCAAATATTGTCATTATAGCCTCGTACAGCGGTCTCTTTTGCTTCGTCCGCCACTTGCGTGTCGTTCTTTTAACGTCATGTCTAGGCTTAGGAGTCCCCCCCTCCCCTCCCCTCCCCCTCCCCTCCCCTCCCTCCCGTCCAGCAGCGAAAGTCTCTCGCTACGAAGTGAAAGTGTGAACGACCAGATCAGGTGGATTGCCGGTGCAGTCCTAAAATTCTCAGGACTGCATGTTAAAAACGGCTTTAGCTCCATTCAAAGAGGATCTTCTGCCGTTAGCTCTTTTCGATGTTGTATTCACAGGTCGTGTTTATGAAGGCTGCTATTCCAGACACTCTGTACCGATTGTTGGTATTTTATAATAATACAATTACATTTGATTTCCCCATATGCATCCATGTATGTTACCTTACATCATGATTACACTTACTGAATTGTTTGTATGAAGTCTCTGTTAGCTTAAATGCTACTTTGATCACAAATAAAAAGGTAACATCCAGTTACTTTTTAATGAGATAGAAACATGTGAATCAAACGTCATTGTGATGGCAAGACATGAGCCTTTTATTTTTCTCTTCTAATCATTTCACTGAACTATGGTAGATAAAACATGACAAAGAAAAAGGAAAAGTATTCAGTACTTGTTTTGTAAATAGTTGAATTACCTTGCAACAAGCTGTCACATATCTGAGAAGTCATAGCAGGAAAAACCTGCGTGCACAGCACACACACAAAACCCCACTGACCAACAGTTCACGTGTGTTGTGATAATGGGCGAAAACAGAATGACACCTTCTATAAGGTGCAACACAGGCAGGGAGGGTTTAGGGAGGGCTGTATCCCCCACTTTAACCGACGCAGCGGCCCAAAACCAAACACTGATGGTTATTGATCTGGACCTCTTCAGCTGCTAAAATTAAGAGTCATGGTCCTTGGCCGCCACGCTGAGGCTCCTCGTGCTGAGGAGAGAGGCGACGCTTTAACAAGAAGAGCAAGGCTAAATGAAATCCAGAGAGAACGCTGCTGTTCATCTGCCGAACAAAGTCCTGCACGACAGTATTCTTACACATCTTTCGGGAGAAGTTTGATGAATGTCAGCTCTCCTTAGCCCTCCAGCCCCCCCCCCCCACCTTTGTTTCATTCATTCTTCTCTCCTGCCCTCCATCCCTGTGTTCTCCTGAACAAAATTGACACTTGTGAAAGGGGGGGCAATTAGGATGGAACAGTGCTATGGAGCTCCATATGGTCATTTCATCGAGCCACAGAGGTATTTTATAGATGCCTGGAACAATGCCTCCGCAGAACCTAAACAGGCAATTTGAAAGCCCCGGAGAAATTAAAAGTTTTCAAAAATGCTTGGGAGGACGGCTGTAATGGCTACTGCCAGAGAGCATTTCCTGAAGGGGTACATGGAATATAGTTTGCATTTGTATTTACAAGAACACTCAATCGAATTGTTCAGGAAACAGAGAACCAACAGACTTACAAGTACGTATAAGCTCCTACAGCATAATCCATCACTGAGTCAATCAAAACATGTCTTCTCATTTATGGAGAAGTGTTGAGCTTTTCAACCAAGTTATGACAGAAGCCTTTGACGTACAGCTTTTGTACAAGCTGCTAATCTTTTTTCAATATGATAATGATTGCAGCTGGGGTCTTGTTAAAGATTCTACATTTTGTTTAAATACCAAGACAAGCAAGAAAAGTCGTGTTTTTATCATTTGAGGAGCCTTTCAAAAAAATAATCTGACTGATCTCAAGAAGATGATCAATACTTGTATTTCACTTTGGGTTGATGATTGTATTCATTTAATTCTGGTTTAGGAAGAAAACCGTCTCAGAGCTTCATCTTTCAGAAGATGGAGCAGCAGTGCTTTCAACAAGCACTAAAAAAGGTCATATCAGCCTCGTTTTAGCCGCTCCGAACAGGTCGGCAGTCAGATTTAGAATTCATTTTAAGATTTCACTGGCCACCTGTCCGCACGTCATGATTTATCTCCCGACAATGTTGGATTCTTTCTCCCCTGTGAGCCGCAGCAGCACATCCTCAGTTCTTCAGGCAGGGCTCTGATCGCTCAGAAGTAACAGTCGGTGATTCAACCTTTAATTAATGATAGTTTACTTTTTTTATGTTATGATTTATTCAAACAGACAGTTACAGAAATCTAAAGGGGTCCTCCATGTAAAACATTATTCTAGCTCTTTGTTTTCTCTTTCAAAGATTAGCATGAGAAAACAAATCTCAATTGCTATGCTTATTTCCTAATAGCCTGAAAAAAGGAAAGATGTGCCTTGCAGGATTAGAGTAAGAGTCAAAGGTGATGTGCTCTGTTATTGGGTAATGCATTAAAGTGTCAGACACTTTGTCTTTTTGTTTGAATCTCTAAAGAGACTTTTAAAAGAAAGGTTCTTTAGAAGTATCAAAGTCAAATCTTTTCAGCTGAATTGTGTTTCACTGCTGAAAACCATAGCCGGTAAAACTAAAGGAGGTGATTTTAAACAGCATGACTTCATTACTGAACCTTGCCTTGGCTGGAGCCTGTCAGCCACTGCAGGACTTTGCACCTGTTATCCTGTACATAAAATGTATTTTCTATGCTGCATAGTTTGCACAGAGGCCACATTATTCCGGCGGGGAGCTGGCCCGGCCCCAACGTCCACTTAATGTGTTTCACAGCCTGCTGTCCCTTTTGTGATGGATGGACATACTTTACGCTTAGTGTGCTTATAAATAACGGATGTTTTATCGTGCTAAGTTCACCCACACAAACACTTCTCTATTAATTTGTGTTTGTGTGGGGAATCATTTGTATCACTGTGAGCTCAAAGAAGTAGTGTGTCAGGACTTCATTGTTGTTGAATAAAATATTTAAAGAAATATATTTTTATGTAACTGAAACTGGCGAAAAAATTAACTTTACACATTTCTTCATATAAGCTGCCTTGTGCTTGAATGCTGCCATCTAATCCAAACTATCCCATTTCATTTTTTAAGCAGAAGTGTTTGCTTGTAGTGTCCCACTGAGGTGCCCTTCAGATGAGGCAGGCTCGCATTATCACCTCTATTTCCAGAAAAACAAACATCGGAGAGCAAGACGCACAATTTCCATCACATCCTTTAACCATGTACCCTTGCCAATGTCAGTGTGTGTCTTGGTGAAGATGTTGGGCGGGGAAAGAAGAAAGGGGGGGGGGGGGGGGGAGATGAGGAAAGGATCAGGAAAGAGGGAGGTGGGGAGAGGGAGTACAGTTGGTGTAATGAGGTTTGGAGGGCTGGAGGTTGGGTGGAGTGAAGGGTTAAGCTGCAGATGGCATCCATTCGGCTGGATAAACCAGCACACATGCTCTGGCTCGGACTGGATTTTACACCCCTCTTATGAGTACCGCCATCTCCGAGTGCAAGCTGTGAATGAAAGATGGAGGGACAGAGAAGAAGGTTGAGATAGAAAAAGCAACAGTGAAGTAGAAGTTGCCAAGGAAAAGTAGAGATAGAAGTGGGAATAACTCACACAGATACAAGAAAAGTGGTTGATTATGGCTACCATGAACAACAAAGTCCTGGTGACCTCAGATTCAGATCACACTACTTTTTGGGGTAACAGTATTTTGCAGTATGAATATGAATGCTATTTAGGTAGTACAGTACGACCCCCTTTCTCCCCCTCAAACAAGTCTGTTTGATTGGCTACCTAACTCATTCTGTGCATGAGACCAGAGAAAGATGTTTTCATGAGTCACTCTGTTTTCAGATCTCAGTAGATTGGAGCTTAATCTTTGTGTTTAAAGTTTCCTTCTCTCTCCTGCAGAGGAGGGTAAATCAGCAGCTGTAGACACATTTCCTGATGTGGCTCTTTCATAATAAAAAACATCTCTTCAACATAATAAGTTGGGACTTTTATTTTGAAGGATTGGTTCGGAAATAGAACGTGTTAATCATTAAATCAACTTAGCTTAAATGGAGCTACAATCAGAGAGATGTTCAATAACACTGTGAAAAGTCACAGCCACTGCCTGCGTCTTATTATCATCATGACCTAAGTCAGGTGAGTCCAGGTGAGTTTTTGCTGAAACTTGGAGAGGGGAGAACAACAGATTACTTGATTGCTGTGCCACAATTCACTGTCATTGTAAACATTAATGCCTGTTCTTAAATTAACAGCAAAGGTCACTCTATACTTAATATGATATCAGGGCCTGAGTTTTGGTGTGATTGCAGGAATCACACAGAAAAAATATGACATTCCTACAAGTCTGGCTCTCATAATGCAGGAAAACTCTGTATACATTTAGAGTGATGTCGGCTTTCCAATCCCCCGTATGTTACACAGCAAACATTTGCACGTTTGAGTTCAGGACAGACTGAACAGAATGAGCGCCATTAGTCTGGATCACCTGCGCTCCAGCTCTCCCTCTCTTCACAAACTTAAATACACACATGCATGTGGGCAGTGAATCACGAAGGCGACTGTCTGCCAACGCAGTGTTTCCCATGCAGACTATAACTGGGCAGTCCACCCAGGTGTAATAACATTACAGACCATTTGAGCTTCTTATTTTTCTTAATCCGCATGCGATAGTCATCCGCAATCGATAAACTAGACGACAACCTCCCTTTTCTCTGTACTCATCGCATAAATGCTGCTCTTAACATCGTAAACGCTCTGCATCCTGCACTAATAGATTGTTTTGATTTGCTATGTGTCAATAACAAGGCTCGACCACATACCGATCACAATGGGCCAGCGTGATGCATTTCACGAGTAGTAGTAGACTGAAGTCGTTCGTGAACTAACCCTTAAAGAAGGTGCAGAACAGGCCACAAACAAAAACATGATCTTATTTAGGTAATGTGGAATACTTCTTAGATGAATGACCTCTGACTTAGTGGTTGAATGTCGTTAGCTTGGGTTTAGAGATCAAATTAATTACTCAGGCTAACTTCATACTTAATATTGAAATAATAGAATACTATAACATGTCATTCTAATGAAACACCTCAAATTAATGATAATAAAGCCATAAATGAAGGTTTAAAAATGCCCACTATTTGAACAATTATATATATTTCAAAGACCAAGAATATAACAAAATAAAGAGTACTGCTAAATGTCTAAAACATTGTATATAAAAAGACCAAAGGTTTTACTCCATATTGCTGTTCCCAAACATTAAACTGTGACCCAGGACCAAACGTTGTGTGTGTGAGTAGAGAAGTGGGGAGTTACTGTCCTTATTTGTTTCACCTGCTGCACTCCTTCAGCTCCCCACTAATGGCTTTCCCATGGGGTAGGAGAGATTCCAGAAACCACGCACTGTACAAGCCGACTCTGCTGTGTTCACATGAGACACATTACACCACTGCAACAAAGGCTCGCATTGCAACTACAGCCTGTTGGAAAGTACACGCGGCCCATATGAACTAATTGTTGTTCTGTTTGAAAAACGACTGTAGAGTGGATAAGGACACTTCACAGGAATCCTCCACTGTTCACAAAACATGACATTAACTGGATATTTAGACACAGCTGCTTTGTATTATTCTATTTATTTAAATGAAGTCAGTTTGACGTATGAAGTGTCACAATGCTTCATGGTTCAAAGGGAGTCAATACATGACAATGTTTCATGATCGCATGAAGCGGTGCACATCAATTCAACATCTCCCAACTCTGGCCCTCCTCCAGAGTTAAATCCCTTAAGAACTCCTGCTGAACTATCTCAGGGCTATGGTTGATTTTCTTAACAATACATTCACAGCTAGCTGAAACATCACTGGTGGGGCTGTAACTATTCTATATCCTCTGTGAGGATGACTTTAAGCCATTAAATTAAAACAGAAGCCATGAAGTTATAAAATGTTTCCTGTTTGGTGTAAAGAAAGAAACCATCAAGGTCTAAGAAATACGTGTAGCTGTGTTTCTGATTTATGAATAACGACATAGAGAATAATCTACCATGAACAAGCCATAGCACTTCTTTCAAACGTTATATTTAAACGGTCATGTACTGGGCCCTTTCATTCCTACGATGAGAAAATCTAAAAGGTACACCAATAGATCGGCTGATGAACGGAATCGGACGATTTTCAGCCTGCTCCTGTGACCTCTGACCTGCCGTTCATTACAAATATAGCTGATCTCATGCCGTGCACACAGCGACACAAATACTAACGGACGGCTGAACACATAACAAGCTAACATGTCGGCAGTGTAGACATGAAGTGCGCATCAGCAGAGGACAAATAGGTTTGCGTACAGGAGGATAAACACAGACTGTTTCCATGTACCTGCTTCCTCCTCACCTTTCTGCCCATGACGGATCCACGAGTCTGCGCTGCCTGTATGTGTGTGCGCTCCTGTTGTCTCTCTCTCTCTCCGTCACAGACTGGATGAGCGCAGCACCTTATTATATTATTTAATGAATCGTACTCTGTATCGGGAGGTCAGACCTGGTAAAAATCTAAAATATGAATCGGCCCAAGATATTGCAATCTGTGCATCTCTGAATAACTATAAGGAATCAAAGATTTGGACATTTCTATTGTTTTTACAAAAAATCTTCGATATCGATTCAACGTATCTGATTTTTTAACTAAATTGTTAAAATTGGATTAATTCATCACATGATTACACTGACGTGATTACATCGTAAAATAAAGAAATCTAATAAATCTGAACACACTGAATTTTGGAAAAATTAAACAGAATCTGTAAAAGATTCAAATCAAATTCAATCGGCCCTACTTACATTCAAATTCTGACAGAGTCGGTTCTTACCAATAAGTGAGGTGCTTCAAACGACATGCAGGAAAGCAGGATTCAGTGGAGAGCCCAGTCATCCCTTTTTCTCCCTGCCTCGGTGTATGAAGCCTTCATTTGAATGTAGCCACTCACAGCACATCTCATCAGTATTAATAGGCTGATACCACTGTATTTAGACGTGATGCTCGCTTTATACGCAGCCAGCATTGACAGCAAATCCTCTGTGTGTGTTTAATAAATCGCAGCAGTTAGGTGGGATGGCTTAGTCTCAAGTCACCTAATGACTATATTATGAGCCCCAGCATTAAGAGGGATTAATACTAATCTTGGCTGTTTCAGTTTACCCAGGGCTGAAGGGGTGGGTGGTTTGAGAGGACAACAGAGCAGTGTGTGTTCCTCTGGCCAGCAGCTAGTCAGCCAGTTCCCAAACACAGGAAAAGTACTTTACTGCATTGGTTTTGCATGCTGATCACTGCCAAAGTAAAAGCCTCGCTGATGATCCATCTCCAGGGCTACATGCTGTTTAATGATTTCAGAGCGAACACATGAATAAAAAGGTTCCCCTACACATAGCACCTCACCTTGAGCTTTCTGCACAAAACAAATAGAACTTGTCATAAACAATCTAAGCTGGTATTAACTACTGTTGCACAGGGCAATAAAACAAAACTGATGGGGTGTCAGGAAACATTTACGCCAATAATAATGTTTGGACATTTCTTGGACACACAAGATGAAAAACTCAACAGCCGAACGCGTAGCAGTAATAGTGACAAAAGCTAGTCTGCTAACACGTGAAATATTATGTCTGAGTAAAGGGCAACTTTCACCTGCTTAGTGCTGTCTCACCTCCTCGTGAAGAGAGTGCCGAAGAGTTGAACAGAGAAGTTTTGAAAGAAATCATTGGAAAAATATGATGATACTACTTCAACTGAGTAGGTTATAAGGTCAGCAGGACTAGTAAAAAGAAGGAATGCAGAGTTGTTGTTCCAACATGAAGCTATGTAAAAGAGTGAGACAGCAGGAAGGGGTGGAGTTTAAGAGAGACAGTGATTGTGTCACTGGTGCGTTGAATTCAATCTTCAAACTATTATTATTCTTAAGTTTGACTTATGGGAAAATGTGTCATTCACTTTTGAAACCAGACCAGTTCCTTTGTTCTAACTTTACCAGTTTGTTTCAAGAGATGATCAGCATCTGCGTCATGGTGCTCTATCTGCAGGGATACAAGGATCACTTCCTCTCTGACACACGGAGAGCTACATTCACTTTCATCCTATAATTACAAAACAAAACAAAAAGAAAAGAAAAATCCCAGGCCAGGTAGAATCCAGTTCTTACACCGTGTCCTAACAGCACGCGAGCGTATGATCGCACCGCATCCGTTATATATTGAACTCTCTGCTCTGTAAATGTCAGTATCCCCCCCTTCCAAAGAGAATAACATCTAGTGCTTTTGTACTGAAGGTGGACAAACGGATGTGTGGTGCTTTGTATTTACGAGCAGCTGACTCAAATAACAACACAGAGGCTCGTCGGTAAACGGCTCGCGGTGAACACAAAAAAAGTGTATTTTCCGCTGTTGACACAAGTCCGAGAAAAACATTCAAATCACGGATGTGGATATTATCAATCCACCTCTATCTCCACTTTGAAAGATGAGATACCAAGCTCTCGTCGCTGCTTTGCGCTGCGTCGCTTGCGGGCAGCTAAGACACTACAATATGTTTTCAAATTGGTGCACATTTCCATGTTAGGTTGATGATTAAAATGCAATTTAAATTAGACCCTAATTAAAACTTTTAAGCTGAACAGTTTAAACTTTTAATATTTTAATGCCTACTTTAACAACATGGGTGAGGCCCAAAAACCTGACTCCTTTATGACTTCAGAAAATATGTTCAAGTTGTTTGACGTTATACAACCAGTGGAACTCAATGTAGAAATCTAAAGGAAAGCTAAATTCTAGATTCACATCGATGACGGGATGTGATTGAATGTTTCTTGCATTTCAAATGACTGTTTTACATTGGACACAACTGTCATGTAAGCTCTCTACATGCAACAGGTTGGCGTCTCCATGGCAACATGTTGTGACTATTGGACAACAGGGGCATACGGGAGACATTTCTAACCGCTGATGCCACACAGGCTCCGTGTTGGGGAAACATTAAAGCCTATCGGGTTTATCCCCACTGGGACACTGAATTGCCCCGCACAGAGTGGTTGGAGATGTCCTGGCCTGGCTTAGCAGACCAAGGCGACAACTGTCATAAATGACTCCCCTGTGGGCCTGCATGACTGCCATACTTTAGGGAAACGCAGCAGCAAAAGGGCTGGATATCAGAGAGCACCACCACAACAGCCAAACTGTTGCAAACCCTTCCCGTTTGGATTTTCTGTAGAGGGGATGGGTTCATTTGTCGACATAAGTGCAAATAAAAATGATCATCTCAGTAACTAAATTATTCTAATAACACTAACATTTATTTAAATGAAACTTTCCAACACGGCAGACTTCTTTTCTGCTTCCATTAGAGCCAAGCTGTGTCGTTTTTCTTTGCGTGTCATCTGAAGGAGGAGCTGAGTGGCTGAAGAGGAGAAAAAAATGAGCCACTTCAATGCTGTTCACATGGCAGCTCACTTCCACTGAAGTATAAAGTGCACTTCCCCAGGGCTTGCTGTTTGTCATAAAACGTCTCTCAGCACATAATTTGACCAAACACGAGAGGCTAAAAAAAAAGGGGGGAAAAAATGGAAAACAAACAATTTTACTGAAGGGGTGTTGGAGTCTAATGCTGAAGCTGCTTGCCAGGAGTTCAGTAATTCTAAACCATGCTGCAGTAAGTGCCTTCTCAAAAGATACTGTGCGGTAATGTCAGACAGCTGAGCAAATGGGATGGGATCCAAGGACTGCATTATCTTTATAAATACTTCAAATTAAAAAAAGTACAGACAGTGATGGAAGTTTGTAAACATAACATACTGTGTTTAAGTCTCAACGAAGAACTTTGAAGAGCTTAGATGTTCATCATAAGCAGGAGGCTTGAAGATGTCAGTAAGTGTTTCATTTAACTTCTGCATCACTTGAGATTTAAAAAAAAGCTAGGTTTCATTGCAGGTGTCAGGATACCCTTTCAACAAGGCATTACACTCTGCAACATCTGGAAATGCAAAATCATAGCTATTACATAAAAAAAACTTTAAAGTGAAAAAAGCTCAGATAATCTTTGTAAAATCGTAGTATAAGGTTTCCAGTTACTTTGGCTTGCGCTAAAGGCTTTACAAGGATTAGCTCCAAACCACAAAACGTTGGGCTCACACTCTTCTATTCTACACTACAAAAAACAAAGTGAAAAGGTGCCAGTGTCAACAAACACATGTCAGACAAATACCCTATATTGACATAGAAATGCCACTTGCAAAACTCTAAAAGCACGACTAACAGATGTGCACAGCTCAAAACATTCCTGTTATTTGTGTTTGCTGTTGGGTCTTTCAAACATGTAGACAAATTCTTTCCCATAAAGTTGGTTTCTGCAGTGCAATGTGTCTCCCTCACACCGAGCTCGTTCTGCACACGCAAGGCTGCGCCTATCCAATCCGACTGGCATCACGGCCATGGAATGCTGAAGTCCACATTTTTCCCATTCAGCAAGGAAAAACGGCCTTTCAAAGCCAATCAGCTAGAAATGTTGCTTTGTTTTTATTTTCGACTGAACTTCCTGGAACCTATTATGGAGCTGTCAGGGATGTATATTTAGCTATGGCAACACAGGGCCTCCTCGCCCCCTTGCGCCACTGGTCATGTCACCTCTGATAAACAGAAAAACAATTGGTTATCCCTTTTGTCACCTTTAAAGAAAATGGCATGGGTAGTGTGTCTGTGGGTGCAAGTGACAATGCCCTCTGTGTGGCTAAACACAACTTCTATGTAAACAAAAGCAGAGATGTTGGATAAAATTATATCCACACCTTTATAATCCTCTGGATCAGTCTGAAAAGACCAGCAAGAGACAACATTTGTACTCGCAGTGCGATAAAAGATATCAAATAAATCATACACTGGTCACATAACTTTACTTAGAGACTGCTGTGTCAGGAGTTCACAGGTAGTGAAGCAGTGGGGAATAGTCACTACACATTATGGACTGACAATACTAAACAGAAAAAGGAAATATTAGCAGTTCGCACACTGTGCAGCAGGGCTGGGAAAAACATTGATCTGCTTAGTCAGGACGTTTATGTCAATGATGATTAGAAAGGGGTTTTTTTAGCTTAGTTGCACACCGGCAATTAAAACAAACTACTTTGTGATTCTGCAAGATGGATCATCATCACTTTTTAGATGGAGGCTGTTTTTTTTATTTTATCTTTAAACTTTTAAAAGAATAATAGTCAGGTGACCTCTGGAGGTTTAGGGATAAAGAAGCTGATCTAATGTTAGCAGCAGCTCAGGTAGAAGCCTGAAGCCCTGCCTAAGTATTCTGATTTATGACCAATGACTGCTGTTTCACACTTTATCAGTTATGATGAAAGGGTCCGCTGGCTTTGGAAAGGAGAAACATCAGGAATATTTAAAAATGAGTTTAATAATTCATTTCAGTTTCAATAACGTTCACCTCCTGATGAATTCAGGTTAGATAAACTGAGAAAGATATTGTAGTGCATGTAAACAAACTATAAGTTGAAGTTTGGCTGATGACATCTCTGGTTCATTAAGACTTCTTTTATTATCAGGATTCTCTTTAAAGTGGCAGCAATGTCATGTTATATTTTGATGGAAGCTGAAAATGTTTTGGAGATTATTCCATATTGACCAGCCATGTTGTGATGCTACAATACCCGATATACTTATAAGAAAATAAAACACTAAAGCCGTTTTCACATATGCACTCCGGATAATATCTAGATAATTACGGGAGGACTGCTCCGGAGATTCACCCGACCTAGCCGTTCACATATGCTCCTCACAGCTGGACACTGGGGGGGTGTCTCCTGAGGTAAGACGTTACGTAAAAAAACAGCGCAGAAGTAGCAGAAGAAGCAACAGAGTCTGCTACACAATGCTATAATGACAATATTTGTCTTTATATCAATGCTGTGTGTAGTCCAACGGAATGACAACATCAACAAAAGAGCGGAGAACAACAAACTGGCGATCAGAAAACGTAATGCAGCCGTTTAATTACGTGCACGGAGATCAAGTGCATCTATGCACCGTGCAGCAGTAACAGTACAGAAACGTCACTCCCCCCTCCTATTGGCTCGAGGTGAATTGTCCGGAGAATATCCTGTGGCCTTCTCATATCAGCCCACTCGGACTTGCTGCTAGGGGTCTGGCAGGAGAAACTCCGAGTGAAGTCCGAGCGAAAAATGTGGCTGTTTGCGTTCACATATACAGCTCCTCCGGGTAATCTCCAGAGTTTCTCAGGAGATTTCCGTATGTGTGAAAAGGGTTTAAGTTTGGTTTTGATTCTGAGTATTAACAGTAATGTTTCATGTTAAATGGGGATTTTTTTCCCTTCTTAAATCAAGATTAGTTTAAACATACATTTAAAGTTACACTACATACAACGTTTTCTCAGAGCACACAGTGTAAAGCCCAGACCAATACATCTGTAGTGTTGAGTTAAGTGGAATCTGTGCTGTGAGCTCTGGATTAGTTCGACCTACACTTGACTTCAACAGTAACACTCATCCCTTCTAGTTCACAAGTTCGTTTTTCCTTGACCTCTGTGTCTGACCCCCTACCACCCCACAACACCAACCCCACCCCAAGTCTACTCTGTCAACCAACCCCCTACAGAAGACACCCGCGACCGCACACCACAAGTCCTTCCAAGTCGTAAATTTAGTAACATTTCACCACTCACACCCTCCTTAGCTCCTGCCAGTTTAACAGGAATTTTTACAGTTTAAAACCAACATAGACATTTCTGCATTACTGGGATGGCTACTGGCTGCCCTGTGGACACAGGCGCTCCTCAAAGTGGGATGAGAGTACAGAGTGTTGCAGAAAAAAAACGTGCATTTCTTGACATGTATGCCTTCTATCTCTCTTGTACCACACTTAAACATTATCTCGTCTTTTATTTTTAAAGTAAAAAAAAAATCAAATACAGCTCCTTCTTCTGAGCCTTGTCGTGTTTCTGTTTGTGTTCTAACTTGTTGTTTTCTGGTTTACTGTATGCTTGTGTGAATGACAGAAATAACTTTTAAAATATTTAAGTATTTGGTTTTTAAGTGTTTTAAATGTCTTTGTGTCGTTTGTTGCAAAGCCTTCATAAAACAACACTAACTGCTAATACCATGCTCAGGGTCACCAATCTACCCTAAGTATGTTGCATTATACTGACGGACAAGATTTCTCTGGACATAGAGCTCTACAACTTCAGCTGAAGAACACCGTAACCATGTGATGACTAGCTTGTTGTTTATACTTAACATCTCCCAAGCCGTGGACCAAGACAGTTATCAAGGATGCAGCGGCCATTTCTGCCTTACTGACACGTTTCAATTTAAGCTGATTAAACAAAAAAGTATCTGTCCTTAAAACATCTTAATTCCCTGCAAATTTCAACAATCTGAATTAGAGATGCACAGATTGTGAAGATCAGGGCCGATACTAGGGCTGGGCGATATGACCTCAAATCAATATCATGATTAATTGAACATTTGACCTCGATTACGATTACTGAACGATTTTTTGCCCTCATAGTTCACTGACATGGTCTCTACTGTAAATATGCTCAACTTTTAAAGCTGGGATATTTTTCTAATGAAAGAGTGCATATTTGATGAACTATTTTGTGGCTATTTATTGAATATTTCAAACTGAAGCATTGCTTGAAATGAAAACGACACATTTTAGTTTTAAAGTAGAAATTAACTTCTCTAAAACAGTAGAAAATAAATAACTTGCATGTCTTGCAAACAGTTTTTCAGCAGTGTTTACATTTATCTTTTTTTTGTTCGGTGTCGTCTTCCCTAAAGACAAAATGTGTCCAAACGACGGACATTGCTTACAAGTCACAGATTGGACGTGTCGTCACGTGACCCTGCCCTGAAAATAATAAAAATAATCGACATGGGCAAGATTACGTTGGTTAGAGGTTCTGAATGTCGGATTCAATTAATTTTCAATACATTTCCCAGCCCTAACCGATACCAACACAGATGCTTTAAACAACAATTCAGTCAATACCAATGTTTTTTTCATTAATTCTTTTGGTGTAAAACTCCCACAATGCCAAAATATTCTCTCACGTTTGATACAAATACAGATCAGAGTTCGTCCAACAGGTGACTTCCTCTGCCCAATAAAAAACCTTCTCTCTGAATCAGTAGTTAGGTGCACTAGATGTCAGGATGACAGACTAACATCAGCCACTCACGTTGGTTTATGCAACATTAGATGGGCCGATGTCTGTCACCAGGCCCAATATCAGCCGATACCGATGTTAAACCAATGCATTAGTGCATCCCTAATTTGAACCTGTGTAGATTCATAATCTTCTTTAGTCTGATAACCCACAAAGCAGAAAATATTAATAATATATTTCAACAAGAAGTCTCTACTGTTTGAAGCTCATCTCTGTGAGCAGTCCAAAGCAATGAAAAAACAGTGGACCAGACAGCAGGGAGGGAACGTGGTTGTACATATCGGCAGGTCTATTTTGCTTTCATAGCAATCAACACCTCCTTGTTGTCCCAGGTTGTTAGCATGTCTCGTCGTCAGCTGCACTGTTCCACACCGGCCTGCTCGGCTCCCTCCCTTGTCAGCAGGCGGCTTTTGTTCAAATTTGTTATCGGCGGTGCTGATCCCACTCTATTTAAGAAGGGGTGCGTCAACAGGTTTAAAGCACTCCTGCTGCATGTGTCACCTCTTTTTGATTCAATATTTGTGCTACGAAATGTGGCCAGTTGTTTAATCCTCCCCCCCACCCTCCCACCCCCTTAGAACATGCCCACCAGCACGCCTGTTCTCCTCCTCCCACCATCATTTGACAAGAAACTTTTGACCCATGTCACCTTTACAGCACACACTCCTTTCAAAACCCCAGCTGCAGCCCAGAAATAGGACAGCTTTTTTTAATTCTGGGTGTCCACTCAGAGGCGAGTGCCTTGTGCCAGTGTCCTGTTCCAAGCAGGAGGGGGATGACAACCGTATGGATGTTGTGCAGAGTTAGTACAGTGATTTCATTCAAATGAAACCAAGGATCAGTCTTTCCATATTCACTGGATATGTATTCAGACTCACTAGTCATGTCAAAAGAATTCAATTTGATAAAAAACAATGGATAAACTTTTTCCGTAATGAAAACTTGAAAAAAAGGTTTTTATGACCATTAAATCAGAGGATATACACTAGAGATCAAAATTAGAGAACAATTAACTAATACTTGATTTATTCTGGAATATTTTTATTTTCATTGTTCAGAATGATAGAATATCAGCTGTGGCTATACCACTGCTGTACTAGCATGTTCTTTTTAAATAACCAAGGTAATTCAACAAAAACCTTGATTTTGTGAAAAAAACAGTGAGCAAAATTAGAGAACAGTAACCACTGTGTCAGAAGAGAAGATTTAAACAATGTTTTTTTTAGGGCTATAGGATTCAAAAATGAATAGGAAGTGTAGAGGCCCTTGCTTTGAATAACTTCAGCACATCTGCGCCCACAGGACATCACTAGTTTCTCACACTGCTCTGGTTTGATCTTGGTCCATTCTTCTTGCAGTCTCTTCCACAGTTCGGTAACTGTAGTGGGTTTCTTAGCCATTACTTTGTTGCCAAGGATTTTCCAGAGATTCTTTATAGGGTTTAGATCTGGACTCTGGGCTGGCAATTTCATTGTTTCAATATTCTTAGAAACTAGTAACTATTCGGACTAAATACGTTTTTTAAGTCGATGGTTTTACTTATCTGAGTCATGTTGTCTTTTCTCACCCCATAAACCAACCTGCTATGTTAACCAAAGTGAAAACTGTGTTTAGCCTTATAAACAATATGAAGCGAACATAAAAAAAAACGGAGAGCTGTCTAAGAGAAATGATCCAATGTGAATGCAGTCCTGCTTGTTACAAAAAGCACTCGTTTGCGATGAGAGGCAAATAAGAAAATAGATTCCATGTCTTGTGAAAGTGAGCATGTATGTATCTGTGAGAATCCCAGCTTGAGACCGATGTGTGATTCAATGCTTAGCTAATTGGATATGTGTATTACAATGTCCGTGGTCACAGCACCCTTATGGGGCATGAAATAACAAGCAGCTGTGTGTGTTAAGAGACTTCACATGTGTGTGTGCTCGGTTTGTCTTCCTCTGTGTGTGTGGGAGGGATGGTTGCTGAGAGGTTTATTAACCCAGTCCATCAAGGCAGTGTGGGATTCACACTGAGACACCAAAGGCTTAAGGATGTGAGCGCCACACAAGCAAGACAGCAAGACAGTGCCTCACCAAAATACTAATATGGGGCCCCTTATTTTCTACCACAACAACCCCCCACCCTCCTCCATCCCCCTCCACAGCCAACACCTCTGTACCATTGCTGCCTCCACAGCGAGTGGACTGTGTGCTTTGATTTGACCAGCTTTGCTGTCCTTCTGAGAAGATTATCAACAACAGCCTCAATTCTTCACCCCAGACTTTCCGATGTGATTCACCCGGCAGAACATTGTTTGTTCATGATAATAAACAGGGCAGTGTGAAGCCCACTTTACAGGACTTTACCCTATATAACTATCAATATGGAGTTACAAGCCTCTGTCAAAGGTACAGAGGATTTGAAGAGCCTGTTTTAGACTGTGCTCTCACAAACACATTTTACAACTGAAAGCATGGCAGCATAGCAGACGTCAGAATGGTGGCGACGCCATTTACTAGTTATGACTTGTGCATTCTCCACATAATACAAGTCCCAGACGAGTCAAACTACAGTCTGTGACATTAGCATACTTAGTCTTATTTATGTCGGCTTGTTTTTCATCAATAAGCTGTAAGCTGGCATCTCTGCACCGAGTCAGAGTGTCAGGACAAAGCAGTTCAAGACAAATGATTCAAAAGCTAAAATGAGTCAGGGATTACAAAAGAAGCCAGCAATCTTTAACAAATGTTGGCAAAATATTGTGAATTAAGAATTAATCTGCTTCATATAGAAGCAAATGACAAAAGAAAGGCTTCTAAGATTTAGTGAGATTCAATTAAAAGCACAATAAACCTTACATCTGATGTGGTTTGAATCTGGTAGCCCAAGCTATCTTTAGCTTGTGCCATAATAAAGTTCAATTTGACTTACTTTAAAGCTGATTCATATTTGCATTTGTTTCGTAAAAGAGAATGTTTACGATTTAAACATTTCCTACCAGCACTTTATAGAGTACTGATATATTCTTCTACTACTCATTCCTCAGTGAAACATAAAGTGACACTTGAATAAACTAATGACAGCGCAAGACAAAACAATGGTAACTCAAACTTGTGAAGTGGATATATATTATTATGATGTTGTGTTTTTTAAAGCTGTTGTAAAGTTATATCTTATATGTACACTCAAAGAATGTAAAAAGAATTAGACTGTAGTATTAGAGCCTGATTAAGTCAAAGATATTCTCATCACAGACTACTGCAGGGTCCCAATTTACAACCCGTCATTTAGCGGACTTTCCCTGAGATTTTTTCATGTCCGGCTTAACATTTAAAAGAAAAAAAACAATAACAAGAGAAAAGAAACAGATGAAAATAACTTAAAGTAATGTTTTTTCTGGTGACGCAAGCTGCTGAAAATCTACATTACTCGTATATGAACAAAATCAAACCTGGTCTGCAGCACATGTGGCTGACTATTTGCACTTTGCTTATTTCAGACACAATTAGACGACAGCCTGTTGACTATAATGCACCAAAACTACACAAAGACACACACTACAGGTCATATCAACAAAATTCAGATGCCCACTAACTCGGCCTTACACAGGGGCTAAACTTGGAGACACTTATTTACACATTGAAAACCTACACTTGACACCTTCAGATATTGTCAATACCAGCTTGTTCAGTCCAACTAAAAAAATGCTGTTCAGCCAATCAACATGTCACCACGTGTAGACCCAAGTCTTTTTTTAGAGTAGACCTCCGGTGGAGAGTCAGCATTACATTCAGAGGTGTTGAAACATCCCAAACCCACCTTAATACCACCGGTTTTATTGATGCTCGGAGCTCAGTGAGGAGTAATTAAAGCAGCGCTGAACTCAAAGCCCATTAGCTCAGAGGTACACTAAAACTAGATGGGTGTCTGTTGGGGTATCCTGAACCCCAATTACCACCTCATAAGAATCTGCTTAACAGAACATCGAAACACAATCCAGGTTGCAGAGAGTAAAACACTAAATCCTCACCATCCAGTCTCAGCTGACAACTCAGAGAAGGTCCAGACCCTGACTGATCCAGTCTAGACTCTGTGGGACAGGCCTGGAAAACAAATAACCAGCGCCACATAGACCGCTCTGGTGGACATGGACACTGACCTGCATATATTTTCATTTATAAAAATGGGTTCTGTTTTTTTTTCTTGTTTTCCACTTTTATTTTACTTCTATATTATTATTATTTATTTTAATGCATTTATCATATATATGTAATAATCCCAGTTCCTGCAGTTGTAAATTGTGTCGATGCAATCAGCTTTTTTTCTGTGACTTTGTTGAGAAGATAACATGAAGCACTGAGGATTTTTGTAGAAATCTGGTTGAAACAAGTTCATATTTGTGCAGAAACCGTTTAACGTATGCTGGAGGCTTCAGTATGAATGCAAAGCACTTCTTTTTTTTTTGTAGACACTCGGCCCTCGATCTCCTCCTCTGTCTTTTGGGGCTCAAGGGGGCTAGTTTATTTTGCCCCAATCTTGCCCACTGTTCCCGTCAGCACTTCCAGATCCTCCACGGCACCCTCAGCTCCGTCCATCCCTGAGCCCCCCCCCCCCTCACACCCAACAGACACCCCAGCCAGCATGATTAATAGCCCTCTGCTGGGACTCTCGATCCACTCAGCACATTGTTGAGAGGCTCTGAGACAGGACAACAGTTGCATCCCCTCTTCACACTGGGCCTAAGCCCTGCCTGTCAGTCCCCGGTTAGGGCACTGTTAACTGGCCAGATTTACAGCTACAGTACTAACTAGCACTAGATGGCAGCCTGTCTGGAGAGGGGGGGCCCACCGATTAATCATCACTCTTTTGATGGGGAAGTTTACAACCTGTAGGCCAGAGGCTTGTCCATGTATAACACCTGTATAATCCGTAGAGTCGCCTGTCATAAACCGTGAATTACAGCTAGACACAGATGCAGCAAGGACTCTTTTTTCTGTGGTATTATTATGGTGTGTAGTTTGGATCATTTAACAGTAATAATACAGACCTGAATCAGTCGACTTTACTAAAAATGGAGGATCACGTCCCATGTTCACACCTAGGCTTAGATTAAGAGAAGATTATTTTCATTTCATAATAGCTGTTAAACATTTAGTCAAGTCCATGAGTCATTTAACAGAATGAATAAAACGACGATTCAAACATTTGAATGAGGTAACATTTCAGAATCCTGACAAAACACCAAACTTTTCATGTTCAGCTTCAAGTCAAGGCTTTGCTGCCTTCTTTTATATTCAGTGTCAATATATTTGGGATTTTGAATATGGGTCAGAGCCACCAAACAGTCAGTCAACATGCTTAAGATTTACAGAGCAGTGACAAAATGAGGACCTGATTGCTCAATAGTCATAACTAGTCTCCTAGTTGAAACTAAGAGTCATGTGACAGCTTACTGAAAAGAAACAAACAATTCCTTTAACTTATCACCATTTAAGTTAGTCTTTAAGATGAAATACCAAAACTTTTTTCTATGACAGGAAACTGAACCTTTAAATCGACTATTTTATATAGACTCAACAAGCCTCATTTAGACACTTACTGAGAAAGTGTGAAGGTCTTTTTTTATACTTTACTTAAAAAAGAAATAAGTAGATTAATCAACAAAAAATATATGTTTTGAGTGCTGTATTATTTTCCTACGCATGCACAAATAAGGAAGTCATCTATCCAGCCACATCAAAGTAAATCTGACTCGTTGTAATGTCAGATAAAACTATGGTCACAGTTTATTGTCTGTTGACCATATCATAAAAAATAAGACTGACAGGAGAACTGTTAGTCTAACCTGTGATCTCATGCTTAAAGCTACAGGACACCGGGGGCCACGTGGCTGACATGTAAAGAATTGCCATGAGGCAGATTCTCCTTGCTCAGAATGCCTCCATGAGTAAACATATTTGCATAAGTGGCTGAGCGACATGAATTATGGTTCCTCTTCCTCGCCCAGCTGCTTTCTTCCGATTCAATTGGGAGTGATATATGTGAGAAGAAGATCAGGTGGCAGGGAAGTGTGTGTGTATGTGTGTGGAGGTGGGGGGGGGGGGGGTTAAAAGGCCCCAACTAGTTCCCAAATGTTTGGGCTGTGACCCCTGGGAGGCCCCACAGTGCCAGCCTGACCACAGCTGGGGACCAAGACGACATACACTCGGGCTTGACCTTGAAATAAGACTGAGAGGGGCGGCATGTGTGCATTCTCTCTTGCTGACGGACATGACAGCAAAATGTGATGAATTAGTAAGATCGTCAGTAACGCATGGATTAGGCTGTGTGAAATTGAGAAGAAAAAAAGTAAACTGGTGCAAATGAGTACTTGATTTTATTGCAAACAGACGGAATAAATGAGTGTATGCGCATAATGAATGTAACATGTTTGGGCCTCAAGATCACTGATTACAAACACATCATTTTTGAAATAATACCACTATTCCACAGCAAATTAGCTCTGCATTTGCCTTGCTTTGGGAAAACCAGCGTAATTATAGTAAAGGTCAGCTGGAGAGTAATCAAATCATCCTCCACAATGTTCACTCTGCAAATCCACTGCCATGCCCCCTGATATCTTCCTCTGGTGCTGTGCTGGTGATTCGAGTCAATTAGAGGTGTGCTTGTGAATTTCGTTAGTGTTTGAAAGAAAAGGAGAAAGCTGTCAGTCAAAAGGCCACTCTGGCTTTGTATCTGGGGGGCTGCAAGGAGCTCTAAACCTGTATTTGTATGAATAAAAATGAAGGGATTTAGGAGCAGACTGTTTCTTCTGCAGACTTGTCAAAAATCTGACCTTCGCTGCAGCAGAGGGGGTTGATGTGAGAGGAAGGGTGGATGGAAAGAATTGAAGATTTGAGAAGCTGAGGCTCAGTGACTTTTGCATAAAAAAGGTGATAGATAGAAAATAAAATGTATGTCAGAATAAAAGGCTGCTCTCTGTGCTCTTGTACTCTCTAGGGTATAGTAGGAATAAAATAAATCCACAGAATTATTCAACAAGAGATTGAGACAGATTTGTCCGTGTGATGGCAATCTTATATGGAAGAGACCCCCTGTCAATGTCAGGTAAGAGACAAAGACTCAATCCAAGGCTCAGAACAATGCTTGAGATGTTAGAGCACCAAAGACAAGAATACTATTCGTGTATTCTTACATTTTTGTGGCTGATAACAGCACACCATTGCCTCCAGCAAATAATCAAATCTCAGAGTCAATTTGTCAGCATGAGTTGGTTGTTCTGAAAAAAAAGACGATTTCTCTGTTTAGCCGACTGTTCACCAACTACTAGTGATTAGGTCATGTCCTACCAATGTCAAGACAATTATCAAAATATCAATAATGACAAAAACATATATTTTTGAAGATTATATAACCTCAACTTTTTGGTTTTTAAGAAACACGGCATCTGTATATAAACAATCAAAAGATTTGATGGGTGTCCAAGGTTTGGTAGTTAGGGTTCTACATTTCAATGCAACCCATTTCAGTCTCTTATTTTGTGAACTATAAACATTAAAAATATGCTCTTTTGCCAGAATGCTACTGATGGATTCAAACATTGCTGTGCAAACATTTAAAACAAATTAACAAATGTGAACATGTCAGCCATCTCTGAACGCGACCAACAGCCAATATTTAAGTGCTTCTAGTGTAGCCAGCAGATATTCACACGACAGATAATGAATGTTTGGGCCAGGCTTTCCAGAGTTTGAGTTGAGCAAATCTTAACAGATTTACTGATTGCACACATGAGCAGATATCAGTTTATGCAGAGGGAAAGAAGCTGAATAGTCGTCCGATGATAGCCCATAGGTTTCCAAAAAAACGGGGGCGCGGCCTGATGCTGACCCCGTGCTCTCCATTTGTTTGTCTGCTGAATTGTTTAGCCACTGAGCTCTGGGAGGCGCTATAGAGTCCCTCTGGCAACTAAGAAGTCATTTATCCCTAGTACAGTAAACATCCTTAATCTTACAACATGAGTGATGAGATCTGAAGCATGATATGAACTGATTTTTAATGTGTAAACCTAGCTACTGTTTTTATACTGTTTTATTTATCTGGAGAGCCTACGGCCAATTTCCACCTCTGGTGGACAATTACGATTTATTCTATTCTATTCTAGGTTTAAGTCTGTATTTTGACTAATGCATCCACAGAATGTTTTCCTGCTATCAACCCAGGTCCTCTGAATTGTGTTTTATCAATACTACAAATAGACTAAAATAGAAATGACAAACTTCCCATTCCAGCATCCTGACCCTCACCACATTCTACATTTATTTTCATATTTGATGTCTAGTTGAATATGCCAGATGCGCTCAACAATTATAACAAGAACTTAAACTTGCATAAGCTGAAGACCCTGCACCAAATGGTTTGAGGGCCCGACATGAATCCTTAAGCTTACTCTACACACTTAACTGATGGTTGAGCCACCAAATCTCAGGAGTGTGTGTGTTCTCATATTGGCTTAAAGGGCTTGAAATATCTCATTGCTCAATGATTCTGCCATAATTCTTCTGAGAACTGCACAAACTTAAATGCAGAACTTTTTTTTCATTATAGACACAACACCAATGTGTTCTACAAAGTAAAATGTGTAGGACAGAAAACACCATACTTCTTTGCAAACCAGTGTACATTATAAACAGATGCTGGTCCAAAAGCCGTGGAAAGCACTCAATTATATGGGTCTAATGAGGTTAGGGATGGAGCATTAGGTATCAGGCTGATTCCAAACCATCTCGCTTAAATCAGAGGAAAGTCTCCTGCTTCCTGTGGCAGATTGGCCTGTCTGACTGAGCAAGGTGGAGTTGCTGCATCACAACATATGGTCCATCGTTGGCCGAGCTTCCCTAACTGTACTCTCATTGTTCAAGAATCGAGAGAGCACCACATTTTCCAGGCGTTGAAGACGTTTTTTTTCCTGATTTCATAGAAAAGACAACACTTCCTTTCCCAGAGCAATTTTTCTCCCTGCTTGACAAGACTCCCTGCTATATTTACCCAACTAAAATTGCAGATGATATACTTCCAGCTGCATTACTCTCCAGCTCTATGGCACATGGTCCTGTCAATCACAAACAACAGAGCTGAACCCCCGGAGCAGTGAAACCCTCAGCCAAAGAAAGAGGGCAACAGACAAAGCTGAAAGGAAAGAAAATGGGAGAACAGAGAGACAGAGGGGCTGGGAAACCTAATTCATATCTCCTCTGCTGGTTGGCTTTTGTTGTTAGAGCGAGCGGAGATACACACCAGAGTCAATGGAATTACTGGGCTTTCATTAAGCAGACAGCTGGGCCGCTGCAAAGGCTCCAAGCAGCAGCAACAGAGCCCACCCGCAAGATCTCCTACCAAAATATTGCTGCGTTTCTTCGAGAGACACAGCTAGAGATCTATTAGGGTAGTTACTCTGCTTTCAAAACAAAACAAATTGATCAGTCTGTCAAGCAGAGAATTCAGCTACTGTGGTTATTTGATCTTCATTTTGTCTCTCATCAGGGCATGGACGTAACATTTGAGAGGCTAGGTGCACAGGGGATTTGGGCTTAAGGGTACAACATGCCTCTTAAAAATCCTGGACATGGATTTATGCAAATGTCCTAAAAATATTTAAATGTTACATTTCAATTCCACTATGATCAAATACATTGAAGTGGTTTATGTAGGGCAGAGAACACAGCCTTCGTTGATATGAGAGCTGAAGGGAAAGGGGTTACAGGGAGAGGAAAAGACAAAGAGGGGGGTTAACCAGTGTGGTGGATTCCTCCACAGCCAGCAGCGCCTGTCCATCTCACTGTGGCAGAGGCATTCCCTGGAGGAAGGCAGCAGCAGTGGGGGCTCAGGCTGTGGAGCTCCATGTGTTGCATCTTTCCCATTGCAGATGACTTCTACGAGAGGAGCTGTAAGGCTGTAAAAGCTGCCAGGACTCTCATTGCAAAGGCATGACAACATGCAGGATTGTCCTCAGAGCCAGCTTGGGCTTCTCTCAGAAGAAAGGGGGGGGGGGGCACTGTCAGACAGGAACCACTGCATTTACACACACTTAGACTCACAAATGATCAATCACCACACTAAGTGATCGTGTGATTAGACTGGACAAAGTCCATGTTTATCCTTAACCTTTGGCCTTTTATTTAAAGAGGCCCTGATTTGGAGGTCATTTTTCCAGTTGAAGCAGCAAGCACAGAGTAATACATGCCAACAGTATGAAAGCAATACAGTTTTACAATTGTAGTCATGTCTCTTAATTTGAAGACCTACTTCTAATGGACTCAGATATACGATGATGGAAATACAGGGCATAGCAGCCAATGTATCCAATTGTTTTCCTTTGGATGTATTCTCCTCACTAATACTCTTAGCACAAGGCTGAAACCTAGACCAGTTCTCCTGAACTAGATCAGACCCAGGTAACAAATATATTGCCATCCAAAATGATCAACACACCAGCTAACAGCCTGCCATGAATTTGGTCCAATCTTCAGACTGAGACCCAACGAGTGTCCTAAATGATACTTTGGACGGAGAGAAACTGTAAATCCTCAGAAGTAAGAAACTACCAGCTGGGAAAGTAAAGCACTTTGGTTTGGGAACAAATTGGACTGGTAGATTATCAAAATAGATGCAGATCATTTCTAAAGATAATAAAATCCCTTAGATAACCGTGATATGAGACTGGACCAATACATACAAAATGTTACCCTTTTGACTGAGGATTCCCTCATGAGGGGGGTCCTAACGCTTTGTTGCAGTATACATTTTGCTTAATCTGCCTTTGGGTGAAACTCTCTGGTCAAAATGTTGCCAACTTTGTGCAGTTTTAGATTTATTTGAGGCTACTTTCAACATGTGACATATGCAACTCATGAAGCTTTGCCGCAGACTGGATGTCTTTGCAGCATACACCTGTAGTGCATGTACCACATAGGGTTGTGTGAGTCACAGACAAAACAAGACTACTGAATTATTTATAACAGGTCTAGACAGTTTAGAATGAAAAGTGACATGATGTCACTTTTTTCTCTGATACGCATCATTATAAAACAATACCTGGACACATTTTGACTGCTTGAAGTAATCCAGGGAAGAACATTTCTTCTCATCAGGTGTTGCAAGATCAAATTGACAATAGGGATATGCTAAGGCATTTTTCAGATGGAAACAACTGAACAAACCTGAATAAGCATTTCCTTGCTATACTGATGAGGAAGAGGGAAACAGTATTTTGTGAAAGTATTATCAATATGCTCCAACTCACTGACCTACTTCACACAGGTTTATTAAATGTATGTGTAAAAACAAGTGAAAGAAAAAGTGAATTTGTTTTTGTGGTTCGGTCATCTGAGTTGATCCCATCAATGTACACATAACCTACTGTACATCACCACAGCCCCACATACCTTTAATGTTGTTGAGTATTTCCTTGAGGTGGCCAAAGCTGTTGAGTAATGGGTCCTGTTCTTCGTCCTGTGCAGAGAAATAATACATGATAAGAGAACATGATGGCAGTGTGGGCGAACATCTTGGACACCATTTGCCTTTCAGAGAAGTGGAAACTCATTTGATAACTAAATTCTCAAAAAAACAAAATAAAATCAGAAATGTCTTAAATATATTGGGACACTGTACTGGTTTATCTCAGTCAGAACAGGCGTCCCATGTGCAGAGGTTAAAGTCCTCATTGAGGTCATAGACTCAAAATGCTGTCACGTTCTCCGTGTTGTTCTCAGATGTGCGGACTCGACTGCGCGTCTCTTTTATATTTTTAATTAATTTACGGCTGTATCTGATTAAAGTTACTCAAAATAAGCCACAAAGTCAGTAAAGTAGCTGTCATGTTCTCTGTGTTGTTCTCCGATGTGCAGACGCGGATTCGACTGCGCGTCCCTTTTTGTTTTTTGGTCTCAAGTTCGCCTGTTTTGTAAACTGAGCACGCTTCATAATAACATAAAGCATTAGTTAGTGCGCGCGTCCCATATATGGAGGCTTTAGTCCTCAACGCGGGCGGCTCAGGTTCGAATCCAACCTGTGGCTCCTTTCCCGCATGTCAATCCCCACTCTCTCCCTGATTTCCGTCTCTATCCACTGTCATATCTCTCCAATAAAGTCCAAAAATAAATCTTTAAAAAAAAAATAATAACATAAAGCATGCATGTGTTGTATTACGACGTTATGTCCAAGAGGTAATCGTGCTCAGGTATGTTTAGGTCAGGTCTTTGTCGATACTTACACCATCACAAACCTCTGGGGGTCATACCTGATGACTGAGAGGGATCATTTCTGACATTGTTCTCAACATCATTTTCATCTAGGCCCTTCTTATTTTGCACCGTTGACATAACATCAGCTGTGTTAGTGTATGCTCAGTATTGAACCCGCAGTGCATGCAGGATAGTAAGTTAAAGAAAGAAAATGATGAAGTAAAAATTGTCGCAACAAATATAATGAATTCATCAAGATGCAACCTACACGTTGTTCCTCCTACACCAGCATCCAATATGCTAGTGCATTACAGAAGTTTATTTTTTATTATTATCACTGACTGTTAGGTCTATTACAGAATTGTCACACATTTGGATCTGACAGGGAACATGATATACTAACTGCATCACAGTCTTTGTAAGAACCTACCCACAAGTCAGTTTTCACATCTTTAGTAAATCTAACCCAAACTCAGTTAAAATAAGTATTCTTGGTGTGTGTAACTTACCAGTGGTGTGTGGGAATTCCATCTGGAGTTCCTCTTGATGGCTCCGACAACCGTACCTATTTCACCCTGGACGATGTAGATATTTTTGTCCACCATGCTGCTGCTCTGAAAGGAAAACAAAATAGTTCATGTTTGTTTTTTTTAAAGAAAGTCAAGCCCTTGCAACAAATGTAAGTTGTCATTTATAGTCCTTTTGTATAAATGCATTGTTACAAAGTTCTTCAATCAACATATCATTGCCATTGTGGAATGATTGTAAAAAGGAAATATTTCATTAAAAGTGGTCAAAGCATAAGCAAAAAGCATACTGTTTGTAAAGTGTTTTAAGAGAATACTTGTTTTGTTCTTTTCTTCCTGTGTCTCATGCAACACTTGCACGTAAAAATCTCCTGCTCTCTACGTGCTAACTGTGTCTAAAAGTAAATTCCGATATCAGTCAGCCTGGTGAAGACATTTTGTCCTTCTGCTGTCTTTTCAGCTCCTCGGTCAGTGGTGCTGACAGGACAGCTGCTTCTGATGACACCCACACTCTAACAGAGGTCACACTCGGTTTGGATGAAATGGCATGATGCTCCAAAAGCATTCACACGCCTTTGATATCTCATGGTGTGAAGTTCAGGTAAAACAACACTACACACCACTTGACTCAAAAGGAAGAAAATGACCTCAGTAAATGTTGTTTACGGATCTGTATCAGAGCTTTGAATATTACCTAAAAATCAATTTCATTTGTAGCTTAAGCATCCCCCAGTATAGCCACAAAATGTACTGTTTGACTAACATCATTATGGGGCTGAAATTTTAAAATTAGATGCATGAACAGGTGAATGTGTGATCGAACAAAAAACATTTAATGAAACATTAAAAAAGATTAAAAAATCAACATAGTCAACATATACTAGCTATATAAATAAGGTACTACTGGCTTCTGAGCTGTCACTTCAACTGCCTGACAGGGCTTCTCATCATAAATATATTTTGTCTATAATTAATCACCTGTTCTTTTTTAGGTAAAATATCCTAATATATAAATGATAAAAAACTAAAATACTGAAAAAGATGTGATAAAAATGTCAGAAGGTCTAAAATCAAAGATTCTCACCCCAAAGTGAACACAAAATCTTTGAACCAAACGTCAAATTTCCATGTGTACCTCGACAATGCCAGAGCCAATATGGAAAACCAAACAGAATCAAAATGACATGCTGTTCATATTTGACCAGCAGTATATCTCCGAATGGTCAGATTAACCTTTTTGGTTGGGTCGTGAAAGCCACGCCAGATAAGACTCTTACTTAAAAGGAAGATTTGTCAGTGTGGAAACAGGGTGGCTGAGTCCACTTCTTTAATTCATGGTAAGCAGACTTTTCCAATTGATACAAGGATGAAGGTTTGGTAGGTAGCCGCTCGGATGTATGAACAGGGTAATAAGCTTGTAGCTGATGGAGGTTTTCCCAAGTAATGCACAGATTAAGTTTTTAAACCACTACCTGAATCAAAGATGTTGAGCCATAATCCGATATTATATTAGTTCCAACATAATACAGATTCACGGTGCACTGTGCAGGTACAGCTCACTTAGAAAAGGCAAGTAAGTTGAGGGTGAACATTTGACAACTGAATAGCTCTGTCTTGAGTAAAAATATCACAATTTACAATTGTTCCTATATTGTTTATAACAAAATAACAGAGTGCCTTATTGGGCTCAGCGATATGTCAATGATTAGTCAATCATTGACATTAACACTGCTGATATCTGTTTGGAAAATATATTTCTTATGATGCACAACACTGAAATATAAATGTAAACATACCGTCACTGTAATGCTCAGGGAGAAACATTCTTGAAACAGGGTTGTAAATAAAGACATGTTTATCAAGATAATATACGTCGGGCAGTTCTTGTTATTGATTGATTAAAGAGTCTATCTCAAAGTGTAATTAAAAACAACAGCCAGTCAGTCTGCAGTTTCTAGCTTGCTTGTACCTTCCCATTTCCTGCCGCAAAGCACTTTTTAAGATGAAGAATGTGGAAGTCCTATTTACGATGAGTGAATAAGTGTTACCTAAGGACACAAAAGGGAGAGTGAAAGTGAACTTGCAATAGTCTCAAAAGGTATATTAATCCTTTGCAATACTGGTAACGTGATTCAATTATTCTAAAGTGGTTTGGATATTTTAACTTGTGACAAATAGAAGATTAAGGCCAGATGAAAGATTTTAGTAATCTAAAAAAGCTGAGCAAATGAAGGCTGCAGCTTTGCTTGCAGTTCCTCCTAAGTACTATGTTGCAGTTCAAGACTAAGTTTACTGAACAGAACTGCTGTATTCAGTGTTGGGTTTGTTGTCACATCACCTCTGCTTTACTCATCTGCATCATTGTGTAAAATCCCAGATTGGTACTGCAATATGTCAGAGAAAAGAAGGGGTAACAGGGGCTATGCTGCAGAACTCAGTGTAAAAGGGCCTTAATATAAGAAGCCACTCCTCCATCATAACGATTAACCACTTGTCACCATCAGAACCGATGGCCTGCTTCTCTCTGAGCCATTGATTTAAAATATATACTGTAGACTAGAGCATCCTGTCAATGTAAACTACCAACCAGACCCGTTCAGGGGCAAAAGGACTCCGTGCTGTTTGGAAGAGTTCATATCCATTAAAAATGTTAAAGGAAACGTTCATTTTGGGGGTGGTATTTTTGAAAGCTAATCTTTGAATGGTAATCCTTTTCTAGTGATAATGATAGCCATTTCAGAGATACAATTCACAAATCACCAGATGTTGCTGAGAAAATTCAAGGCGTCTTCTTTTGCTCTAAGGTACAAGTGACAGCTGATAATGGATGTTTCTCTAAGATAACGTAGTATAGTATATTGAAACAGGACACTATAGGCAAGAATTTAGCGATTTCCAATGTTAATCTAGCATTGTTGGAGTGAAACCCTCCATACTGCTTTAATGCCATCATAATACACTTAAACAGCTAAGGCAAATGACATAGGCCTATGAGATGATTGTCGGTGAGCTAGGAAGGTGCTAGGTGGCTAATTAGATTAACTTGGTCACTAGTGTCTACTATGAGGAAAGCTAGCAGGCTAACTCTCCATCACACAGGTGTTTACTGACTGTTGACAGTCCTCCTAGTCGAATAAAAATACAAAGAAATCTTGCAGGACCATTGCATCCAATATTATCTTTAAATACTCTGAATAGTTAACAAGTTTGTTGTATAAACAAGATCAATTACATGCCCAGAAACCTGACAGCTAACTACCTAGCTCAACTTGCTAGCGTGTCAACTGGCTATTAGTACACGAATTGTCAGCGTCCGTTCTTGGAAGAAACTAGTACTGTAGTTTCATTAAATAATAAAGTAAGACACCAGTTGAAAATAATATAAAATCAGTTTTGGGTGTTTGAAGAAATAAAGCATTTTACCTGTGTGTGTGTCTGTAACTTCAAAGATGGAGTCCTGCTGTTGCTAATGCTAGCCTCGCTCAGCAAGCTAGCAAGCTAGCCGGCCAACAGTGAATGAAGAGGAGCAAAGTTTAGTTCACCACGACGAAATGGCACTCTTAAAATCTCAAACATCCCACAGCGTGATAACCTTATATACCAAAACACCCCTTGTTCATTATCTCATCAAACAGTGCTCCATACGTGGAGAAATTAAACACCTTCCTGTAGCTGTCAATCTGGTCTTGGTAAACACACTGACGTGGAAAAGCTCTGCAGTCTCAACCGAGCATGACTATTGATTGATAGACCGGTAAACGAGTCGTTTTGATCGTGATATGGGGACTTACAATTCATGTAAATATGATACTTTTAGAGTTTCCACTGTATAAGCACCTCCACTGTGTTTCTCATATTATAAATTGCAAAGTTTTATTAAATAAAATAATACTGCATATGTAACACAGAAATAGGGGCGGGACAAATGTAGCATTGGTGCAGTAAGGGTTGGTTGCATTATGTTGATGACGACAGCAGCTCTGCCAGCATCACCAATGAGAAGAGCAATCTATGACTGGATTTAATCGGTTTAATATCCATGTTTGTCCGGAAAAACATTTATTAGAGTGGTTCTTTTTTAATGGTTGAATAAAAGAGCACATGGAGCATTTTCTTCTTTGTTATTATTTCCTCTATTTTATGGGTGTTAGGCTGTTATTGTAGCTTACTCGCAATAATCATGCTCAACCCTTTTTTTGATCCTATATAATCTAAGATACAGAGCTAGGCTATTATAATCAGTTAAATATACTGTATATTTCACTCTGGGGCGTTCAAGGAAACGATGGGTCTCTGGATCTCTACAATAAAGTGGCTAATCGATGCAGTTAAACTGTAGGCCTACTATACTGTGTTTACAAAGGTTATAGGCCTACAATTCTAAAACCTTAAGGAGATCATTTGGTGTCAAAAACGACTTCATTAGTTGTTGTTTTTTAAACAAAGACATTCATTGTTGAAATTGGGGATAGGGCTTAAAGGAGTAAGGAGCAACTAATGAATAGGCCAATTTTTTAAGATGGTTGGGATTCTTTTCAGTTAAAAATGAAAAACATTGTCTTCATATCTGTCTTCACATTTGAGAAGATTATCTCATGGAACATTTTTGTAAAACGAGTTTATGTGGAGTTACATCTAGGCTATTAGTGATATGAAACAAGCAATTTAATTACATCACTTTTTTTCTACAATTGAAATATAGTTTTATCACATAATCAAGTAGTCTAATTAAGCAGTAGAACAATAACTGTATTGTTATCATCTCCCTTTAGAATGTTTTTGCTCATGTCACCTCACTGTATTGTATCTGCTTGTTGCTAAAAACTATTTTCGGATGCCTAACAAAAACTAGTAAAGCCACTGTTGGTGAATACATGCTGTTCAACTATAGTGCACGTACATTTCTTTAAAGTTCCTTTTCTAATAAATGGAAGAAATAAAACCAAAAATGGGCTGATAAATCCTCAGTTCAATTAAATCATTGAAGGTATTAAAACAAATCTTTCCATACATTATTTTACATATCCTTATACACATGATAATATAGTGCTTTGAGAGGAAAGCTGGTTCATCAAACAAACTCAGATAACCCAGTTAAATCCAAAATGTGTTGCTTTAAAACATATGTTCCACATGGAGATCAATATTTTGACACCTATAATGATTCAGATGACAAAAAAGAAAGATTCTTTATCAGTGGAGGGATATGCGGTCGTGGAGATATCTCAGTTGTCATCTTGTTTAGGTTGTTATCAAGACTCTTCTGTAAATGTCCCCTGACTGTTTCTGAGTTTATCTTGTCCTTTGTGAAGGGTCCTTGATGTTAAACTGACATAATGTTCCCAAACAATCAATACACAACTGAGATGTGGTTTAAAACTCTGTAAAATATCAGCTTTGCATCTATTATCAGTAACATAAATATTAAAGTGAAGCTTAAAGCTGCTCAACTTCAACTTTTATAATTGACATAATCAGTCCTCCATGTTTCATCATCTTTACCGTTGCTAACGTTGATCTTAGACTGATATGTCTTTTATCATACTTTTACCATTATTACTGACATTGTAGCTATAAATCTTATTCATTGTTGTTGTTACTCTGTTTGTCTCTGTCCTTCTTCCTGTATCTCCCTCTATCCCACTTTACAAGCCCAACACAGTTTCGGCAGATGACTGTTCATCATGAGTCTGGTTCTGTCCGAGGTTTCTTCCTCTTAAAAGGAAGTTTTTTCTTGCTACTGTAACTTTGCTAAATGTTGTAGGGCTCTAGGTCGATGAATGTTGGATCTTCGTAGATAATGTAACACTGAGTAAGCTCTTTTACCTGCTCTTTTGTAAAGTGTCTTGAGATAACATTTGTTATGAATTGGCCCTAAACAAATAAGGATTGATTGCTTCATTGATAATAAAAAATCCATCAATTCAGATTATTTGGAAAAATGACTTTTCCCAAGGTCAAAATTTAACTTTGACCCATTAACATAAATGGATAAAAAGAACAACAATATGGAAAATATATGGCAACTACATTTTCAATTTTATGACTTTGAACAAAGTTGAACCCATTTATGAATCTTCCAGTTCAAATACGACTTTAATAGTTTATCAGATTAATTACTATTGACCAAATAAGGTAGTATTTATGCCAGATCTATATAAAAAACAAAATATGGCAATTATTTTTATTTCATGTGGCCATGTCCACTCATCATAACATTCTCTTCTTCAAAACAGACACATGTTGTGATATTAAAGGATTTAATCCAAAACCAGAAACTTTTTGGTGTCAGCTGCTCGGCTGGTTTAGATCATAAATTTCTTGGTGTCATGTTTTCTGGTGAAGGCCTTTTTAAATAATTTTAGTTTGCTTTTATTTAGATCCATAAACCTTATCAGTGTGGTAAGGAAGATAAAGTTATATTTTAGAGATTAACCAATGAAATTAGAGAAACCCCTTGTCTTGTATTTTGGTTTTCAGTATGGAGTCCATTGAGCCTTGACTTTACAATTGTACTTGCATTGTGTTCATTTGATCATTTGATAAAGATGTCCACTCCTTGATGAAGGACTTTTAAAGCTATTTTGATATGTGATATGTTTTCTGATTTGCAGTACTTTTAACATGTGTATAATGCTGGTGCGGCTGTATGCTTAATGAACACAAAATTGTTCATTAATATAACATATAATGCTTCTCCTGTTCTGTTTTGTTTTGTGATATGTTTGTTTTGTTGGGTAAAAATGAAAAAGTGGGTGAAAAAGAACTCTCACGCTGAAAGTAGAGAATGCCCCATTATAATCAAATCTTATCATTTGCAAAACAAGATCCAGAAAACATTGCAGAGTGCTCTCTTATCTTTCTGTGCACTCAGAAGCAGCTGTGTGCTTTACACCTACACCTACACAGTATTTCTCTGTGTTTAAAGCCTGTGGAATTGACTTGTGTCAGACCTTTATTTGCTCTTTCCAAAGTGTTTGATCACCTGTTGGATTTGTAATTGCAACATTTCATCTGCAAATATACGCATGTCATTTTCCACAGTTGCAGATACCGCACGTCTGCATCACTGCAGCAATAACAGCCCTGTTCTTCATATGCCTAAGTTCTAGCATGTACTGTACATTTGCATTTCCCATAAATGGGATATCCAATCTAATAACATGAGTAAAACAAACCTATCATCACCAGTTGATTTGTAGACGCATTTGTAGATGTTATGGAAAGTGTATGTCTCTAGACTAAATCATCCTTTTTGATCCATATCATGTCCTTTATCTGTTTCCTGTATATTAAACAGCTGGATCTCTCATGAAAACGCTTCTCTCATCCAAACTGAACATTTTTATGTAAGCTTGAATTCGAGTGTGTTCATGATTAATTAGACCAGCAGAAAAAGAACAGGGATATTCCTGCAAATTAAACAAAACCTTTAAATAAAAAACAGTATGATCCATTTACAGCCTTTTGTCAGCTCAAGATGAATGTGTTCATTGATGCCTATGTCATACTGTGTTTCCTCTTTGCCTTGTAAGTTTCAAATAAGACCTGTTGTTTGAAAGACAACAGAGGATCAGTGTTTTGGCATGAGGATGTATACAAATCTAATTCCACACAATACAATATGCTTTGTATTGCTAAATGTTTTTTTTTTCATGTACAATTTATTTAACCAAGAAGACCTCATTGAGATTAAGAATCTATTTAACAAGAGTGTCCTGGCCAAGACAGGCAGCAGCACAATAAACACGTTACAGGCGTAAAACACAGAGCAATTACAGATCCACATATTTAGAGTCACAGGGCAGAAAAAGTTATTTGTTCAAAGCATCTACAACCTGACTATTCTTCCTCAAACACCTTCAGTCTACTTTTAAAAAGATTTGAACCAGCTCCCCCAGAGACAGATCATCTTGCAGGGGTTCCAGGAAGGAGCAGCGTACCAGAAACTCCTTTTCCACATTTCAACACGCACTTTGGGAACATATAGCAAAAAATACATTTTGTGGCAAATGTTTGGCAAACATGTTTTTGTTTGATATATGTAGAAGTTATGAATAGGCTTGTCCATCCAATTTATCCATTATTTTGAGACATTGTAGAGCAGTGTTTGGGGCCTGAGTGCATAATGCATAAAATAACTTAAAAACAGTGGTCTAGTACCAATGATACCATAGGGAGTAGTTAGTAACAACTGGTTATGATTAGGTTTGGTATAGAAAAAATCAGGGTGATATCACTACATGTTTATTAAAGGTGAAGTAGTTACATAATGTTGTTTTAATATTGACTTTGGAAAAGTTCCATTGGATCTTTACCTCTTGAACTATGAGTGCCTTGAATTCGGTCCTCTTCCTTTGAAATCTGACTGAGGCTATAACCAACATTTGAGGAATCCAAAGGTCCAGTCCCATAATGCTAAGTCCCCACTTTGTTTTCCACTCTTTATCATTATTGACAGGTCTTCTGCTAGCTCTTTGGGAATATTTTGGCAAAGTTTGATTGGCATAAAGACTGGGAAGATGGTTGATTCCTACTCTTGGACTTATCATGCTAAGCTAGGCTAAGTTCCCACGGATACAGCATTGCATCTATATCAAAAACATTATTAAACACTAAGTGCGGACCTTTACACATAAAATTATAATGAGTCCCCCACATTCTTTAGACCTTCACTTCACATTGCTATACCATTCAGTATTGGCTGACCTGCAGAATGCTGGAAAAGCAGTTTATCAGTGCTGGCATGCAGCGTGGGCTCCTTTCACACACCAGGTGTTACAGAAAAGCAAATACACCTGCATGCAAGATTTGGTCATTTTCATACTTACCTGCTCCCACTGTTGATTGTGTAAACCTCAGAGTTCCAACATTAGCATGAAAGGTTACTGAGAGATGACAAACGTTAGCATGAACACTGTATGCACTGGCTTCATATCTCAAAGCTCACAGCTGTGTTAAGAATGTGTTAACACTGTTCAAATAACTGTGATTCATAGCTATCTTTGAATCAGTACCCTGCCGGACGATAACTGCCCCCATACACCTCAAAATGCACTAACAAAAGAAGTCTTCCTCTTTGGGGAGGTAATAATAAGGAACTTTATCATGTTTTAAATAGTAAACGCATCTGCCCATGTAATGGAAGGGGGAAAAAAATCTAAATATTTTAAAGCCAAAAATTTGACTTGATTGAACATTTTAAATTTATGTTTGAAATGTGCACACTTCCCCTTAAATGTGACAGTTTGCTTGTTTCATAGAACACCAGGAAGTTAAACATATCAAATACATATCAATCATTTATGCCTTAAAGGCAGAACATGCGGTATTCTGAATATTGAGATAGCAAAAATCTAATATACCCGATGTTAATATATTGTGGAATAATGACTTCCTAAAAAGAGAGTTAAGTCAAACTCCCTCTGGATTTGTTGTTATTGGCATTGTGTTCACGTGGACGAGAGGAGGGTATGTTTTACTCTGAGGCTCAAACTTGTTTCATACATGTTGTTTTTGAGTAAACCCCTCCATCTCAAATCGTTAGCCCTGCCACCAAGTGAGGGAAGAGGAATGAAGGAGGTGTATCTGAATAGAGCTTTGTTTTTATCTGAAAATCTGCTCTGAAAGTCGTATAAGTAAATGGTAAATAGTAAATGGACTTGTGCTTGTATAGCGCTTTTCTAGTCTTCTGACTACTCAAAGTATTTTTACACGTCATGTCACACCTACCCATCCACACACTGATGGAAGAGGCTGCTATGTAAAGTGACCATCAGAAGTAACTAATCCCATTCATGCACATTCATACGCCACTGACAAAGCAGCAGGAGCAACTCAGGGTTAAGTGTCTTGCCCAAGGACACAGCCGACATGTGGCTGCAGGAGCTGGGGATCGAACCCCCAACCTTCTGGTTGAGAGAACAGCAACCCACCAGTAATCTCAGTTGTTGTGGTTTTGGGTAGAAATATTAACAGTTTCTGGATAATGCTCAGAGACCTTTTTTTAACTGAATAAAACATTTCATAACGATTTTGAGTTGCATGGAAACAATCTGGATGGATTGCATGGATAGTCCCAATGTTGTGTTCACATGAGGAGATGGAAGAATCAGTGATCAAATTTGGGGTCTTTTAAACTAAACAGCCATCCACCAACAAGAAGCTATGTCTAGTTGACCTTCTGCAGACTGCGATGTTTAACATTTCAAAAGACACAGTCCAGAGCAGTACACCAACTCAGCTAAGTAATTATGGCCTTCAGAATTATTGAGTAGAGACCAGTGCAAGAATAATATGTTTCTTATTCTTTATACCATTCAACTGCTCTTATGTCTTGCTCATCACATTGCATTTCAATTGCTCCCATCTCTTGCACGTGTGCCCCCTGCAAGCCATCTTCCTGGTAAGAAAAACTTGCTGTCATACATTGTGTATGGCAGGCATCTTATTTGTTGCAAAAAGCAGGCTGGGATATCTGGAAATGCAGCCAAAGCTGTTGTGAGTCAAGAGAGTGAGAACAACAATGCTTTTATTTCTTTACTGACATTTGAGCAGGTTTCATTTTTACACTGAAATTTGACTTTAAAGGCAGGGTTGGTAATTTTCGAAAAAACTAGCATGATTTTGTAAGTAGCATTCCCTCAGTGCGCCGTCTGCACCCACCCCCTCCCCTCTGTGGTCCCTCAAAAGCCACGCCCCTCACTTACATGCACAAGCTCAGCTGGCTCAGATCATGCTTTGAGTGTGGGCTCGTGCATGCATGGGGTAGAGAACGAGCAGGGAGACAGGGAGGCATGATTGGTTCATCAAATTGGTACCTCGTGGCAGACATTGGTCAAAGATCGTACATGCTTACAACTGCTACAGATGACAGATTTTCTTCACTCCTTTTTCAGAGCACATGAGTTATTCATTTCTGTCAGGACCTAAAGACAATTTCAACCAAAATCTTAAAAAGTGTATCTGGAGAAAATTACCAACCCTGCCTTTAATCTCTTACTCATGTGACATTTCAACTACTTTCATTTTTTTTCAACCTCTAGTTCAACTGCCTTCATACCCTTCAACTGACATTTCAACCTGTTTCATAACTCCTCAGCACTGACTACAACAAGTATTATCTTTGTTCTAATGAAAATTAAACCCTTTTTTGATTCCTTTTATTTTATTTTCATGACTTATAATGTCAAAGTATCCAAATAAACTATGTTCTCTCTCCTTTCCTTGTGATTAATTCATTTTATAAGTGATTTGTTCTAAAAGATTATCTCCTGTGTTTATCGATTTGTGTGACCACACTTTAAATGGCAGTTATGAGTAATGACAAAAACAACTAGATATAAGATATAATAAAGTCCAAACAAGGACAGAGTAACTCACCAACATTACCCAAGCTGTTTGTTGGTCGACTAAAGTTTCACTTGCTGTGGCAGATTTAACATGAACAGAGGACAAGATGGCTTCCCAGAGCCAGCACACCAGCTCCCAAAGACTCTCTTGCTTATATGTAACATCACAACCACAGTACACAGAAAACTATCAAGTAAGCTGAATGTGCCGATGCAACTATTGTTTGGCTCCTGGCAGTGGCGATTCTAGAGTCTCTTAGGGGCCTTAAGCAAGAATCAATTGGGGGGCCCTCCAACCAGCATGCATCGCCATTATGTCTGTTAGTTTCCCGACGCTTACTCCTCTTCCACTTTTTTCCTATTTCTTTTCTCTCTCCTATAGACGGATCATTTCTCTTAATTTTTCTTTGTTGACTTCCATTGAAAAACTTTGGTTTTCACAGCAATAATGCATGCAATGCTTAGCGAGGGCAACCCTAACCCCCTGCTGGTTTGGGGCCCCAAGCAGATGCCTTTCTTACCTGTTGACAAGCAGCGCCTCTGGCTCCAGGCTCGACACAGCCAGCCGGTACCATTAGGATTTTGACAGCAACTCATGTGGAGTTTTTTGCTAAACTTCACAAAAAAGTAAATTAGATTAGAAATGCAAACATAATCTTAGATCAGTGACAATTTGAAGAAGGAGTTTTTGAAGTTTAACTGAATCAAATGATATACCTTAATTCAGTGCTCACCCTTTGCTAAAACTTCTTCCAGTTGTTCCATATTAGTTATCTAAGCTGTACAGCTGCTAGCACATGCAATATATATAAAATTGTATCTTTTCTAGATCCCTTTGATTTCTGATCAAATGTCAGAAGTTGTCACAATTGGCACACTTTGTCAAAAGTGGTCCAGCTGATTACAAAGGAGCTGATCTGCCCCATGGCTGTACTATTGGGTTGTGGCTAAGGTTGTGCATAAACTTCAAAGAATAATAAAAAAGAAATGGCTAAAACATAAAAATTACATTTGTAGATTTGAGTATCAATAGTCCCCACCTTTGCCCGCTTAACAACAAGAGTTCAGGTAAATAAAAATCGTCCAGGAGGCTTAAAGGAGAAAGAGATGGAGAGTGTATTTGTAGACAGAGAGCCAATAGGTGAGGGAGGGGGAGGGACTTGGGGAAGTGTGTGTTTGCAGTAGTGTGTAGCCTACGTGCGTATGCGCCCCATGTGCGCGTAAAAAAAGAGGGAGAGAGAGAGAAAGACAGAGAGAAAGAGATAGGGGGACGTCCTTTCTACAGTGGACCTGTCACACACAATATTTAGCATGAAGTCAACCCCCCCTCCTCCCCGCACCTCCCCTCTCCAACCCTATACTATGTGTGGGGATCAAGCCTCACTCCTCGACAGCCTTCATGTCTGATAGCACAGAGTGAAGAAGAAGAGGAGAAAAAGGAAACTGATTGAAGCTTTTTTTCTGACTTTTTGACGCACCGGGGAACTTTTTGTCCATGTCACCAGCAAACCTGAGGCCAACTTACCCATCAGCCTGCAGCGAAGCTCTTTGCCTTTTCCACGGATTAATATAACCAGACCGGGATTCGATGTAAGTGCCAATAACCGCACTGTTTCTTTTCTCTCCTTTTTGTTTGTTTGTTTGTGTGCGTCTGGGAGCGCATCCAGTGCGTTTTTAACTGTGCGTAAAAGCTGGAAAATCTAAAGCAGTGATTTCTTTAACTCTTATAATGTGTAGTACGAAGCTTTACGTTATCCCATCAGCGCCATGTTATTTATGTACTAATTGAAGTGCAGCTGTGATCATTGAAGTGCTCTGGATGTGACTCGAAACACAGGAAAAAGAAGTAAAAACAGGAGTTTGTTTTTGGGTGCGAGTCCATGGATGATGCTGAATGCGACACATTCTGATGTGTGCGTGTGTGTCATAATTTAAAGTATGTATGGTATCTTCGATTCAGGAAAAAATATACATTACATTATTACAATTGTATGGGAATATTTTAACTCATCTAAAAGATACACAAGATATAATAAAAACTAAATATTTTAAGCAACCTGCAGCCTCTGCAGTGTCATTTTGGCTTTGCTTATTTTTAATTTTTTTTTTTTTTTTTTTTGAGTAACACAATGCCGTGATTTCGTAACCATCAGTTATCAAAGTCGTCCTGTATCAATAAATCAGCCATGCGTCCGTATTAGGGACCATATATAGGTTGGAAAAGGTAGAGTAATTTAGGAACTTGGTTAAGCTTTTTCACGCCTAAAAAAAGCAGTTTTCCTCTTGTAGTCTAAGACCTCAATGGCATGATTATTACACGTTCGTTTGTTTCCACTAAAATTGTAAGACTTTGCAGAGGCGGACGTTGTGAAAATATTTGGGAGGTCAAAATATTTGGGGATGTTAGTGAAATTGATAGGTGGCAGGTGGCTGCTGGGGCCACAGGAGACCACGGACAGAAAAACAGAGCAATAACCCCCCCCCCCCCCCCTTTTCCCGAACTCCAACCTCCCATACACACACGGTCACAGACACGCACAAATACACACTCAGCAAACGCACATCCACGACTTTAATCAGCTTTATCTTTGTGCTATATTGTTTGCGTCATTTTTTACAAACGTTAGGGCTTAAAATGTTCCTGGATTTTGACGTTTTAATATTAAGGATGTTCAGTCTTGACTTTGACAATAATATTAAGATAAATATTTTCAAACAAGAAAATAATAAAGTTACATTTTTTATTCCCAGGAGGAGCCTCGAACAGCAAATCGCGCCATGGAATTTTCTTTAAATGTTTCTTTCTTTTTAGTTTTTTTTGTTGCGTGAGGACGAATTAATTTCATGGTTTAACCCAGCGGCCATTGTCCCTTCTTCTGCCAAGTATATAGACGTGACCAGAAATATGCCTACTGTCAATAAAAACATTCATAATGGAGTTTTAAAAACATATCGGGGCCCACAAGGCGCGAGTTGTAGGCTAATACATTTTATGGTTGCTTTTTTTTAAATGTCATCACAAACGAACTCAACATTTTAATAATTGATTTTCGATTTCTTTTGTTTATCAATTTGCAAATATCTTAAATTATTTATTTTTTTAAATAACAAGGCAGAGTAACTCTTAACCATATCACCAGGAAGGAGGCCTTCATTAAGAAGGCTGGCCTCTTTTGCATCTGTCCCATGGTCAGGACATAGGAAAATAAGATTTGTATAATCGAAGTTCTCGTTTGGCCTCAGGGTGCAATGTAAATATCTCTCCTGGTGATTATTAGCCTATCAAACCAAGTGTTACAGAGGCGAGACTGAAGGCCATGGCCTATACCCAGAGGCCAAATACTAACGCATCACAGTGTCTCTATTAGTCAGATAAACATATGTAAATATTTATTTCATTTGAAAAATATCCGATCATTTTATTGTATTATTATAGCAAAACATAAAACTGATTTTGAATTTTACAAATAAGCTTCAATACGAATCTGAAGAGGGGAAGCTGCATTTGACCTTAACTAGCCTACCTGTAAAATCGCAGGCTAACAAAGTCCGGAAGTTACAGCCCAATGTTTGCATTTATTTAAAGCAGTAGTAATTCATTCATCATTCATTAATAAATAAATAGCCTAAATAAAAGCAAAAGGAGAAATTCTTAAACTTCTTTAATTCACATTCTCTGTGAAAGCGCATAACTTCAGCCGTGTATCCCTTCATTGTTAACCTACAATCGACAAAACCTAAAATATGTTAAAAGGATTCTAGTTCTATTTATTTTATATCCTTGTAATTTCCTATCAATAATTAAGGCCTCCGTTTCGCTGACAGAGTCAAATCAGTCAAGTGTAATTTTTGCTCCGTGGTAATAACCTCTCTCTCTCTCTCTCTCTCTCTCTCTCTCTCTCTCTCTCTCTCTCTCTCTCTCTCTCTCTCTCTCTCCCCCCCCCGTGTTAATCACTGTGGTGGTGGACTTGTGTTGCTTTGCCAATTATTCCGCCGCTCGCTCTCTGTGCACGCGGGCAGAGACTCTGCTGCAGGACCGCGCGGCCTCTCTCTTCAATCATATGCAAATGACTGTTATAGGAGGGCAGAAATTAACATCTACAAACATTGGACTGAAATTCCATCTGCTGCCTCTTCGAGGAGGCCCTTAATAAGTTCTCAGACAGCAAAGTGACACACATCTTAATCAACTCTTAATCCCGGGAATTAATTCTCGACGCGTTTATGAATAATTCCCGGGCTAATGCCTGCAGTCCGTGGAAATGCAAGCAAGCTGCCGCGCGAGCCAGATGGACCCGCGCAATCTCCCGAAAAAATGAGGATTTTTTTTTTTTTTTTTGCCTCCATTATTATTTTTTATATTATCATCACCAGATATATATTTTAATGAGATCCGTGTCACCGAGCGCATGCTTATGCAAAGCGCTCCAGCTAATGCAAACCGGAGACTCACGCCTTGCTGTTGATTTGCGTCCAATTCAGAACAGGAGGCCTGCAGCATAAAGAGTAAACACGCAGCACCATCCAAGCGATGTTTTAGGCTTTATTTCAGCGTATAGAGGCGGTGGAACAGCGTGTCAGGTGGATGTGGAGGTGCAGAGGTGACCGCTATAGTGGCACAGGTGCGCCAGGAAATAGTCGGAGCCATACAGGAAGAGGAAGGTTAACCCTTGAGTTTATTTATATATTTAGATTTTCATAAACTCTAGCCTACTGCAGAGCACACAACACAGATATTCTTTCATTATTATTATGATCAATGTGCCTGTCTACTAAGTATGCTTGTTAGCTCGGTGTTAGCTTGTTGGTCATATTGAGCTCACCGGGTGGGGGGAGAAGGGCTCTTGATTTTGGAAATATAATCATGTGGTGCCCCTGCTCTATGTGTATTTAAAATGGGAGGGGGGGAGGAGGGTTACTGACACCTTGTTCTGGACAAAATGACTGGCTTGCATCACCCACACGCCCCTCACTGCCAAAGCCAGCCGGCCTCTCAGCACCACATTGACACCAGGCTGCCTGTCCATCCATCACTGCCACAGTGGATCAAGTCCCCCGGACTGGCTCACATTCATATTTCTGACCAAAATACTGAACCTTGCTGCTACTAGACTTCACAAAGGGACAGCTGTTGCTCTGTCAGGCAGGCGACTACCCTGACTGACCTGATCCAGCAGCCACGGGACTTGTTTGTGGAGGTCTTTGCTTTTTAAAACCCTAAAAAGAACAGCTTTATCCAAATACGGCACAGGTAACGCTGCTTTCAACCAACAATTTATGATCTCTTTTAAAAAAAAAAGTTAAACAGTTTGCTTGTGTGTGTAATTTGTTTCTTGCTGCTTCATTTTTGAGTTTTGTTAATTTCAAATAAGAGAAACCTCAGTTTTTCCTCAATCTAAATGATGTAAAAACTCCCTTTTAACCTTTCTTTAAAGACGTCAAGCAACAAAGGTGATCATATGTCAATTGCTTATATGGGCCAGATGAGTAACATTTTATCTTAATCTATCAGATCAGACTAATTGCTGAATTGTCAGGGTTCAGGGTTGTTTTAAAGGCTGATACACAAAGTGTGATGAACGTAAGATCAAGGATTCCAGTTCTACCATGCTCTAAAATCAATCCTAAAAACAAACACATGTACTTAAATAGGTCACATTTTCATAGCACCCTTTGAAATCCAATAACAGACAGAACATTTGCTATTCTTTAGTCATTCAACTACAAAAAGAGGCAAGAAATGAAATAATATTTGTGCGGCTATGAAGAAGGGAAAACTGATCTTTCTGACCCACAAGTCAACTTTAACCCACAAATCCATATCAGAGGCTCATTAATCCGACGCCACAACACAGAGGGAGCGCGCTTACTGAGGTAATCTCTCTTCTGGGAGAGTCGATCTGATCCTTCTTGTCTCGCATCTTTTTTTGCTTCCCAGAGACGCAGCAATGGCCTCTGGCCGACAGAAGAATACCCATTTTCCTGTCTCCTAATCTTTGTGAAAAGCTCTGATCATTCTCACGGATGCTCAACAAAAAACAGATGCAAACGTCTTTCTCTAAAGGCACTTTTGTTAGCAGTGACAAATCTAAAATGTGCAATGGACAGCATTTTTTGGAGGCTGTGGAGGCGTTGTTTGTGTGGCTGGAGTAAGTTTGCAGATGTGTTCGATGGAAGAAAACGTCGACTCACCTCTCAGATGTCACAGAGATTCAGTGGTAATAAGGTGCTAAACCTTTAATCAGAATATGCAGGTTGGCTTTAGTGCAGCATTATGATGCTTTGTCGGAGCGACTGACACAATGTTAAGTGGGGGTCAGGGAGAGTTTAAGGGAAAACTTTAATAACTTACAGTGTTTGTGTGCCAAGTTCACATCATTGTAGTCACTGACAGAGGAAGAGTGCAGCTCGGTGGGAGCTGCTTTGAGAGCAAATTAGTAATTGCCTCCATATGCTGTTTTTTTAAAGAAAAAAAAATTAAGTGGATGGTATAAGTAATAAGATAAGATGAGATAAATCTTTATTTTTCCCACAATGGAGACATGTACAGTGTTACAGGAGCAAAAATAGACAGAAAGAGCACATAGTACACACGGCACTAGTAAATCTTTGAGGAGCCGAAATAGAGCTGCAGTTATTACAAATGGAGTCTGAACATTCACAGTTATAGAGAAAAAAAGACTGTCATGCACACAGTGCACATAAAAGTTGAACATGTTATTGCACCAAGTACGTTTTGTATGTTATTGCACATAAAGTATCAGAGGATATTGTAATATATTTCACGAGTGGTTGGAGTGAATTGTTTCCAGCTTGTGTGTGTGTAATAAATTTATGTTTTTACATTTCAATTAATTATCAACAAAAAAATGTGTAAATGTACATCTTGAATCCTCATGTGTCTTTAGTGTTTGAAGCTGCAGATGTTTCTCTAAAGTGGAAGTCTGTTATTTCTATGAGAAGTTTTACAGTGAAGAAGGACAAACTTTGTAACACATTGTATGACTTTGTCAACGGGAGGACTTCAGTTTCATTTAGCGTTCAAGATGTGAAACATTACAAATATTTTTTGAGAAAAAAAGAAGAGAGAGAAAGTTTGAGTTAAGAGCAAACAACAAAATTCGAGAAATCACAAACAGGAAAGTTAACCTTCGGATGTATGCACTATATTGAACCTGATTATGTTTTATTGAAACTGTTCACATCAAACTTGAACTTTAACTTGAGACTTAAACAGAGCTGGTGCTCTCACTGAGGACAGTGACAACATAGGTGAAAACATTATTGAATATATAGCATTGGAATATCACAAATACAGTAGAACCAAAGTTACAGAAAAATATGTCACTAAATCAAACAATACATTTTTAGAACACATTTACTGAATAAATTCTGACATGATATTTTATAAATTGAGCAAGTCAGGACTATAATTGTTGTAAAATATTTTAGAATCAATGAGCAAGCACTTAGCAGCAGGGCATGGAACATTTTCCTTTTGACAGGCAGAACCAGATTTGTTTGATGACATTCATCTGCTGTGATTGGATACCGACATGTCACTTGTTAACTGTGATTATTTTATTGATCAGAACACAGATCCTCTTGTTCTTTTGTTAAGACTTATAGTGAGAGGATTTACGATTGTCAGCTCTAACATATTTGGAGTGGCTGAAACTGTCTTTAAATGCTCATCCATTCAAGGCAGATGGATGCCCACCAATAAGCCTGGTGCTTCTCAAGGTTTTTGCCTATGAGGTTTTTTTTCTTGCCTTGCGAATGGTAGATTAATATCAGATCTCTCTGTAAAGCACATTGAGTTTATGTCTGTATGAAATGTGCTATTGAAAGAAATTGAGTAGAATTCCATTTAAGGATAAACTGATGTCCAAAGAGCGCAGAGGAGAAATAATGTCATTTCAGCAACGTGAAATGTCGACAGTGAGTCTGGTTCAAGAGTTCAATCACGTTGTACAATGTGTTGTGTGTGTGTCTGTTGGAGTGGGAGGGGGGTGTTTGATGCCATGCCATGCCATGCTCAGAACCCCGCCTTAGCCCCTGCCAGAATTCAGATTTAACCCCGGCAGAAGTCACATGTGACTGGCACACAAAGGGCTGGTATGGAGGCCACGGGGAAACTCTGCTGGGGGGGTGCATACTCCAGAGGCAAAGAGAGGTGGTGGGTGGGGGTTAGGCCGGGATGACAATTGTGTCTTCCTCCTGAAAAACGAAATTTGCTGCATCCAAGTATAACCCCCCCCCCCAACCACAACACTGACGGCACATGGGCAACGTCCAAACAGGCAGCCAGGAAGCCTAATACCCGACTTCGAGTCACTGTTTGGTTTTCAGGAATGAGGTTTATCGCCTTTTTAAATCTTTGATGACATGGAGTCATTGTAGCCCACAGCTGCCTTAAGACTCTCCTCTAAACATGTAAACTTTGGGTTTTACTCAGCCAATGTTCTGGGAAATGCAAAGGTAAACAGAAAAGGAGGGTAAACAGTAACCGCACGCACAGTTTAGGTTGGCTGAGCCTTCACTTAACGCCTGTTTAAACTCTTTTATTCCGCCATGTCGACATGTTTCCTACATTTGATACTGAAATTTGTCTGACTTTTTTTTAATAACTTTTTAAAGGGAGTTACAACCTTTACTCTCCTCATCATTTAAAAGCTTTTCTGATAAAATACTTATGATGATATGCTTCTTTTTGACTTCCCAAGCATTGTAGCTATAAATCATCCCAACACTACATCATCTTGGATGGAGTGTATTAGGTGTGTGTTTGAACGCCCCAATATATTCAAGGTGTGAACTGCCCTCGGATAAATAAACCAGCAGCTATTTTTGACCTCCATTGAGCAACAGTTCTATCTCAGCGGCTGGAATTGGCCTCTAAAATGTCATCATGTATTTTACAGCAATAACTCAATTGCTCTCCCCATGTAGCCCAAAATAGAGTCAACTCAGGGCAGGTCCTGTTATAGCTGCTTATGTCAGGCTCGTATAAAGGGATCGGGATTACAACCACAACCTGGGCTGAATGGAAAGATGGAGGAGAAAATAGAAGCAGAATGTGCTGCCAAGTTAAACAAATACACACACGGAGCCACATCAAACGAAGGCAAGTCGTTTCAAGAAATGAAACTTACATCTAAAAATCAGTTATCTGCAGGAAAACAAGGGCTGTTCTTATTTTGGTGGGGGACAAAAGGTCAGCATTTATTTTCTCGAAATAACAGAAAAATCCAGAGCAATTATTAAAATAGAAAATAAACTGTTAATGGTGTGTTTATTCCGACACAACATTTAGAAATGCTACATTAATAACTGTAAAAACAAAAAAAGTCTTCTTGTATAGAATCACTTTGCTTTCTAAATAGAAACTTTCTGATAGATTTTATTCCAGTAGCATCATCCTCAACAATATGCCTGTCTGTGTTTTAGCAGTCAACAACCTGAGAGTTGTGTTTGTTTGTTTGAAGGTTGCAGAACTCTTCCAAGGCCTGGGTATAATGTCGACATTTTTTTCTATGAGGCTGCAAAAAAAAAAAAAAAATCCAACAAACAGGTTCAAAAAATTATCTTGATGTCTGAGAGGCCAAACCCTGTGCATAGCAAAACATTAGTCCATACGCTTTCTGCCGACTGAAATGAAAGCATTACTGACGATTTCATCCCCTCCTTACCCTCGTCTGCATTGACTTAGCTTAACAGTGAGAGGACTCGAGGTTTTAGTGACTTAATCAAAGTGAAACTGTTGAAGAATGGCAGTTTGTGGGACACGTCTGTGCCCATGACGGCGCGGAGGGCTCCGGAGTGAGAGGAAAATATTGCATGTGTGTAGCGTTGTGTTTTCCAACAGATAGGCTGTAGGCCTTCAGACAATACTTTTCAGAATGTCTCCAAAAGCACGATCACTCGCGATCAAACAAATAACTGATTTAATCAGCAGGAAATAGCCTAAAGCCTTTTGCGCATGTCGATGCCACGATTTGTTGATGTTGATATTGTTGCCCATAAAGCACGTGAGTCCTCTAACGTGTGTGTTTATGTGTGTATTTTCAGAGCCTGGTTATGGATTTTAACCTGCTGACTGACAGTGAAGCCCGCAGCCCGGCGCTGTCGCTCTCTGACTCCGGGACCCCGCAGCACGAGCCGGGATGTAAAGGCCAGGACACCAGCGGTCAGTTCACACCACACCGTGGGCTTTGTGCATGTAGACTACATACCTTTTATTTCGTTATTTTTTTAAATAAAACTTTAGGCCCGAGTCATTTTATCTAGGCCTGTTATAGCCTACGTAATATTCACAGAGAAGCATTGGAGTAAACGAACACAAACTTCTAAACTAAAGAAAATAATCACGATAAAGACGAGTAGCCTTAATAATAATAATAATAATAATAATAATAATAATAATAATAATATTAAATTTCCGCGAATTTCTATGCAATAGCTTTAATGAATTATGAATATGCAAACTAATTATTTTCTGTTTGAACATTAGATTTTGCAGTCGGTATATTCTCACAGTATTTCTGCATTTTGTTTCATCGAGAATCAAGAAAAAAACAACCTACCACACTGCCATCAGTCTTTTTTTTTATTTTTATTTTTTTTTAATTCAAACTGAAAAAGGATGTGCAGTATTCCGTTTGTAAACGTCTTTGCTATAGTGTGGTCTGTTTAATTGGAGCTTTATTTTCTGTCTTTACACAGCAGCCTCTCTGCCTCAGGCGCAGCTGATGGCCTCTAATACCACGTTATTCATCTGACTTTGAATATGAAAATGTATTCCAATCGAGACAAACTTATTTCTCCTGAGAGCAGCAGAGTCAGCTCACATGACCAGCCTTCATTCAGCACACTCGAAGAAAAAAAAAAACCCGTCAAATCGATTCGATTATAATCGTAACTTCACCAGTTTAATCAACAATATCATCTAATTAAATAATACAAAAAGAATAGTTATTTAAAGTGAATCGACTTTTTGTTGTTCTTGGTTTGATAGCCTAACAAAGTGATGACTCAACGTCCACTTACTGTTTTTATCCTTTTCGTCATCATGGTTTGGATTTTCTTTGTTGTTTTATCATCTTCAGGGCCGTTACCGAAACGTAAGTCACGCGATAAAAGATGGTCATACACGTTTTTAATTAGCCTTCATAAATGCTGAGTGTTGATTGGTGGACTGCTCACTCACACTGATTAACATAAACTGCTGTTTAATTCATGCACACTCAGGTTCTGTATGATCGAAGCTGTGTAATTATTATCTCATGGATGATTATTATGGTATATTATGTAATATAGTTTTAGTTAATATAAAATATAACACGCCCTCCATCTCTCTGTCCATCTGGAGGACTATCTGGTGGTGTGTGTGTTTATGTGTGTGTAACCTAATCTTATTGCTAAAGCGTGTGTGGTTAGAAATCCAGTCGTAACAAACTGTCAAACACAAACTATTTTGGTCTAAAAATGCTTTCATGTTCCTCCTCCTGCTGCTGCAGACTTCTTAAGAGGGACTCAAGTAGCTCATATCGTCTCAGAGAATTTATGATGTGCTGTCTATGAAGCATCTCTCTTATTCAGGTGTACTGCTGCTTTTCATTGGCTCTTAATGTCAGGTGGATTAAACAGACCAAGGAAGAAACAAACAGAGACAGTTTGAACATAAATCCTTTAATGACAGATATATCCGTAACATTTCTCTGGATGGATTGGATGTATTTAAAACGTAAAACCATCATCTTAGAAATACCACATCAGGAAGTTCCAGTTATAATGTCTAGTCATTCAAATGGTGCTCTAATTATTATGAATTCTTTCTAAGTGTAAAACCAATTTACATGTTTCATGATCAAATCCAAAGATTCGCATTAATGAATCCCTCAGGATTTAGATTTTTATTGAATATTTTGTTAATAACACAAACTTGATTTTAAGGATCTTATTTTGGAGGAATATGCTGAAATATACTATCATTAAAAAAAAACACAATGGTGGTTAATATATAAGCTGCTCTTTAGATGATTTATATGTTTAAATTGTACTTGTAATTTCTCTCCCTAAATTAAATCACTGCAGTCATGGAACAAAAAAATCAAAACTGAAAAAGTGCTGCATATGGAGTTGCATTTTGGGATGTCTGAGCTCAGTCTTTGAGCTCATTTCAAAAATGATCACCTGAAAAAGACCTCTGGTCGAAACGTTGTGATCATTTCAAACTTTTTGTGGCATTTGAGCAAGTGTGCGGGCCTATCTTCTTCTTAAGGGAGCTCAGTCTTTGCACATTTCTGATCAGTTTTTCACACGCAGAAGATTCCAGGAAATAGCCACATTGTGACATCACTTTGTGGCAGTAAAAAAAGTGAGTTTTCGAAAGAGGACCAGGCTTTATATGAATCTGTTTTCTCTTTAAAAGCAGAGGGAAATAATGTGGAGGGAACACTTTTATCCACAGGGCGATTTTCCTTTCAAGATCATCATTGCTTTTATACTATACCATTTTAAAACAGCTTATTGTTGCCATTTTCCCCTTTATAACACAAACAAAGCACATCTTTGAATGTCATTAGTACTGAAGCACTTTCTGGCTGCCACACCTTACCACACCGGACTGACACCCGTGCCTCAGGCAAAAGAAAAACCTCACACCCATCCCTGAATGACCCACAATGTGGCTCTTTATTAAAAGCTTTCTCTCTGAAATAAAAGGCAGAGCGTCTGTAAAAAGCTGACTTTGATTTTAACCCTTGAGAGCTGGTTTAACAGACTGTTCTCAAAAAATTAATTGACCTTTGTCATACATCCTCACTATTCCTTTTTAATGAAGTGTACAGGACAACGGCAGCCCTTTTTTCCGTGAATATATTCTTTTGCTGTTTTTTTCAGATGCTGAAAAGTGATTTGGTTAAAAGCCTCTCATCGCCGTTGTTTTCCAGGTTAAATCCCTCTGAGAAGCTGACCTGGAACAGCTCTGTCATGTCGGCACATTATCAGTCAGATTGCTCCTATTGTTGCTCAGCGCGTTGCTGCCCTTTCCTCTGTATTGTGATAGACTTTGGCCTTAAGTGACAGCTTACCCAGTGTCAGTTTACTGCCAGATAACAGCCTGGCTCTGGCCCTTATTGGTTTTGCTGGTGGCCCTGCGGAGCCTCTTTTTAAACCCTGCTGATCATTTGGAGCTGCTCTGAGAGCTAAGCCCTCGCCAAACAGAGCCCAACTTGCCCGAGTCACAAAAGCCTGATCCGCAGGATTAGCTGGCCAACTAATTTCACTTCTTTCTGTGAGGTCCTTAAATTGCAGGAGTGAGAGGAGCCCTGGCAGACATAACATGGATGTGTGGTCCTTTAAAGTGGCTGTGCTGGGGGCCAAATGCAATCACTCAGTGCTCCTGCACATCTTTGAACGTAATGCAGTGTTTGGAATCGCTCTCTCCTGGCAACGTCGCACCCGTCATTTGGGGTGGAGGGATTTCACATCGTGTTTGATCTGACAATATCATCCATCGCTTTCAGCATAGTTTGGATAGTGCTGATGCAATGATGCAGAGTGAAAGTGTCAGAACAATGGGCTTTTTTTCTTATGGATAAAAGTGGTGCTTATAGTTCTTTTAATTCAGTCGGACTGTACAGGGAAATAAGCAGGGTTGAAATGTTCTGATATATTCGGAGATTTGCTTTTAGGTGCATCCTGACTCGGTTTGAGTGAAGTTCTTTTCCCCTAATATCTATTGAACACTTTCTGATAACAATTGTACAAGACTCTTTGTATGATATGAACGAGCTCATACCTGGGCAGTCTTATAGTCAGGGCACAGAAGGCCATTAAGAAATCATATAAAAGAGCCTAAATTGAAGAAATTTGAAGGAATAAACGTTTGAGGAATTATTTATTTTTTGGTAAATATATCTTTCTTTTAAAATGTGTTTCTCTTATTTTCTATTATAAAGGTTTAAGCAGTTCCACCAAAACAAACACTCCACCAAACTTTACACATTTATGTTTTAACCGCGTGCAGAGAAAATTGTGCCTGTTGTTCAGTAAAAATAGATTTTCTATGATATACAAACTTTGGTTTCTGTATCAAACACAGTGATGATAAACACAGGAATGATTTGTAAAGGTGAAACTACCCAAGGTTAAATACATGTGTTTACTTTAACCAGAGAGGGACTGAGATACTTACAGTTCTTTGATAATAAATATCCACTGAAATATTTAAATGACATGAAAGATGATATTTAGACATAATGAGCACGTCTACTTTAAATACTTGAGTCACATGTTACTAATATGATACAGATTAACTGTCAGATTTAAAGATAAGGACTTCTAATTGTAAATTACCTTTTAACATGGTGATACTTCAGGATCAGAATGGATCCTCTTTACTGATTGCACTTATGATTAGCTTATTGAATTGTAAATGCAGAGCTGACTGTCTTAAAACACTGTATTCATTTTACTCTTGTCACTAAATGAATTGATTACGGTCTTTTAACAAGACATTTTAATGAGTTTATATATATATATTTTAAAGATAAATAACCGCTGACTCCCTTTAAGCATATCTGTGGCGCACAAACAAGTCAATGGCTTTGTGATTAATTAGGCAAAGATCACAGTTCTGCCTTACTGTGGGAGGGATGACAGAGCAATAACCTGAAGGCTCTGGGTTTACTGTGTGGCAATCATTTTGTCAATTCAATTAATTGCAGATCCATTTTTAAAATCATGTATGTACAACTTACTGTAGGCAAAACACGTGACTTTTCTGGTTTGATGAGGGGTCTAGTGTTGTTGTCTTTTGAAATATCCGTGTATTTGCTGATCCTATGTTACACACTAAATAAATGTGTCCTTATTATGCAACTGCGAGAGTTAATACTGTAGCTGCCTACAGTTCACTCCTTTTGCCAAATAATGGGGTGAATCCAGCCCTCAGAGTGCTGCAATATGTCAAACAAGTTAGTAATGACATCAACAAATATCTCTAAATGTCTCCAACTTTAAAATGTTGACAAGTACAACAAAACAATAAGAATCCTCTTGCTCATTTTCAATTACCTGTTTTTGCAAAAGTTCACGTTAGCTAGATTTTAATATCTTCAATTGCTATTTTATTTCTTCCTTTTTTCACATTCTCCTTTATTTTATTGTCCTCTTCTTATTTACAGCATTGTGATTGTGAATGCACACAATGTTTGCATTATTAAGAAATGTGTCAGTAAACTTTATTCAAATTATCTGTTGATGATACTGAAAATGTATACTGTTTTATGATTAAAACAATAAAATATTTTGATCATATTGAAATGATAGTTTGTTATCAATTTGTATTCACAGTTTAACATTTACTTCAATAAGTTCTTTGAAACTGGAGGTTATCATAATAGTGTTTTCCCCCAGAGCTTTAAATAGCACGAAATTGTCTTTATCCAGTTTGAGGTTTGCTGAGTTGTCAGTAATTAATACCATGGTAAAAATGTTTTATGTAAAGAGTGTTTTCCTTAGGTGCCCCTCCTGTTGCCCTTGTTTAACTTTTCCTCCCTCCGTGCCTGCAGACACAGAGAAATCCCACCAGAACCAGCAGGATGAGTCGAGCGCTGAGGACGGCTCTCTGAAGAAGAAGCAGCGGCGGCAGAGGACTCACTTCACCAGCCAGCAGCTCCAGGAGCTGGAGGCCACCTTCCAGAGAAACCGTTACCCAGACATGAGCACCAGAGAGGAGATCGCAGTGTGGACCAACCTCACAGAGGCCCGGGTCAGGGTGGGTACACACAGCTCTGCACCTGACAGTTTTAATTTTGACTACAGCAGCTGATTGCAGGCGTGAAGTCCTGTACTCTCTTGTTGTGAAATTGTAATTATGTTGGAGAGTAACGAGGCAGGGTAATTAGCAAATAATCTAAAAACATTGGAAAAGTCTGTATGTCGGCCCAACACTATGGTGTAAAGGAAGTTCACCAAGGTATCTGGTATTCAAGTTTTTTTTGTCGAGATCATGAATCCTTAAACCTTGACCATCAAATGGGTCAAATAATCTCAGGCACGATTTTGAATTACCTGCACAGAGCACCTTTTAGCTCTCAATGGAAGCGACCTATGGATCTGAATGAAAGTGAACCTCCATAGCCTTATCTCAAAATCACAATCAGAATCAGAATCAGCTTTATTGACCAGGTATGCTCACACACACAAGGAATTTGACTTTGGTGAACTGTGCTCTCTATGTACAAAAGCACAACATTAAATATCAACAACAAACACAAAATAAACAAAAACTAATATGTACAAGACTAAATGACACAATAGTGCAGTGGTGAGTAGTGCAAAAGATGCTGAAATAAACATGATGATAAAATATGAAATTATGTGACAGCCCTTTAATGTATCTAGGTGCCAATTAAGAGAGCGCTGGCAAAAAACCTAAATCAAATACATGTGAATCCCATAATTGAACTCTTAATTTAGTGACCCTTGTAACTAACTTTAAAACAGCCGTCACTCTGACTCCACAGTTGGAAAATCTTTCCTTCAGTTAATTGTTACTCCATCTGGACTCCCTGGAGTAACTCTCACTGGAACACATCAATGCAGCTCCCAGTGCATTTTTAATCCAGTGCAGTCTTTTGGCTTAATGAAATCTTCTCATTAGGAGGTATGATGTTGTTGCATTAAGGCCTCGGAAGCATCATCCTCCGAGGGAGACTGTACCCCCTTTTGAACAGCCTTCATAAGGGGACAAGGTTGTACCTCTCTCTGCCTTGCTGTTCTCTATTAAAGGGACAAAACAAGGGAGCGATAAAGATGGTGCTGTAAGAATTGCCGTCTGTGTGAATGGGTGAGCGAGGGTGACAGGACAGGAGTGGTGTTTAGAAGATGGTTAATGTGTGCGACCCACCAGCAGTTACAGATTATTTGGGAGACAATGTTGCTGTTGTAGATTAACTTGCTGAACCACAAATCTGTTAGAGAATCAGTAAAACGATTTCTCTGTATGAAAATGAATGTAAGTAACTATGTGTTTGTAAATGATAAGAGTTTATTCTTTTTAAACGCTGCTGTGAAACTTACAAGATGGCAGGACCTGACCTTTTTCATCATGTTTGATCAAAGCCTTTTGTAGCTGTAACAAATGGATCAGTCTTTACTGGCCTTTAAAACTGGCTTTAACTTTACAAAATTACGAGTAAAATAATTAGGTTACCATCAGATAGATATTTGTCATAAATGTATTTAAAAAATAGAGAAATTAAACGTTTTCTGTCCTAGGTATGATACCTTATTCTGTTTTACTGTAGCTGAAGTTCACACACTGACTGTAAAAAGTCAGGGGTGAAGCCGAGGTTGCCCACACACAGTGGTTTAGTCATTGTATCTATATGGAGCAGGAGGACACACATTCTGATGGATGACAATACAATCGCTGGCCTGCCTGACAAGCAATGGATCAAATTAATGTTGGCTGGTTGAAAGGTCACATAGCACACACTCTTGGTTGTTATTTTGAAAGGACAACAGTCTGCACAATGTCTCCTACTTAATGTCTATCAGTGGCCTTTTCCAACCCCAGATTCCTTCATGCTCAAAATACTTCACCTGTCACATTGATTCATGGGATTTGTCACAGAGGTGTTGTTAATCATCAAAGTTATAGTCTGACGGAATATACTGATGACACTCCACTGAGGCTCGAGGGACACTTGGTGTGATCTATTGAATTCATCTATTGTGAAATTTCCTGCAGCTTGGATAACATTTTGTTCACATGACTTGACTGAAACATTTTACCATTATGTTGTAATGGGACCATGAGAGTAGGCCACAAAAATGGCTAGCATGCTACACGTTACCACAACAGTTGGTTTGAGTGCAGAACTTATAATGACCACAACCGCAAGTTCAGTTTAGCCCGCTATATGCTATCATTTGCTTATTAGCACTAAAAGAGACATATACTAAGGTGTGATGCTAATTTTATTATAGGAACACCAAATAAATGCGATTTTTTTTTGGGGGGGGAGTATATAAGAGTCTCATGAAAATTTCATGACAGTCTATCAAATTTCCAAAAGATAAACCCAAAGCAATCCATCCATTCAGTGAGTGGAAGTGATGCACAGATCCACCGACCGGCCAAGCCTATGCCCCCACTCACTGTATACTGACAACACATTTGAATGCTTGGCTAATATTTAAAATGAGTGCACAAGTCTCAAATAGGCCTATGTCTCTGTTCAAAATGTCAAATGTCAGCTATTTTAATACTGGTACATTTAAAGTCAGCATTAATTTCAAACCAATGTTACAATTTGAAGCCTGTGCATGTCGGCCTCCATGACGCCATTATGTGTCTGTGGCACACATTAAGTGCACTGGAATCCTTTCTGCAAGAAATCTCTATCTATTAAACATTGCAGTCCCCCTGCCAGTATACTCTGTGAAAACAAAAGTCAATGTGGATGTATGATTTTTGCCCGGACCATGAGCATCTCCTCCACTAGACCAAGTAGCTCAGTGTCCACAATCATAGTTTAACAAAACTACTTTGTAAGGTTTGGGAAAAAGTTTGTGGTTTTGATTTAAATATTTTCCCCAAAGGAAAAAGTAAGGTTTCGGACGTTGAAGCTCTTGTGAGGAACTTCTGGTATATGTGATGATTTTGCGCCCCCTGCGGACAACGCTGTACCTTTAATCACTTTGCTTAAATTACCCCGCATGTATAAGCAGCGATTTCAACAAAAAAATATAATTCTGTTTTCTTTTAACAGTCAAATGTATCACTCATTGAGAACACTGCTGCTTTATCAGCAGCCTGCTGTAACTCCCTTCGTCTCACACTTACCCTGCGGCAGAGGTTACAGTCATCAAAACATAGAAATGTACATGTAATGTGCTCTTGTTGCTGATTGTCTTGTTTTACTGTCGGACATACACAGACATCAGTTTAAATGTCAGTCTTTTTCATAACCAGCTAAAAACTCCTCACTGGAGCTTTAAGTCACATTGTTTTTGTAATGTGAAAATGTACAAAATATAAGAATTTAAATTTTTTGTGATTGTCATAAACAGCCAAGAGATCATGTTGGGCAACATGCTTTGAACCAGTCATCATCAGAACTCTTCGGTTACTTCATATAATCTGACATCACTTAATGAGCTTTTTAAGATATTATTTTAAAGAAATTCTCGTGTTATCAATGAACCGTATTACTGGTTTATAAAAAATGGCTGCAGACGAGCAACTGAATAACCGTAAGCCTTTACCACAAACCTTCAAACAGCATTGCCTCAGAGTCATGAAAAGGATTGGGTAGCTTCTGTTGTCTGCCGTGGACTTTCCCCTGCTGTCACTGGAATGGAAAACTCAGAGTCATGTACTTTATACTCATATTAATGGTCAACAGCATTCTGTTACTATAATAACCGAGGACTGGATGATACTCTGCATGCATGGCGACGGCTGAGTATCAGCGCAGGACTTCAATAAGATTCATTAGTGTGAAACATTTGATACCAATTAGTTTTAATGTGAATGAAATACATGAGTGTAAACAGATGACCCTGAGTCGTCTGCAGGATACTTCCTATAAAAGTTCAAAATTAAACTGTTAGAATTTAAACTGTTTTTAATTTCTCAAACCCTCTCGAAAGATTTTTCCACTAAAGCTTTAATCCAATTCATTTCCTCCAAATATAGGACCGAAGAACGACAAATGAGCAAAATTTCTTTCCCTGACATTTCCTTCATTGTGATCTCGTTCTTCAAATAAGTCATTGATTAGTTTTAATAAGCCTCTCCTACAATGACTGTTTGACGAGACACTTCAACTTTCTTCCTGGGATCATTATGTCTTTCGGAAATTCTCGATGCATCGGCACACAATCATACTGAGAATATTTGAGAGAAGTTAGGATAGTCTGACTCAGTGGGTTGAAGAGTAGAAATGTATTGACTTCTGACACTTTGTGTTATGGGAGTAAAGAGGTAAATAACAGCTTTAGCAACTATATTATCATTGTTTGCAAAAAAGACATCTGAATTACAAATCAAGCTTAATGTTCTCTCTTTGCCTTTTAACTGACAATTGGGCAAAATGAATCTCTCCACCTTTTCTAGCTGTGTGCAGGTCACTGATACCAGGAAGTGTTCACATTTTACTTATGTCTTATTGACATATTCTCAACTGTGAAACTAATCCAACTTCTCTATCATGGCATCCAATCAGCTTTGATTGGTATGTATTGAATGGCTGACCACTTAGAAAATAAAAGTCTTCTTAGAAGGGGAACTCCTGGCTTCATTATTACAAAAAAGACAAAGCACAAATAATCTTGACTTGTTTTTTAGAAGTAATGTTACAAATGTGTTTGAACAACTTTTGTAGATGTACAATCTTCCCTATAATTGTCACAGTTACAGTCATATAGAATAAATAATGAAAAGTTGCCACATGACCACAGCAAGGGTTATTGTTGAATTTTTATATTCCTGTTTATACATTTTCCTATGACAAATACATGTCAACTTAAAAGCCACCAATTCCACAAAATAATACAATGTTACTTATAACAGCAATATTATTTTATAACTGCACTATTATCTTATTTAGCCTTGTATACGCTCGTCTTTTTGCTTATATTATGTTTATATTTAATGTTATTCTTTTTGTACATTGAGAGCTCACTTCACCAAACACACATTTCTTGTGTGTGTAAGCATACATGGCCAATAAAGCTGATTCTGATTCTGATTTTGATTCAATAATAAAAAGCCAAGTGGCAACCTCTGGTGTTGAAAAATGAAGCAAATGCCGAAGTGCAAAAAGAACTTAAAGTGTCTGCTTGAAGCTGGCTCCAAAAGATCCAGAAGTCCCATACACACCCCAAATTAAAATGTCTGTTTTTAAATCAGAAATAAACACGTTAACAGCCTGGTACAAAAACATGACTTTGGTCTGATTAGTTAATGTCTTTACCAGTATACACTGTACAGGGGGCTCAATTTCTTATTACAACTCAACCTTTAGATGTGATGAAGGATACGAGTTATGCATAATTAGGGGCGTGACCAATCTGACTGCTAGCAGCTGCGTTGTAACGGTTTGTCAGGAGGCTTAAGGCCCGCCTCAGCTCCTGCTCTTTGCCTGTTGTCAGGTTGACCTAAAGTTTGATAGAGTCAGTATTTGTAATATGGCAACCACCATGGATGGACTTCCAAAACAGCCCTTCAGAAACCAATGGGTGATGTCACTTTGTCCGTATACAGGCAATGTAAAAAAACCCCATCATATTTCAAGAACACAAATCCTTTGTTTGAATGATCGTGTCATCTCTATCTCTTATCAGTTACCAGTTGAGTGTTATCATAAATAATGGATCAACCTGTTCAACTAAGATCCAAGCCATTTAAACCAGAACTTTAGTTAAACATCTATGCAGGGTCTCAAATGAAAAATATAACCTTTCAATTTGGACCAAAGTTTGATCATACATTTTAAAGCAACTAAATCTATGTTTTTACAAGCTACTCTTGATGGTTTGAAGGGGGTCGGGCTCAGTAGAAAAAAGGTGTTTTCCTATACTTCTCATCAAACAAACCACACTTGCATTTTATTCAGGAATGTGTAATATTCCCTGGATGATTGTTCTTTCCAAACACTGTAAGTGTATGGTGTAAATTTAACTCATGCATGCTTAATAAAATTGTTAATGGCTACATTTATATGTATATTTTTAGTTGTATAAAGCATATGTTTACCTTGGCTGAATAATCAATTCTGATTGGCTACAGGGAGTCATAGATTCCTGAAAATGTACCCCCTCTTAGTAGTTCTGGTTAGACAATGACATTGCTATTTACCTACAGTAGGTAGTCTTGTTGTTTTACATATGGGAACTTTTTAATTATTTATGTTACTGACTTTTGATCTGGCAGGCATGCTGTCTAGTTCAGTATGCCACAAACAGTTCAGTTTGGTGGACTAGAAATAATTGTCTTTGATAAGCTGTGGCTTAAATCAATATATGTACTGGAAAAAAACAAGGTAATGTGAGTTAAGGCTTGTTAGAAAATTTAATTGAAAACTCGTGAAAAAAAATTGTACAGCTCTAATTTTTAACTCAATGAGTGACTGTTGTAGTATCAAGATAATGCCTGCAAAGTGTCCATAAGCATGAATTTAATGATGTGGAGCAATGTTCCCTAACTGTTTTGGGGTTTCAATGGGGAGCATCAGAGTTCAAAAAGAGCTCAACAAGTAAACTTAGACTCAAGTATTTTTTCTCTTTTTGGATTTCCTAGGTATGGTTCAAGAACCGACGTGCCAAGTGGAGAAAGCGGGAGAGAAACCAGCAGGCAGAGTTATGCAAAAATGGCTTTGGAGCCCAGTTCAACGGACTCATGCAGCCCTACGATGACATGTACACGGGCTACTCCTACAACAACTGGGCCACCAAGAGCCTAGCAAGCAGCCCACTCTCCGCCAAGAGCTTCCCGTTCTTTAACTCAATGAATGTAAGCCCCCTGTCATCCCAGCCAATGTTCTCGCCCCCCAGCTCCATCCCCTCCATGAACATGGCCTCCAGCATGGTGCCCTCAGCAGTGGCCGGTGTTCCAACTACAGGGCTCAACAACCTGGGCAACCTCAACAACCTCAACAGCCCGTCGGCACTCAATTCAGTAGCAGTGACAGCGGCCACATGCCCTTACGCCACCACAGCTAGTCCCTATATGTACAGAGACACCTGCAACTCCAGCCTGGCCAGTCTGCGGCTCAAGGCCAAGCAGCACGCCAACTTCGCTTATCCGGCAGTGCAGAACCCCGTGTCCAACCTGAGCCCCTGCCAATATGCTGTGGACCGGCCGGTATGAAGGAGCAGCTTCAACGAGGACCCCTGACCCAACCGACCAGCTGTAAGTCCACTATCACCCAAGCTAACATCTCCTCAGTTCCATCTGTAAACTGCCAGATGTACTGCAGGCTGGCGGATTGTGTTTTGATGGTACTCTCAGAATAACCTTTAAAACTGACAAACAAACAAGTAGACACGCCCAGATGGACCACCGTGCTTCAAAGGAATTCTCTCCAGATTGTGAGACTTTGTCGCTGAACTGACCAACTGCTTCAAAGGATTTCTAAAGATTATAATCCACTTTTTTTTCTTTCTTTTGAACTGCATGATTAGAGTAAACGTAGAACTCAAGGGTAAATAAAACATGGATGCTTCAACTGGACTGGTGGTCAACATCTTGGCCCAAGATACCAAATGTGATCTTTGCTTCTATGGCAGGAAAACGGACCTATGGTTGCAATGCGGGAGAAATGGAGGATGTATATAATGGACTTTTTTTCTGTTTTGTATGTGACAAAAAAATATATGAAAACGTACTTTAATGATGAGAAAAGCATGTTCTTCAAAAGCAAAAAGCCCTAGGTTGATGTGCTATGAGCACATCCTTTAGGAACTTGAGACTTTTTTGCGAATTCTTCTCCCCTTGGAAGGTCATATGTCAAAGGTCTGCTTGGGTGGGCAAGGGGAGGTTGGAAGCTGGAGAGTGAACACATTAACCTCAAGTGGTGAAACACAAAAACAACAATTTAGTCATATAACAGAATATCAGCAAGATTTTTTTTCAAGTAAAACTCTAAAAAGCCATTGACTATATAGATTTGTGTGCTGTTATACAAAGGGAGTCCATGACTGTAAAAAAAAAAAATGTATGTAAGAGTGCAGTTGTCATAACAAAAAAAAAGAAACAAGCTTTTTTTCCCGATGTAGCCTGCTTTGTCTCATTAAAGAAACAATTAAAGGATCCGTTTTTATGAACTACAAATTGCCTTTGACATTGAGCAGATTGGTACATGTCCTTCAGTATCACTTATCTATATCTATAGCCACTGGTGTACCACAGGCCAAAACATGATGTCCTCACAACAATGAGCACAGCACCATGGAAACCTCAACTCACTTCCATGGCAACACTTGCGCAACGATAAAAGAGAGTAGTGGGCTGGAGGGAGATATAGATGTCCCCGATGCCGCTCTCTGATATGTTTGACCTACACTCGGAGCGCTAACCGCAGGCTATCCAGTAACACAGCAGGAATTCACAGAGGCAGCGCCAGGATTACATAAGAGCCTTCAAGGAGCGAGGTGTCCCAGCGGAGCCCAAACGAGGGGTTAGCAGCCCATCAATCCCCATCAGCCCCTGCAACTGTTTATTGCTCTGACATTTCCGCTGTTGTTGTTTTTTTCTTTACACTGATTTCTACGTGAATTCTACAAAATCGTATTTTTAGTCACATAGCATTTTTTAAATTGTCTTTTCATGGGGGGGGGGGGGGGGGATCTCTGCAGTCAATAAATCCACAGATATTCTTCATCAGATATTACAGCTTTAACTGGACTTAAATGGCTGAATGAAACAACATGAAATATTTAAATTAATTCTTGCTAAAGTGTTCTAGTGGAAACTACAAAAGTCATGGTTTATAATAATGCATTGGTTTTATATAGCGCTTTTCTAAACACCCAAAGACGCTTTGACATAGAAAAAACAAAAAACAACAACAACAAACAATAAACAAAACAAGAACAAAATCAATGTAAGGGGGGAGGATGGGAGTTAGTGATTGTAGGCAGTGTTTAAGAGGTGAGTTTTTAGAGATTTCTTGAAGGAAGTGAGTGTGGGGGAGTCTCTAATGTTTGTTGGGAGGGAGTTCCAGAGGGTGGGAGCAGCAACGGAGAAGGCCCTGCCCCCCCAGGTTTCAAAGCTGACGTCAAAAGAGAAGAGAAAAAAGAATTCAACAAAATAATGTTTTAAAAAAAAAACAGTTTAAAAAAGTACTTCTAGTTTTGATCAATACAATACATCATTTTTAATTAACAACTTTTTTCTTTTTTTTTTTTACATTTTCTTATCTTATGACTCAATGTTTGTCCACTCACTACAATAACTACAAAGAAACGGTGTTGCCAAAAAATGTAACTATTGTAGGAATAAGAGTTTTTGAGTCTGTGATTTGAAGCTTCCACTGACAAAGTGTAAAAATGTAGAGATAAAAGTTTCAACTCCTTCACCTGCATGAAGAAAAATTACACCTAAATAAATACATAAAAGTCTATTGACAAGCTTTTTTCCAGGGCTGTCTTTTGAACAACAAATACATTGAATATAACTGGTTGATAATAACATACAGTATTTTTGAAAGACATGATTATAAGATTACAGACATGTGAAACACAAAGACCTGTCCACATTAGAAATACTAAATTCTTCAACTCAACTCAATCGAAAAAAACGTCAAAGTTTCCAAAAGAGATCATAAACTGTCAAACTGTCCTCAGGTAGCTTCGGCCCGTGTTAACATGCTATGAAAAATACAAACTGTAACCTCGGACCTGAGCAATAAATCGGAGAAGCCTGAAGAATACTTGTATCAAACCTGCTGCTGTGCTCCAAATCCAAACAACATAAATCAGATTTAAGCAGGTTTGAGTCTTAACTGTGTTGGCAGGAACATTGACAAAATCATGCCAGTTTACATGAAAATACACAACTCACAACACAACTAAAAACTACAAATCCCACTGTTGCATCCAACAAAGTGCTCTGTGGATGGAAAGTATAGCAGCAGGACTCCCTTGAAAAAGAGGTTTTTAACCTCAATGGGACTTCTCCTGGATAAATAAAGGTTAAATAAAAATAAAAGCATGTTTACTTTACCTCTGGGAGTTTTGCCTCCTAATTAATTACAGTCTGATGATTAAAAAAAACAAACAGTAGAAAGTCTGATCTCTGTAAAATCAGATGTGTACATAGTAACATATATCTGGACACTGATTTTTGATTATACTTAAAAATTAGCAGGAGAGGAGAGCAGGGATAACATAACAATGCTGTTTTATGTACAGTGGCATTCTGAAAATATATATTTCTTATTTTGACAAAAACATTATTTCATCTTTGTCTGGATTCTGATCAAAATGTTTGGATAGAATAAAACATGTAAAGGATGATGTTAAATGATCCCAACATATCTAGGACAGTTGTAGTTTAAAAGATTTACCAATAATCCAAAGGTCTGCCTCATATATCATCAAATGGATACATTAATATGTATTTGTGTAATTTCAAATGTGTTCAGATTGACAATGACATATTTAATAGCTTAATTAAAAACAGGGTGTGTTTTTAAAAAAGCCTTCCATGAGAGAGAAGCTGTTTCAAACTGTAAAAGAGGCAGAGAGGAGATCCACATGAACTCTCTGATCTGACAGCAGCAGTATTCTCCTGGTGACCCCGAAACAAACCTGTTTTGTGGAGTGATGTGAAGCGGTCACAGTGTGTGCTCCTCACCGCCACAAAACACACACCACAATCAATATTCCAGCAGAGGGTCCCTGATGTTTACTCACAGGCTAAAACTACGGCAAGAGAAGAGAGAGCACAGAGCGTGGTGTGGAAAAAAAAATACAGAGGCAGAGGAAGTTCTAACGATTACCTCGGAGAATAAAGCAGGGTGAAGACAAAATACCAGTTTGAGGAACTAGAGGTGGAACATTTAGAAGGAAAACGTGGTTGGACAGGAAACCAGTGCTACTGTTACAATGGTTTGAATTTAACAAGATGATTCAATCGCCTAATTAAAAAAAAATGGCATACATCTTGAAGAAATGCATAAAAAAATGTAATTGTATTGAATATTGTGTACCCAGCATTACCTCTGAAGTAGTGCAACGCTTACATTTCTCCAAAGTGAAAATCAATGCAAACAGAACAAATAACAAGAACTGCTACACACTGACACTCCAATCTAAATTTAGAGACTTAAAACAGGACAATGATCAGTTGAAAGTAGGGCTGTGCATACATTTTTTTATTCTCAATTAATCGCATGCTATTTTGTCCCTTTTGTTGCACCGTGGATACGCCTCCTCAGTGTCTCCCTGTAGTCTTAGTGATGGAAAAGAACGACATTAAATGCATCTTTCAATGGCTCACTCTCAGCTGACGAGTCCAAATTAATATCCACCTTATGACATCAATCATTTCACTTTTCACTGTTCCTTTTAGTTGTTTTCATTTAAAAAAAAAATCCATAACAAGTTCCTTTTGCAGTGGTTAAGTCAATAATACTTTAACCTTCAGTCTACAGAAGGTCCTCACTTTATTTCAAAATAAAAGCAGTGTTGAATTCAAAGAGCAAGTAAAGTACTCACAGCTTGAGACTAAAAGCAAATCAATTTTTATTTTATGATGTGATATAATGGAAATTCAAACATGCAATTACAAATGCGACTAATCAGGATCAACTATTGAAATGTAGTGATTATTACAGTAAAACAAATGTGATTGTTTGACAGCCCTAGTTGAAACTTAAAATATCTGACTTCCTTGTCCCTTTCTATAAAAATTAATGTCCTTTAAAATTCTATAAAACTGTCTGACAACAGACATTCCTGATCACTTGAAGATTCAATTAATTGTAAACCTGAGCCCAAATTTACAACAACATAAACAAAACGTCTATCTTTTTTCAAATTCAAAATAATATCATGCCATATATGAACAATTTCTGGTTAACAAATAATCTAAATTAGTCATACATTTTTTCAGTTGCAGATGACAGATTTGTAGCATTAACGTTTTAACATTTTGATAATTAACAAACGTTGTCTGCTTGTGACCTGCGATTGAAGGTCAGGTTGAAAAGAGTATTATAAATATGACAACAGCCATCCCTTTGCTTCACAAACGCCTCTTCTGAATACGATGGGTGATGTCACTGAGACTACATCCATGTTTTATGCAGCCTATGCTGTGCTCCACTTAAATCATAATGTCTATCTGAGCATTTGTAATGAAACAAAGTGGACCAGGTGGTCTACAGTAGGTTAGACGACTATCTCTACATTGAAGCAATAGACATATATATGTTTGACCTTTGTAAAGATAACTTCCTGAGATTGTTGCTTTCACTGACCCTGATGGGAAAGAAAAAAAACAAACAGATAGAGGGTAACTAAAGTGACACTTCAAGGCTGAGTCAAACTTCACTAAATCCATTTCATGTAAAAAACTGAAATGTGGATTAGATTGAAATGTATTAAAGGGAATTCAATCTTTAAAACGTTATGATAAAGAAAAGTCCCCACAGTTTAAAACAGTATATAGCATGACAAGCCATCCTCAACTCATGAAGTGCCGTTTTTTATAGGTATAGTATGAAAGTTCAGTATAAACACCAGAAGTGATGCATTTCATCAGACCCGCTAAATCAAAGTAACGTTATTAAATGCAAGAACTACAGTCAAGCCTGCCTTACTGAGACACCCGCTGTACCCGAGCAGTCCAGACGTTTCCCTTGCAGAACATTTCACTCCAGACACATTTCAAAGTCAAGGAAAAAAAAGAGAACAAAATGCCACCATTTTAATTGTCTGTAAGAACTCGATACAGACAACGTCAGTGCAGCACTAAGCCAAAACTCACAATGACACGTTTCTGTGCAACTAGATCCGTCTGCAACCCGTCACTGCTGCTTCCTGTGGACGAGGATCACTTTTACAGACAGACAGTTCACATCTGTTTCAAGACTCTGATGTACACCCCGCTGACATGAAGGGGGGAGATTAAGGATCATATTTTATAACACTTTCAGGTTATTTAATACAGCAACAATCCTGCTGCAAACATTTTTTTTGTGACTTACAATGCCTTCAAATAAGTTTTAAATGCATGCAGGACGACCTTTCTTCTACTGAAATAAAGCTTCATTAAAAAAAACATTATACAGTGACAAAGCAGCTTTGTAAACACACAGTTTGAATCACAAGTCAAATATTCACCCAGATGTCAGAGTGATAATGTCAAAAACGGATCATGCGGGTTTGTTCTTTATTAATTTGATTTTAAAATGATGTTGATGTGTGCATTATAAAAATAGTTGTATGGGGTCACTGGATTCTTGCTGACCTTAAATCTGCTTTATGAAAAGAGTGTCTCATTCTAATCTGAGGAAGTACAGTGTAATTGCACTTTATTATGTCTCATTGATATGCTAGATTATTGTTCCAGAGGAGGTGGAAAGTGATATATATATATAATTAAGAGGTAAGCAGAAAACACCTTCATGGTAATTTGTGGTGCAGGAAACAGAGAGACAGAGTCGTTCTGCAGACTCTTCTTACTGTTTGTTCCTGGTAGGGGATTAGAAAAAAATTAGAACTGGCTGATACAAGCTTCTCAAAGTTATTAACGAAACAAAATGACTTTTGGTGATACCTTTTATGAGCTGTTTGCTCAATCTATTTAAAGGGGGATCAATCTCAGGAGTTATTAGAGGCACTGATTTAGGAGAAAAGTTTCAAAGAGGTGAAAAGAAAATGAACACGTTTTGCCACATGATGTCTATTGCAGGTGTTTTAATGCAGCTTTGGGCAAAACCCCCCTCATGTTAAATGAGATGGTGTACAGTAAGTAGGGCACAGTAAAGACTGATGGGACAGCAGAGGGACTAACGTTTGCAAAGATTTGCGTTGTCTACCATGTGGCTGAAGCCTGCAGAATTCACACAAATTATTCAGTGACAAGTCCACTATTTAGGTTAAACCTCAGCTGTGGAAGAAATATGTAGTGCTTATACTGAGGAAAAAAAATTATGTAGAAATACTTAATTTCAAGTCAGAGTCCTGCACTAATAATCATGTAAGTAAAAGATACATACGTCTTATCAGCAGAATGTATTCAAAGACTGTAGAAACTTTGCTCCAATAGTAAAAAAAAAAAAAAAAAAAAAAGCACATGTGATATTAATGTTGACAGTCAAATTAAACAAAAGAAAAAAATTGAGAGAAAAAAGTTCATAATAATTAAACCTAGTTCAAATAAAAGTCCACTTTCGATTTTAGACTACTGTAGCTCTCAAGAATATGTGGGTATGGAAGACACATTTTTCATTGACATTTCTCCAAACTCCGTACACAAAACTACGGCATGTGACAGTCAGTGCTGTGCAACTCCTAAAATCATGTTTGAGTCCTCTGAGTGAGATTCTGTGGAAGAAGAGGCAACCCTAACATCTGTAAGCATTCATTCAAACTGATGACTGAAATGATGAGTAACACTTGTAGTATGAAGATCAACTTTATTAACAATTTAAAATGACGTGTTTCGGCTTGTGGCCTTCATCAGGCACATGACCCTGATAAAGGCCACAAGCTGAAACGCAAGCATTTTTGGCGTCTTCAAGCCTTTCTCTCTTCATGCAACTTGTTAGTTGGTGAAGTTGTGCATGATGTTAGTCATCATTCATCAGTGAATGATGAGTAACAAAATGCTTTGCTATCGATAGCAAGTGGTTAGCTTACTTATGCAACATAAGGCAAGATCCCCCAAGATGTCACTTGTGTATGTGATGCTAAATAACGCCTTTTCAGAGTAAGCTAGTGCTAACAGATCATCGGGCTATAAACTCCTGCAGCCAAAGAGACAACTGGGATGGATGTTAAACTCCCACTGCTGTGCTAACTTACATATCGTATTGCCATCAGCAGCATAGGTCAAATCCAGAGTTGATTATTGATTCTTTAAAATCTCAATTTGACTAACCGTCATGGACTCAGCCAATGCATGTGCTGTTTGATTTAACTGTTTGTTTGAAAGTCTAGGAGCTTTGTCTCTTGACTGATCTCTTTACTGTGCATGTGATTTATCCTCCAAAGAAAACAATCTCCTCTTGTTTCCTTTATCTAGCTAACGCTCTACTCATGCTAATGGTCTGGTTTCTATCTTTAGGTCATGTAGATGCAGATCCAGTTTAAGCTCTCATCATAGGTTTAAAGAATGAAGAGTAAAATCACTCATTCAAGAGTAAAATCACTCAACCTTCAGACGATGGCCGCTGTAACTGATTTATCATTCTCAATTATTTGACTATAATAGATTACAACGCTCTTGAGTTAGTGGCATTTTGATGTTGCACCTCCTCAAAGACTAGGGTTGAAATATTAATTAATTTACTTCATTTAAAAACAGCAAACACATTGGTCAGGGCCGGCTGTGAGATGGTAAATGTTTTGTTTTTGGCAGGCATATCGAATAAGACTTTACTGGGTTTTAAACTTGCAGAAAGGTTTGGAAACTCTTAAGTTAGTAACAATGCGTTGTATTGTTGTGTATCATTTTTTATAGGACAAATCTGCAAATGAAGCAATAACTATAGCGGACAGAGAGGGCAGTGCTGTAAGAAGTACTGTCAGGAAGGGGGGAGTGGGACACAGGTCCGGGCCCAGGGGGGTCTTAAAGTTATCCCAGAAGGATAATCACAAAAATCGCAAGCGATAGATTGGAGAGGGGGGAGGAAACAACCGAAAGTATCGAGCCAAAACACCCTTCTAAACTAAATAATGCACCGAAAATGATTAACTAAACCACTGCTGCCAAGCAGCTGACTCGAAACTAAATTGTCCAGGAGACCCAGAAAACAAAACACAAAGGCTGCCAGGGAGGCCTTAACACTTAACACAAAAGGGTGGGGGATATCAACAAAACTACCCAGCACCCCAAGCTATTTACTGAGAGACTATGGACCCAAATACACAGAAATTATTATTATTCAAAATTATTCGTTTGTGTTTATGAACACACAGACAACAAGAGACAACTCAGGGAGAACCTCTCACTACCTCTGAAGGTGAGATAATGAGTCAGCACAGAGCACTGAAGTCCAACAGTATATATAAACTCCCCACACCTGATTTTAATCAAGGCCAATCAGACTGCACTGAGGTGATTCAATCACCAGCCTCAGTGAGAAGCTAGAGAGTGTGCCCTCACAAGTACAATATTTCCCCCATTAATATGATGTATAACGAGTGTAAAGTAATAGAGTAAGATAAAAGGAGCTTCTCTTTATTGGCCCAACATATCAACAAACCAGGATACCAGTCTGACTTTTATAACGATGATCCTCTTCACCCCTCAGCAGGTGTGAACAGCACACAATGGCCTCTCTCTGCAGCTGACAGGTAGAGCAGCACACCTGTTGGGATGTATGGAACACACCTTGTTTGGGGTTTCAGAAGAGGAACAAAGCTGCGTTCTTATCAGGAACAAAACAGAAAGGATGTGGTAAACTGAAATAGTTCATTAAGACTGAGAATTAATAAGATCTGATATTTATGGGTCAGAGCCTCTTAGGTATTATTGAGCTCAGTTCTGTAAATGTTTTATTCCAGACTTCAGAAAATTAGTCTAACTTCTTTTTCTTAAGAAGTAAAAGAAATCAGTGACTAAACCAACGTCAACGACTGCTACTGATCCTGCTACGACCACCTCTCTAAGCAGTCACAACTGTAAAGTACTTGACCACATTAAAAGTGATTCAAATATCCAATTGTTTACGAGATCTCTGGTGGTTGAGATCTTTTATTTTTTCCAGTTTGCTCGGTTGTTAAGCAGAAGTCTTGTGTCTTTTTCCACGCCTGTGTTACCAGCTTCATGTCCATCTCACACAAACAAGGGGGCGGCAGTAGCTCAGTCCGTAGGGACTTGTTTGGGAATTGGAGGGTCGCTGGTTCAAGTCCCGATGCGGACCAAAATATGGAAGTTGGTCTGGTAGCTGGAGAGGTGCCAGACCACTTCTCGAGCACTGCCGAGGTGCCCTTGAGCAAGGCACCGAACCCCCACCAGCTCAGGGGGTGCCTCCTGTGGGCTGCCACCGCACTCTGACATCTCTCCATTAATGCATGTCCACAGGTCTCGTTTGTGCATGTGTGTGATTCAGGCCTGTGTGTGTGAGAAGCATGTCTCTAAAATAACAGAGTGCGAACCAGAATTTCCCCCTTGGGGATTAATAAAGTATATAAAAAATAATTAATTAAATAAAAAGAAAAACCGTGAAAAAGATATATTTAAACTTACTTAACCTTTTGTAGCACATTGATAACCCAAAGTCTTTCTTCACGGTTCATCTGAGCTGAAAATATACTTTAGGCAGTTACTTGGTTATGAGCTGAGAGGCGTGAAAAAGTGATCTCACTGTCTCTTTCAAAGAAGATTCAGGATTTTAATTGTGATGAAAGTTTTCATTTAGTTATACCAATATCTTTACTTCAATTTAAAAAAAAAAATTGCATTGCACATTTTTTTTCCCATTTTTTTTTTTAAATTTGGCTTTTCAAAAATCGACTGGAAATAACGTTTGACTTGCAGAAACATTCATCGGCACTCCTGTGATAAATATCCAAGGTGATTGATGTAGTGTTGAGATGTTGATTGGATTTTAATTTAACATTAAATGCGACTGTGATACATTGCATGAACATGAACAGTTGCCCATTCGAAGCAATGTCAGAAACCCAAAACAAGATTTTCTGATTCCTATAAAAACCCTTCAAAAGCAATAGTGGGTAATTTTAGAAAATACTCATTTGTAAGTAAAATATGGAATAAAAACAAAACAATGGAACTTAAATTAGAGACAGATCTTTGTTTTCATTATGTAAAATAACTTTTGGCCGGTAGATACATTCATTAGCGATCTCACCACATATTGAGGTAATGATTTGTGTTGAGCTGTGGACAGGCTGGCTGTTCACATTTTTATTAGCTAGATAATAGTTGTACATTACAACAGACATGAGACTTCTGTACCTTCACGTCCCACTCTTTGGAAAAAAAAAAAAAAAGGAAGTTGACCGACTGTATCTCCCCAAAATGTGAACCAGAAAACTTTTTTCCATTTTGCGTCATTGTATTGGGGGGTGGTGGTGGGGGGGCTATCTTGAGGGCACAAGGAGAGGTAAGCAACAAACACACATACACACACACACACTTAGTGTGACCGCAACCCTAACCACACTTGCTATTGTGTCCAGCTTTTTCTTTTCTCCATCTTTCTTCTCTCCTCTCACCTTCTCATCTTTCCCCTCCTCCTCCCCCTGCTCGTGCCCTGAAGGCCCAGTTCAGCCTGTGGTCCTGCTCTTCCTCCAACTGTAATACATTAGGAGGATTAACATTCCTACAGTAAGCTGCAGACCCAACCTCTCGAGCTTTTCTGTCCTCTTGCTCAGCCCCTCCAGCTTGTGCTGTCTTGCATGTAATTTCCCGTTTGCCTTAGAACTCCCCCACCATCCTAATAATGTCCTCCAACATGCACGCCACGTACACGGACTGAAGTTGTATTTGTACACACAGTGCTGTCTACATGGGTTCTATTTTCACATCTGGGAAAGCCGATCCTACAAATCACAGGGGAAAAGTTATTTTTCATTATTATTACCTCAGAGTTCAGAAGACCACAATGTGCTAATAATACCCCCCCCCCCCCCCCCCCCCCCCCACACACACACACACACACACACACACACACACACACACACACACACACACACACACACACACATTTTAACATCATTATTTAACATTTAATATTAATTAGAGTGTTGGTGTTATGGTACTTTATTTGTCTTAAAATGTCATAAAACGGGAAAAATGTCTCTTCATAGTTTCTCTCATCCTTGTCGGTAAAAGCTCTAAGCCCATATGCTCTCATTGAGGATGTTCATTTTAAAGATACCCCAAAATTATATAGTCTGATTGTTTCAAAAAAGCTCAGCTAAAGCGCACCATTGTAATCTTAGCAAACATACTGTAGGTCAAACAGATGGAAAAAATGCATCTGTTTGGAACTATATTCAGCAGTGGATTTAAAACAGTTAAAGCTCCTCCTGACCAGGGGTTACTGTATGCGCCAAGAGGTGCATCTTTATTTGTCAAGGGGTGTATCGACAGATTGTATTACAAATTGGTGTGAGGGTGATCTTCAGTAGACTTATTGTCACAGTAACCTTGTTGCTGCCTCTGGTTGGACGAACATGTGTGTCAGTTGTAACACCTAAACAAAGGTGAAGCATAAGAGGTTAGTTAATTCAGAATGGAAACATTTTGAGCTAAAAGATACCCGAATGCAAACTGATTTTTTTGACTTTATGACTTCTTTACTTCTTTGTCTTCTAGAAATAAAATACGTTTGCAGTAATCAAGGCAGATTGTGGTTATGTGAAATGTATGAAAATCAGCATTAACCAAAGAGAACAGAAACTTTTCACAAACGTGCACACTCTCAGGCTCCCAGTGGCTGTAGCTCCGCTCCTGTCTAAAACCTCTCCCAGACACCTCTAATTGGCCACTATTTATCCAGGAGCCCAGGAGAGCAGAGTGCACCCTGGGCTGTTTTCACATGGGATTAACCCAGGTCCAAATCCCAACACACTTCACAGAGAAAAGCCCAACACTCTCACAGCATCATCTGGCACAGATTGGCCCCTGTCGGCCTGTTTACTCTATCTGACGGCTCCGATTTAGCTCAGTGTTTCTGAGCTGATGGTCCTCTGGCAGGCGAGGGGTTTAAAGGTGATACAGCCAATATTTGAGACTATCTGACCTGATGGCACTTTAGCTTTATTACATGCATTTTACATCTCTCGCAATGGTCTATATTTATTGTTGTCAGAGAATCCCATGTGTTCCAGGTCTGAAACAACAATTAATTATAAAAAGGATTTACTAACCAACATTATTGCTGTTTGTCCTTTAGGACGGTGGTTCTCAACTGGTGGGTTGGGAACCAGAGGTGGGCCGCGGAGCATTTTCAGTGGGTCCTGAATGTGTGCCTGTAAAAAATTGGTGTAAAAACGTCTGTGAAGCGCTTTTTAAACACCTTTGTTTTGTTCAGCTTCTTGCTTCTGTCACAAGTTTTTTTACCGACTGAGGTCCAAGCTGCACAATTTATCAGGAAAAAATCTGATTGGTCGAAAATATATCAGAAATTCGGGTCACGATTTTTCACTGAGGAGTTGGTGGATGGTCCTGAGGCTAGACGAGTGGAGGACCACTGCTTTAGGATACTCTTTGAATTAAACATACAAATCTTAACATGGAAGATTCAATTACTGTTGTTGTTGTTTTCATCCTAGAATCTTCCAGCGAAATCTGAGGGCAATTTTAACAAGTGCTTTTTTCTGCACTCATGAGATATTTCTAATTCCTACATTCAGATACTTTTAATGTCAGTGTGCCTGCTTTAGGAGTTTCTATTGAGTGGTGATGGAAGGAGGAGTGAACAAATTGCAATTAAATGCTTGATAAACATAAAAAAAATTAATTTGGAACTTCCATTTCTTTTACATTTTGTATTGTTGAGCTATGTACACTTACATTGCACTAACAAAATTACCTGAATCAATCTTTATTAAAAAAATTTCAATTACTGTATAAAAAACAAATACAAAGTTCCTTGATAAGGTTACGATTGTTATTCTGGTTAAATAATAACAAAACATTTTTTTTTTTTTAAATTAAATTAAGAAAAGTAAATATGTTATTCATGAACATTTTACCGATATAGTCAGTATCACATTTTTTGCAGCATGTCAGGTAAGTGTATTAAACACATTTGCTCATTATGTTAACAGAAATGTTCTTTTGATTTTGTTGCTGAACATATTTACTGTTCAGTATTCATTTGATATAAAAGCAATTTCCAACTCACGGGGATAGTTAGGAAAACAAAACTCAACAACATGAGTGTTTTTCTAAGACTGATACTTGGCTTAAAAAAACACCACTTTTAAAAATCCTACCGGTTAAACTTTAATGTTTTAATCACTTCTTGAGAGTGAAGAGTGTGACATACTCAATGATTAAAATGTATGATGTATCAGTTTTGAAAGCACATTATAATAATACATACTGATAGAGCAGGTCACCATCAATAAAGATACATCAAGTCTAGCAGGGATTAAACTCTCACGTCTGACTATTGAGCGGTGATCAAAGGGAAACACTTTTGCCTGCTCTCTACTGCCATCAAGTGGACACTGCAGTGAAGAAAAACATTATTCTTCTGTCTAACACAGGGCAGCACTTCTTGTTCAAACCATCTACAAACAGTATAAATGACCTGATTAGTCTTTTATAACAAACCTTTACATTGTCATAAGCACATTCAGTGTTTGTTTACATACAAGATTTATTTTTGTGCCTTTATTGGAGAGATAGGACAGTGGATAGAGTCTGAAATCAGGGAGAGAGAGAGAGTGGGGAATGACATGCGGGAAAGAAGACCCAGGTTGGATTTGAACCTGGGCTGCCCACTTGGAGGACTACAGCCTCCATACATGGGGTTATCGCACTAACCACTGCACCACCTGCGCCCCAGCTTGGAGCTATAGTGATGTGAAACTGAAAATGATTGACAATAAACAAAAGTTGTAATAAAAAAAACTTGAATTCTTTGGAAATGTGATGCATTGACATCATCAAAAAATGACATTTTAGTGTGATATAAAACAAACTTTTCCTTACACAAATGCTAAACTTGAGGTCTTTTGTGTGGCCTTGCAGAAACAAGAAACATGTTCTGTGACTAAATCATCACATTTGTTTGCTAGAAGCAATCTCAATGACAATGGGTAATATGTTAGCAATCTTTATAACTCTCTTAAAGCATTAGTCATCAATGACCTACCCCCAGCCTCTCTGGGACCCTTCTCTCCTGTCCATCCTTGACTCATCTTGTCGTTCTGTGTCGCCCTCGGTGACCATTTCATAATATCTCACAAGCGTGTGAGCTCCGAGCTCTCGTCTCTTGTGTGACTGTGTACTCTTGTCACTTTCAGGGTCTCCATGGTGAAGACAAGGTCGTGCGACACAGGTGTGTTTGGGACTTGTGAAATTACTCAACATCCTCACAGATCCATACGTACTTCTATATGGGGTCCGATTGTAAGGGTATGTAATAATCAATAGAGGTTGTAGGTTGTTGGTATGCAAAGCCCTCTGAGGCAAACTTTTCATTTGTAATAAAGAGAGACAACAGGAGTGTTTCTGGTACCCCTCAAACCATCTGTGCTCATGGAAGGGAATCCTTTGAAAAAGTGGAGGAAACTTAAGACCAAAAAAGCATTGGTTTAAATGATCCAGGTCCAGGGACTCAGGGTGGCACAGAAGGCCTTTAATTCATAGTGGTAGAACATTTAATGCAAACCAACACAAAACAGCTTGAGCATTGTTCAGGCTGTGATGCCATGGTGTATGAGGAGTAGTTTGTGGCCATTTCAGAATAATAATCTACATAGATGGTCTTCTGCACAAACCAGTTTACAACAAACAGAAAATGCCCCACAGCTGCCATGCTCCCTCTGACAGCCTCGGTCTGTAGACATAGGGGGATGGTCCCTGCTGGCTGGTCTGCCCTGAACTACCGAGCTCTGTTTAATGTTTTACTGTATATGAAAATATCGCAGTAACATGCCTCTAACAACTACTAATAATGACACAATGTAAGTGGCCCAGAGGTCTTCCAAAGTGGGCCTGGACCCCCCACACACCCCCTTTATTCTGAGTGTGACTATATAGAGATGTAGATTTATAGTTACTATAGAGAGCCAACCGGATGATCCTTTATTAATGAGTGAATAATTAGCTTTATTTGACCATGCATTAGACATTAAACAATTGTAATTCCCTAAAAAAACAAGTTACTGATTTGGTACACGAGAAGCAGAGACATATTACAGAATGATCCTTTATTAAATCAACATTATCATCATTAACTTGCTCTTTCATTTAAAAGTAGGCATGGCTTCCGTTATTTGACACCTATTATAATACATGATTACATCTTTAGCTCTTGCTTGACCCTGAAGTATTTGCTATCTTCAAACTTGTTATCTTAAGACTCTGAGGGTGGAAATGATCTGTCAAACATATTTCTCCAGCTCAAATTCTGCTTAACTCGGTCTAAAACGTTACACCTTTTAGACTTCTGCTGCTTTAATGATGACTATTAAGTGTATTTCAGTCAGCATTTTAAAAAAACAAAACAACAACAAACAAACACATCATTATATGATCATTTCAGTAAATATGACATTTACAAATAAATTCATTTAGGTATAGAACTGACGGAAAAGCTTTGGCTTATTATGCCCACCCTTTTTACAGAACATGCTCCGTTAGGCAACCCTTTAACTTCACCACGAAACAAAACACTATCTGAAGACATCAAACTCTGACTCGTGAATTGACCTTTTTTACTTGTTTTTAGAGCTAATCCTGAGATAAGACAAGTGACTCTTCAGTGTCACTGAAAATGCTGTTGTTGAAACAGAGGGCCGGACATGAGGCAGCAACAATAGTCCCTATACCCTATACTATACTATACTATACTATACTATACTATAATATACTATACTATACTATACTATATTTCACTATACTAGTACTACTATTAATAATAATAACTTTACTCCTGTAGCACCATGTGGTTCTGTGGTCTTGGCACTATGATAAGCAGTTGTGAGTCTGCTATATGTTCACCCTGAGGTGAGTGTGTGCTCAGTCTGCATAAACTGCATCGATGATTCCCACCAGCTGCTTGAACATAATATTCTGAAATCCTGTCAGTGGAATGACTAGAACTGCTCAGTGACCAGCAGGTGACCCGCTCTCTTACATGTCATTGTGTCACCTGTGTGTTTCCCAGCCGAACGTGTGCAAAAACACATCTGGCTGCAGTATTTAAAGAAGTGCACAGGTAGTGCGGGCTTGTCTGGCGTCAAGGTGAGTACAGCATGATTCCTTATATCTGTTAGTTTTGACATGCATAGTTTCTAATGAGGCTTTATTTCCAACAGATGGCACAGACGTGGAGTTTTGGTCTGCTCTGCTTCCTCGTGGCTGCATCTTATGGTGAGTTAATCTTTTTTTTTTTTTCTCAAGGTTAAATATTTTTCACTTTCATTTAAAGCTGTAAGTGATTTCTTTAAATGACATGTCTTATAATGAATGAGTACAGCTTTAGCTCTGGTGGAATCATCTCATTCCATCCTGTTTTGACTGAATCATATGCTCTGTTTCCGCTTGGCTGGAATAGTCAGGCCCAAGACTTCATGCTATGAATAACTGCATTTTTTAGAAGCAAATATTATTCATGTCTCACTTTCAAAAAACTAAAAAACATTTGACCCTGAAATATTTGCTATCTTCAAACTTAAGATCTTAAAAAATGATTCTGAGGACGTTACTGCACTGAAAGTGTTTAACCTGCTAGTTGCCCATAGCCCCTTAAAAAATATGACTGCTTAATTTGATTCTTGCTGGCTTAGATGTTACAACCCCTCTTCATTAAATGATGTGTTTAGCAACTTGTCCAGATATTGTCCTAGATTCAGTTTAGCTTAGTTTAGATGGTGGACATGCATATCAAGTTCTTGCATGTCCCTTTTATGTTTATCCCATAAAGTTAAATACAAAAGAGTGAAAAGAAACCAAATGGTTGTTAATGTGCTAAGATAAAAGTAAAAAAGTTATACAGTTGTACTATTACGAGTCCAAGCTGCGAAAACCAACTGCTCAGTTGAACCATTTGGTTTGGATTCATTAGAATTTTGAATATGAGAGACATTCACACTGATTTTAAGTGACCAGTTTTTTTACTTGTTTTATGTTAACACAATACTCTGAGTACAGAAACCATAGTGAGACTCAAGTTGAAAACAAGTTTGAATCTGAATGGACGGACATTTTCTCTTTGCATTTGGTGAAGTCACAATGTTGATAAAGTCAGGCTTTAGTGTCAGTATACAAAAACATATATATCAGAGGAGCATGTTTTCTTAAAAACATTTTGAGATGTTGAACTTTATAATAAAAAAACATTTTAATTATAACTTTTTTTTCTGGAAATTGAGATCTTGTTTAAACGTTTCATGAGCAAAAATGACTTCCGCCATTGATTTATTTGCACTTATACTCAAAGTTTGACCTAATATTCAACATTTTGACTTTATTCTACAGATACTAAATATTTTTCTTTTCTTTCTCCTGTCCATAACACTATATTAGTAAAAAGACATCTGGAAAATGTCAATTGATGACATGGTTTGCTGTTGGGTTTAGTTAGTAAACTTGGAGCACAAACTAGTGAACTGATTGTTCTCGATGTGGGAGTATTAGGGTTTGTTCTTAGTGGTTTGTTTCTATGTCCACAGCGGCTGAGGTCTGTTTTGATGAGGTGGGCTGCTTCGATGACCTTCCTCCCTGGGGGGGCACCGCTCAGAGACCAGCCTCCGCCTTGCCATGGGACCCTCAGCAGATCGGCACCCGCTTTCTCCTCTACACCCAAAGGAACCGCTACTACCAGGCAAGAGATGGGTTCATTTATTTTGAATGGTAAAGGCTACCTTAGCTGTATACACCACTGATGTGACCATGTGAAAATCTTGTGTGTAACCATCTTGGTGAGACAATTTAAACAATTAATGGTTAGAATCACATCAGTTTTTAATTAAAACAAGCCTGTATTTACATGGATGGGTACTCAAGTTCATTCTGGCTTCAAAAGTTTCCATTTCTAATGTGAATTTCAGTGTATGTGATGAGGGACAAAATCAAGTCTTCATCCTGTTACACTTATTCGCTCACACTTTTGTTTAGTTGTGGTGAAGTCAAGGTGAAGTCGGTCAAATCAGATGTGTCTTATACACAGTTTTACTCTGAATCCTCATTTACCTTTGACTTGTACTTGTGGTAAACGTTGCCACAGTTAACTGCACCGTACTCAAAACAGCCTTGATTGGTTTGCTTGGTAGGATCTGACTGAACTACAAACTGTGATTGTGAGTCTAAATTTCAACAGCTACTGTAGTGATAATACTTGAGCATCATAAAAAAAAAGGTAAGAGAAAAAACATACTGTTCAACATTTATTAGCTCCAAGTCTGACCTTATGAAAAGCAGCAGATCTTTGAATGATGTGACAAATTCCAAACAAGCTCAGCACTTTGTCATTGAACCTAAACCACCAACTTGTTTTTTTAGTGGTGTGATGCAAAACAACGCAGAAGAAACCAGTGCAAGAGTAATAAAGCTCACACCAGTGTACTTGTTCAGCCTCTGCATGGATTCAATGCCTATCTATAATTCTTTTACATGTTTGTCTGAATCCTTGATTACTGAAGGCAGGACAGAAAAAGAGCGAATCTGGTAGATACCCACTTCATAAGACTGATCCTCTTGTAAACTTCAGCTAAACTGAAGAATTCTGTTTTGCAAGAAACAAGAAACTCGACATAAGAATACGTTTCTTTAAGGGTTTTATAAAGAGAAGGACAGCCATGAGCATATGGGTATATGAATATTGTATCATGACAAATTTAAAAGAAGATGTGAAACTATGGCTTATGCTTTTAATGTCCTTTATATTGAAACCATCAGGAGATCAAGGCTGACAAAACCATCGAGGCAACAAACTACAGCGGGCTTAGAAAGACTCGGTTCATCATACCTGGTTATTTGGAAAAAGGAGATGAGGACTGGCCACAGGAGACGTGTAAGGTAAGAAGACAAAGAATGAAAAAGTCCCTTATAAAAATACTTCATGTGAATAACAATAGTTATAGGTGATATATTCCATTCTGCACTTTCTCTTCAGAATTGTTCGTTTCCTAAGATTTGATGGTTTAGGTCAATAAGTTAGTCCTTGCTGATTGTCTTTCAGCTGTATCATAAAGTGGCAACAGCTTTTCTAAGCAGTGTGTATAAAATGATGGGAGACGTTAATTTTCTTAACATTTACTCGTCAAATGATATTTTAAGATGATGTAAAAATTCACCTATATTCCATGTATTTTATTACCAAGTATTTTTCCTTTTTTTCCAAATTAGTTTGTTCTTGTTTATTAGTATCTTTCCTTTTGGCTTGTGCATTTTAAGTTCTTTTACAATAAAGCTATGGGACCAGTTAGGAAATACATCTTTGGACGTCATATGAATTAAGAATACCTTTTATAATGTCATAATAATAATGTCATAATGTAAAACTTCTCAGGTCATGGTGTCGTGGGAGAATGTGAACTGCGTCGTTGTGGAGTGGAAGAAAGGTGTGAAGACTCGGTACAGCCAGGCTGCTAACAACGGCAGGGTGGTGGCTGCTCAGGTGGCTAACATGATGACCTTCCTCATGGTAAGAGCTGGGCTAGCTGTTTCCATATGCTTACAGTCTTTGTGCTAAGCTAGGCTAAAAACATTGTAGGCCTACCTCTATATTATATGCCTTTTCTCTTCCACAATAGATCTTTCCCATGTCAAGCAACTGTGTTCAACTAAATTATTACTTTGACTTTGTGTTTAGACAGTCCATTATCTTTCTTTCACATCACCAAGTCGTTGAGGTACCAAATCTTAAACTATGTGAAAAGTTGTGGTTTGTCAGTAATTACAGTAGGTAACAATAATTCTTTGTTAGGTTTAACAAAGAAGCTTAAACAATAAATGATCACAAACTTTAACATGGAAGCAGCAATCTCCAATCCTCCTGTACTCCTGAGAGAGAGATGACAAACATGTAAGGAGAAGAGTATAAGACCTTCACAACACACCACAACACAAGTAATCGCAAATCACTGCAAAGGAGAAGGGATTAGGCGGGACTTGCTGGGGAAAAAAAATGTTAAACACTACTGGGCACATAGAAAGAAAAGTGAACACATACAAATATATTTTTTCAATAGTTGCTTGGTTGCATTTAAAAGATAAAATCGACAATTCATTCAGTTCTTCCATAAAACTGGTTAATCTTAAAGATACAACATGTCAAATGTTATCTAAATCAATTAACAATCAACTAACCTGTGTTATATATTTTTTTTGTTGAGTACTAACTTTACCTCAAATTCCAAAATGTATCAAAGCCAGAGAAATCTGTAATTTTATAGTTGCGAGACCCAGAGGCCGCCAAGAAAGAGCCACCATGACAGACACATTTTTATCGTTGCCGTAGAAACATCGGATGTTACGTCAAAGACTGCTACATACGTAACGGAAAAGGGAACTGTGCTACTAAAAACTTCCGTATTGTTGCTGTATGTGCTGCTGTGATAAAAACGTAAAGTCAACTACACTTCCACACATTACCACATTGGCAAACACGTTTTCTTCCTCAGGTCCGAGTTGACTGAGTTAGTTTTCATCGGGGGTGGTGGTGGAGTAGCAGAGAGAATTACTCCCATGATTCCCAAACAGCCATGAAGTCATCTTTTGCTATTGATTTGATTGAGAGCCCACTGATGGCGGAATTTACATACTGTGCATTTAAGGAAAGAGATTTAACAAAAATAAAAATGGAGTAAAGGGTGTTTTTCATGTGTGTACAACTTTGTCACATAACTGATTCTGCACAGCTGAGTAATCACAGAGGCGTAAAATAAAAAAACTAAATAACAGGCCAGGACTTAACTGCAAAACCATATTTGCAATTAACCTCCTGACATGAATGACACTGTATGTTGTTTGAATCTTACACGGTTTTCATGTCACAGGGCAACTACAAGCAGAAAGCTGAAAAGTTCCACATTATCGGACACGGCATCGGAGCTCACATGGCAGGAGACGTTGGCAACAGGATCCCTGGCCTCGCACGCATCACAGGTAAACCTCACAATATTTAATGGTCTGTTACATTAAGTTCCTCTTTGATGTGTAAAAATAACTCACTTTTTAACATAGATTGATAGCTGTTTTTCATGTTAAATAATACAAGTATTTTTTCCAAACGATCATCTTTTGTTTTTAGAATTGTAAAGGAATACTATGGTTTTAAGTTCAAGAATGCATTTTTTCTTCATTTCTAAACATTAGTTATGATCTCATTACTTCAAATTAGGCAAACACCAATGCATCAGTTCAACGTCGCTGATATTAACCATGTTGACAGGCATCGGCACATCTTCAAATAATGATTCAGAGAAGAGTTTCTTTATTGGGCAGATGAACTCCCCTGTTGAACAAATTCTGATTTGTTTTTATTGACAAATGTGAGAGAAAATGTCGGCATTATGAGAGTCTCACACCAAAAAGATGGAAAGAATGAACGCAGCTTGATTTGTTCAATTTAAATTATTTCTCCCTCAGAGGCCAAAAAGGCATCAAAGTTTAATGAATATGTAATAATGACAATGTTTTAGTGATAAGCTTCAATGAGGGATCAGATAAAATACAGAGCAGTTCATTGATCACTCCTTCTTTTCTTTCTCTGCTCAGGACTTGACCCGACTGAACCTTACTTCAAGGACACTGATGCCGCTGTGCGTCTGGACACCAGTGACGCCCTCTTTGTGGATGTCATTCACACTGATGGACTTCCTTTCGACTCTAAACTTGGTACATGTTGATCACAAAAAGTGAAATCTAAGTGGATGTTTGCTCAATGTCTCACTGTACTTTCTAAAACTCTTATCCTAATCAGCGACCTGGAAGTAGTCCTCGTTTTAGAATGTGACTGTGATGAAGAAAAAAAACAGATGTCCATAACTCGGCTTCAGCCAATGGAAATAAGGGAGCTTTGGCTGAGATATACTATTTGGTCAAATTTGAAAGACCATTACTGTATATCAATGTGAAAGTGATTTCTGTGTCCCTCCTCTAAGGTCTGGGGATGACACAGCCTGTGGGCCACATCGATTTCTACCCGAATGGAGGAGAGCTGATGCCAGGCTGCTCCGCCAACAGAGGCAAACCCACTGACCTGGACGCCTTCTGGGAGGGTGAGACCAACTGAGACACACAAACACATTTCTACAAGATTTTAACGTGTGCACACACTTAATAACTTTTGTGGTATTACGCTTTACTTTTTTGGGGACTTCAGGGGCTCTGTAGAAAACCATTGATTCCCAGAAATATTAAATGTGTCAGCGCTTACGTAATGGCTTCTCATTTCTTGCTCTATGCTGTCAGTTCTTGTGCACTCTGAGTGCAATGGGGTCAGTGCCCTCTTGTGGCCATGATGAGAACTGCATACATTTCCCCAACCAGCTCTATTAGGATTGACAATTTTGTGTCAGTAAAATTTTTTACAAATCATAAAAAGGGCTGACTTGTCATGGATTGAGTCATGATAATACCGTAAATGTTTATTTTTATTTGGTATGTGGTAACAAATCATAATGATTCAAAACCAAAACAAATATTAGGAACTATATATTCCTTATTTTTCTGACGTATCTAAATTCACCATATCCAAGTGTATTAAGTCCATAGTTTTTCAGGTTGTGCTGGTTTGTCTTTTGAACAAATTGTTGTAAACTCACTGGGGCATGATGCGACTTTAGTATACAGCTTTGATATAATCAACACTTGCCCAGTGTTTCAGATCTATAGGCTCACAGGCATGCATCCTTTATATAACTCAATGACACATACATCCTATTTTCTCCACGTTCCAACTTACAATGTGGAACCCCAGTGGATTATTGGAGTCGCCCCAATGGAAAGAATTATTAAGAAACCCTCTGCAGAGTTATTCCGTCTGGACCAATCTGAGAAAATATTTTGTAATATGGATGACGGCGGCCTTCTTTTGAAATAGGTTGCTGAGTAGTGAGGCTCTATCAGCAGCATTGGTGCCGGGCTACTGAGGGGGTAGGGTGTTGGGGGGGCTAGCACAGCTGAATCTGCCACGTTTGATCCTATAGATAAGAGAGGGACAGTGGGAGCCTGGGCCGCATAGCTGGAGATCTTGGAGTGTCTGGGTTTGCCCTGGACTGGAAAAGCAAACAAGAGAAGCCAGGACATATTTCTATGTCTGTGTGAAACTGTCTCTCTGTCTCACATTCTAACTCTGACTCCAAGATTGTCCTATGCTCGGGTTGACAATAAAAACATCTTACTAAGCCTAACACTTGACACATGATGCATCACAGACTTGGTCAGAAGGTCATGATTTTAAAAATTCAGGACTCAATTTGGTTCCATATTTCATCACTTCTTCCTCCATCACAACCGTATTTTAACAGTGCATCCCTCTGAATTTTGTTTCCTCTTCCCTGTCCTCCCTTGTTTCTATCTTTTTTCAGGTACCAAGAAGTTCGATCCCTGCAACCATGTCCGATCCTACCAGTACTACAGCGAGAGTATTGTTAAACCCAAGGGCTTTGTAGGATTCCCCTGCTCTGACAAGGACAGTTTTGCTAAAGTAAGACTCTGTTTGGCCTCTAACTTTGACATTCTATTAACTTGATTTTTTGTTGTTGTTGTGGCCTGTTCAGGATCTTTTGAAGAAGTGAACAAGGTGGTCTGAAGGTGTGTTGGTTTAAGCCATGGTCGGATCAGGTTGTATTGATTTGTTAAATCCTTCCTGAGCTACTAAACACATTGTAAAATCATAATAACCTTCAATATACATTTCATTAATACATTTCATTATTACAGGTGCAATAAGATGCATGAAGCTTTGTTTTGTTGCATCTGTTGTAATGGTGAAACTTTTTAAACATAATTTAACTCTAGGCCTATGAGAATGAAAGAACTGTATGTGCAAATGTGAACCTGTAAAGTAAATCCATCAGTCTGATTATTCTAGTGGAGCTAATGTGCAATGTTTCCCTCTGAATTGTTGTGTAGCCGTACAAATACAGAGCACCAGTAACTTCATCTTCAGTATTTGAGTAAGTGTAATATATGTCATTTTCTACCACTTGATCTTGAATCTACCAGGTCTTCTTCTGTGGCAAAGAAAAGTGGAGTCACTTTGTCTCTTCACGTCTCATCTTGTTTCCTGGTCACACTGGAAGGTTCCACATGATTGCTGATGAGTCATAATTCTGAGCCCATCATGTCGTGGCAGATGGCGTTTTACCAATGAGTCTGGTTCTAGTCATAACCTCTGCCTGTATTAATGAAGTCTTTCCTTGCCGCTGTCGCCCGGTGTTTGGTCACAGTGGATTAATGTTGGCACTCACTTAATATTAAAACAGAGAGAACACTCTAGGCCTGCTCTTTATGTAAAGTGTCATCAGATAACTTTTGTTTTGGTTTGGCGCTACATTCATAAAATTAATTGATAAGTTGATTGAATTGCAGTGTTAATAGGAAAGCTATCACTGGTGGCAAGCTAACTGGTAACATGCAATGTAGATATTGACATGCTAACAATAGCCATTCAAAATATGAAACAATGCTAGCTTGACACATGAATAGAACATTTGTGGAGTTTATCTTACTGAGAAAAAGAAACTTTGGATCAATGTATTGTGTTGATCAAACCTTGTGAATGAGGCAGTGTTTGTGTTTCTTGGGTTAGACATACCTTTGACACCACAACAACATTAGTGACGTTAATATAACTTTATAAGTTACTCCATTTTGAAATATGTTTCACACTGTAACAAGATAAACTATCTTTGTTAAGGGAAAAAAAAACGTTTAGTTGGATGAAAATCTCAGGATTGAACATAATACTGGTCCTTTCTTTCTTTGTCTGGGGGGGGCTGCAATATGCTTTGGTAATAAAAAAAACTGGACTTAGCAGCACAATCAACCAAAAAGTGGCCAGATCTTAGGTCAGTGATTTCAAAACAGTTAGCAGCTTGCCAAAACGCATGTGAAAGTTTACCAAAGCTGGCGTGAAGATCTATGCTGATATGCTTAATGTCTAGGGCGGCTTTTAGGATCCCTGCTGTGCGTCTGGTTGTAGACGGGGTGGGGGGTGGGTGGGGGGTCTGGATGGCATCTTATGTCCTCAATTAAAAAAGTGACTCAGTCCTGTCAGATGGGCTCAGACAAAAGAGGGGGCTGGAGAAGGAGAGGAGGCTCATATCTTCACCATCCCAGCATGTGTTTGGAACTGCCACCTGTTGCTGTATGACACCGATATGTCTGTGAAACTTTTCTTTGGTTTTAGAAGTTGATTCGGCAAGATTGGATTTTTGTCGCGGTGGAGGAGGGTGATGTAAATGGGCTTCCCTCATGTCTTCCTCGGGGAGGGCTTGTATCTGCAGCTGTCGGTGTTAATGACAGTTTATCCCTGCTTTGGACACATGTCCCCGATCAAAGGAGGCCCGTGGAGTGCTGAGCATGACCTCATATGACTATGTCCCTGTTGAGAGATGACAGCACCTCCTTGTCGTTCACCTCATAAACGCTCCCTGGTGTTATTCCTGCAGCAATAGCTGACAGCCGCAAAGTTAGCCTGTTCCCACACACTAACTTATTGTGATTTTCCACCTTCATATTTATAAGGTGGCAATCTGCAACATTTTCAAGGAGTATATGAAGGAAAGTGTTCTATGGTTGACACTTTTCACAGCCTATTCATTGACAGGAGAAGACTCTTACACTCCATCATACAGGAGGCCATTCTTACACCTCACTATGTCCTTGTCTTCACAGGGAAAGTGTTTCCCATGTGTAGACAAGTGTCCAATGATGGGCCACTCTGCTGACAAGTTCACTTTGACTGATGGCTTTTCCAAGACAAAGTACTTCCTCAACACTGGGAAAAGAAATCCCTTTGGCAGTAAGTACCCTGTCCTTCTTCAGTGGGCAAAAATAGATGTGTGACTTACAAATATTAAACCATCTCACCTTTTAGATTTCACCGTGAATAACCACTGAAACTTGTTTTTAATGGGCTCATCTAACCCTACACAATTTGAGCAAAGTCAAAAATACATTGTTATTCACCCAAAAAATTAAAATCCTGAATAGTGAACATCTCAGAGTACGTTAACTTTGTCTGGACCTCTAAGTCAATCAAACTCTAGAATTTCTGGGTGTCGAATTTTGGCGTTGTACTTTTAGCTACCGAAATAAGCAGGACTCACTGAGGATGTGAACGTGAATGTTACACTAATTCATGCTATACTATCATTCTGTTATAATTAACTGCAGGTTATGACTCTCACTTTTTTTTATTCCCTTGCGTTCTCTTGCAATTGATTCCTTATCTGATTAGCATCCTACCCTGTTTCTTGTAACCCGTGTCGTGTGTGTACGTTTGTGCGTGTGTGTGTGTGTGTGTGTGTGTGTGTGTGTGTGTGTGTGTGTGTGCGTGCGTGCGTGCGTGTGTGTTTATGTTCAATTCTCAACTATGACTGTGCGGGACTGTGTTCAAGTGATTGTGTCTGTACTGACACTTAATATTATTGGCATGTGCTGGTCTTTTGACTGGTGTCTTTTTTTACATGTTCTTAATTTCTGTAAAGCACTTTGGTACAAACCCTGTTTGTTTTTAAAGTGCCATTCAAATAAAGTTGACCTTGACCTTAACAGTGTATAAGGTCACTTACATAGCCATTTGTCAGTCACAACATAGAGTTATCAAAACAAGCTGAACTTTGAAGCTACCCCAGTTATAAACTGGTCACTCTATTCTGTATATTACCTTTTCACCAACAATATGTAGATGTTCTCTCATAATCCCCATGATGTAAAATGGCGTTATTATCCTCTGCCAGAGCTATGGTGAAATAATGTGACTACTAACTATGTTTACCTCTGTCTAGCTTACAGCTACAAAATATTGGTAACCATCGATGGTCCCATCTGGCCTAATCAAGCCTTCATGCATGTGGCTCTTGCCGGAGAGGATGTCAGCACCCAGGAGTACCAGCTTCACATGTAAGAACATTATGACTTTGTTCTGTTGAAGATACGGAGGGCTTTAGTCAACATGACTTCAGTGGTGGGGTAAAGATGCTGAAAAGAGTGAAAAGTTAAGTTCCAAAAGGTTGCTGTTCGAATATTGTCCAAAATACAGAAACATACAGACTGACTACTAGAAGCATTTATATCAGCCATCCTAATGAAAAATAATCTTCTTTGTTTTGATCAATGAGCTATTCAACTTATCCACCGAGTAGGAAGTCCAGGCCATATTCAACACTCATGAGCTTTTTATTTAATCACAATCAACAGCATGGCTTAAATCTTCTCCATCTAGTTGTTGCAGTAACCCATAAATAATGACGCCTGTCCTTCAGTACATTTTGCTACAATTATATCGCCCACCCCGTTCATATTTCTGTAGACAAACGTATAAGTATGCTGTGACAACAGCGGCTGCAGGAACCTTGGAACTAATTAAAATGTCGTTTCTGGGACTAAAACTATGTGTAAATTAGTTAATATTTTGGTGGCTAAACAACTTTTGCTGACCAAGCGATATACTTTATTTAACCCATGATGGATGCATGACTAACAACAGGCGAGGATCTTTAAATTCCCTGAATTGTAATTCCTGGGACTAAACGCTTTGTTGTAGTTTTTTTTTTGCATGGAAACATGAATTTCGTTGGCCAAGTCGGAGAACTTAAACAACCTTACCTTGCCCTATCTGGTCATGTGTCGTCTATTAGACCATACAGCAAGACTATGAAGGGAAGCAGGGGGGGTTCCATAAAGTGAAAATTAGAGGGAATATCCTGTCAATTCATGACGCATACAATTGAACACATGCGCAGTTTGTTGAAGATTATCTTTCCAGCGCTCTTTTCTTTTTCATTGAGCGTCCTAAGCATCTGCAGGAGAGTTCTATTGAACCTCTCGGCAGGATTGATAGGATGGAAGATGATATAGTGTTGTTCTCGAGTGTCCAATGCCAGATTTCTCTCGCAATGTCCTAAAGAGCTCAATCTCAAACTCATGACCCTAATCATCATGCAACCTGCCAAGGTATCCAAAACATTGAATAAATTCACCAAAGATGTGCTCAGTTGCCATCCCTCAGACTTGTTTTTAGTAGGATACACCTGAGTGAATCTCGTGAAATGATCTACGACGATCAAGATATATTCATATCTCGGCTGGGTTGTCTGTCATGGCTCGTCTCCCTAAGTCCTTCACTGCTGGTCACTCTGAGTTCCACGTCTGCTCTCAGTGGATCACAGCTCCCTTGGATCACACAAATAGCTCCATGTCTAGCACCAGTCATCACACTAACTGCCCTCATTAAAGGTATCGTAGATTTTGGGAACAGCACATGACCAACATGAATGCCAATCAAGAATCTACACCAGGCAACTACAACAGTCCCTAAAGTGTGTTCCATTGTTATATGAGGACTGTTTCCAGATAAGACATTTCCCTGTAGATACAGGGAAATAACAATACAAGATGCGTCTTATCAGGTAGTGTGTAACCTTTCCTTGCTTCTGCCAGTCTGAAAATGAGGGCTGCTGACCACACTCTCCCCTGGAGAATAAGCCTCCTTGTGGCATAAAGTGGAACTAAACTTAAAATAAGATTTTGCACAAAATTACAGAAACAATGCTTCCATTTCACATTCACACGTAAAAATATATACATCATACACACGTAAAAAAATGTGACCACACATTTCTGTGCGTCACATTTGTGATAAGTGAGCATCACTTAACTGCCCAACTCTGTTGTAATACTGGCGCTCATATTTTACTGTCAAGGCAAGAGGGATTTTTCCATGAGAAATACAACAGTCCCTAAAGTGTGTTCCATTGTTACATCCCTCCAGGGGTACCATGATGCCAGGAAGGACCTACGAGCTGTTGATTGACGCTGAGGTGGATGTGGGTGATGTGACAGAGGTGAAGTTCCGTTGGAACAACCACATCCCTAACTTGCTGAATCCAAAGTATGGTGCATCCAAGGTGGAGCTGCAGAGGGGAAAAGACAACAAGATGTAAGTTTTTCACATCTGTAAACATGACTTTACTCCATTTTCCTTTTTATAAGGTAGTTAGAGCTTGTAAACAATTTCCTTCAATTCAATGTTATTTAATGTGAGGAGACAGTTTTGGGGAGTGCCAGTGGCTTAAATCAGAGGCATTACACTTTTGATCAACTTTCTTTTAATACAAAAAAAGAAGAATCCAACTGCCTCAAAATAAATGTGTCTTCACCTGACATGTTAGCAGCTCTAACTATGTAACTTTTAGATCTGAAAAGATTGCACTACATTTAAAATGGCTTTTCAATATATTATTACAACTAATAGCTGAGTACAGTGATGCATAAACAGCAAATGTCACTGAGAAATAAAAGCAAAACAAATGTCATGTCAGGCCTGCTGTGTTACTCTGCATCTGTTTGTGCAGGTTTACCTAAAAAGAGCAAATCACCAACAAAGAAACAGACGTTTAGTTTTCACGGCAAAGTCTTAAAAGTGATGAAAAACTGTGTCCTGTTGTCAAATTGCAGCAGATTTCTGTTCAAACACTGCCAAAGCTCACTGCCTTTGCCACCAGAGGGCAGCATGGGACTACACCTGGTGCCCTCTAGTGGTTAGGGCAGCATTGTGGTGGAATTTAGTCACTGATGCTTTGTCTTTATAAAGGAGTCTGTCAAAAATGATTAAAATCAATGTGATGGGGCGAGTGGGTTACTTTGTGTTTAATCAATACTGTAAAAAAAAAAAAACATTTACATTCTCTCCTTTTCTCCTCTCAAAGCTCCTTCTTCTGTGGAACAAAGAATGTAGCAGAGAACAAGATCCAGTCTGTGCTTCCATGCCAATCTTAACCTGCTACAATCACCTTGTTCATCAGGGTCTTTCAATAAAAGTTTTGCATTCAAACCTCTACAGCTCTGTCTGTGATCCTCTGTTGCTCTGCAGGATGTAGCAGTGTCATAAAATAACGAGAGAAATTGGGAATTCAATTGTCTCTCTTTAAGAAACTAGACAGTACAGAAGAGAATGTTGTGTTGTTTTGGTGACTGATCCAAATTAAAGTGGCTTCCATACAGCATGTTTGAATTCATCTAAGAGATGAGGAATTATGAAATGACAAAGAGATGCAAAATTATTACAAAGAGAAAGAGGTAACTCTACCAATTCAATTCAATTTACATTTATTGGTCACATACACAATTATACATCATGCAATGTGTTGTGAAATGTTTTTTGGTACCTGTTCAGTCAAGAGATATAAACATATAAGAAATACATTTGAAATACAGAAATAAACCTCTCAAGAGTATAATAAACATTTCAGAAACATTAAAATGTAGAAATATGAGACAAAGAGTAAACAGAAAATGTATAATCTACATTATAATGTAAGATGGGGCTGCACAGTGGTTAGCCCTGTTGCCTCCCAGGAAGGTTCCTGGTTCGAATCCTGGTCGGACAGGGGAACTTTTTGTGTTGAGTTTGCATGTTCTCCCCACAGATGGACAATATAGTGTCACAAAGAGATGCAACCATTAACTGACATTAGGCCAATTTGGATGAAATATCCATGGACAAAAACAATAAATAAAATACCTTACTGGTGTACTTTAAAGCTTTCGCTTGTTTACATGTTTTAACAAGTGGCTAAAGACTACAGAGTTTGACAGGACATTTAATTACACTGATATATTTCTGTTATTTATTATATCTGGGCGGCTGTGGCTCAGTTGGTAGAGTTGTCGACTCTCAACCAGAAGGTCCAGGGTTCGATCCCCAGCTGAGCAACATGTCCGATGTGTCCTTGGGCAAGACACTTAACCCTGCATTGCTCCCGCTGCTTCGGTGGCGGTGTATGAATGGATTAGTGTTGTACTTACTCTCTGATGTACGTCGCTTTGGATAAAAGCGTCTGCTAAGTGAATTGTAAAATTGTAAAAAAAAAAAATGTATATCTGTTTCAACAATAAAAAAAAGGAAACGTAAGAAATCGTCATTTACTCAAAATGTATTTAAATCTAAAAGAATCATTTTAGAGGAAAGAAAAGTAGAGAGGGTGTCTGTCTCCATGACCATGAGTTGTAGATGATTCCAAAGGAGAGGGGCATAACACTTAACCCCAAGTTGCTCCCGCTGCTTCGTCAGAGGTGTATGAATGGGATTACTTACTTCTGATGGCTACTTTACATAGCAACCACTTCCATCATTGTGTGAATGGGTGTGAATGGGTAGGTGTGACATGCGATGTAAGAGTGCTTTCAGTAGTCAGAAGACTAGAAATGCACTATACAAGCTCAAGTCCATTTATCGTTTACCATTTACCTGATAAAAGATAATTGCATTAATTTAACCTGGAGCTTACAAATGCATGGACTGATTTTCTGCATCTTTTTAGGACAAGACGTGCCTGATTTCAGAGAAGTTTCGAAGGTGAAAAAAGATTGTCAATCAAATCAGACATGTTGTAATTGATTGAAAGCTGGCTGGAGGGTTTGAATTGCTGATTGTGCAGTGTTAGCAAAACAGGACAGAACTGTATCTAGGGAATTAGGATGGGTGTTACAATTGGCAGCTGTAATATTGTTGGTATTTATCTAAATAAAACAGGACCCAGTATTGAACCTTGTGGAACCCCCTTTGACAATGGCAAAAACAACGATTTTTACCCAACACCACACACTGCTGACTCTGTGGCAGGAATTCCTGGAAACATTTGCAGGATACAGACTCAAAACAGAGCTCACTTAGCGTCAAAAGAAGCAAACCGTGGTCAACAGTATGAATAGCTTTTGTTAAATCTACAAAGAGCGCAGCACAATATTTCCCTTTGTCAACAGAAGAAATGATATCATTTGTAACAGATGTAATAGCAGTGATAGTACTGAGGTTAGCTCTGAAGCCCGATTGATGTCGACTTAAGACATGATTGCTGGAGAGAAATGATTTAGAAATTTGAAACACAGTGTGTTCCTGGAAGCCTTTTTATGAAAAACAAATAATTGCACACTAACAGATTGGTTATGTTAAAGGGAATATAACATTTCTATTTATTAAAGTCAGTTTGATAATTTGTTGATGCTTTTAGACTTTTAAGTTTAAATCCGGGAATACATCTTTAACTGCAGGCATACAATTTCTACATTTTTTTAATCTACGTAGTAAAACGAGCATTCACATAAATTCACTTCAAACCATCCCTGACAACTTCATCACTTTTTATAGCACCTCATTACAGCAGTGTTATTACTGTCACTTTAACAGGCTCAACAGCAGCAGCAGCACTACGAGGGATACTTCACATGTCCGACTATTAGCGTGCCTTGTCTTTCTCATCACAAAGCTTATCCTCACTGCCAATGCCTGTCAGGACAAGAAGAGGGTAAATATTACCCTTATTAATGTTGAAAGACATCAGGCTCCATTTGTGCAAACACAAATCAACAGTAAATTACATGGTGAGATCACAGCTTTCTCCTACTCATTTGGATACAGAGTGTACCCGCACCAAATCATGTCTAATGCATCACATATATCTGTAATTTAAAAAGATCTTTGCATGTGTAAATGTGTGTGTGAAAATGTGTGTGTGTGTCTGCAAAGCACTTATTAATCTGTCTTTGGCCTTTTGCTGGCTTATGAAGTCCTGATTGTGTGTCATTGTTTTGGCTTCATTTATTTGAACACACACCCCGTAATCACGCTTGCAAATACACAGCTTTAAAAAGGCGAGCTGCCATTTTCATCATGCCACTAACAAAGTGCATTTGAAATCACTCTGACTTCCTCTAAGCTGAGCCATCAGCGCTCACACAATACAAATCAGAAGAAAAAAAAAACTCCCAGCATCAAAGCTTCAAGCTTGACTACATTAATAATATTAATAAAACAGCAAATTGAATGTGTGGGCTACAAGGTGGGGGGAGAAAGTGTCTTGAAATCCTCTAAAGACACCCGTCTTTGTCTCTGACTCTTGTTTCTCTTTTCATTATTGGCTCATTGAAAGTGAAGGCTAATGACAAAATAGGGACTAATTCCTGTAATTATGTATGTTTGTCAGAGGAAATTTTCAAGTGACAGCGCTTCTTTTTTTGATCTTTAAGCCAGTAGCTTTGGGGGTGCCATTGTTCCAAACAAAGCATTGATAAACAGGTCATAAATAAGCGAGGTATGGAGATGTAGGTGGCAAAAGAGAAACAGCTCCACTGGGGAGTGCTTGCACAACAAACTTAACCCCTAGCCGTTAGCTTGCTATGTTGTATTGTTCTCAAAAACAATTCAGCAAGAACGGAGACATGTGATGTTGTTGCAAAGTCAGAGCGAAAGCAAGAAATGAATGTCCAACAACTAGGATGAACCACAAAATGTCATATTGTGTTTAAAACTAAAGACACAACAGTGAAGGGAGCAGAAGAGAAGTACTGCCAAATGGTTTTAAGCATTTCTTTTGTCCATCATCTGTCTGAATTAGCGAGGGCTAATTCTAACTGACCTCCAGACAAGGATGACTTGAATTCTGCAGTATTTGTTTGACCTTCATCATAATGGATTCAGCTGTAATATGAGAGGACACAAAGGAAACTATTCTAGTGAGCAGGAGGGAGGTTGAATAGATGCAGCTGGGTCACACACGGTCACCGAAGTCTTTTTAAAGCACAAGCTGACTTTTTTGTGCTCGAGCTATTTTGTTGTTGATATTCAACAATCTGACAAAAAAACAACCGTGCTAAGTTTCCACTGCAATCACACACGATGCTTAGTTTGTTATTTAAAACATTCTTAGAGTATTCTAAGATTTGATTTGATTGTTGCCATTTATTTTCTCGGTGTGCTAATCATGCTAGCTCCCCAAGGCTAATGAACCAATTCCAAATTCGAGTAATGTCCTTTTACTTCAAAAGTACAGGAAACATGCCTCTCTATATATATTTATCATGACTTTTTACAAAACCAAGCATTTGGTCTTCAAGTCTTTTGTTTTTACAGTATTTCTCTTGTAAACACTGAAGAATGCAGGCTAATTCATCTTTGTTTGTTATAGAGTTTGGAAAGTGGAAGAAGATTTTGTTGTGTTTGATTAGATATTCTTTATTGTCCCCAGTGGAAAATTTGCCTAGGGCATAAGGGAAAGAAAATATATCGCACAGGGCAACCACAAAAATACATCAATAATAAAAAAAACATAATAAACACTAATAAAAAGACTACAGGCTGAAATAACTTTTAAAGAACAAAAAAAAGGTTTAGCTATTTTTCAGCAGTGTGACTGAGGTTGAAGATGTTGGAAGGAAATGTCCGCCTTTATAAATGGCTTGAAGGGACTGCTGTTCATTTTTTGGACTCTCAATGAATAAGGTAAATTATTAACTATTAGATATCAAGCTTCAGGGATATTTTAAAACCCCTGAATCAAATAAGATCATACATTTTCATAAACAATTTCAACAACAAAAACACATTTCTTTCCACTGTGCATGCAATCAACAACAGGGCTGAGGTCAGGACGAGTTTGTTGATTTTGATATAGGTATAAAGTTAGAAAAGCAAGACATAAGATTGGGGATAGTGTTGGTTAGGGTTTAAAAAAATACTTATCATGAATCTGTGATAGGACTCAAACTGCAGTCATACATTTCAAAGAGTCTGGCCTTGATAGTCTGCATCATGTTCTGTGTCTGATTCAGTTTTTTACTTTATTATCCGTTTATTAATGATACAATTAAGAGAATTCTTATGATAAATCTTAACTTCTGACCATCGTTGAGACCAAATTCATTCATTCAAAATGTATTTTATCTCCAGATATCAATGATTTACAATGATGTCGAGAGTAGACTATAATGAATGAAGAAAATTTAAAACAAATAAAACACAAACAATTAAAAACTGGAATAATGGAAAAGAAACAAAAAAGCAGAGAAGTGGAGCACATAAAAAGAGTTTTATTCAAGAACAGAATTATATTTGATCATGTTGGTCAATTGAGCCACAGAATGTGAACAATGATATTGAGTTTTAATGAGTGTTGTAAAGTGTTCCAGGTGTGCTGCACAAAAGCTGAAGGGAATTTTCCTAATTTCAGTGTTTGCTTATAGTACTTGGAGCTTTAGTCTGTCACTTAAGCGAGTATGATAATCGTTCTTGGACCAGTTCAATAAAGAGGACAACACTTCATTCCTGACCTCTCTCCAGCAGCTTTCTGCTAGATTTAGATTTTACAACCACTGATCCTTCTGCACCTTCCATAATCTTGGCTCAAATCCAAAGGTGAGCGTGATATCAGAACCCTCAGCCCCTCTGTTATGAAAAGACCTGCCAGTGCACATAAAGCTAACAGCATCAGTGACTCCTTAAAACGCTTCTTAAAAAATCTTTCTAAAGGAACTACAAGGTAAAGGGACTGTTTAAGGAATTCAGTGTTCCTCCCTTATACAGACCAGGCTCTTGGTTATGTTTTGGACATGCTGCTAAAAAGCTCCTGTACCCTCATAATGTTCTGGACCAGTGGTTCTCAACTGGTGGGTCGTGACCAAAACTGGGTCGTGGAGCCGTTTTCAGTAGGTCTCGAATGTGTGCCTGGAGGAAAAATAATGTCAAAAAGTCAATAAAAGGCTTTTTTTAAACAAGGTTGTTTCATTCAGTTTCTTTGTTCTATCAAGCTTTGTACTGTCTGAGGGCCAGACTGCACATTTTTCTTTAAATCTGATTGATTGAAAAAAAAAAATTGGTTTGCGATTTTTCACAAAGGAGTAGTTAGTAGGTCCTCAGGCTCGACCGGTTGAGAATCACTTTTCGGGACCTTTGGGATGGGGCCTTCAGGACTGAACATTCTCGTATTAGTTGAGTATTTACAGCTTTTTATTTCAGCTCATTTTTTTTAATTTGCAGCCTTGAGCTAGTATTTGTGTTTTTTTGTGCATCAACACATTTTCATTCGTTGAAAAAGCATACCACAGATGGACCAGATGTTTCAGTCAAGCACAAACATTGAGGTCAGTCCTTCTCTTTCTATTGGCTCATCATTTTCATTTTATAAATGTCAGCCAAATAATTTGTTGAACTTTTAAGTTCCTTGAAAAGAAATTTGACGGACTAAAAGTTCTGTGTACTTTTGGTGGGAGAATAACATTTGGTATAGTGTAGCTCTGTTTGCCACGTCTGTTTCTGATGTGATGCACCAGGATCTCTGAAACACAGGAGGAGTTGCAGAAAGCATACAATATTTTTAACAGTCTGAAAACACAAAATTCAGTTTGGAGTTTGGTGCTGGCCTCAGTCTGCCTCGTTCAGTCAACACCAAAATTAAACTGTGTGTTTTCGTTCATTTGTGTGTTTGTGTGTGTGTGTGTGTGTGTGTGTGTGTGTGTGTGTGTGTATGTGTGTGTGCGTGTGTGTGTGGGCGGGCAAGGGTGTGAGTGTGTGTGCATGTTAAGTGTTCAGGCGTACCTTTACACCTGAACACTTAAGAAGGTTACACAAATATTCAATTCAAACAAACAAATTTTAATGAACTTACATTATGTCTGTTTTCATCCAAGTGAAGCTTTAACAAGCACAAAGTGTGTCAAGCCCCCTGTTATGGTCCCATGATTTCATTGGTTAGTGGTGGAGCTCTGAACTCTGCTATTAACTGGAAGAGAGCGAGTATGTGGGAGGGCAGCCGAGCCGACAAGTAAAGAGCCACTTGGAGAGTTTGGGTCCCTCCAGATTGCCGTAGCAACTATTCTACTTCATAGCTATTTGAGGGAAACCAGCCACACCTATCCAACCCTCTCAACATGTCTCCACAGTCCCCTTCCCCTGACCCCAACACGCACACACACAGCACATCCAAGCTAAAAACAACCTTACCCTGTAAAGGGTTGAGTGGCTCTCTACCACCACTTCTGTAAGAATAATACACTCACTGCGTAAATGTATTCTGGTTACTCAATAAGTGCCTGTGTTTAGTTTCATATTCCACCGGGTGATTCACTGGTGGGGGTGTTTGAGGGGAACTGAAAGAAAAAAAAAACACATTTTAATGGAAAATTGTTCTACTGTGGGATTTTTTTTTTTGCCTATAATGTCTAATTCAACAAAGATGGAGAAAAAAAAGAGGTAACATGTAATCCTGCACAGAGTGGATTGCCTTTGAATCAAAAATACTAGCTCTAGTTTGACAATAATTCAAAACATGAGTTATTTATTGAAAAAAAAGTGATGTGTTTATCACTTGAGTGAAACAAATCCTATGAAGAGTAAAGTAGGCAAACACAAAAATGCTTTTGATTACTTCCTGAGCAAAGTATATTAAGATCTTAATTCATGTACGACAATGTACTTTCAATAAGCAGTAACTAGGAGAGTATTGAGAGAAAACTCTTAGTTAATGGCCTATTGGCTTTAGATTATGGTCATGTAGAATAAGATACTAATAAGCAACCAGTATGCTACTAATTAGCATGCTAATAAGCAACTAGTTAATGGTGAATATTGTGAGCTATTATTTACTACTCACTCCGTATGCATTATCAGAGTATGGTAGTACATTTTGATACTTTATCACAAAAGATATATATCTCTATGGACAATTATCCCCTATCATGATCCCAGTATTATAATAACTTAAAAGCACCACTGCTCGCTTCATTTGTACGGTAAGAAACGGGATGCATGTTTCGATACTCTATAATAAAACGTTTATTAAACCTTTACCTTTTTTAAAGAAAGCATTTCCCAGTAGCTGAATATCAAATAATTCTCACTGTACTGCAAAGAGCCTCATGATAACACACCTCGATGGGTAGCACTATTTGATAGAACACCAGCTATGCGTAAATTCAATAATAACCCAGTCTGAACGTTATTTCTAATTAAGGACAAAGTTTATGTGCTGCTAAGGTGACATAGTTCCAACAATGGCAGAAGTTACATCTTTAATCTTACACCTAACTCATAGCGGGTGTAAAGTCCTCAATGATATACTGTATGATATCGTCTTGAAAAGTTGCATTGCTCAGGAATGAGGAGGAGCAGAGGGTTTTACAGGCTGTTTGGCAGCAGTGAGTTCTTCACGATAGATTAGCTGCTTCAGAAATGTATTTTGCCCTCCAACTTTTGTTTTCGATGATTGGAGGTCATTTCATCTGCACAAAATAGAATTATCTTATGTTCACTAGCAAGGACCACGCCACAACCATAGACGATTTAGATACAGTATTTAATGATAGATCATATGAATGATGAGACAGATGAATATATGCTAAGGTAATGATTATGATGGAGGAGGATGTTGTCAGTTGGCTGGTCTGGAAGGATGAACTGGCTGCAGGGCAGAGGGAGACTCTGAGTGGGGGAACCGTCTTAAGCGTAGTTCTGCCCGAGCTGATCATGGCCCAGACTGTACCTAGAATTTAGACAAACGAGATGGAGGTATGAGGATGAAGGTTGAGTGCATGAGAGGAAGGGAAGGGAGGGTGGGTCGTCGAAGAACTGAGACAAACGCTGTGGAGTGGGATGGCTCAGTATAAGTAGGCTTGTCAGGTGATTGGAGGTGTAGTTTGGGCGTGGTCCTGCTCCCGAACCTAAGTTGACAAGTGAAAACATGATTTCTACTAAATATTTTAGTTGTTTGGCCATTACGCTAAACTAGTAAATATTAACCTTACGTCTCTGTGGCGCAACCAAACACTAACACAACTGGATTCAATGTAGGGTTTACTGTGGACTTTACACCGTAACTTAAGACTGAACTTACGCAAAGCTGACCTTTAGCACAACTTTTACTATTTTTGCTGATATAATTGTAATAGGTTGTATTTCACCAACTGGACCAACTTGAACCAACTGGTTTTTGTAACGAGAAAAATTGAGAGTCTGGACACCCTGACAAAGTCTGTTTGTGCAGCATCGCGTGGGTTATCACCCAGCTTTTTGGTGATCTATCTTGGTTTTAAACACTTCAATGATGAAATAGCTATTTTGATAAAGGCTTCAATGATGAAATATCCATTTTAAAAAAGGCTTTTAACTTTGTAAGAAGAGTGCCTTGGTTTCACCTTTTTGGTTTTTGTAGCTGTTGTTATCCTTAAACTTGAATCCCCCTGAAGTGAAGTTGTTTGCTGGTTTGTGGTGAAGGCTATAGGCACTCTTGGTGGTTCCCTGCAACGTTTGTAGTGGTGAGAGCACTGGACACAATTTTGCACCAGTTTGCTGCGTTAAGGCTTGCTGGGTAAGTTCCACTGTCAGAACACAGCCGTGACTGAAAGGCCGCCTCCCCTCTACTGGCATCCACTCACTTCCCCTCCTATTTGTCAATTTTAATGTCTTTCATTGAAAGATTTTTCAAATAAAGAACCAAATTAAATTGTAATAAACGTATTGTTTTTTGATTGATTTAATTGCAGCTATATAACTAATACTACTCTCTCAAAAGATGTTTCCATTCTACATTATTTAATATCAATTAATGAACGTGTTCTTTTGGAGCCGCGTCTCTATAGTGCTTCACTTGTTGAACCTGTGTTGCCTGTGTATAATCAAGGTGTTAATATCATATATTTCCTGGGGTTAAATTCCTCTGGTGGTGGTGTTGGGTTAGTAACAGTGGGGTTGTAATGTTACGACAGCTCTGTGATGCTGATATTTGTGAAATGGCTGTTTTTTATGGTGAATGATAAATGGACTTGAGCGTGTACACACTTTTCTAGTCTTCGGACTACTCAAAGCGCTTTAACACCGCAGGCCACACTTACCCATTCACACAAGTGACCGTCACCACCATAAGTGTCTTGCCTAAGGACACATCAGATATGGAGCTGGAGGAGCCCCCGACCTTCTTGTTGAGAGATGTCGGACTCTACTAACGGAGCCACAGCCGCCTAGAGTATGTTTTAACAACAAAGAGGCAATTCAATTATTCATTTTTGGTTTTACTATTGTTGAGATGTAATTGAATTTGCAATAAGGTGGGTGAATCAAGCAGCTCCTGAAGTTTAATGGAAGGAGCATAGCCTTCCATTTCAAATGCAGTTATTTTATTATTATTGGTTCAACTTAATCCCCCCAAAAATATATGCTGAGAAATACTATTAAGGTATTTTTATGTATCTATTGTATTGATTTATTTTGTATATCTTAGGTATAATTTCTATCTGAGCCGCACGGTGGTTAGCGCTGTTGCCTCACAGCAAGGAGGTTCCTGGTTCGAATCCCCGTTGGACAGGAGCCTCTCTGTGTGGAGTCTGCATGTTCTCCCTGTGCATGCGTGGGTTCCTCCCACAGTCCAAAGACATGCTCGCTAGAGTAATTGGTGATTCTAAATTCCCCGCGACCCCTAACAGGAAAAGCGGTATATATAATGGATGGATGGATAATTTCTATCTAATACTTTTTTTAACCATTCATTATTTTGTTTTAAAACAACCTTAATTGAATCCACTTGGTGGCAGTGTTGCCTCACGAAGACTCTATCTTTTGGGAGTTCAGTCAGTGACCCAGTAATCTTTCTTTAGCTAAACCAGCTGCTGAAATCAAATGTGTGATCCAGTTTCTAGAAAACACGAGGATCCAGATTTAATACTTTATAGATCAGAATGAAACATTTATTCTGCAAAAACATAGAGATTGATTTATTTTAACCAATCAGGTTGTAAGCACCTGCTGGGAGTTTACATTCTATATTTGGTGGCTCTCATGTTCTACCCATTTTATCTTGATGTTCAATGGAAGCCATTACAACAACTTTTCTGACAAATGTTCAATTATTTGCACAAAGAAGAAAATACTGTAATGCAAATGTCACTGATAGAAAAGAATACTGTTTCTCTGCTAATAAAAGTCTTGCAGATATATTTGATTTGTGTACTCATGACCACATTAATTATTAAACCCCTGCTTTATTCTGCAGCATGTAGCCATCAAAGTGTTTCTGAGAAAATGCTTGGAGCTTGCTCTGAAACTAAAGTCAAAGTAAAACATCTTGACAAGAAAAGAAGACGACACAAATCATATTCTTTGAAATACACATACATTTTATTGGTGACAATCTGACAGTGAATACCTGGCATTGATCGAAATACACCCATTACTGTGTGGAAACTGCAAGAGAACAAGACATTAAAGTAGATCATAAAAAATAGGAAACAAAACTACTTTGCATCGTCGACAAAGAACTAAAAGAACAAAGTGTACATTGTGTTGCGTTTCACAGAGGCTGAGGTTGTCCTAACTACAAGCTCAATCATTTTTAGCTGTAAAATCTTCTGAATGATTGTAGAGTTTATATATTGTTAAGCAGATACTTTAACAAGATGCAAGCTGGCTAGACTGCTACCTCAAAACAAACCCACCGAAGCACTCGACTTGGGCACTCAAATGTCAGAAATGTGACATCTTACCCCAAATGTCAAAGGGTGTGTATCCGGCACCAAGAATCAGAATTCCATTTGAGCTAAACATGTCTTCATATCATTTGACCATAGCTTTGAAGAAAGCTGCTACATAATGGTATCCTGTGCATCACATATTAGTCAAGGTAGCACAAAATACATCATAATCATTTAACCAAGGAAACAATGTGGTGTTAGAGTAAATCCTTTCACTTTGAGATCCAACCTTTGTGTGTACAGAGATGTAGAAGAAGTAGTAAAAGGTTACTAGGTTAGTTAACAGTTACGTAGGTGGAGTGCTGCCCTGCTGTGGTAGTTATGAGCTGCATTAGCATCATCTCCATCAGCTCAGGAAGCAGCGAATGTTACACACAGCCCAGCCTGTCTCCAACACTGTGACAAGGCTGAGGAGAACACAGTTTATTCCAGAAAACTCAAACACCACCATCATCGTCATCAGTGGTCAACCTTGGTTTTGTGTATTAGTAATAGCGATAGACCTGTTGCTCGTTGCCTGCTGTTATTAAGTCATTCCTATGTGACACATGCGAAACATGCATTGCAGAGATAGTGCCGAAGACAGCAACTTGTGCAACTCTGTACACCGACACTGAAAAGCCCGAGACATAATTCACAGTTTAAATAAAGAATCAAAGAAAATGGCTTTATAAGAGGCAAGATAATATAAGATCTTCTTTTAAGATTCCCCTTTCTCGATCCAAGCAACTGAAAAACCTACAGGTGGTAGGTATATTAAATATGTATCATGATATTTTTCCTTCATACGTCATCTTTGAGGCTAGCTCCATGCAGCTAGCTGATCAGCTAGCGTTGGAACTTGAGGAAAAGTCTTGTAAACAACGTCTGCCTCCTCAATTTGTGTTAGGATGTGACTGGTGAATGAAGTGAACTGAAAGAACCCCACTATACTAGAACTGCCATAGTCGATGAGATGCAGGACACACTTTGCACGCTTAAAGAGCTGAAGCAGATGAAAGGGCCCCGTCACACGAGAGATTTTGAAGAGGACATTTTGGAAAAAAATCATATCATTTCAATGGAATCAGATCAAAGTGGAATTAAAAATCTGAAACTAATCAGGTTATATTTTGGTGATCCTTCATGGCTTCAGTATGCCCAAACTAAAAATGCATTGCATCTACTTAGGTCACTCCATGAACTCCATGAAGCCATCGTCTGGCCATGGATCAGCTCGGGGGGCAAATTGCTAATATTTCGGAGGTTCCAGTGAAGAAAAGGAAATCCTTTATCCTGATAAATGATATGGGATATTAGGGTTTAGAATTCCTTTCAGACAAGTGTTCACGTAAATAGTCCAACTACTAGAAATGTCGTTGGAGTAGAGAGACGACATCAACATCAAGTTGCTAAGCGTACTCGTCCGGACAGATGTTTAGAGATATTACATAAAAGCTGTTTTGTTGTTCCATGAAAGCCGACAGGTTCCAGGATGCATTTAATGCCTTCCACGTCTTTGGCTCTCTCTCTCCTCATAGAAGAAATGAGTTTACTGGTTTCAGAACACCAAACGACAGAGATCTGATTTTCTGCAGAGTTTGAGGAGGCAGCGACTTACTCCAGATATTGTGAAGCGTACTCTCATCTTCACACATAAATCTGCACCGTTAACAAGAGCAAAGCGTTTGACAGCGTTAAACAAAAACACAGCGGACCTCAGAATGAAGGAAGATATCATATACCTTTTCATACATTCCTATTTTATACAAGCTGGCTGTCAAATGCCATGGATGAATCTAGCAAAAACCAAAGCGACCGATCATATGATATGGTCTTTACATCACCAGGCAGGGCAAGAGGATCAAGAGGTTCTATCTTCAAATGTTGTTGCAGTTTCTCTTTAGTGACAGCAAAGGTTAAGAAAACAGATAATTCACCATAATGCCCCTTAAAATCAGTCTGTGAAGTTCTTTAGGAGGATGTTTGGCAACCATATTGACCATTTTGATGACGCACAGTGTTTGATGAATTCACGATGAGCGTGACGCTCAGTGATTACTTCTGAACTCACACTTTTATCTAAAGCTATTTGAAGAGGGAGAATGGATGAACTGTACGCTCTGATCTGATGGCGTGAGTGAGTCTTGACATCACTTTTAAAAATCATACGAGGCACTCTTTAATTAAGACCTTCATTATCATCTAGTGGCTTTTTCTCTTGATTATTGCTGAGGCGTCCTCATTTTTTTTAGTGCAGGAATAATAGTTTCTGCTAAATTGAATGGCTCAAGTTCTTCTGTTGTATGTTGAACATACTGTCTAAATGTCTCCACGGTAACGATGTAAGTAATGCCAATGAAAACTCCACAGAAGTTGCTCTGCAGATGGGATGAAAAAGGGGATTGGACACATTCAGATACTGCTACAGTTTCACAGGTGACTGATGACAACTGTTCATATAGACTGAAATGCTTTTTAAGGACGGAGGTATTCAAGTTTTTTTTTGTGATTGCAAAAAAGAGCAACAGGCAAACACATCCAATCTCTCACTCTGAACGAACACAGCAATCAAACGTGCCTTTCGTGCAATGGCTGGTGAGAGAAAAAATGTTGAGATGTCCATGTGGAAGCACACATACACACCCACACACACATATAAGCACACACTCTTGGCTCTAATGCTGCTGAAACAAACGCTAAAAATCTGTACAATATTTAAATACTGTATTTACAGAAATAAACACACGTCATCGTCTGTCACACTTGGCTTCAAAATATTCAAGTGGGCGACTGACCTTCTGTCCACAGCATGTTACTAAGCTGAAGCAGAAACAAATAAAGGCAACTGTAAAGCGCAATTGATGATAGCTGTACTTGTTTGAAGTCGGAGCCTGCAGCGCGCTTCACATTCAGTTTTAATTATGGGTAACCTCTAAGGGACCGACCGGTGGTTTGGCCTGATGTGGCCTTTGATTGAAGATACAACGTTTCACATAATTGCTGATCATTCTCCAAAGCACGCCATCAGTTTTTCTGTCTTCCTGGCTTCAAGGTAGCGTTGCCTACTGTACAGTATTTGCACCCAGATCCAAAGAAATGATACGCTATAGTAATGAAGTACTAAAACACTTCTACAATTGATAGGATGTGACGATATTGAAGTAGGCCATTGTATCAATGTCAAGTAAGGGTGCCATAAAGAACTAAAGGAGACTCTAGTAAAATATGATGAAGTTTACTTTTGAGTTGCAAAGCTTGTTTCCCTCTTCAATGATACCTGACGGGTTTTCAACAGACTAACAGACTCGTTAGGCTAAAAGGTGTTAAGGCCGCCAGCTCAAAGATATCTCTATGTAACTGTAAAGCTGAAAAAGCTGTGTATACTAACAATCCACTGATACATATTTTTGTGTTAATGATGTGTAAAATGCGTGATATTATCATATGTACCATGGAAGAGAACTTCAGCTCACATACAGACTTCTTCAGCTCGTTTCTTTGGTTCAGTGTCACAGCTCCAATCATTCTGTCTACAAGCAGCAGCTGTCTTAAGTGGAAAAAAATCTGATAAACCCACTGTGCACTTCCTGACCTGTATCATACAGCAGAACCTCTGGTTCCTGTATTTAACCACGGTGGATACACACACAGCTAGTTCAACTGGAGGTTACTCCTGTTTTCTCCATGAACTGATGATACCTTTCTATGATCATAGAACTCTGACAAGAATCTCAAGAAAAACTAATCGGATCTTGTATTCCTGACGGCATCAAGTCGATCTGAAAATTGATGGTTTGCTTTGGAAAATGTCAGGCAGCTGCATGAAGTTGTACAAGTTTACTCTTTTTTTTTAAAGAGCTGAGTCATGCAAAACCACGGGTAAGACCTTCAGAACTGGAGTGAGAAAAAGGTGATTTAAGTTTGGTGAACAGATTGAGACCTTCAATCGCAGCTCAATGACACAACATTATGACCTCCTGATAGCTTTGTCACAAAGAAATGGTTTCTGCTGAACACATTATGGATGAACTGCAGGATCAAGCGTTAACAGTGGATTTACCTTTATCTTTTCTGTCAGGAGCTCTTAAACCTGACTCAGCAAAGCTGTAGCATCAGCATGGGGTGTGTGTTGGGTTATTATGAGTGTGTGAACACAGTGGAGCTCCTCAGCTAATAGACTGCAGGGCCAGAGTAAAGTGACGGACGTTAAACACGCTGAACTTTCCCTTTATGTCATTCTGGGTTAATGGTGACATTTTACACTTTGATTCACAAGGTTTAACATCAGCGCTCAAACTGAGATTCTTCAATTTTAACCACTCTCCAGTAAATATCCCAGACTTATTGTGTGTATGTGTATGTGGAGTAAATTTTCCCTTTCCGACTCTTTTGCAACAACTCTTATGTTCCCCTTTTAATGGCTCAGGAAGTCAATGCTAGCTTTGACCGTGCGTCCAGTGGACACGTCCACCGCCATGGCCCGGATCTCTGTATCACCAAACTGCATGAGCGTCTGGATCTCGCGGCGAGGCGCCGAGCTTTCTGTTCCGCTCACATCCAAGCGAAGTGTCCCACACTTCTTGACGCTGCTCTCGCTGATGAAGCCCACTTTCTCTTTCTCAGAGCAGTAAACATGGATGACGATGACCTGCTGAGAAGGCTTGGCCGGCGTGTAGCTCCGCTTTACACTCTCACCCAGAGCCACAGACTGATCGGAGGCGATGAATGTGTCAAAGACATCAGTGCACCAGCGTGTGCCGTCCTTCACCAGCAGCTTATCTGGTGGGTGCTTGCCCTCCACGAAGCGATTGAGGACGCCCACCCCGTATGTGAGGGGGGAGCGGCGCACTTTGATGATGCTTGGGTCTAGGCCAAACAGCACAGCGCCTTTCAGAATAGTGAGGCCGACATCGTGAGGGATGATAATGCGGCTGCGACCCTGCAACATGTTCTGGACAGCTTGTTGAAGCAGGGGAGACTCAGCAAATCCTCCCACTAAGAACAGGAACTTGATGTCGTTCACCTCGGGCTTCTCAAACAGCTCAGCTGGAGGAGAAAAACAAAATAATGGAAACTTAAGACAGGTTGCTTTAGTTTTGTTCACTGAATTATACGTTATTGTTTCATGATTTTATGAAACATTTAACTTAAAATGAGGCTCATATCACATATCTCCAGTATTGGAGACGTATTTCAGTTTTTGCCCCAATGTTTGCATATTCTTTTGAATGCATCTCAAATTTAAAGCCCACACCAGGAAGTCAAATCATTGCTGCACATGTCTGTTGCACCTGTGACTTAAGCCAAAACCTAAGCTTGATACGGTTAAATGTCGTCTTTGTGAACTTCACACTTTTGATCTCTCATTACTGATATCTTTATCAAGTACAGCCCTGTAGGTTAACATTTTACATGTGTTGTGTTTCTTTTCCTATTCTCTGATTGCTCCTAGAGTAATTAATCCAGTACAATCTTACACACAAGCAGAACCAGTAAACGCTCTAATAGACCAAAAATGAAATGATTGTTGTATAAAATGAAAAGCTTGAACGTCTTTTTTCCTTTTTACCAAGAATGCTGCCAATCCTAGAAACTGAGCAACTTGTGTATGTTAAATGTATAAATCCTGGATTGAACTTGAGTTTCTGTTCAAGTATTTGAGAGAAGACTCCATCAACTTTTTCCCTTTGAGAAACAACTTTTATAGAACTCATCAGAATCCAGCTTCAGTAAAACAACATATAAGTCTGACATGTACTTTAAAGCAGGGGGAGAAGGCTTTCAGTCCTCATTAGTGTCAGAATGAAAGTGCTGTTGATTTATTAATAGTGAAATCCTTCTTTACAATGAAGCAGAGATGTGCTGCTCATCAACTCTTCCTGCTGTGTGACTCATTATGGTATTAGGACTCGATCTTAGCTGTAAAGGCCTTTGCACAATGAGTCCGTTTTTTTGGCTCCGTAATGCGAATAAAAAAACGTTACGCACAGACACCTTGCACACTGAGTCCGGTGCGTTTTTTTTTTTTTTTTTTTTCATTCCGAAAATTCGCAGTATGAGACAAAATGCCTCGTACTCATTACGCAGAGTGATCAAGCAGTGAAGATGATTTTCAGGTTCTTTCACCCCTTGAAAAAAACCAACGGGGTCCGTCCACATGAAAACAAGACAAGAGCGAGGAAAGTTTCATCTGTCAATAAAGGAGAGCTGCAGATCGCTTCCAGGTGTATGTCAGGATGTCAGTGGTCCAGTTTGATATGCTAGACTGTAACCACAGAACACCACCAATTTCTGCGAAGCATATGATCCTGAACAGCAGCTGGCTGTATGTTTGAGGTAGGGACACAGACACACACACACACACACACACACACACACACACACACACACACACACACACACACACACACACACACACACACACACACACACACACACACACACACACACACACACACACACACACACACACACACACACACACACACACACAGGGATGGATGCAAAAAAAACGCAGAAAATCGAACTTGTTCCGACAGATATAATGACGGATGAAAGTTTGGGAGTCAGTGTGCAAACATGATTGACATAACATGGGGTCGTATTTATTTTTTAACGTGCGTAAATTTCGGACGAAAAAGACAGACTCAGTGTGCAATGGCCTTAAGGCTGTAAATGACTGCACATGTGTGATTGTAAAGTGTCTAACTGTTCAAAAGACTAAAAAAAAAACTCTTCATAAAAGATAGTAGAATGAACACATCTATGATGGAGTCGCTGACTGTAGGAAGATTTCTGTCTCAGCTCAGTCAGAACCTCAGTCACAGTTTCCTTTGTAGGAACATTTGATACACATTTCATGAGTTTTTCAGTCACAGTGCTCATAAAGGAAAGCCAAACAGGACGATCCGTGCTAAAGTAATGTGACCTACTTTCCTCTGGTGTAGGAAGTTATGAATTATGTAGGCTGGCTGGTTTAAGGGCGAGACCAGCCCTCTCTTTTAAAACAACAAAACCACATTCCTCAGAATGCCTCGACATTTTCAAAGACTAAATCAAGTTTAGTAGCTGAAGCATTAAATGGTATGTTGTGTATGGTTGGAGTAGTTTACTGAAGTTAATTTAATGAAACAGTGACTACAAGCTTCATCTTAATAGCTGTGTGTTTTCTGTAGTTTTGAAAAGAACCAATCCTGCACACTACTATTTCTTAGAAAACAATCACAACGTTTCCGTCCCTCTGACCCTTTGTCAAGTGTATTCTCAAACAATGCCCCACCATGATCTTAAGTAGACAAAGCTCCACCTACTGAGTGTGCTCAGGTGTGGGACATTGAGTCTAATTACAAGTGTCTCTCAATCATCAGCAGTAACATGTGCAGTCACTCACCCCAGTATTCACATATATGAAGGCAAAAACACAAACCAAAATACTAATTTGACCCTTGGGATTTTTTCTAATAAATTGGTGATACTTAGCAAGAGTAGTGTGCAGGATTTTCTTCTTTTCAAGTGATAGTTTGTCTTCCTACGCACCTACTTCATGAGCTAGTTGGATGTGCGAACACCTCCTTTGAAACTTTGTTTTCTGTAGTTTTAAAACGATCCAATAATGATCATTTGGATTCAAGTCAGCTGAATGAAAACATGTTTGTTTTCCTTAGGATGTTTGTTTGACCACAAAGGGTCGAGAGGTGTGTCTGTGTTGAGGTGAAGTAGTTATCTTTATAGCTTACTGAGGTGTTGGATGATGTGGTCTATGGTGGGCTTGAAGAGGGAATTCATGGCATCTGGATTCATCCTCAGCATCCCCTGAGACGACCATTTCACAAAATCCACACTGAAGGGGGAGAGGAGAGAAAACAAGACACATGCTCACTAATGATTTCTAAATAAACTTGACCTTTCCAACATCAATGAACCAGCAAATATGTAATCAGACTGTGTAGAATGTTCTGTTATTTTAAAGATATGAATGAAGTTTAAACTACTGTTTCACTTTTATTTTAAGGAGTGAGCCTCGCCCCTTCTCCTCTCTCAACCAGCACATTAGTCAGTGTTGTTTTCAGATCTGCAGTCTGGGCTCCGTATGCACACTGATATGGATTTATTCTTTGTGAGCTATGACTACCAGTCCTGTCTCTTGAGGCGTACACAACATCTCCCTGTGCCTGATGGAGTCTGTCTGTCAAATGATAAATCCTGAAAGAATCCATAGTATCCATCTGCTCTGATCCCATGTGTCTAATTCATGAACAGTGTGTGCAAATGCGTAAGTGTGTAATTTGCTCATAAGCGTGTGCTGATGTCCGCCCCCCTTTCAAGTCTTTCCTGCGACATGAGACACGAGACAGACTGAGTGCTTCCAGTTAGGCGTCAGAGGAGTGTCTGGGGGGGCACTGAGGGCTTCAGTTTCAGCCGTGTAAACATCTTTTAATGTCCCTCACTGTGGGGTAATGAAAAATCCACACAGACATGAGACAGGGCCGTTAAAATATAGACTCCATGACGGTCACAAAGTCAATCGTTATAGTGCTCAATGGCCGGAAGTGAAAATTATATCTCCGTTATTATCTTCTCTGTCTATGCTGTGGTCGTTAGTGAAGTCAGGATGAGTACATTTCATTTTCAAACAACCGGTCAGCTTATGTTTCTACAATTATCCATAAACATGTTGTCGCCGGTAGCCTGGCGATTATGTCGCATCCACATATACGGACGCTATAGTCCTCATTGCAGAGGCCGTGGGTTCTAATTCGAACCTGGCCCTTTGCTGCATGCCATCCCCCACTCTCTTCCGATAACATGTCCTGTGTCTCTTCAGTGGTCCTATCCAATAAAGGTAAAAAGGCTAGAAAAAAAACAAAAAAACGTCACCACTCCTCTGTTTAACCAGGTTTAAACACGACGTCTGTCACCAGTAAAGATCTTTGATAGCACCACAGCTCATAAGCTCAACAAAGTATTTAGCTTCTGTGTATGGTCCCTGACTCTCTGCATGTACTCACTTGCTTTTGCGCAGGGCGTGCTCCACACTGTGCCCCCTGAACTTCTTGTAGTAGTCGATGAAGGAAAAGGGCAGGTTTATATTGAGTGGGTTGGTTCTGTCCGGGGCGGCTGCCCTCTTTCGAGACTCAAACGCGATCATCAGGTCCACCCAGGCGGCCGGCCTCTTGATCTTAAATTGGTCAATGAAATCCTGGCCAAAGATCTTACACAGGAGCTTCTCAAACTCATAGTCAATCCCGATAGAGCCGTAGGGACCACCTGGGAAAAGAAGGGAGTGTGTTAGTGGAAGGATTCAAAATAAGATGTAACCTCAGCTGCATAACAAGAGAGAAAAAGTGATATGTCTTCTTACCTGAGGCCTTATAGAGCTCCTTTAGGTGCCCCTCTGGAAGACGGATCTGATGGACTGTCAGGTCGACAGTCCCCCCGCCACAATCCACCACCACATAACGGTCACCTACACAGAGAATCATCAAAAATGTATCAGACACGAAGCCGCAGCTCTGCTCTTTTTAGAAACATCTCTAAAGGAGGTGAGATGTGGCTCTCTGTGACACTTTAGCTTCTTGAACCAGAGCACGGAGAGAACAGCTGACCTACATTTCTGCAGCACAAAGGTGAGGAGATGAAAGAAGAGAAATTGGATGAGTAAGGGAGCGGGGCTTTGGCTTTGGTAAAGACGTGATTGTGGACAAAAGCCAGCAGTTTTAGAAACAATTTACACAGTGACACACATTCAAAGTCACACTTTTTTTGTCTTGAATCTATCCGTCTCTGAACTAAGTGTGGATGTGCAGCTCTCCTTATTACATTCAAAAGCTAGATTCATAAGTATTTCACTATAAAAGCTCACATCATTTTTTTTATTTAAGTTCATGATTTTGTTTTGAAAAATTAGAGAATAGATGTATGGGAAACAAGCCTTGGAGATACGATTATTTTCTGGCAGCTTATATTTCAGCAGAGTTGTGTTTGGTTGTGTTTGAGTGATAAGAAATCCAGCAGTCTGTGGCACAGACACGGAAAGTAAACAAAGTTGAGCGGGTAACAGCTTACAGCTTACTTGAATCAAATATTCAGGATGTGTGTGTGTGTGTGTGTATTTTGTGTCTGTGATGTACTCCTCTGGGATACTGTGCTATGTTTGTTATAGTTTCTTTTTTTGGTAATGTTTTAATTGTGACCTGCCGAGGGACTGCAGCTGTAAACTAGCTCTAAGCTAACTCCGGTACAATGCATCGAATGGCAACATTCATGTTTAATATTGCACATGGTCCCTTTACAAATCAAATACATTAAAAATCAGAAGTCTGACACGTTCTCATTGGTTTGTTTGCACCGATGTTGAAGAGTAAAATCAATGTTTATACCTGCATGTTTACGTGAGTGTAACTCTGGTTCAGAATTCAAGAGAGCACAGGACCAGCTGATGTGACAGCATTACTTTGAGTGCGTCCTCTAAGTTGGACAAATTAACGGAATCAACCAGACCACTCAGGTAACATTTATTTGTAAGGTGTTAAGGAACATGACGACTTTAAGAATTTAAATTTATTACAACTTAAGTCTCATCATAATCTCTATATGTTATGATAAAAGCTTCTCATCATGTTGATATCTAAGATGTGGCAGTCATGATCAGACAGGTTGTCATAAACCAGAGTAATATCCAGATCATGTGAATGTCTACTTGCAGGGGAAATGAAAGTATGGACACCTGAAATGTTGCTGATAGTCCCACATTGTAACATTTCTCTTAGCGACAGATTGTCTTATGTGAACAAACTCTTTAAATGGTTATTGAAGCTCCGTTAAAGTGTGTTTCTCTTGATGTTTGTAATCTGATGACTCTGCAGTTCTCCCAGATTCTTAGAAACAAAACAATATCCTAACTGACCCATGTGCATGGCCTCTGTAAATTAAATGTTAGTAAAAAAAAGGAACTTCTTTCGGGTACAAACAACACAAACATCATGCAATCAAATAAAACACAACAAAACACAATGGATAAAACATAAAATGTAACAAAGAACATATTATTTCATCTTTTACCTTTGATGCCTTACTGAAGATGTTACCATTGTTCTAAATGGTTCAAGATTGTTCCCTAAAGCATGCTGTTTCTAACACTACCTAACATCTAAATCTAGTTCCTAACATGACAGAAAAGCAGCAAGGAAACAGAGAGAGCATTTACCCTACAGGTCAAGGAAAAGGAAATAGTAAACAGATGAGTAAGAGAAGAGAAAGACTCTACCTTCTTCCAGCTCCGACCAAAGCTCCCCTATGACATTTTCCACCAAAAATGTGCGGCTCTGCCGGTTGCGCCGAACATGCTCCTTAGCTGGTTGTTAACAGAAAGAGAATGTTCTGGTGAGTGTGATGAAGGCGTGAAGCTCTGCTGTGTGAAGCCATGGGGCTCATATACAGGGGTGTGTGAGGCAAGCTGCAAGCTGAGGTGCACATGTGTCCACACTGTGAGCAAGTCTGACTCTTATCCAGGTTCATACGTGTGTCATTTACATCCTCAAGAACACTGAGTTTACTCCAGTAATAAATCAATCATTTGACTGTTCAACACATATTCATGTAAATACAAGTATAAGGACTATCTGTCACGACTAGGGATGACATCATTCTCAAAATGTGATCCCACGTGTGATTTTGAGGTCAGAGGACCAGGAGAACCAACCAGGAGAGTTTACAGGACATTCTGCACAACATGTCTGAATGTCCTTTATATTTTTATGTTTGGCAGTTAATGGGTGTATAGTTTACTTTATACTTTGTATTTTTATTTTCATTGTATTCCTATTCTATTCTGCAATAACGCCTAACTACTAATAACGCCTCTTCTTATCGTCGTTTTCCTGCTGCAACACTTGAGTTTCCCCACAGGGGATCAATAAAGGAACTTTGACTTTGTTGAGTACTTACATTACCTCCTTCCAACAGTTATCAAAGCCAGAGAAATCCGTACTTTTATTGTAGTAACGGGGCGTGTCGCCATGACAGACAGAATGTTTATCGTTGCCGTGGAAACACAGGATGTTACGTCAAAGACCTCTACACAAGGAAGCGGGAGTCGCTACTGAAAGCTGCCGTACTGTTGCTGTAGTATTAATCGAGAGCACCCTGGAGGCGGAATCTACATATTGTATCTTTAAGTAACATTTTTAAATTATAAGCAAGATGTGAGGCATGTCAGTGGCTTTGGGAAGAACACAGACATGCACATTCAATATAGTAAATTAGCAAAACGCCTCATCAAATGTAGCATTTTCTGATGAAGACATTGGAGATTGGCCAATTTTATTGATGTTTTAACAACTTTTGGGCCATGTGTACAGCACAATAAGAATTCAAACTGGGGTTCAACATCAGTTTGCCATTCGGGCCTCTTACATATTTTTTTCTGTGTGAAGTAAACGAACCATCTAGCCAACAGTTTACAAAGCCTGGGTTAACTGCAGTACAGCTGTACATTATTGAATAAGAGTTGAATATCTGTTTTTATCAGTGATGTAAAGAGAATAGCAGAAATGCCTTTTGTCTTTTATGAACAAGGATTGTTACGAGGATTTTTTTTCATGTTTTGCTTTCCTTGTGAAATATCGCACCCGTAGTCCCAACCTGCTGACTGATCTGGTTGCTCAAAGTGAGAACATGCAGTGAAAGGGACAGGTTTAAATGTGAAACAGAACATTGAGGCAAAATGAATAAGGAACCTTGTTTGATGTGATCAAACCTTCATTTTACCTTCTGAGTAGGTTTTATAAAACACATTTGAATTTCTAAAGAAAACCATGCGAAGAGGGCGGCAAGAACATCAATCAATCATGCTCCATTAATGGGAAGGTCAATGAATACAGGTTGTTACATCAGTTTTGATCTTAACAAACATAAGAACATCTTCTTAAAACACCTTAAATAACTACTTCTGAACAACCACTACTAAAGGCTATGTAAGCTGCAGCACAGTGCAGCGCTGTGACCTGCTGTTGACGGGCTGATAGCAGGAAGACCTGGCAGAAGTGAATGTCAGAGGGACATTTCCTCTCACACGAAGGAAACAATACAGAGAAGGAAAGACAACTCTTCTGCTCTCATTAGCCTCACAGAGGGCATGAGAGAGGTCTTCACTTAACATTATGTCAGCCTCACATTATAGAACCTGTGTCAATGTCAACACAGGTTTGTCACAGCAGATTAATCACTTTAGAATGAACATACATTTTATAACATTTTTAGTCAAATATTAGTGAGAGGTTGCTTCAGTGTGAATGCTCGTTATGTCCACAGGAAACAGAAGCAGTGGTTTTATTGTTTATCCTGACAACAGCTGAAAGGGGATTTCCACTATTTTAAAACCAAGGGCCTAATGACTTAATTTAGAGTCTGAACGACTTAATACTCAATTCATTGTCTGTCATTGGATAATCAAAATCTTTTTTTTTGTTAGCAGGAGTTGAACAAAAGTAGTCATAGACATAAAATTGTGGTTTAGGGGGTTGAGTTGGTTTAGCTCAGCAGGAAGTGACAGGTTCAACTCCGGGCCTGCCACCATTTGGTGCAAACTACCCCACCCCTCCTCTCTCCCTCCCTTACTTCTACTGTCTAGCTTCAGCTGTCCTGTCTAATGAAGGCGAAGGCTGAAAAGTTGGGCCAATTAGAGCTGAAATAGTCATGAACATCTTCATGTAACAAGATGTTGACCAAACAACCTTAGGTCACTGTAACAGAAAATGTGTCTCCCAAAAGTAATAACAAAGTAATAACCATTTGTTTGTCATTAAAAATAATAATCATTTATCTATTTTTGACAAGAATGATTGAATAATAAGATCTCGTTCTTTTCTGCAGGCTTCTCTCATGCTGTGTTTCAAGCTCAACATCATTAGCTAAAACAGCTCATTACACAGTCTGCGAGCTAAACTCGTTATATGGAACGTGTCTTCAAATAAAAGCCCCGGCCTGCGGCTGAAGCAGCCCAGAGAGTGTGTAAACAGTGTTTGGACTGAAGCTGTAAAAGGGAAAATACAACATGTTTGCTTTCAAGTCCTCGAGATAAACTAGTCAAACTGCTAACTGGTGTACTTTTGTTATGTTGGCTTCTGGCGATGTTAGGTGAGTGTCAGAGGGCGGTAAATTAGCTTAAATATATGTCAACTGTCTCTGAAGTGAAGTGTTTGTCTCGACCCAAGTGAGGCTAGGATTTATAGCCAGGCTAATTACAGCACATATGTTATAATGCCAATAGTACAGAAGAATATTTTCCTCCTTCTTATCTACATGATATGGTTCCTTTGATTTTGTGTCCCACTTTCTTCTCATCCTTGTCGAATGATTTGAACAAACTATTGTGTAGGTTTTACTGCTCGAGCCCGTTGGCTATCGTCCAACAAGGATACAGCCTCAGGGAGTGACGGCACGCTTTTTGGAGTTTCCAGTGTAGCCAGGGGTTATTAATACAGGACGTCATGGACTCCCTTTTCCATTTGTTGCTTTTGTTTACAGACCAGCAACTTCTGAAACAAGAATGGCGTCGGACTGAAGAGGCAAAATCTAAGAGTGGATCATTGCATGCAGATGTATGTTTAAAGACATTAATATCGAAGTAAAATTGTCCTCTTTTGCTCTCCATACATGTTTTTTTTTTCTGCCTACTGTCAAAACTTGCTGAAGCGCTGCTGGACAATAATATTTGGAACCACGTAAATAAACCAAAACAGCTCAGGTATACAAAGTCTCGACATCTGTCTACTGACACTGCTTTTTTTATACAGAATCTTTAACAGATTAGACGTAAGTTTGACTTTATGCTTTATAAGATCCTTCAGTATCAATAACAAAAGCATTAATGATGAAGTTCAGTCAAGTTGCTGAGTGAGGCACTATGGTCCACAAAAAGACATGCAAACATAACAACAGTTACACACTCTGACTAAAGCAATACAGAAATCAACACACCACATAAATCAAACTGATACGATTAAAGAGATCTAAGAATGTCGACTGTGGAGGATTTCTTTTACAGGTCAGAGTCCTGAGCCGGAGCACTTTGTCTGGTGACATAAGAGACAATAATATGATGTGAAGGGGCAGGAAGATGGATCTTACACCAGCCTGTCACATAAATTACCTTTTAAAGAAGTATCTATATTACATGACACCTTTGGTGACAGTCGATGGATGTGAAGTCAGAAAAATGCTTCATGATCAGTGCTGATTAAAGTAATATTTGCTGTGTCCAAAATCACTCACTTCTAACTGTACAGTATATCAGCGTAACGACTTTAGTCATGTCTGAACGGCATTTAACACTTTTTCATTTTCCTAAACTGGGTTCTGATTTGAAATCCCTAGAAAGGGTCAAGTAGTACAAGGTGAATGATTTTGGGACACAACAGTTGTGATGTGGTATGTTGGGGTTGATGAAATAAAGATGGCCATGTTAAAGTGTGAGTCCTGTGTTTGAAGGAGGGTAAGGCCTGCTGTTAACTGGGTTTAGCTTTGATATATTTTAACTTTCCTTTTTCCATTTCTTATCAATGGTGAGAGAATAATGACCAAAGACGACACAATAATTACTATTTCTTTGTACCTGGGACTTATGATTGATCACTGAACCAACTCTGTGCTGTTGATTTGCATGATTTTTATATATAAGTTATCTATGTGGGACAGTTTTTCTACATTTGCAAACACTGCACAAGTCATTTAAAAAACAAACTTAAACAAGTCAAGTACATTTGTCTAAAGCAATGTTCAAATCTTTTCTCAAGTACATTGTATGACTTTAAAGGAGCAATATGTAAGAATGAAATCATGAAATGACAATACTACTGTATATCATCAGACTATAAGGAAAGATGTTATGTGAAGTGCTGGCTTCTCTGACAACAACGCAGCAGCCAGTTTGTCCGCTTTCTGAGTTTCGATTCAGGTCCTGAGGGGTTTGTTTTTGTTTTGACCAGAGAAGGGAGGCGGTTTAAGACTCCCCCACACAGCCGCTGTGGACGCCTCTCGGTTGGCCATGGAAACCGTATACCAACAGGTGTTACAGCACTGAAAGCAGGCAAGAGAACTTGTTCAGATATAACTGATTCTACTTTAAAAAGCCTCTGAATTTTTCTAAATAAGCTCCACCATCAGAAAGGTTGAAAGACTGATGTAGAGCTGGCTAAACATGGAAGCTTTCATGTCCATGACATGGCAACCTGCGTGCACATGGACTCTAGGGAGGAGGGGGCGGGGGGAGACAGCTCTCTCCAATGTTTTTAAGGTTGCATTACAGAGTTACATACTGCTCCTTAAAGTACAGTGTATTGTACTTGTGTACTTCTATGATCCCAACGTTTAGTGTTCTGGGAGGATATTAGTGCGCTGTAATCAAACCAGAGATGTGAATAATCTATCACTGAACTTCCCATCATAAATCATGTGCACTTTTTTTTTAAAGGGATAGAATCTCACAGGAGAAAAAGTAAAGTGGAAACATGGTGTTTGGAAAGAAAAGAAAAGTGATTGTGCATGAGAAGCCCCATGCATTCCCTGTCTGAATGAAAAAAGACAGCATGTTTACCATTACCTGGAGAAACTATGGAGGAAGGAAGAAAGAACAGTATGTTACAATGTTAAGAATGCATTCAACCCAGAGGACTGTGTTTAATAGATGATCAAGGAAGCATGGAGTCAGTGATTATGATAGTTCAATGAGCATCGTCATTATATCAATACAATCAGCACCACGTGATGTTGGGGATGATGTGACGTACCTTGGGTCATTCCGCTGCCCACATTGTCAGTGGGGCTAATGCCGTTCTGGGTGGTCTTGGAATCCAGATCCACCATCTGGTGGAGGCGGAGTTTGCGGCAATAGATTGATGCTGCCTCAGGTTCTAAGGCGATGATCAGCTGCTCTGGGTTTTCACGGGGCACCAGACCAGACTACACAGGGGCAGAATAAAGACATGGAAATAACCATTAAACACCCCGAGGTTCCCCAAGAAAGCGAGTAGCACAAGGAGGCGGCTGAATCTCAGAGCATAAAAGAGAAGAGGT